>JAPFBL010001618.1:0-1207500 GCA_026182355.1 Hermatobates lingyangjiaoensis
CAGACGCGGGAGCAGGAAACTGCGTAGTATTTCAAGCCTCTGCTGAGGCTTGAGTGGAGCTTTTGTAAGCCGGTCCAACATCGGGGCGAGAGAACCACCAGGTCTCAACGCTCCAATCGGCCTAAAGTCCACCCCCAAGTATCTCCACTCTTTTGAGGCAGATAGCTGGGGGATGGGCTCACCGCCACTGGTTTTAAACAGTGAGTTGGAGACGACTTTGTACTTCTTGGCCTTACCCGCCGCCAGCATGGATACCGCCGAACACTTATCAGCATTCAACGATAAACCATGCAGCGCAGCCCTGGCCTCGAAGCACTTCAACGCTTCCTGCATCCCAATCTGCGATTGTGCCACCAGCAAGACATCATCAGCATAAGCTATGGCGCTTATCCGTGTGCCTCCCTCTAGGGCGTACCCTACTTCCTCAGGAAGGGAGCGAAGCACATCGTCCACTACCAGACAGAAAACGAGGGCCGATAGGGAGTCACCCTGTCGGACACCCCGTCCAACACGCAATGGCTCCGAATGCCTCCCACATACTTCAAGGCGGGTGGTGCTCTCCCTGTATAATCTTTCCATATAATCAACGAACCCCGCCGGGACTCTGAGCTCTCGCAGCACGTATGCTACGGCCCTGTGGCTCACTGAATCAAAGGCTTTACGTAGATCTAGAGAAAGAAGATGGAATTCCTTTAATCTGATCCTGGAGTCCCTCAGGAGAGCAGATAGGACGGCGATATTCTCTAGACATCCATCAGTGAGCGCTCTTTGACGGGGGTCCACCAACTTGGCCTCTACGAGCCTTTTAAGGAGTATTTTATGTAGTTGCCGCACCACCACTGAGCATATACTTATAGGCCTATAGTCACCAGGGCCGGAACTCTGATCCTTTTTAGGAACAAAGACCGTCCTGGCGACCAGCATGCCTTTCGGGAAGCCACCGACTACCATCGCAAGGTTGTAGAAGAGGGCCGTCAGAATAACAGGAACCCTCCTCCACTGTCTGGGAGTGATGCCATCTAGCCCGGCCGCGGAGGATAGAGGAACATGTGCCTCTAAGACCTCATCGCACGCTATGGGGCTCCACACAAACTCTAATTCTGGCTTGGCTTGTAAACAACGTGGCTTTATACTCTGGGCAGATTCCCCGGCCATCAGCGGACTCCAAAACTCTACCATTTCTGGTAGGCTTGGGACCGATGACCGCACAGGGCCGTCCAGAATACACTTGGCAGCACCAGCTCTGTTCCGACGGAAGAGATTCTGCATTGCTGCATATCTCCTCCGTCGCTGCCGCCACTTCTTTGTACGTTTAGTCGTCTTCCGCCCACCTACCCGCTTACTCGTGACCCTTTCAGCGGGGGCGGGGAAGACCGCCCTAACCCAGTCGAGAAGGCCGTCGCCACAGCGACTCCCACCAAGGACCTCCTCAGCAAAGCAAACAAGTTGCTCCGCCTTGAAGGCCCTGATGTTCCTCGCGTGCGGCAGTAGCCCCTCGACTGCCTTCATTAGGTCCGCCTCAAGCGGACTCAAACCAAGTCCAGAAGTCTCTCCGAGATCCTCCCCAGGCGCACCACCAGGCCCGCAATCACTCGACGTCCCGGGCAAAGGATCCGCCTGACCACGAGCAGAGCTCGCGACCAAGGCTTCAACCATCGCCCGGTAGTCGGCCCTCTTGCGAATACCTTTAATAGCCTGATGCGTACGAGTCCTGAAGAGTTTACTCAGATGCAAGTTCATGTTTCGGGCTCCCTCACGGAGAGCCTCTACCTCATAACGTTCGAGTAACCGAAGCTCCTCGTCGGACCATTGCTTCTTAACAGAAGCTTGAGGGCATCCTCTTGTAATTTGATGAGTTATTTGAGTTTGTTCACCTATGAAGATTACTGACCTGTTATTGAAGTAACTTGTTAGGATATTATAAATGTTATTACCACAATTGAGTTTTAGAAGTCGATCTAATAAAATTTGATGATTAACAGCATTGAATGCATTTGATATGTCCAGTGATATGCCCATTATGTATTTGAATCTGCTTTCATCGATTGTATTAACTACATGTTTCACTGCTTGTGTTGTTGATCTATTTTTCATAAAACCAAATTGATATTGACTAATTAATGAACTATAAGATAATTTTGACTCTAATTTTAATTTTATATATGCTTCGAATATTTTTCCCAAGGAAGGTAGTAGACAAATAGGTCTAAATTTTGTTTTGATCTTTTTTGGAATCAGAATTATTTTAGATTTTTTCCATAATGTTGGGAAGTGTCCGAGGTATAAACATTTGTCGAAGATGGTTGTTAAAATAGGTGCAATGTAGTTGATGCCTATTTTTAGCATTTGATATGTAATATTATCTTGGCCTGGAGCTTTTTTTGATTTTCTTGATGTTATTATGTCTCTAATTACCTCTTCCTGTGCCAAATCGTCTTCTTTTGAGGGTGGTAATTTCAAAATATTTTTGTATTCACAAGTGATGGGGAATATCTTTAGAAGTTCCTGTTTAATGGTTTGTTCCCATGTAATTTCTGTCGACGTAGATATTGGTTCTGATGGTGCTTTTTTAAGAAACTTCCAATATTTAGTCCATGGATTTTTATTTGATTCACTTCTTATGAATTTGTTCCATGATCTTAATTTGGCAACTTTGATTTTTATTAGATATTCTTTTTTAATTTTTTTAAATTTTTTAACTATTTCTTGATTATGTTTATCTTTTTTTAAAATTCTGCGATAATTTTGTATATTTGATTTTATATCTGCTAAATTTTGATTCCACCATGGAGGGATATTTGGAGGTCTGTTCTTAACTATTCTTTTTTTACAGGAGGAAATAATTATATTTTGTAGATTTGAGACTGCATTGTCAATATCAACTGATGTTTTAAGTTCAAAATTTAATTTTTTAAAATTATTTGATAGGTTTTTTAGATATGCTTCTTTATCTTCAATTTTGTATATAATTTTGGTTGATAGTGCTTTTTTTTCTTTATTAAGAATCCATAGAAAAGTGATAATGTTGTGGTCTGATGATGTTAACCTGTAATGAATTTCCCAGTTTTTAAAAGAATCTGGAGGAATATTTTTTGCTAAAGTTAAGTCTATGTTACTTGTTAAATCATTTTGAAAATTTGTCCCTGGAAAAGTTTAGTTGTTAGATTCTTTATTAACAAGATAGAGGTTGTTTGTAGATATAAATTTAGCAAAGTTGTTTCCTCTTTTATTAGATAAGCTGTTGAACCATAATTTGTGTTTAGCATTAAAATCTCCTCCAATAATTATTGGGTATCCACGACAATCATGTAGTAATTGTTCGAGGAATGCTATTGTTGGATGAGTTGGTTGATTTTGATAACTATAAAATGATACTATTATAAATGATTTGTCTAAAACAGTGAAACAGCATGTTGTAGTATTATTTGTGCAGTATTGATGAAGAATTGTGACATCAAAGATCTTCTTTTTATAGGCTATTGCTGTCATATGGTTTCTTTTATTTGTAACTGTAATGTAATCTGGTCCTAGAGGTATTTTTGATGAATGTATTAATTTTGGTTCTTGTATTAGAAGGATTTCTGGGTTTAATGTGTGAAGTAGTAAATTTAAGTCTTGAGTTGCCGAAAGAGATTTCATTAGATTGATTGTAAGAATGATATTGTGCCTTCTCTTTTTATTATATTAATTTTCCCCATCATAATTTATATTTGATAGTAGAGAGTTACGATATGCTATAAATACAGGACAGTTTGGGTCTTTTGTGTTATGTGGACCTTTGCAGTTTTGACATTTTAGTGAAATTTCTTTAGAGCGACAATCTTTAGTCATATGCCCTGATTTGCTACAATTGCCACAAATATCTTTCTTTGAATTACATGATTTTAAAGTGTGTCCAAATAATTGACATTTTACACAATGAAGAATGTGTATATGATCTCTGTAGAAATATGAAGAAAGTCCAAAATAAATTCTTTGTTGATTTTGTAATAGAAATGTTCTTAGGAAAGGCGCAAGTTCAACTATGTAATCAGTTAGTGGTGGATTTCTTCTATTTTTGATTGATGTTATTAGAGTGAAGTTCTTCTTAAATTCTTCCTCTGAAAGTAGGTTTTTGAAGTTTAATAAGTAAATGTTATTCAATAGTTTAGAGTGTCCCTCTGTGTTTTCAAATCTAGGCATACCAATAATTGATATTCTAGGATTACGTTTTTTAATTATTGAAGCTTTAATTCCTGTTTCTTTTAGTCTTTGATCATTTATAATAGAGTTTTCGTTTGTTTTGTCTACCTTTATTATTATTTCCTTCTTCCTGGTTATTGCTTTGTTAATTTTCAGGTTTAACTCTTCTAGTTTACCAGGGTTAATTTCTTCGTCACTTTCAATATTTGTAACTTTAATGGAAGTAGTATTTGGTATTTTTATGTTATTTGTATTATGATTACTAGATTTTAAGATTGATGAATATGTATTCAATTTTAAACATCGACTTATGTCGTTATCGTGATTTTTAATGGCAGTTGTTGATTGCTTTAAAGAATCCCTAGTTAATAGAAGGTCTTTTTTCAAGTCATCCACTATTATTTTTTCTTTACTAATTTGATCTGCTGATATTATTTTGTTTGCTTCTTTAATTTCAAAAATTTCTTTTTTTAAAATATTAATGTCTTCTTTTAATGAATTTAGTTGAGTATTTTGATTGTTGATTATATTTGTTAGAGCTTGTTCAAGATCTTTGTTTGAAGTATGATCAGTATTTTGAGACTCAATGATATTATCAAGTTTATTGTGTATTGAATTAATAGAACGACACTTATCGCATGGTTTGTCTAATGAGTTTTTAAACATTAATTGTAATGATGTTAAACTCGCCTTTACTGTACTCGCATAGCCTAATGCGAATCTCTTATTTTTTACGTATATTTCTACAATATCTGTTATTGTATCTACGAGTTTATTAAATGAGTCCATACTAGGTTTAGAATGTTGTTCTGAGTCTAATTTAGGAATATTTAAATATTGTTTGCTTGAATTTGGATTTCCTTGAGGTTTATTATGTATCTTCTTTATTTCTTCGAATAAGTTAATTGAAGTATGTGAGGATTTAGAAAGTTCCTCCTCTGGTTCAGAAGAATCACTCCTTTCTGAGTCCATAATAAATTAAATTATTATTCAATAACTATTGAATTATAAATAGGTTCTTTACTAGAAAATTAACAATTGAAATATTTAGAATAAAATGTTATCA
The DNA here is from genome assembly GCA_026182355.1 of Hermatobates lingyangjiaoensis. Taxonomy (NCBI): domain Eukaryota; kingdom Metazoa; phylum Arthropoda; class Insecta; order Hemiptera; family Hermatobatidae; genus Hermatobates; species Hermatobates lingyangjiaoensis. Next base: position 5,249 of record JAPFBL010001618.1, read on the forward strand.
CTTATCAATGTAAACAGACCACCAGTGAATTATCGTAAATTTTCAATAAAGACGAAAAACAAATAAGGTTTATAAGTAACAGATAATAGATGAATCAGAAATAGTTTTAATGAATTAACTATTGAATTACAAATGAATTCCTTATTGGAATAATCAACAATTGAAATATTTAAATTAAAATGTTATCACTTTGACATGTAAACAATCCAGCACTGAATTAACGTAATCTTTCTTTGATAATAAAGTTTAATGTAATTTAAGGGTATTAAAAGAAATGAGTTAAAACCAAGTAATTATAACAAGAAGGACATTCTAAACAGACGTAGAGAATAAGTATTGTGATAATTTATCACAATATAACAGCCTTAAATCTTCGCTCTACCAAAATAATACGAATATTTATAATAATAATATGAAAATCAGTTACTGCGAACCATAGACATAAAGTATCAATGTGAAAACACTCACAGTTGCACAAGATGCACCGCAGAATATGGTTTTGAACAGTTTATCACACAACGAATAGTCTTACACTATTTTTGGGGCACTAATAGCGGAGCCGAAAATAATACGTGTTTACACTTGTCGTTTTTGTTGAGGTGTGAGGTAGGGACAATTAGTGAGCGGGATCCCACATCCCTTCTGTTTAAGGACTACCACAGTGTTCTTACGAACTCGGTCGTCCTCCCGAAAGGGAAAAGTATCCTTTACCCTGGATCAGGGCTCACTACAGAGTGAGTACCATTTTAGAAGCATTCCCAATACTGCTTCTACTCAATGGTAAGAGTCGGAGGTAGCTCCTAGGTGCTATGCAGGCACCCGCCCGAGAAGAACTGCTTCTCACACAGCGACACATCACATACGATCATTTGTGTCTACTCTACCTGAGTAAGGAACCACAACCACCACGAGTCCGTCCGCAAAACGGGGCATGGGTGTCAACCTAAGGAGAAGAAAAGGATAAAGTGAGAGATATATATTGAAGTAGAAGAGGTAATAGGTTGTATAAGAAAAGAAAAACACCCATGGGCTTGGAGCCCCGTTCCCGTGGTACCGAAAGTATTTTAAGAGCACTCGGGTGGTACTCCGGACATGTGTCCTACTGAGCCTGCTATTGGGAGCAGGATTGTGTCAGTGGCCCTTTAATAGGAAGAGGGAAAGGAAAGAGATTAAAGAGAAGAGATAGGGAGAAAAAAAAAAAACCTAAAAGGGGAAGTATGCAGTCTGAGTCCTAAACGAAAACCGAAAACTGAACGAGGGCCTGCCCCATGCCCGGGAACCCACCAGGCAGACGGGAGCCAGAGGGGAGGTCACTCCTCCCCCCGTCGCCCCAGCCAGCCCACCAGCGAAGCCCCCAGCAGCCTGACGACCGGGGGAGAAGGCCCCCGCACGCCCCAGCCGCCACCGCCCCAGTGTCAGAGAGGGCCAGAAGCCCCATCCCCCACAGGCACCAGCAGCCAAGGCACGCCCGAACCCCCACCCCCCACGAGACAGACCCCCGAGACCACACGATAGATATCCGGCCCCCGGGAAAGGGCAGCGATCGGACGGCCGGCTGGGTGGGTCCCGCGCACCCATACAATCTTAAGCCTCGCATACTTCCCCGGAGATATGAATCCGTTCCATTTTATGAGATAGGAGAAAAAGAAGTAGGAGGAAACCATTTCGATTAAGGAGCTCCATCAGGAGGCGGACCATACAGAAATTAATCTTCAGAGGAGTCGTTGTCTGAATTGAGAGGTAGCCTATATGTTATGTTTTGGTGGTAAGTGGTACGGTTACCGTAGTCCTGCAAAATCCTTGTTCTGATAAGTTGAGTGGAATATTTTTTAAATAATTTAAAAGCCTTCGGATTGTAAATTAGGGTTGAAGGCTGTGGTAACCAGTCAATACCCAGAGACTGCAGACCCAATTGAAAATTGAACCTCGGACCCTTATAGCTAGGGCAGAAAAATAAAAGGTGGAAGGGGTTGTCAAGATCCTTTTGCTTGCAATCAAGGCAGAAGGGTGTCTCCACCGCTCTTGCGCATTTTAAGAAGGTGCCGAATTTACCATGGCTAGATAGCATTTGTGATATAGCAAAATTTGGCTTGAAATGATTTAAGGACATAAACTTTTGAATGTCTGGAATAAAAAGAAGTATGTGCGCATTTCTGTCGTCTTGTTTTAGTTTCTTTATCCATTCATTGATAAGAAATTTTTTAATACTGATTCGAATTTGTTTGTCTGTCATTGATTCAGGGTCCGGGATAACCTCGTTTATATGTGGAATGTGACTGCAGCCTCTGGAAACAATTTCCTTGTGAATTATTTTGCCAAGTAAGAAATATGCAGCCGGTAGGGTACGGTTTAGGAGGCACAGCGTATCTGTGGGTGTTGTTTTGTACGCATTGCAGCATTTTATAAGGCTGAATCTGAAGAGGCGATTTAGCTGTTTATGTGTAGAGGGAGGTATCAAAGGGAACCAAACAGTTGCTGCATAAGCTGCTATACCTTCCACAATAGCTTTATGCGCCATGTGTAATTGTGTATATGATAGTCCCCAACGATAGCCCGACACCTTCTTAAAAAGCGCAAACTTTTTAATGATTTTGGATTTGAGAAACTTGATGTGGGCCCTGAAATTCAAGCCTCTCCCAAAGAGGATGCCCAGAACTTTTATTTCATTTGAGAATCTCAAGGTCTCATTACCAACTCTAATACACGGAAGCCTCTTCAGATGTCCTTTGAGGAGAATTGCTACAGATTTTATTGGTGAGATTTGTAAATGGATCTTCGCTAATGACTCAACTATCATATCTATTAGGCATTTAGCCTTTGTCTCTACAACTCTCCTCGATTTGCCCTCCACAATCAGAAAAAGATCATCTGCATACGCCACAAAATTCGCCCTCATTGTAGTCAACAGAGACAGAACATCGTCGAAATAGATGTCCCACAGGATCGGCGAGAGAGTAGAACCCTGTGGACATCCCCTCGTAAAAGGGTGTACAACAGATGCTCTATGTCCCTGATGTATTAAGACTCTGTTACAAAAATAGCTGCATAGAGTGTTATAGATGTTTGGGTTGCAATTTAGTTTCTTTAGACATTCTATTAGTAAATGATGGTTGACCGAATTGAAGGCATTTTTAATATCTAGAGAGATGCCAATGACGTATTTATCTTTGCTCTTTAAAACTGTGTCAGTAACTTTTTCTAGTGCCATAGTTGTAGAGAAGTTTGGTTTGAAACCATATTGGAATTTATTAATAACTTTAGTGGAACTTATTGAGTTTTCTAGTTTTAGTTTGATACACTAGCCAAAGCCTCGAAGGTTTTGGCTAGTGTAGAAATTAATGCAATCGGCCTCAGCTCCCCTGGATCTTTTTTAGGTATAAATATCACCTTTGCCTTCCTCCATACATAAGGAAAGTACCCAGTGAGGAGGCAGTTGTGGAAAATCTTAGTGAGGAATGGGGTTATAAAAGTTTTCCCCTCCTTAAGCATTTTATATGTTATATTGTCAATTCCGGGGGCACGACCTTTTCTCTTTTTATTAATTATTTCATTAATGACGTCTTCTTGTGCCAAGTCATCGTCTTCTTCCACTGGGCGACGCGAGAGAAGTTTGAAGCCGCAGGATATTGGGAATAGTTGACACAATTGCTTTTGAATCTCCTCCTCCCATGTAGTGTTAGAGTTGGTCATAATTTGACTAAATTGATCTCTCTTAAGTACCCTCCAATACTTAGACCAGGGGTCCACTTTTGATCCCTGTCTGACAAAGCTGTTCCATGATCTCATTTTGGCTACTTTAACCTGTGTGTAATAACGATGTTTTATATCTTTATATTGAGCTATGTATTGTTCATTAGATCTATCTTTAACTAAAACACGTCTACATCTCTGAACTTCGGCCTTCAATTCGGCCAACCGACCGGACCACCATTGAGGACGCTCCAGACGGCGTCTTATAACCCTTTTGTTGCAGGCCGATAGAATGCTGTCTGTGAGGCCTTGCACTCCTACATCGATTTTCTCTGGAGTAGACAAGTCCATATTGTCTACCTGGAGAGCTGATTTTAGAGAATTACAATACTTCTTTGGATCTAGGATGTTGTAACGGAATATTGAGTGGATCATTTCTATACCTGGAATTGAGCAGTCAAACGTAATTATATTATGGTCCGATTGTATTAGATGGTCGTGTATTTTCCAGTTTGTAAAACTTTTTTTATTGAAGTTTTTTGTCAGCGTTAGATCAAGATTGCTACATAACTTTCTTCTTATGTCCTTACCTGGAAAAGTATAGAGTTTGGAATGTGAATTTATAAGATTTAGGCCGATAGAATTTATAAAGTTATTTAATTGGACACCTCTAGCATTGTTCATGGTGTTAAACCATATTTTATGTCTTGCGTTGAAATCCCCAGCTATAATCATCGGTTTACCTTTGCAACCTTGTATTATGTTCTCTAAAGTGTTTACTGTTTCTTGTATGGGAATGTTCTGATAACTGTACACAGACACCACAATGAAGGAGATGCTAGAAGATGAGAAACAGCATGTGGTGGTAAACTTATTGCAGTATTGCCGTAGAACACATACATCAAAAAGTTGTTTTCTGTATACTATGGCTGTCATTTTGTTTTCATTTAAGTAGATGGAGGAGAAGTGTGGGTCTAGGTTGAACTTTTGATTGAAAATTCTAGGTTCCTGGATTATTAGAATATGAGGTTTTAGAAGATGGAGGATTGACTGCAGGCCGTATAAAGCATATTGTGATTTCATCAGATTGATCTGTAGAAAGCGTATGCGTGAAGTATGATCCTCCTCATTCTGCATCATATCTGATATTAGAAAGAAGTGTGTTGCGGTATGCCAAGAAAATGGGGCATGATGAGTCTTTTGCAACGTGTGGACCCTTACAGTTAGCACATTTGGCCTGAAGATTGATGGAACGACAAGATTTTATATCGTGGCCTGATTTGCCGCAGTGACCACAAACTGCTTTGTTCGCCCTGCATTCCTTTACAGAGTGTCCGAAAATTTGGCAATTGGTGCAGTGACGGATATGCAGATGATCCTTATAGTAAAATGAGGCTAGACCGTAGAACAGTCGTTGTTGATTTTTTAGCAGAAAGTTCCTAATATGTGGTGATATTTCAAATACGTAGTTGCAGAGATCCTGATTTCGTCTATTTTTTAGCGTAGTAATCAAGTTGAAGTCTTTGCGGAAGTCCTCCTCAGACATACCCTCTTGGAAATTTTTCTTATATATTTCAGTTAGCAAATTGGCTTGATTGTCCACTTTTGGCATGCCCAATGCCATGATTCTTGGATTGCGTCGGCCCAAGATCGACGCCTTGAGTCCTGCCTCCCGTAGGCGGGAGTCATTTGTTATCTGGTTTGCTAGTTTATTATTAACCTTTATTATTATTTCTTTTTCTTTTATTTTTGATTTATTAACTTGTAGATCTAGATTTTCCAGTCTTGTTGGGGATATTTCTTTTTCGCTATCTATGTCCGTTATTCTAATTGACCTTAGATTGGGGATTTCTATGTTCTGTTGTTGGGAGTTATTTGTTTTCAGGGCTTTGGCATAAGAAACCGTCCGAAAACCGTCCTGTGTGGATGGGTCAAAAGTGCTCATTGTTTTTTGTATGGAATCTGAAGTTTTATTAATTATCTCATTAGTGTTTGTTATGTCAGAACGTAGTAGCTTAATTTCTTCCCTGAAGGAATCTTTCTTATGGATGAGGTCTTTTGACAAGGACTTCATATTTAAAATTTCTTGTTTAAGCACATCTATGTCCGTTTGGAATGACTGGAGTTGAGATTTTTGTTGATCTAGTAATGTTCTCATAGAGTCCTCCAGTTCTGTGTATCTGCTTATTGTAGGTATGGAATTACATTTTGCTGCTATAAAGTCAATCTGATCATTAATGTATTGCAAATTGCCGATAGGTGGGGAGCTATTTTGCAAAGCGTCCCTGTAGAGAAGTTCCATCTTTGAAGTGAGAGATTTGATTTTTTCACAGGCCACTTGGCTAACTCTTTTACTCTTTACATATGAATTTACTATAGCAAATATTTCTTTTGCGTATTTTGTAAACGATTGAATGTTAGAACTCCCTGTATCATTTTCTGAGGAGCTGAGTGTGACTGGTGTTTTATTTGGAGTTTTGCCCTTTTTTGGCGTTTGATCGGAAGTACTAGGAAATAGTTTCCTGCCATATACATAATCAAAAGGATCCTCATTTTCCGACGACGTAGAGTCCAGACAACTTTGTAACAAAAGGTCCGTTAAAGGTTTCTCCTTATCTTTAGACATAGTGTTTTAATAAAATAACACTGAGTAAAACAAAAATAGATCCACAAAATAAAATAAAATAATCAAATAAAGTACTTTAAGAAAATAATTAAATAAAATACTTTAAGAAAATAATTAAGAAAACAAAGTAAAGAAAATAATTAAAGAAATAGATTAAAGAAAATAATTAAAGAAATAATTAAGGACTTATGAAAACGTCCAATAATAAAATAATAATGAAAATAAAATAAAAGAAAATAGAAAAGTAAAGAAATATTTTAGGGAAATAATTAAAGAAGGCACTTAAAGAAATTAATTAGAAAAAGTAATTACAGAAATATTTAAAGAAAAGAATCACAGAGGTAGAGTTTGACAGAAGTCTGACGAGGGTGAGCGTAAGAGGTAAAAAGGGTCGTCGCGCAAGCGATAAGCCCCACACTAGGCCGGCTTCAACTAGAATTTAATTCTTTAATTCAAATAACACCAAAAATTTTCAATTAAAATTGCAAGAGAATGCCTGAGCCAATCAGGACCAAACTTTACGAATTATTAGCTTTAATTATTGTTAAAAGGAATTTAAAATATGAAAACAAACGGACAGCCAGAAAGGGAGATATAAACGAAAAAGGGAGAGACTATGAATTGAATTTATTGATGGCCGACCCCCTACACAGGTCTTGGTGTTTAAGGACTACCCAGTGCCCGTAAGGGCTCGGTCGTCCCCCTCCGAAGAGGGAAGTACCCATTCCCCCGGGCCAGGGCTCATTAAGAATGAGTACCAGTATAGGAGCATTTGCCAATAAATGCTCCCACCCACTGGTGAGGGCCGGAGGTCTAGCTCCCCCTTGGTGTTATGCAGACACCCGCCCGAGAAGATACTGCTTCTCACACAGCGACACATCACATACGATCATTTGTGTCTACTCTACCTGAGTAAGGAACCACAGCCACCACGAGTCCGACCGCATGACGAGGCATGAGTGACGACCTGATAGTAAGAAGAGATAGATAAGATAGAAAGTAAAATAAATAAAGTAACATGAAAATCACTCATGGGCTTGGAGCCTCGTCCCCGTGGTACCGACAGTATTTTAAGAGCTCTCGGGTGGAACTCCGGACCTGAGTCCTACTGAACAGCTATTGGCAGCTGTATGGGTCAGTGGCCCTTGAAAGCGAAATGAAGAAGTAGAGAAGTAAAGATTGTAAAGGTGATGGTTATAGATTAAAAAAAAAAAAAAAAAAAAAAAAAAATTCCTCAGCCCAGGGGTCCGCCAAGCCGGCGGGGAACGAAGGCGGGGGTCATTCCCCCCCCTGCGATCCCCCCCCACACCACTATGAGAACCCAGCTGCTAAGGGAGATCCTGAATATCTCAAGTCAAGAAGCGCACGAATCTCCCCGCACAAAATTATCCAAAATCAGTGGATCCGTCAAGTGAGTGATTGATATTGTCCTCGTTAGATGTAAGAATGCATTGTACTTTTTATGTTTGATATTCGATTAATTATCTGCGATTCTAAAGAATTATTTCTTCTTTATTTATCCTCTTTGGAATCGAGGTTTGAGGTTTGTTTGATGTACTCTATTCCTCTTCTTCAGAGTCATTGTCTGAGTTAAGTGGTATTCGTAGATACATGTTTTTATGATATGGATTAATGTTTCCATAATCTGATTTGATCCTTCTTATGATAAGATTTGTTGCAAATTTTCTAAAACATTTAAAAATTTTCTCTGTTGATAGTAACTTATGTGGTTCTGGTGGCCAGTCCATTCCAAGGGATTGTAGTTTCAGTTGAAAGTTAAATCTGAGTCTGTTATAATTTGAGCAATAAAATAATAAATGGAAAGGGTTGTCTATTTCGCCTTTTTTGCAGTCTGTACAGAAAGGAGTATTGGAGGATTTTGTGAAGTATAAGAAAGATCTAAATTTGCCATGTGCAGTTAGTATTTGTGTTAATGCGAAATTAGTTTTAAAAAATTTTTAAGACCAGAATTTGTGAATATCTTTTATAAAATTAAATATATGAGGATATTTTTCATTTTTTTTCATTTCTTTAAACCATTTTTGTAGCAGGAAATCTAGTATTATTTTATTTCTTTGTTTTAATGTTATAAATGGGGTGTTTTCTAATATATTGTTGATGTCTTGAATATGGCATTTTCCTGTGTTTTCGAAATCATATAATATTTTCAGCTGTAATAAGAAATATTTAGTAGGCAGGGTTTTGTTTATTAAGCATAAGGTGTTCGTTGAGATAGATTTGTAGCCCTGAGCAATTTTTAGTAAGCTGAATCGAAATAGCCTATTTAAAGTTGTATGTGCAGATTGTGGCAGTCTTGGAAACCATAGTTCTGCTCCATAGCGAACTCTACCTTCAACTATCGCTTTATGAGCTCTTAGTAATTGGTTATGTGTAAGGCCCCATCTGTAACCAGATAATTTTTTGAATATTCCAAATTTCTGTTGAATTTTTTGTCTTAGATCTGTTATATGAGTTATGAAGTTCAGCTTATTATCTAATATTAATCCCAAAAGTTTGATTGTTTTGTTGAATTTAATTGAATTATTATTAATTTTAATTATTGGTAGCCTTTTGAAGTTTCCTTTTAGCATTATGGCTATTGATTTGTCTCCACACACTTTGAGCTGTAAGGATTCTAAATGTTCTAATAATATTGAAAGTGATTGTTGCGCTTTTGATTCTAGTTTTAGTCTTGAATTCTCTTCTATTATTAGAAATATGTCGTCTGCATATGCAATATATTTTGTTTGTGTACTTGAGATGACAACCAGAATGTTATTGATGTAAATATTCCATAAGGTTGGTGATAAGATTGAACCTTGAGGACATCCTTTTGTTATCTGGTGAGTTACTTTGCTTTGTTCTCCCATGTATATAACTGATCTATTATAAAAATAACTGGAAAGAATGTTGTATACATTGTTTCCGCAGTTAAGTTTTAATAGTCTATCCAGTAATATTTGGTGGTTTACAGCATTAAAAGCGTTCGAGATATCTAGGGAGATGCCCATAACGTATTTGTAATTACTAGAGTCAATGATATCAATTGTTTTCCTTAGTGCTTTAATTGTAGATTTGTTTTTCAAGAATCCATATTGTCCTGGTTGAATTAAAAGATTGTATGAAATATTATTTTCTAATTTTAATTTGATGTATGCCTCAAATATTTTCCCTAATGAAGGCAACAAGCAAATTGGTCGAAATTTCTTAGGATTTTTCTTTGGGATTAAAATAATTTTTGATTTTTTCCACTCTTTTGGAAAATAACCGATATAAAGACATTTATGGAATAAAGTTGTTAGGAATGGTGCAATGTAATCGATACCGGTTTTAATCATGTTATACGTAATATTATCTAGTCCTGGTGCCTTTCTTGATTTTCTTGACAGTATTATATTTCTTATTTCTTCTTCGTTTGCTAAGTCATCATCCTTCGTAGGTGGTAGTGTTATATGTTTCCTGTATCCACAAGTAATAGGGAATAACTTAATAAGTTCTTGTTGAATTGTTTTTTCCCAGGTAATTTCTGTTGTAGTTGATATGGGCTGTAGTTGTGGTTTTTTAAAAAATTTCCAATATTTTGTCCATGGGTTTGTTTTCGAGTCACTTTGTAAAAATTTATTCCATGACCTTAATTTTGCCACCTTTATTTTAATTAGGTATTCCTTCCTAATCTTTTTTAACTTTTCAATAAGCTCTTGATTGTTTCTGTCATTTTTTAATTTCCTTCTATATTGCTGGATTACTGATCTTATTTGGATTAAATTTGAATTCCACCAGGGAGGTATGTCAGGGCTTCTGTTTTTTATTATTCTTTTTTTACATGAGGATATAATACTGTTTGTTAAAATTGATACTGTGAGGTCTATGTCTTCTGGAGTTTTAATATTTTCAGGTTGATTTTGTAAGATTTTTGATAGTTCTTTGCGGTATGTCTCTTTGTCATGAATTGAATATATAATTTTTGTTGTAAAGTGTTTGTTTTGGTGATGTAAGTTCCAGTTGAAAGTAATGACATTGTGGTCGGAGGATGTTATTCTGTAATGAATTTTCCAATTTTTTAAACTATCGGGGGGTATATTTTTTGTTAAAGTTAAATCTATATTGCTTTTTATGTCATTCCATGTCATATTCTATGTCATTGCACACCGGTCAGCCAACACCAACTCTATCAGACAATGAGGAATCAGGTCTTCTCCATGCCGTCATTTTGTTCCACCTATTCCAACTGGTGGAGCTTCCCTGGAAGACTCTAGTGGTTAAACCAGCTAGTAGTCTCTTGGTCAGCCCCATTGCCAGAAGGCATTCAGCAGAACACTTAGACCAAATGCCACGCCACGATATGGTACAAGAGGAAAAGGTGATATTTTCCCGAGGGACACTGAATCTCTCAATGAGTGACTCTACCACCGCCTCATTTGTACCATAATAATCGCACTTTCGCTCGTGCGCAGCCTTTAACGAGGATGAAGCTGACACAACCACAACATCCTCTTTGTGACACACAAGGTCTGGTTTCCTAAGGCCCTGCGGTGTACTTATATGCGGTTCAGTCTCTATCTGCCAGCGTTTGTCTGTAAGAGCAGATGCGAGGGTAGAGACTATGGCGTCATGTCGCCGAATCCTCCCTCCGTGAGTCCGATGACAGCCCTGAATAACATGGGCTGCCGTCTCGCTCACATGACATCCAGCTCTACAGTTCGTCTCGAGGTTCTCTCTCCGGAGACCTCTGGACGTTCTGACTCTAGTAGGAAGGCAGTTGATCCTGACGTGATGATACTGGACGTAATCACGTCCAGGTACCGCGCAGGACCCACCACCAACCCACCAACTTAATGGAGTTACTGAACTCGCTTCCCGCAATTCACTCCCATCCACCGATCGGTAGAGGAGTTGCTTCCAAGCATTACTCCGCTTCGCTGCGCTGTCTAGCATATTCTCATCCCTAGACAAAGCCCTCATCGCCCAACTGAGTCTTAATAAGACCCAGGAGGACTCTGAGACAGCTCTGACCTCAGGTGAGTCAGCCACTGACAAACGCCGAAGACGATCTACCATAAGACCAGGGATGGTTGTCGCCATGCTGGGCACCCCTAGTCCACCATCCCTTACATCCGTATGGAAATAGGCAATGGGGACATCGAGGGGGAAGCGCAACCATTTTCTAACCGCTGTACGGACCTGCTTATCCAGAGCACTTAGTTTGCCCATAGTTACACCTGCGAGCACAAGCTGGTGGTACAGTTTTGGAAGCAAAAAATTTCTTAATATCTCAAGTCTCTGTTGAGGCTTGAGAGGAGCTTTTGTGAGGCGTTCTAACATCGGTGCAAGAGAACCACCCGGTCTTTTAGCACCTACAGGCCTAAAGTCTACTCCCAAGTATCTCCACTCTTGTGAGGCAGATAATTGGGGGTAAGACACACCATCGCTGTTTTTAAACGAGTTAGAGACGACCTTGTACTTCTTTGCCTTGCCATCGTGAACAATGGAAACGACTGAGCACTTTTCAGCACTCAGCCGCAAACCATGCACTTTGGCCCTGGATTCGAAGTTATTTAACATATTTTGCATTCCAAGCTGAGAATGTGCTGTTAGCAGGACGTCATCCGCATACGCTATGGCACTTCTCCGTGTGTTGCATTCAAGGGTATACCCAACTTCCTCAGGAAGCGAGCGCAACACATCGTCCACTACCAAACAAAAGACGATAGCTGACAAGGGATCTCCTTGTCGAACTCCTCGCCCAACAAATATTGGTTCAGATAGATTTCCACCGACTTGTATTATGGTTGTGCTGAGCTTGTAAAGTTTAGACATATATGAACAAAACTCTTTAGGGACCCCGAGCTCACGTAGAACAAAATCTACGGCCCTATGGCTGACTGAATCAAATGCCTTTTGAATGTCCAGAGATGCTATATGTAGCTCTTTTCGTCTAGCCCTAGAGTCCCTTAGGACTGACGAGAGCACTGCGATATTCTCCAGACAACCATCGCTGAATGCCCTTTGTTTCATATCCACAAGGCCGCTCCCTCTTAACCTATTGGTTAAGACCTTGTGAAGCTCACGCACAACAACAGAACTAATACTAATCGGTCTAAAATCCCCAGGCTCAGTACTTTGTTCCTTTTTCGGAACAAAGACTGTCCTGGCGACCAACAGACCCTGTGGAAAGCCACCTGAAGCCAATATTATGTTGTATAAGAGGGCTTTCACCACTACGGGAACAGCCCTCCATTGTCTGGGAGTGATGCCATCTAAACCGGCCGCAGATGACAGAGGGACATGAACCTCTGAAATCTCGTCGCACGTTACCTCGCCCCATATGAACTCTAATTCTGGTTTTGGTCTAACAGAAAGCTTTGGCTGTATACTTGGTGCGGACTCTTGCGTCATAATGGGCTTCCAATACTCAACCATTTCTGGAAGAGTTGGAAGCTTAGCTTTAATTGGTCCATTCAATATATACTGTGCAGCTGATGCTCTATTCTTTTTATAAAGATCTTGCATCTTGGCGTATTCACGCCTTCGCTGCCGCCGTTTTGGAACAATTGCACACTTATTTTCTTTATTTGTTCTTTTCCTCTCTCTTCTATGCTTTTGACACCCTTTATTAGAAGGAGGGAATATTTCTTTTAGCCATTCAGAAATGCCATCTCCACAGTCCTTCCCATCAAGAACGTCCTCTGCTAATCGAACAAGTCGATCAGCTTTGAACGCTCTGACGTTCTGTACCGTTTCGATTAGCTTCTTTATAGCTAGTCATAGACAGTTTTCACCAGTACTTCTGTCACTTTCACTCGGCTCACCATCAGGTTCGGAGGTGCCTGACGTACTAGCCTGTGGTTCAGCAGAGTCTCTGGCTAAGCCTTCAACTGCTGCTTGTACCAATTGGCGGTAGTCGGCCCTTCTACGAACACCCTTAATGGCTTGATGGGATCTCTGAGTGATCAATTGTGACAGATGCAAGTTCATATGTTGAACTCCCAAAGAGAGTGCTTGGGCTTCATAACGTGCGAGAACGCGAAGCTCCTCATTCGACCATTGCTTCTTAATAGAAGCGGTCGAAACTTCAGCGCTTGCGGCATCGGGATGCTCATGTCGTTTATGGACACCTAGTCCTCTGGCAGACGCAAAAGTACGATCGCACCATGGACACTTTGATCCAATACTAGGCAATGGATTGTCTGATTCTTCATTCTCTAGAACGACATCTGGCTGATCGATCTGAGGATCGATAGAATGTGTTGGGCCAGTGATCCGAGACGGACCCTCAGAGGAGTCCCACTGGCTGCAATTATCATTTTTATTAAACGTGGTACCAACACAGGTAAGTCGTGAGGGGCTGGCAACCCATCACAACTGTAAAAACCTCCTTCTTGGTGTCCGCTATAAACGAAACACCGGTTGTCCCAATCCTAAGCAAGAAGGTAGGTACATGCTACCAGGGTAGCTTAAGACAACCAGGGGTGGGCAAGCCCTTTAGAAACAGCCATTCGGCACAGTTCTACCCATTCCCCTCTGGGCGTGAGTCTTTGTGATAAGATCTATCCCTGGATAGATTATAACACGTTGGGAAAACTCATAAAGAGCTACCCGAGGTTAAAGACACAAAACCCCAAAAAGCCTTCTACTTGTTAGCCTGACTTCGCCTTCAGCCGACGAAGTCAGTTGCCCGACTCTCGCGGCGAGGACGCCAGTAGATAAGGCACATGGGAATCAGGGGGTCTCCTTTTTCAACCAGAGAACTGGAAGAACTAAGGGCCCCTGAGCCCTTTAAAAGAGTCATAGTTACTCCCGCCGTTAACCCGCGCTTTTTTGAATTTCTTCACGTTAACATTCAGAGCACTGGGCAGAAATCACATTGCGTCAACACCCGCAAGGGCCTTCGCAATGCTTTGTTTTAATTAGACAGTCGGATTCCCCTGGTCAGTGCCAGTTCTGAGTTGATCGTTGAATGGTGGCCGCAGAGACAAGTGGCCCGTCTCTCTACTGTTGTGGTTAAACACTAGCAACTAGGCAACCACTAGCTCGTATCAAGGAAGACCGTGGGTGGCCAAAGCACGGGACCGAGCTCAGTTCCCGGCAAGAGTTCAAGAACAACTTACCGTTCAGCTCGCCCAGGCCCGGCACAAGGACACCGCTCCACTTCCCGACCAAGCCCGGCACACCACGATCCTCAGAGCCAATCCTTTTCCCGAAGTTACGGATCCAACTTGCCAACTTCCCTTACCTACATTAGTCTAACGACTAGAGGCTTTTCACCTTGGAGACCTGCTGCGGATATGGGTACGGTCCGGCACGGTGTTCCGCGTAGCCCTCACCTGGATTTTTAAGGTCCGAGGGGGAAATCCAGACACCGCCGTAACTGCGGTGCTCTTTGCGCTCCATTCCCTATAGAGAAGAGACAATTCTCCCTGGATCCCCCGACGGCGTCTCCAGGCCATTTGGGGTTACCCCGTCGAACACTCGCAAATGGAGGGTACGACTTGGAACGGTTCCGTAGCCGGGTTCCGGAATAGGAACCGGATTCCCGACCAAGTCCGGCACACCACGCTCCTCAGAGCCAATCCTTTTTCCGAAGTGAAGGATCCAATTTGCCGACTACCTTTACCTACATTAGTCTAACGACTAGAGGCTTTTCACCTTGGAGACCTGCTGCGGATATGGGTACGGGTGTTCTACGGTGTTCCGCGTAGCCCTCACCTAAATTTTCAAGGTCCGAGAGGGAAATCCAGACACCGGCGTAACTGCGGTGCTCTTTGCGCTCCATTCCCTATAGAGAAGAGACAATTCTCCCTGGATCCCCCGACGGCGTCTCCAGGCCATTTGGGGTTACCCCGTCGAACACTCGCAAATGGAGGGTACGACTTGGAACGGTTCCGTAGCCAGAATCCGGAATAGGAACCGGATTCCCGACCGCTTCACTTCCCGACCAAGCCCGGCACACCACGATCCTCAGAGCCAATCCTTTTTCCGAAGTAAAGGATCCAATTTGCCGACTACCCTTACCTACATTAGTCTAACGACTAGAGGCTTTTCACCTTGGAGACCTGCTGCGGATATGGGTACTGGTGTTCTACGGTGTTCCGCGTAGCCCTCACCTAAATTTTCAAGGTCCGAGAGGGAAATCCAGACACCGCCGTAACTGTGGTGCTCATTGCGCTCCATTCCCTATAGAGAAGAGACAATTCTCCCTGGATCCCCTGACGGCGTCTCCAGGCCATTTGGGGTTACCCCGTCGAACACTAGCAAATGGAGGGTACGAACTGGAACGGTTCCGTAGCCGGAATCCGGAATAGGAACCGGATTCCCGACCGCTTCACTTCCCGACCAAGCCCGGCACACCACGATCCTCAGAGCCAATCCTTTTTCCGAAGTAAAGGATCCAATTTGCCGACTACCCTTACCTACATTAGTCTAAAGACTAGAGGCTTTTCACCTTGGAGACCTGCTGCGGATATGGGTACGGGTGTTCTACGGTGTTCCGCGTAGCCCTCACCTAAATTTTCAAGGTCCGAGAGGGAAATCCAGACACCGCCGTAACTGCGGTGCTCTTTGCGCTCCATTCCCTATAGAGAAGAAACAATTCTCCCTGGATCCCCCGACGGCGTCTCCAGGCCATTTGGGGTTACCCCGTCGAACACTCGCAAATGGAGGGTACGACTTGGAACGGTTCCGTAGCCGAGTTCCGGAATAGCAACCGGATTCCCGACCTCAATCCCCAGCCGCACACCACGATCCTCAGAGCCAATCCTTTTTCCGAAGTAAAGGATCCAATTTGCCGACTTCCCTTACCTACATTAGTCTAACTTTCTAGAGGCTTTTCACCTTGGAGACCTGCTGCGGATATGGGTACGGGTGTTCTACGGTGTTCCGCGTAGCCCTCACCTAAATTTTCAAGGTCCGAGAGGGAAATCCAGACACCGCCGTAACTGCGGTGCTCTTTGCGCTCCATTCCCTATAGAGAAGAGACAATTCTCCCTGGATCCCCCGACGGCGTCTCCAAGCCATTTGGGGTTACCCCGTCGAACACTCGCAAATGGAGGGTACGACTTGGAACGGTTCCGTAGCCGGATTCCGGAATAGGAACCGTCCGACTTTCCCGACCAAGTCCGGCACACCACGTCCTCAGAGCCAATCCTTTTTCCGAAGTAAAGGATCCAATTTGCCGACTACCTTTACCTTTACATTAGTCTAACGACTAGAGGCTTTTCACCTTGGAGACCTGCTGCGGATATGGGTACGGGTGTTCTACGGTGTTCCGCGTAGCCCTCACCTAAATTTTCAAGGTCCGAGAGGGAAATCCAGACACCGCCGTAACTGCGGTGCTCTTGCGCTCCATTCCCTATAGAGAAGAGACAATTCTCCCTGGATCCCCCGACGGCGTCTCCAGGCCATTTGGGGTTACCCCGTCGAACACTCGCAAATGGAGGGTACGAACTTGGAACGGTTCCGTAGCCGGAATCCGGAATAGGAACCGGATTCCCGACCGCTTCACTTCCCGACCAAGCCCGGCACACCACGATCCTCAGAGCCAATCCTTTTTCCGAAGTAAAGGATCCAATTTGCCGACTACCCTTACCTTTACATTAGTCTAACGACTAGCTTAGGCTTTTCACCTTGGAGACCTGACTGCGGATATGCTTGGTACGTGAAGTGTTCTACGGTGTTCTCGCGTAGCCACTCACCTAAATGGTTTCAAGGTCCGAGAGCCGAAATCCAGACACCGCCGTAACTGCGGCTCTCATGCGCTCCATTCACAAAAAAACTATAAAAAAGTAAAAACAATTCTCCCTGTGATCAAAACAACAAAACTGACGGCGTCTCCAGGCCATTTTTTAAAAAAAATGGAGGGTAAAAAAAAAAAAAAAAAAAAAAAAAAACCCCCCCCCCCCCCCCCCCCCCCCCCCCCCCCCCCCAATTTGCCACTACCCTTACCTACATTAGTCTAACGACTAGAGGCTTTTCACCTTGGAGACCTGCTGCGGATATGGGTACGGTCCGGCTACGGTGTTCCGCGTAGCCCTCACCTAAGATTTTCAAGGTCCGAGAGGGAAATCCAGACACCGCCGTAACTGCGGTGCTCTTTGCGCTCCATTCCCTATAGAGAAGAAACAATTCTCCCTGGATCCCCCGACGGCGTCTCCAGGCCATTTGGGGTTACCCCGTCGAACACTCGCAAATGGAGGGTACGACTTGGAACGGTTCCGTAGCCGAGTTCCGGAATAGCAACCGGATTCCCGACCAAGTCCGGCACACCACGATCCTCAGAGCCAGTCCTTTTTCCGAAGTAAAGGATCCAATTTGCCGACAACCTTTACCTACATTAGTCTAACGACTAGAGGCTTTTCACCTTGGAGACCTGCTGCGGATATGGGTACGGGTGTTCTACGGTGTTCCGCGTAGCCCTCACCTAAATTTTCAAGGTCCGAGATGGAAATCCAGACACCGCCGTAACTGCGGTGCTCTCTGCGCTCCATTCCCTATAGAGAAGAGACAATTCTCCCTGGATCCCCCGACGGCGTCTCCAGGCCATTTGTGGTTACCCCGTAGAACACTCGCAAATGGAGGGTACGAACTGGAACGGTTCCGTAGCCGGAATCCGGAATAGGAACCGGATTCCCGACCGCTTCACTTCCCGACCAAGCCCGGCACACCACGCTCCTCAGAGCCAATCCTTTTTCCGAAGTAAAGGATCCAATTTGCCCACTACCCTTACCTGTTTTGATATTAGAACGTGTACCCAGCCTTTCGGCCATATCACGTATAATAGCAACTCAGATTGATGCCTTTTTAACGTGAAAGCTCTTTCGCCGCATCTCGGGAGCACCAAGCTCTAGCCGAAGATAGGGCTGTCATAGCCTCCGAGATACGCCCGAGGTGGACCACGCGGAGGCGAGCTTCCACGACGCTACATCAAGCAAAGAAAAAACTACTAAAAAAGTTACAAAAACAGAAGACTGTGACTTCATCCTGTTGTCATCAAAAAGCAAATCAAAAACTATCTACTAGTCAAATAAAAACACTGTATAAAAACAAAACAAAAGGAAACACACTTCAGTATCATAAGCTCAAATTTTTAAGCCATTCTTGGAGGCGTTCTATCCTTTGATCCTCTAATTCTTCTTATTCCATTTATATACATAAGAAAATCTTTTCTATATGTAGTCAGCGCACCTCTATACGTCTCTGCCACAAAGCGACCCGTAGCCATTTCATAATTGAACCTTATTCCAGCATATCTAGGACAAACTTCTAGGATGTGCTCGACACTCTCCTGATGGTTTCCACAACAACAGCCTGCATTCTCCCTCCTCTTAAATCTGAAGAGGTAGGCGCCAAAGTCCCCATGCCCCGTCAGAAACTGGGAGAGCCAGTGATCAATCGGAAGTTCACCTCTCAGCCTCACACCAGTGCTTACATTAGGAATAAATTTATATGTCCACCTGCCCTCATTTCCCTCGTCCCATCTCAACTGCCACAGACGCATACCCCATTGCATGAGCTGTTTTTCACGGTCCTCGACCTCTCCCGGAGTAGGGCGGTACCCTCGCTTGAGGAGGAACGACTCAACCCTCATCATTATCCTTATATCCAAGGGCATACGTCCTGTCAGGACCTGTGTCTCCAGGGCAGACGTAGTTCTATATCCTTTAGTGATAGCCAACAGTGCTCTACGCTGATGCGAAATCAGAGTTCTTCTATGCCCGGAGTTTAAGTTCATTCCCCACAGTGGAGCTCCATACAATGCTGATGATTCAAATATTGCGCCGTAGAGTAATCCTCTTGACTTTCCACTAATACCCCAACTAACTCCTGAGAGCTTGGTAATATTCATAAATTTTCCTAGGGCTCTTCCTGCTATTTCATTTATGTGCTTCGTAAACTTAAACCCCTCACTTATCAGCACTCCCAGGTATCTAACCTCTTACTTAAACCATATTCTTTCTCCATCATAAAATATCCTAGGCATACTGCCACGATTTAAACTTCCCTTTAGCATCAGCGCGGCGCACTTTCCCAAGGACAACTGTACTTTAACGTACTGGCACCAACTCCTTATTACAGTCAATGCATTATCTGCTTTTTCCTCTATTTCCCTCCTAGACTCGGCACACACAACCACCACCAGGTCATCCACATATGCTATCGGCATGTGGCCAGAGTCTAGGAGTTCCTTCAGCAACACCTCAAAAATTAGTGCCCAGAGGATTGGTCCCAGCACCGAGCCCTGGGGGCACCACTACCCTTACCTACATTAGTCTAACGACTAGAGGCTTTTCACCTTGGAGACCTGCTGCGGATATGGGTACGGGTGTTCTACGGTGTTCCGCGTAGCCCTCACCTAAATTTTCAAGGTCCGAGAGGGAAATCCAGACACCGCCGTAACTGCGGTGCTCTTTGCGCTCCATTCCCTATAGAGAAGAGACAATTCTCCCTGGATCCCCCGACGGCGTCTCCAGGCCATTTGGGGTTACCCCGTCGAACACTCGCAAATGGAGGGTACGACTTGGAACGGTTCCGTAGCCGGGTTCCGGAATAGGAACCGGATTCCCGACCAAGTCCGGCTCACCACGATCCTCAGAGCCAATCCTTTTTCCGAAGTAAAGGATCCAATTTGCCGACAACCTTTACCTACATTAGTCTAACGACTAGAGGCTTTTCACCTTGGAGACCTGCTGCGGATATGGGTACGGGTGTTCTACGGTGTTCCGCGTAGCCCTCACCTAAATTTTCAAGGTCCGAGAGGGAAATCCAGACACCACCGTAACTGCGGTGCTTTTGCGCTCCATTCCCTATAGAGAAGAGACAATTCTCCCTGGATCCCCCGACGGCGTCTCCAGGCCATTTGGGGTTACCCCGTCGAACACTCGCAAATGGAGGGTACGACTTGGAACGGTTCCGTAGCCGGAATCCGGAATAGGAACCGGATTCCTGACCAAGTCCGGATCACCACGATCCTCAGAGCCAATCCTTTTTCCGAAGTAAAGGATCCAATATGCCGACAACCTTTACCTACATTAGTCTAACGACTAGAGGCTTTTCACCTTGGAGACCTGCTGCGGATATGGGTACGGGTGTTCTACGGTGTTCCGCGTAGCCCTCACCTAAATTTTCAAGGTCCGAGAGGGAAATCCAGACACCGCCGTAACTGCGGTGCTCTTTGCGCTCCATTCCCTATAGAGAAGAGACAATTCTCCCTGGATCCCCCGACGGCGTCTCCAGGCCATTTGGGGTTACCCCGTAGAACACTCGCAAATGGAGGGTACGAACTGGAACGGTTCCGTAGCCGGAATCCGGAATAGGAACCGGATTCCCGACCGCTTCACTTCCCGACCAAACCCGGCACACCACGATCCTCAGAGCCAATCCTTTTTCCGAAGTAAAGGATCCAATTTGCCGACTACCCTTACCTACATTAGTCTAACGACTAGAGGCTTTTCACCTTGGAGACCTGCTGCGTATATGGGTACGGGTGTTCTACGGTGTTCCGCGTAGCCCTCACCTAAATTTTCAAGGTCCGAGAGGGAAATCCAGACACCGCCGTAACTGCGGTGCTCTTTGCGCTCCATTCCCTATAGAGAAGAGACAATTCTCCCTGGAAAATATAAAATAATAATAATAATAAAAGGTAGTACTCGTTATTTCTGCCGTCGGTTGACTGCAACGCGCCTCGTGTCATTTGAGGTAACTGTTTTTTGGCCAGCTAAGAGTAGCCAGTCTTCTTTAGGATTTCGTATCTGTCCGCGAACTACGAAACAAGGCAGATTGTTAACACTTCCACACTGCTTGACATATATGCATTCATATGCGTCCAGTATGGTCTGTGAGAGGTGGGCGATTTCCTGATCTATCGCGGCAGGGCAAGTTAGTTGAGTGTCCGGGGTTTGTAGCCTGCTTGAGAGTAAGTAGTCTCCTGTATTCCTGGGGGTCTTGTATTGTATAACGATACCTCGTCGAGATTTTTGGCGACATCGGTGGGAACCATTTGAAAAGAATCACATTGTGGTCTGCGGGCTCTATTCTGTCTAGAACTCTCCATTATCTTATGTTAACTAGCCAGTAGTCTTCATTAAGTATTCGTAACTGTCCGCGACCTGCGAAACACGGCAGACTGTTAACACTTCCACACTGCTTGACATATATGCATTCATATGCGTCCAGTATGGTCTGTGAGAGGTGGGCGATTTCCTGATCTATCGCCGCAGGGCAAGTAAGTTGAGTGTCCGGGGTTTGTAGCCTGCTTGAGAGTAAGTAGTCTCCTGTATTCCTGGGGGTTTTGTATTGCATAACGATACCAGGTCGAGATTTTTGGCGACTTCGCTGGGACCCATTTGAAGAGAATCACATTGTGGTCTGAGGGCACTATTCTGTCTAGAACTTTCCATTGTCTTATGTTAAGTAGTAGTATTCTTCTTTAGGTCTTCGTAACTGTCCGCGAACTACTAAGCACGGCAGCCTTTTAGCACTTCCACACTGCTTGACATATATGCATTCATATGCGTCCAGTATGGTCTGTGAGAGGTGGGCGATTTCCTGATCTATCGCGGCAGGGCAAGTCAGTTGAGTGTTCGGGGGTTGAAGCCTGCTTGAGAGTAAGTAGTCTCCTGTATTCCTGGGGGTCTTGTATTGTATAACGATACCAGGTCGAGATTTTTGGCGACTTCGGTGGGACCCATTTGAAAAGAATCACTTTGTGGTCTGAGGGCACTGTCTAGAACTTTCCATTGTCTTATGTGAAGTGCCCAGTATTCTTCTTTAGGTTTTTGTAACTGTCCGCGACCTACGAAACACGGCAGCCTGTTAACACTTCCACACTGCTTGACATATATGCATTTATATACGTCCAGTATGGTCTGTGAGAGGTGGGCGATTTCCTGATCTATCGCGGCAGGGCAAGTTAGTTGAGTGTCCGGGGTTTGTAGCCTGCTTGAGAGTAAGTAGTCTCCTGTATTCCTGGGGGTCTTGTATTGTATAACGATACCTCGTCGATATTTTTGGCCACTTCGGTGGGACCCATTTGAAAAGAATCACATTGTGGTCTGAGGGCACTATTCTGTCTAGAACGTTCCATTGTCTTATGTTATCTAGCCAGTATTCTTCTTTAAGTATTCGTAACTGTCCGCGACCTACGAAACACGTCAGTCTTTTATTATTATTGACCAGCACCTACTAGCTGACAGTTTGAGGACTACCATACTACTCATAAGAGTTGGGTCGTCCCCCCGAAGGGAAAAACCCGTTCCCCCGGGCCAGGGCTCATTAAGAATGAGTACCAGTATTGGAGTATTTGCCAATAAATGCTCCCACCCACTGGTCAGGGCCGGAGGTCTTTCTCCTCCTTGGTGTTATGCAGACACCCGCCCGAGAAGATACTGCTTCTCATACAGGGACACATCACATACGATCATTTGTGCCTACTCTACCTGAGTAATGAACCACAGCCACCACGAGTCCGACCGCAAGACGAGGCATGAGTGAAAACCTGCAATAAAAAGAAAGATTAAAGATGGGAAGGATAGGAAGAAATTGAAATTCACTCAATGGCTTGGAGCCTCGTCCCCGTGGTACCGACAGTATTTTAAGAGCTCTCGGGTGGAACTCTGGACCAAGTCCTACTGAACAGCTATTGGCAGCTGTGTGGGTCAGTGGCTCTTAACTGAAAGGAGAAGAGTTAAGAAAGAGATACAGTGAAAAAAAAAACCCCTAGAAGGGGAAGCATGCAGTGTCCAAAACCAAGAAAAACCGCACGAGGGCCAGCCCCGTGGCCGGGAGCCCACCAGGTAGACGGGAGCCAGAGGGGGGGGGGTCATAACCCTACCCCCCCCGCCACAGCGAGCTCACCGGTGAAAGCCCCCGACAGCCCGACGGCCGGGGCGAATGCTCCCACCCACCCCGGCCACCAACACGGCAGGGTCGGGGAGGCCAGAGGCCCCCCATCCCCCGCCGACGCCAGCGGCCGAGGCGCGCGCGGGAAACCCCCCCCCCCCCTCCACGAGACAGCCCTCTGAGACCCGCGACTGATGACCGTCCCTCGGGAGAGGGCAAAGAACGAACGGCTGGCCAGGTGGGTCACGAACACCCACTCGTCCTAAAATAACCGCATACTTCCCCGGAGACATGAGTTGGATCCATTACATTTAGCTTTGATAGCTATCCAGAACATGAGAATTGAGCTCATGGAAAATTCCATATATTGTATTGATTCCGTTATCGTTCTGTTTGTTGCTCCATCCTTTTTAAAATCAATGCTTTAACAAATTTATTTAATTTATCAAAACATCGTGGATTGATAAGTAATTTACTCGTTGATAAAGGCCAATTTAAACCCAGGTCATGAATTTGACTTTCGAAATCAAGTCTTAGCAGTAAGTGATTGTTGCAATGATAAATTAAATGCTCAGGGTTATCTAATGTCCTTGTACCACAGTCCCTGCACCAAACATCTTCCGCCTTACCAATTCTATACAAAAATTCTCTAAAAATACCATGTCCTGTCATGACCTGTGCCAGTGCAAAAGATGGTTTGTAGTGCTTGCACTCCATGAACTTATGAAAATCACCAATGAATTTGAGAATATGTTTGTTCCTTTCGTCTTTTTTAGCCTCTCTTAACCATTTATCCAGGATATATTTTCTAGTTATAATTTTGATGATATTAAAGGGGGTGTTAGCTGGGTTTGGTATTAATCTATTTAACTTAGGGATTTGGCAATTTGTACCATTTTTGAATTTTTCCAGAATGATGCTTTCTAACAGTTTAAATTTTGCTGGGATTGTTCTATTGAGGATGCATAATGAAT
Source organism: Hermatobates lingyangjiaoensis (assembly GCA_026182355.1). NCBI lineage: Eukaryota > Metazoa > Arthropoda > Insecta > Hemiptera > Hermatobatidae > Hermatobates > Hermatobates lingyangjiaoensis. Next base: position 29,372 of record JAPFBL010001618.1, read on the forward strand.
TTGTAGAGGTTGTTTTATAGGCATGGGATGCTTGGAGTAGACTGAATCTATATAACCTGTTTAATTGCGTATAGAATGATTGGGGAAGCTTTGCAAACCATGATTGGGCACCATACGACACAATTGCCTCGACAATAGCTCTATGAGCAAAGATTAATTGTTTATGGTTTAAACCCCATTTTGCCCCTGATATAGCCTTAAATAATGAAAACTTTTGAATGATTTTTGTTTTTAATTCTTTCACGTGACCCAGGAAATTTAGTCTTTTATTTATAGTAAATCCCAAAAATGTAATTTCGTTATTAAATTTGATTGATTTATTATTTATTTTAATTATAGGGAGCCGACAATATCTACCTTTTAAAAGTATTGCTTGTGATTTATTTGCCGATATACCTAGGCTTGCTGAGGCAGTCCATTCCAAAATTAATTCAATTACCTCCCTGCTTTTACTTTCAATATCTCTTCTTGACTGACCCTCAATAATAATGAAGATATCATCTGCAAATGCTATAAATTTTGTATTATTATTCTCTAATGAAATTAGTAAGTCGTTAACATAGATATTCCACAAAAATGGGGACAAGGTGGAACCTTGTGGACAACCTCTTGTGATTTGATGTTTCACAACTATATTATTGCCCTCCAGTTTTAAGAATCGATTTTGGAAATAACTTTCAATAATATTTGATACGTTTGTGTTACAATTTGATTTCCTGATAATGTCTATCAATCTTTGATGACTTATACTATTAAAAGCGTCTTGTATGTCTATTGATAGTCCAACAATGGAAGGGTAGGGAGACTGAGTAATAATTTCAATTAAAGATTGTAGTGCGTGTGTGGTTGAGCGGTGTTTCCTGAAACCAAACTGATAACGGTGGATGAATTTTTCATAATTTATTGAATTTTGTAATTTCCTATTTATGTACGATTCGAAGATTTTGGACAGTGATGAAATAAGAGTAATCGGTCTTGATTTGGTTGTATCTTTTTTTGGAATAAGTATGAGTTTTGTTGTCTTCCATTGTTTTGGGAAATAGCCTATTGCCAGACATGAATGGAATAAATAAGTCAAATGTGGGACCAAAATCTTTTTTCCCTGCTTGATCATTTGGAATGTGATCCCATCCAAACCTGGTGCCCTGCCTGACTTTTTTGTCTCTATTATTTCCATTATTGTATCTTCTTGAGCTAGGTCATCATCAGGTATATAATTTGACTTTTTTGATAATTTATAATCACATCTTATTGGAAAAAGACTATAAATTTGATGTGTAACAGATTCCTGCCACGTTTTGTAACAGTCCGTGGAGACTGGTACTTGTGTGGGTCTTCTCAACAATCTCCAGCATTTGTTCCATGGATTTGATTCTGATCCTTGCCTAGCAAACTTATCCCAAGAAACCAATTTAGCTAATCTAACCTCCTTATGGTATAGTGTTTTAGTTTTTTTATAAGCCTCAATATTAGCATTGTTTCTATTTTTCCTTAGTATTCTTTTAAAATTTTGTGTTTTTGCCTTTAGATTTTGAAGTTGCTTTGACCACCATTTTGGTTTTTCTGGAAGGTTGACTTTATTATATATCTTTTTACAGGAATCTGTGATTGCAGAAGTCAACATAGTTACTACATTATCAATTTCTTCCTCAGATGTTAAGATCCTTGGTTCATGAGATAAATAGGCCTGTAGTTTACTAGAAAAAAATTTTCTATCGTTAATATGGTATCTTGGAGCCCAAGAATTTTCATAATTATTGATCTTTCCCCAACTAAATGTAATTAAATTATGGTCAGAAGGAACAATTTGATCGTGTACTTTCCAATTGTAAATTTCGTAATTTTTTATGTTTTTGGCGCATGTCAAATCAATGTTACTTTGAAATTTTAAATTGTTGTTTTTACCTGGGTATGTAGGGAAATCTGAATGACTATTTATGAGTGAGAGATTATTTTCTGCAATAAAATTTTCTGTTTTCCTTCCTCTTGCATCTGTGAATGTATTAAACCATGTTTTTGATTTCGCATTAAAGTCGCCAGCTATTATTATTTTTTGGTTTCTGCAGGAATTTAAAATTTTACTGATTGTTGCCAGTGTCTTACCCATGGATAAATTTTGATGACAGTAAACTGAAATGACAATGAAATTGTAATCTTTTAAGCTGAAAGAGCAAGTGGTGGTATGTTCTGTGCATCCCTGATTTAAAATACAAACATCAAACAAAGATTTGTTGAAGGCAATAGCTGTCCTTGATTTTTTAAATGGAATGACTGATTTAAATGATGGACCTAGGGAGATCTGCAATTTCTTACTAATTTTTGGCTCCTGTATAATGAGGATGTGAGGGTTCAGTTCCTGTAAAATGACTTGAAGCTCGTTGAGGACCCTTGGACTCTTCATCATGTTTAATTGTAGAAAACGAATTTCATCCAATTCTCGTTGTTTAATCATACTGTACATTTATAAGAAGTGAGTTTCTGTATGCATTAAAGACAGGGCAAATGCTATCCCTTGAGTTATGAGCTCCCTTACAATTTGCACATTTAGGGCTTTCACCGGCCGCACGACAGTCCTTAGTTGTATGACCAGACTTTGCGCAATGACCACATATTTCTTTCTTTGCACTGCAACCGGTAGTTGAATGGCCGAAAGCTTGACATTTGGCGCAGTGTCTGATGTCTATATGGTCTTTAAAGTGGTATGATGCGAGTCCATAATAAATTCTATGCTGTTTAGACAACAGCGTATTTCTAATTTCTGGTGATACCTCAAAGACGATGTCACACAGCGCTGGGTTCCTTCTATTTTCTAAATTAGTGATTAGGTTGAAATTGCAGTCAAATATTTCCTTCGTGACATATTCTTTGAGGTTTTCATTATAAATTTCCTCTAGGATCTCCTTCCGCTCATCCACCCTTGGCAGACCCACTACCATGATTCTTGGTTTCCGTTTTCCTACCAATGACGCTTTCATGCCTGCTTCCCCCAACCTGGAATCTGTAGTTATTTTGTCTGCTTGCTCTCTATTTACTCTAAGAATAATTTCTTTTTTCCTGACAATAGCTCTGTCCACTTGGATGTCTAAGTCCTTCAATTTGTTCTCCTCAATATCACCCTCTCCCTCCAAATTTGTAATTTTAATTGAGCTGAGTCTTGGAATGGGGATATGTTTATATTTGTTAGTTTTAAGTACCTTAGCGTATGATACGGTTTGGAAACTCTCTTGAGGTGGCTGTTTTAGGTTTTCTAGGGACGTCTGCATATTGTTTGTTGATTTTTTGATGAATTCGTTAGTATCTATCAAATCATTTTTTAAGGAGACCATCTTTGATATTTCTCCATTTAGTGTTCCCCCGTTTTCCTTCAGATCCTGAGACAGTGATTTCATAATTTTTAGCTCTTTCCTGAGAGCCGAAATGTCATCTTGGAATGTCTGAAATTGTGATTTCTGTGTATCTATTATTGATCTCAAAGTCTCTTCTAAATCAGAGTTCCTTGTATCTGAGATTTTGTCAATTTTATTCGATATTGTGTCCATTTTTCCACTTAACATTTTAATATCGTCACCCTGATCGTTATTACCCTCCAGAATACTTTTAAACATTAACTCCATCTTACTTGTGTATGAATTAATTTTCTTACATGAAGTTATACTTATTCTCTTGCTCTTAGCGTAATTTTTAACAATATCATTTATTTTCCTCGTGAGTTTCTCAAAGGCACTAAAGTTTGTAGGTTCAGAGGGATCTTCATCAGAGCTGAGTGGTAATGATATTTTAGTTCTTTTCGGAGTATTCTTTGACTTCTTCCCGTCCTCCAAGCAAGCAAATGGGTTCTCTGAGGAAGATGATGATGGAGAGGAATCAGTCAAACTAGTCACGTGCGTTATGTCCTTTTTAGACATATTGAATAAATTAACAAAAACCAAAACAGAAAATAATTAAAGAAACAATTAAAAAAAGAAAGAAAAAAAATTAATAGAGAAAATAATTAAAGAAATAATTAAGGAGGTAATTAAAGAAGAAATAAGAGAAAATAAATTAAAGAAAAAATTAAGAAATTAAAGAAAATAATTAGTCAAAATAATTAAAGAAATAATTAGCCAGAAGAGTCACAGAGGCAGAGTCTGACAGGGGTCTGACGAGGGTGAGCGGAGCAGATAAAAAGGGTTGTCGCGCAAGCGATAAGCCGACCCTTGCACCCCAGCTAGACCGAACTAAACCAGAAATTAATACTTAATTCAAAAACTTCCAATTAAAATTGTAATAAAGCGAAAGTACAGAATTTAACCAAACTTTACGATTATAAACCGATAATTATTGATCAGAGGGTATCAAAATTGGAAGACAATCGGATGACCCGGAGGGGAGATATAAGAGAAAAAGAAAAAAATTTTTAATTAAAATTATTAATAAAAGAATAGAAGTTATAACAAATAAACTGATTTTGTTTAAATAATAATGAAAACTGAGAGAGTCAGACAAACAAAGCCTACTGGTCAGTAGTAGGTGGAGCAATAAAAGCTAACCTTCAAAGCAAAAGAATCAAATCAAAGGGAGCCTATCTGGGCAGCGAACAGCGAAGAGCCAGGAAACGAGATAAGCCGGCAGCGATCCTTCCACCTTCAAGTCTCGAGCGCAACTGACGTCAGTCTTTTAACAAGGCGACCCCCTACAAGGTCTTTCAGTTTAAGGACTACCTAGTGCCCTCAGGGCTCGGTCGTCCCCCTCCGAAGAGGGAAGTGCCCTTTTCCCTGGGCCAGGGCTCATATTCAAATGAGTACAATAATAGGAGCATTTGCCAATAAATGCTCCCACCCACTGGTGAGGGCCGGAGGTCTAGCTCCTCCTTGGTGTTATGCAGACACCTGCCCGAGAAGATACTGCTTCTCACACAGCGACACATCACATACGATCATTTGTGTCTACTCTGCCTGAGTAAGGAACCACAGCCACCACGAGTCCGACCGCATGACGAGGCATGAGTGACAACCTGAATTAAGTGAAAGATAAAGTTCAAATTAAAGGAGTAAAAGGAATGAAAATCACTCATGGGCTTGGAGCCTCGTCCCCGTGGTACCGACAGTATTTTAAGAGCTCTCGGGTGGAACTCCGGACCGAAGTCCTACTGAACAGCTATTGGCAGCTGTATAGGTCAGTGGCCATTGGAAAATAAATAATAGAGAATGATAAGGTAAGAAAGTTAGTTAGAAAGTTAAAGAGAAGGTGATAGTTAGTGGAGAAATAGAAGTAATTATTATTTTTTTTTTTTTTTTTTTTTTTTATTTTTTTTTTTTTTTTTTTTTTTTATTATTATTTTTTATTTTTTTTTTTTTTTTTTTTTTTTTTTTTTTTTTTTTTTTTTTTTTTTTTTTTTTTTTTTTGAAAAGGTAAAGATAAAAGATGTAGATAGAAGATAGCGGTAAGAATGGATCAAATGGAGAAATAAATGAAAAGTAAATGAAAGTACATATAATATAATGTTAGAAGAAAAAGGAATGTTAGAAGAAAATGAAAATGAATTAATCCTAGATAGAAGATAGCGGTAAGAATGGATCAAATGGAGAAATAAATGAAAAGTAAATGAAAGTACATATAATATAATGTTAGAAGAAAAAAGGAATGTTAGAAGAAAATGAAAATGAATTAATCCTATTCTGAGTCATTGTCTGAGTTTAATGGGATTTTAAGGTAAATATTCCTGTGATAAGGGTTAGTGTTTCCATAGTCTGATTTGATCCTACTCATAATGAGGTCTGTTGCATATGATTTAAAACATTTAAAGATTTTTTCAGTTGAAAGTAACTTGTGTGGTTCTGGTGGCCAGTCCATTCCTAGGGAATATAATTTTATTTGAAAATCGGATCTGATTTTATTATAATGGGAGCAAAAGAATAGCAAATGGAAGGGGTTATCAATTTCTCCTTTATTGCAATCTGTGCAAAAGGGATTATCAGAAGATTTTATGAAATGTAAAAATGATCTAAATTTACCATGTGCTGATAATATTTGTGTTATTGCAAAGTTAGGTTTATAGAATTTTAAATTCCAAAATTTATGTATATTATTTATAAAGTTAAAGACATGGGGATATTTTTCATTTTTTTTCATTTCTTTAAACCATTTATCTAGTAGGAAATCTAATATTATTTTATTTCTTTGTTTTATTGATCCAATTGAAATTTCATTTATTTTATTATTTAGTTCTTCAATAAAACATCTACCTAAATTATTGAAGTCTTTTATTAATTGGAGATTTAAAAGAAAGTATTTCGCTGGAAGGGTTCTATTTATTAGGCATAAACAATTTGTTGATATTGAACTATATGCTTGTGCTGTTTTTAAAAGACTGAATCTAAATAATCTGTTTAAGGTTGGGTAAGATGATTGAGGTAATCTGAGAAACCATAAATCTGCACCATATCTTACTATTCCTTCTACTATTGCCTTATGTGCCCTTAGTAATTGAATATGAGTAAGGCCCCATCTATAACCTGATAACTTTTTAAATATACTGAATTTTTGTTGGATTTTAGGTTTTAGATATTTAATATGACTTATGAAGTTTAATTTGTTATCTAATGTTATTCCTAAGAGTTTTATTGTTTTATTAAATTTTAGAGAGGTATTGTTAATTTTAACTATTGGAAGACGTTTAAATTGACCTTTTAGCATTATTCCTATAGATTTATCTCCGCAAATATTTAGTTGTAATGAATTTAAATGCTCTAGAAGGGTTAAGATTGCTTTTTGTGCTTTTAGTTCTAGATTACTTCTTGAATTAGCCTCAATAATTAAGAAAATATCATCAGCATATGCAATAAATTTTATTTGAATACTTGAAATGATAACAAGGATGTTATTGATATAAATGTTCCATAATATGGGAGATAAGATTGATCCTTGTGGGCATCCTTTTGTAATTTGGTGAATTACTTTTTCTTGTGTTCCCATATATATTACCGATCTATTAAGGAAATAACTAGAGAGAATATTATATATATTATTTCCGCAATTTAGATTTTTTAGTCGGTCTAGTAATAATTGGTGATTGACTGCATTGAATGCATTTGATATATCGAGGGAAATGCCCATGACGTATTTATTATTGCTTATATCAATAGTGTCAATTGCATTTAATAGGGCCTTTGTGGTTGATTTTTTATTCATAAAGCCAAATTGATCTGGGTGGATCAGAGAGTTGTAAGATATATTTGTTTCTAATTTTAATTTGATATAAGCTTCAAATATTTTACCAAGAGAGGGTAATAAACATATTGGTCTAAATTTTTTTGGGTTTGATTTAGGGATTAAAATAATTTTGGATTTTCTCCATTCTAAAGGGAAGTGACCAATATTTAGACATTTGTGAAATAAAATAGTCAGGAAGGGAGCAATGCAGTCAATACCTATTTTTATCATTTTGTATGTTATATTATCTAGTCCTGGTGCTTTTCTAGATTTCCTTGATAATATTATATTACGTATTACGTCTTCCTGGGCTAAATCGTCGTCCTTTGAGGATGGTAATTTTATTTGGTTTCTAAAGCCACAAGTAATCGGAAATAGATTTAAGAGTTCTTGTTTAATAGTTTGAGCCCAGGTAATTTCTGTAGAGGTTGAGATTGTTTGTATTACAGATTTTTTAAAAAATGACCAATATTTAGTCCAAGGATTTATTTTAGAATCGCTTTTTAGAAATTTATTCCAAGATTTTAATTTTGCAACTTTTATTTTTATTAAATATTCTTTCTTAGTTTTTTTTAATTTATCTAATAATTCTTGATTTAGTCTATCTTTTTTTAAGTTTCTTCTGAGTTTTTGAATATTTGATCTTAATTGTATTAAGTTTTGGTTCCACCAAGGAGGTTTACCGGGTATTTTATTTTTAATAATTTTTTTATTACACGAAGATATTATGCTATTTGTTAAAAATGAAACTGATTTATCTATGTCCTCTGGTGTTATAATATTTAAGTTATGATTTTCTAGCATATTTGAAAGTTTATTACAATAATTTTCTTTATCTTTTATTAAGTATATAATTTTATTTATATGTGATTTATTTTTATTTTTTATGCTCCAGTTAAATGTAATTATATTATGATCTGATGAAGTTAATCTATAATGGATTATCCAGTTATTTAAAGAATCCTGAGGGATATTTTTAGTTAGAGTTAGGTCAATATTACTTTTTAAGTCATGTAGAAAATTTTTGCCTGGGAAAGTATAATGTTTAGATGGACTGTTAACCAGATTAAGGTTATTTGTATAAATGAAGTTTGCAAATTCTTTACCTCTTTTATTTGTTAGAGGATCAAACCAAAGGCTATGTTTAGCATTAAAGTCGCCTCCTAATATTACAGGGTAACCTCGACAGTCGTAAAGTATTTGCTCTAACAGTCTGATTGTGTGGGTAGTTGGTAAGTTTTGGTAACTGTAGACAGATACAATTATGAATGATTTATCTAGAATTGTAAAGCAACAAGTTGTCGTATTATTAGAACAGTATTGATGAAGAATAGTCACGTCAAAAGTGTTTCTTTTGTAAGCAATGGCAGTCATGTTATTTCTCTTATTTATAACTGAAATATAGTCAGTTCCTAATGGTATTTTAGAAGTTTGAATTAATTTAGGTTCTTGCATTAAAATAATGTCTGGATTTAATTTATGTAGTAAAAGTTGTAAGTCCTGTGTTGCAGAAAGTGACTTCATTAAATTTAACTGTAGGAATCTTAGTGTGTTGATTTTAATTATACTGTTAGTCTGTCTATTCATATTGGATATTAGAAATAATTGAGTTACGATATGATAAAAACGTCGGGCAGTTAGGGTCTTTTGAATTATGGTTTCCTTTACAGTTAGGACATTTAAATAAACCTAGTTTTGCTGATCGGCAGTCTTGTGACTGATGACCAGTTTTGCTACAATTACCGCATTTATCTTTTTTAGAATTGCAAGTTTTTATTGTATGGCCAAATGAGTGACATTTTACGCAGTGGAGTATATGAATATGATCTTTATAAAAAAAGGATGATAGGCCATAATAAATACGTTGTTGATTTTCAATTAGATAGGTTCTTAATGAAGGAGTTAATTCAATTATATAATCTGAAAGTGATGAATTACGTCTGTTTTTAAGCGAGGTTATAAGAATGAAATTCTTTTTAAATTCGTCCTCTGATATTACGTTTTGGAAGTTTAGTGTGTAAATATTATTTAACAGAGTGGAGTGTCCATCACTGTTTTCTAATCTTGGCAAACCTATGATTGAAATTCTAGGGTTACGTTTTTTAATTAGAGAAGCTTTAATTCCTGTATTTTTTAATCTAGGATCGTTTATAATTGTATTTACATTATTTTTATCAACTTTTATAATTATTTCTTTTTTTCTAGTAATAGCTTTGTTTACCTTTAGATTTAATTCTTTTAATTTATCTGGATTAATTTCGTCATCGCTTTCAATATTGGTTATTTTAATGGAACTAGTATTTGGGATGTTTATTTCATTATTTGTTTTTAAAGCGCTTGCAAATGATTTTAGTTTAGGTCTCTGAGATTGGCTATTATTATTTTTAATATTATTAATAACGTTAGTTGATTCTTTTAACGAATCTCTTGTTAGTAAGAGATCCTTTTTTAGTTCATCTGCTATCAGTTGTTCCTTATTTATTTGTTCTAATGATAATGATTTATTAGAATCTTTTATTATATTTAGTTCGTTTTTTAAGATGTGCATGTCCTCTTTTAATGAAATTAATTCGGTATTTTGATTATTTATTAATTTTATTAAAGACTTTTCTAATTCTTTATAACTGGAACGTTCATTATATTGAGATGAAATAATTTTGTCTAGTTTTTTATTTATAGTATTATTATTTTTACATCGTTCACATGATTTGTCAATAGCATTATTAAATAATATCTGCATGGATTTTAAACTGTTATTAACCGTTCCAGCATTACCTAGAGCAAAACGTTTATTTTTTACGTAGTAATCTATGATATCTGTTATTGCCTCGACATGTTTATCGAAAGAGTCAGTAGTTGGTTCTAAGTCTGTGGTAAGTCTATTTGAGTTTTGACTAGTAAGTTTGTCGTTTCCTAGTTCTTTATTTGTGACGTCATTTGAACTCTTTTTTAAAATGTCATTAACTTTCCTTTTGAAAATACTAGTATTGACTGAAGAGTCGGAACATAAGTCCTCAGAGTCTGAGGAGTCACCTTCCGAACGCTCCATATTAAAATAATGTTAATGGAAAGATTAAAAGTTATTTTAATTCTAATCACAGAAGATGATAACAAATGTAAACAAATCCACTGGTGAATTTTCGTATGTTTTTATTTGTCTTTTTTTACTGATAAAACTGATAAATAACTATTTCAATATTTTAAGAGAAAATATGAAATAATTAGTAACTGAATCGTTCCCAGAGTTAACTAGAACCAGTAGATGAAGTAATTATGAAACTAAGAGAACAATAGTGGAAAATATTACGTGTGTTATCAAGTTAGTGCAAAAGTGATAATAAAATACTACGTGTCTAATTTATGACGAAGAAAACATTAACTACCGCTACACCATGTAAAGAGCAATTGATTTGCAAAAATTTGCTACGTAAAATTGCCTTTAACAGTACTTACGGGCGTTAAAAGTGGGAGCAATCAAATAGTCAACTTGTAAACAAAACTCACTTGCGCAAGTGACGTCAGTCTTTTAACACTTCCACACTGCTTGACATATATGCATTCATATGCGTCCAGTATGCTCTGTGAGAGGTGGGCGATTTCCTGATCTATCGCGCCAGGGCAAGTTAGTTGAGTGTCCGGGGTTTGTAGCCTGCTTGAGAGTAAGTAGTCTCCTGTATTCCTGGGGGTCTTGTATTGTATAACGATACCTCGTCGAGAATTTGGCGACTTCGGTGGGACCCATTTGAAAAGAATCACATTGTGGTCTGAGGGCACTATTCTGTCTAGAACTTTCCATTGTCTTATGTTAACTAGCCAGTATTCTTCTTTAGGTCTTCGTAACTGTCCGCGACCTACGAAACACGGCAGACTGTTAACACTTCCACACTGCTTGACATATATGCATTCATATGCGTCCAGTATGCTGTGTGAGACGTGGGCGATTTCCTGATTTATCGCGGCAGGGCAAGTTAGTTGAGTGTCCGGGGTTTGTAGCCTGCTTGAGAGTAAGTAGTCTCCTGTATTCCTGGGGGTCTTGTATTGTATAACGATACCTCGTCGAGATTTTTGGCGACTTCGGTGGGACCCATTTGAAAAGAATCACACTGTGGTCTGAGGGCACTATTCTGTCTAGAACTTTCCATTGTCTTATGTTAAGTAGCCAGTATTCTTCTTTAGGTCTTCGTAACTGTCCACGACCTACGAAACACGGAAGACTGTTAACACTTACACTGCTTGACATATATGCATTCATATGCGTCCAGTATGGTCTGTGAGAGGTGGGCGATTTCCTGATCTATCGCGGCAGGGCAAGTTAGTTGAGTGTCCGGGGTTTGTAGCCTGCTTGAGAGTAAGTAGTCTCCTTTATTCCTGGGGGTCTTGTATTATATAACGATACCTCGTCGAGATTTTTGGCGACTTCGGTGGAACCCATTTGAAAAGAATCACATTGTGGTCTGAGGGCACTATTCTGTCTAGAACTTTCCATTGTCTTATGTTAACTAGCCAGTATTCTTCTTTAGGTCTTCGTAACTGTCTGCGACCTACGAAACACGGCAGACTGTTAACACTTCCACACTGCTTGACATATATGCATTCATATGCGTCCAGTATGGTCTGTGAGAGGTGGGCGATTTCCTGATCTATTGCACCAGGGCAAGTTAGTTGAGTGTCCGGGTTTGTAGCCTGCTTGAGAGTAAGTAGTCTCCTGTTTTCCTGGGGGTCTTGTATTGTATAACGATACCAGGTCGAGATTTTTGGCGACTTCGGTGGGACCCATTTGAAAAGAATCAGATTGTGGTCTGAGGGCACTATTCTGTCTAGAACTTTCCATTGTCTTATGTTAACTAGCCAGTATTCTTCCTTAGGACTTCGTAACTGTCCGCGACCTACGAAACACGGCAGACTGTTAACAGTTCCACACTGCTTGACATATATGCATTCATATGCGTCCAGTATGCTCTGTGGGAGGTGGTCAATTTCCTGATCTATCGCGGCAGGGCAAGTTAGTTGAGTGTCCGGGGTTTGTAGCCTGCTTGAGAGTAAGTAGTCTTCTGTATTCCTGGGGGTCTTGTATTGTATAACGATGCGTATAACGATATGTGCAGGTGACTGACACTCTGTTGTAGTTATGAACATCAACAATAGAAAATTCTGTAGAATATTTTATTGAACCAATAACTTAAAACACAAGTTAAAACACATAAAATGTAAATGCAAAAACACTGTATTTAAAATCCCTCGAAATCTTGTTCTGGCAAATCATCGTACGGGTATGCCTCCGAATCGCTGCTGGTGGCGTTGGCTTCAGCAGACGATTCACCGTCTGCTTCCTTGTCGCTGTCCTCGTTCTCCCACAACATGTCATCTTCTTGCCCGTCCAAGGAATTTGATATACCGCATTTCTTGAATGATTTTATGACATTTTTAACAGCAACAGCGTCCCAAGAACTTATGACAAACTCACACAATATAGCAAGAGATGGAGCTCGCAAATTTCCCCCTGCTGTGTATGTTTTTTCACCTCCTATCATCCACTGGTTCCACTCGTGACGGATGCGGTCCTTGAATGGTCTATTTAAGCATACATCCAGAGGTTGAAGAATGGATGTTAATCCTCCAGGTATCACTGCTGTTTCCGTGTTGCTTTGTTTCAAATATTTTATTGTCTCGGTTGTTAAATGGGCTCGAAACATATCCCACACTAACAAGCTCCTCACTTTACGTAGTGCACCACTTCTCTGGTTCCACACATTTTCAATCCATAGTTTCACTCCAGTTTTGTCCATCCAGCCGTTTTCGTGTACATTAGATGGCGACCCCCTACAAGGTCCTCAGTTTTAGGACTACTTAGTGCCCATATGGGCTCAGTCGTCCCCCTCCGAAGAGGGAAGTACCCGTTCCCCCGGGCCAGGGCTCATTAAGAATGAGTACCAGTATAGGAGCATTTGCCAATAAATGCTCCCACCCACTGGTGAGGGCCGGAGGTCTAGCTCCTCCTTGGTGTTATGCAGACACCCACCCGAGAAGATACTGCTTCTCACACAGCGACACATCACATACGATCATTTGTGTCTACTCTACCTGAGTAAGGAACCACAGCCACCACGAGTCCGACCGCATGACGAGGCATGAGTGACAACCTGATAGTTCGAAGAGATAGATAAGGTGAAAAGTAAAATTAATAAAATAATATGAAAATCACTCATGGGCTTGGAACCTCGTCCCCGTGGTACCGAAAATATTTTAAGAGCTCTCGGGTGGAACTCCGGACCTAAGTCCTACTGAACAGCTATTGGCAGCTGTGTGGGTCAGGGGCCCTTGGAATATGAAAATGGAAGAGAGAGTAGATATAGATACAGAATGATATATAGGAGGTAGTAAGGAAGAAAGAAAGAAAGAATGGAAAAAAAAAAAAAAAAAAAAAGAGAAGGAATCAATCTTCAGAAGATTCACATTCAGAAAGTTAATCTTGCTCTGAAGTAAGATAATGTTTAATGTAATGAGCTCTAAAGAATTAATAAATAATGATTAATCTTCTGAAGATTCATTTTCTGAGTTTAGTGATAGCTCTAGAAATAAGTTACGGTGGTAAGGGTTGATGTTACCATAGTCTGATTTTAGTCTTTTCAGGATTAGTGTTGTCGCAAATTTCTTGAAACATTTTAGTATTTTTTCTGATTTCAGCAGTTTATGGGGCTCTGGTGGCCATGGTAGTCCAAGGGATTGTAGTTGTAAATGAAAATTAAATCTGATACCATTGTATTTGCTGCAGAAGAATAGTAGATGAAATGGGTTGTCAATTTCTCCTTTGTTACAGTCTTTACAGAAAGGATTGTTCGATGATTTTATATGATAGAGAAATGAGTTAAATTATCCATGTGCTGTCAGAAACTGAGTGATTGCGAAATTTGGTTTGAAGTATTTTAGTTTCCAAAATTTGTGTATATTAGGTACAAAATTGAATATGTGTGGATATTTAGCTGATTCTTTCATTTCATGGAACCACTTTTTTAGAAGAAAATCCTGAATTGTTTCATGAATTTGTTTTACTGATGAAATATTGTGTAGTTTTAGTTTATTGTTCAAGGATTCAATACAGGAATTACCTGTTGATAAATATTCCTTTTTTATTAATATTAGTAGTATGAAGTATTTAACTGGTAGTATTCTGTTTAGTAAACATATACAGTCTGTTGAAACGGATTTGTATGCATGAGCAATTTTTAGTAAACTTGGACGAAAGAGTCTATTTAATTTTTTATATGAAGATGGAGGTAGTCTATGAAACCATAGCTCAGCACCGTATCTTACGATTCCTTCCACAATTGCTTTATGAGCATTTATTAATTGTTTGTGAGAGAGGCCCCATCTATAGCCTGCTAGTCTTTGGAAGAGACCAAATTTATGTATGATATTTTGCTTAAGTTCTTGTATGTGAGTTAGAAAGTTTAATTTTTTGTCTATTGTTATTCCCAGCAATTTGATTTTGTTATAGAATTTCAAGTTATTGTTTATGATTTTTATTATTGGAAGTCGTTGTAAGTGTCCTTTTAAAAGTATTCCTTTGCATTTTTCACTGCTAATTTCTAATCTTAGGAACGTTAAATGATCTAGAATAGTATTTATAATTTGTTGTGTTTTGGTTTCTAAATTCCTTCTGGAGTTTCCCTCAATTAATAAAAATATATCATCGGCATAAGCAATGAAATCCACCTGTAGACCTGACATAATTACTAGTAGGTTATTTATATAGATGTTCCATAGAATAGGTGATAGAATGGAGCCCTGAGGGCATCCTCTTGTAATTTCATGTTTAACTGAAATTTGGTTTCCTACGTAGGTGATAGTTCTATTTTGGAAATAACTTGATAGTATATTGTATATATTGTTGGCACAGTTCAACTTCAGTAGGCGATCTAGCATTATTTGTATGTTGACAGAGTTAAAAGCATTTGTGATATCTAGCGATATTCCCAGTAAATATTTTGATTTATTTGTATCTGTAATATCTAATATTTTACCGACTGCTTTAACTGTTGATTTGTTTTTCATGAAGCCAAATTGTGATGGATGAATTAAATCATTATAAGATATGGAATTTTCAAGTTTTTGTTTGATGTATGATTCAAATGTTTTCCCTAATGAAGATAGTAGTGATGTTGGTCTAAATTTTTTGTTATCCTTTTTTTTAAGAAGTATAATTTTAGTTTCTCTCCAAGCTTTAGGAAAGTATCCTAACCGTAGGCATTTGTCAAATAATATTGTTAAATAGGAGGCAATGAATTTTATACCTGATTTCAGCATGGAATAAGTAATATTATCTAGGCCAGGAGATTTTCTTCCTTTTCTTGAATTGATAATGTTTGCGATCACATCTTCCTGTGCCAAGTCGTCATCATGGTTATTTGGAGGAAGTTTTGAAAATACTTTATAATCACATGTAATTGGGTAAATTAATTTTAATTCTTGTTGAATGGTTTCTTCCCATGTGATATTGTTTTTTGATGAAAGAGTTTGATATTCTGGATATTTAAGTATTTTCCAGTATCTGGTCCAGGGGTTAATTTTGGAGTCTTTTGTAATGAATTTATTCCAGGATTTAAGTTTTGACACTTTTATTTTAATTAAATAATTTCTTCTTAAATCTTTTAATTGTTTTACTAATTCCTGGTTTGTATTGTCTTTTTTTAACCTTCTTCTCATTTTTTGAATAATAGCTTTATCGTAAGCTAGAGATGGATTCCACCATGGTGGTTTACTAGTTGTTGTGCATTTTATAATTCTTTTTTCACATGAATTAAGAATTGCATGTGTAAGTAGAGAAACTGAGTTATCTATGTCCTCTTCCGACTTTATGTTTTGTGGATTGTCATTTAAAATCTTTGATAATTTTTCACAAAAGGATACCTTGTTGTTAATTTTATAAATAAATTTCGGAATGTAGTTTATTTGTTTATGAGAGATGTCCCATTTAAAAGTAATTATATTGTGGTCTGAAGAGGTCATACGATTGTGAATTTTCCAATTTTTTATTGAGTGGTAAGGAATGTTTTTTGATAGAGATAGATCTATGTTGCTTTTCAGGTCATATCCTAAATTTTTCCCTGGGAATGTGTGGTAGCGAGAAGGTTCATTCAATAAATTTAGATTGTTGGAATTTATAAAATTGGCAAATTCTGTTCCTCTTTTATTGTTAGTATTGTTGAACCAGAGAACATGCTTTGCGTTAAAGTCTCCTCCTAGAATAATTGGAAAACCCCGACAGTTGTACAATATTTGTTCTAGAAAAGCAATAGTGTTTGCTGCGTAAACGTTTTGATAACTGTATACGGAGACAACAATGAAAGAGGTAGCTGAAGTTGTAAAGCAGCAGGTAGTTGTATTTATAGAGCAGCACTGGTGTAGGATAGTCACATCGAAAATATTTCTTTTATATGCAATAGCTGTCATGTTATTAAAGTTGTTTTTGACTGTTATGTAGTCTGGGCCTAGTGGTAGTTTTGAATTTTTTAAAATTTTTGGTTCCTGAATAAGAAGAATGTCGCTGTTTAAATGATGGAGGTAAATGTGTAGGTCCTGGCTTGCTGATAAAGATTTCATTGTGTTTAATTGGAGAAAGGATACACTAGATTTGTTAGTCATAGTTGATATTGGATATAAGTGAGTTTCTGTAGGATATGAATGAAGGGCAGTTTTTATCTCGAGAGTTATGTTGCCCTTTACAATTATTACATTTCGGCGATCTCTCATTTTTTGACTTACATTCTTTAAAAGAGTGGCCTGATTTACTGCAATACCCACATATATCTTTTTTGGAGGTGCAAGATTTTGTTAAATGTCCGAAAGACTGACATTTAGTACATTGTAGTGTATGTAGGTGGTCATTGTAAAAATAAGAAGAAAGTCCATAATAAATTCTCTGTTGATTGTTTATTAAAAATGATCTAAAAGCGGGCGATATTTCGAAAACGTAATCTCTTAGTGATGGGTTTCTTCTGTTTTTTATGTTAGTTATTAAGATGAAGTTCTTTTTGAAGTTCTCTTCAGTAGTGTAAGTGTTAAAGTTTAAGTTATAAATGTTTTTTAAAAGAGTTGATTGTTCCTCATTGTTATCAGTTTGTGGTAATCCTAAGATTATAATTCTTGGATTTCTTTTTTTAATTTCTGAGGCCTTTATACCAGAGTCTTTTAGGCGGGGATCCTCTATTATTTTATTGGCATTGATTTTATCAACTTTAATTAAAATTTCCTTTTTTTTTGGTATTGATTTGTTTATTTGTAAGTTTAGGTCTTCAATCTTTTGGGGATTTATTTCTTCATCACTCTCTATGTTTGTTATTTTTATAGTGCTTGTGTTGGGGATATTTGTTGTGTTTAATCTTGACGTCGAGTTTTGTAATATATTGGAATATGATTTTGGATTACAAAATTAGTTGAGTGTCCGGGGTTTGTAACCTGCTTGAGAGTAAGTAGTCTCCTGTATTCCTGGGGGTCTTGTATTGTATAACGATACCTCGTCGAGATTTTTGGCGACTTCGGTGGGACCCATTTGAAAAGAATCACACTGTGGTCTGAGGGCACTATTCTGTCTAGAACTTTCCATTGTCTTATGTTAAGTAGCCAGTATTCTTCTTTAGGTCTTCGTAACTGTCCGCGACCTACGAAACACGGCAGACTGTTAACACTTACACTGCTTGACATATATGCATTCATATGCGTCCAGTATGGTCTGTGAGAGGTGGGCGATTTCCTGATCTATCGCGGCAGGGCAAGTTAGTTGAGTGTCCGGGGTTTGTAGCCTGCTTGAGAGTAAGTAGTCTCCTTTATTCCTGGGGGTCTTGTATTATATAACGATACCTCGTCGAGATTTTTGGCGACTTCGGTGGAACCCATTTGAAAAGAATCACATTGTGGTCTGAGGGCACTATTCTGTCTAGAACTTTCCATTGTCTTATGTTAACTAGCCAGTATTCTTCTTTAGGTCTTCGTAACTGTCTGCGACCTACGAAACACGGCAGACTGTTAACACTTCCACACTGCTTGACATATATGCATTCATATACGTCCAGTATGGTCTGTGAGAGGTGGGCGATTTCCTGATCTATTGCGCCAGGGCAAGTTAGTTGAGTGTCCGGGTTTGTAGCCTGCTTGAGAGTAAGTAGTCTCCTGTTTTCCTGGGGGTCTTGTATTGTATAACGATACCAGGTCGAGATTTTTGGCGACTTCGGTGGGACCCATTTGAAAAGAATCAGATTGTGGTCTGAGGGCACTATTCTGTCTAGAACTTTCCATTGTCTTATGTTAACTAGCCAGTATTCTTCCTTAGGACTTCGTAACTGTCCGCGACCTACGAAACACGGCAGACTGTTAACAGTTCCACACTGCTTGACATATATGCATTCATATGCGTCCCAGTATGCTCTGTGGGAGGTGGTCGATTTCCTGATCTATCGCGGCAGGGCAAGTTAGTTGAGTGTCCGGGGTTTGTAGCCTGCTTGAGAGTAAGTAGTCTTCTGTATTCCTGGGGGTCTTGTATTGTATAACGATGCGTATAACGATATGTGCAGGTGACTGACACTCTGTTGTAGTTATGAACATCAACAATAGAAAATTCTGTAGAATATTTTATTGAACCAATAACTTAAAACACAAGTTAAAACACATAAAATGTAAATGCAAAAACACTGTATTTAAAATCCCTCGAAATCTTGTTCTGGCAAATCATCGTACGGGTATGCCTCCGAATCGCTGCTGGTGGCGTGGCTTCAGCAGACGATTCACCGTCTGCTTCCTTGTCGCTGTCCTCGTTCTCCCACAACATGTCATCTTCTTGTCCGTCCAAGGAATTTGATATACCGCATTTCTTGAATGATTTTATGACATTTTTAACAGCAACAGCGTCCCAAGAACTTATGACAAACTCACACAATATAGCAAGAGATGGAGCTCGCAAATTTCCCCCTGCTGTGTATGTTTTTTCACCTCCTATCATCCACTGGTTCCACTCGTGACGGATGCGGTCCTTGAATGGTCTATTTAAGCATACATCCAGAGGTTGAAGAATGGATGTTAATCCTCCAGGTATCACTGCTGTTTCCGTGTTGCTTTGTTTCAAATATTTTATTGTCTCGGTTGTTAAATGGGCTCGAAACATATCCCACACTAACAAGCTCCTCACTTTACGTAGTGCACCACTTCTCTGGTTCCACACATTTTCAATCCATAGTTTCACTCCAGTTTGGTCCATCCAGCCGTTTTCGTGTACATGAACAAACACACTGTCGGGAAATTTAATTTTGGGCATGGTTTTCCTTTTAAAAATTACCATAGGTTTCAATTTTGTACCATCTGCCATGCAACTTAAAACAACACTGAAGTTTGTTTTCTCATGTCCAGTACTCTTCACCAACACAGTTTTGGTACCTTTCGTTTTCACAGTACGGTTGCTCAACATGTCAAAAAACACGGCAGTTTCATCCATGTTTCCTATTTGGGCCAAAGGAAAGTCGTATTTTGTCCGTATGTTTATGACGAATTTATAAAAATTTGTAGTTTTGTCAGCAAGATCTACAGGAAGTTTTTGTGCAATTTTTGTTTTCTGTCTTAACACTAGGTTTTTCCTTTTCATAAAGCGACTGCGCCAATTGGCGGTTCCTTTGAAGTCGATGCTAGCCTCCGGGTGTGCCTTCCCCCATTTCACTGTTTCTACACGAATGGCATTTCTTAGCACTGTATAGCCATTCTGACGTAGTGTAAGAACCCATTCTTCTAAATACTTCTCCAGCTCAGGCCACCTACAAGTTCCTGATCTCATGGCACATTTCGTCTTGGGCATTGTCTTGAGTGTGTCAGTGTCTTTCTTCCAGTCACGAACAAGCTTCTCATTGACACCAAACTCCCTCGCTGCAGCACAGTTGTTTGAAGAATTTGCAAAAGCAACAACTTTTAGCTTGAAGCTGGCAGCATACTTCATCCTCTTTGCTGGGGGTGCCATGGGTGATATTAAGCTCAGGTTCTTTAAATGAAAGTCTGGAGAGCTCCGTTGGGCTTGGTGAGCGAATAGGTAGTGAATGTTGGTGAGCATTCTAGCCTCAGCACAGGTTGCCAAGGGGCATTTTCGCGCCAAAACAGCTGTTCAAACAGATGGCAGCACTGAGCAGCCTGCTGGCTGCTCGCCGCCTGCCCACCCTGTTAGAGGCCGCTGGAGTCAACCAAGACAATCAACCGACCGTCATCCGTCTCACCTGTGCCTTCCTGAGGAAGACAGGCCAACTACAACGCCTGTGAGCACCTCACAGGACTTCACCAGGGCGAATAAGGACTAACAGACCTTCACAGCCCTCACAACTATCAAGAAGAAGTAGAAGAAGAAGAAGGCCCGCACCACCAGTGGTGGCAAAGCAAACACAACAGAATGGTACTGTAGGTGGTTGTAAAGTAAAAAAGGTAAAGTGGGGGGCATACGCAGTGGCCGCGGTGCTCATTAGGGCTTTTAAAGTATGTTCATCTGGTATAGTGGTGAAACATGCGATTACAAGAAAAGTTTAAAGCTGACTGCTTGTTTATGTTGAAGTGTTTAAAGCTGGTGATAATTTCAATCTGTTTGAATTATTTTGTTTACTTTACTGTAGATAAAACTTAATTAACAGCCCAGTGCTTAGTGACTCAGGATGACATTGGGCCAGGGAAAGTAATAGTTTAGGGGGTCGACTTATCTTCAAGGTATACCTTTAGTACAACATTTTTGGGCCAAATTATAGACCTCGACTTATACGCCAGATCGACTTATAAGCCGCAATTTACGGTAAATGAGCTAGCTGTGCTAGGTTTACAAATCAAGGAGTTCTGCCGTCTCTAGGGACCAATGCCGGAGCACACATGTGGACGATTCTATAATGAATCGACTTTTTTACAGAAAGGCTAATAATAGCTAAATAAAATATTATTAAGTGTCGCAAACGTCTCTCGTATTCCTACCAGAACGAGTCACTGTTTTTTCCTCGTTGTCCCTGGTTACCAGCTGGCTGACAGGTAGACCAGCTGCCACAGGGCTCCCTCCTTAGACGAGCACTTATGTCGCTGCTCGGCGATAATTGACCTTCATGGCTTCCAAGTATCTCTTAGGGAAGCGTACAATTCTTCCGGAGCGTGTGCGTCTAAGAGGCACTGCTGGCGACGGTTGAGGCTCATTTAACTCGGGTGCTACATTTGCAGCTGGCTGGTCAGGGATACACACAGCGGGTGGAGAAGATGTGTCCACACTAGTTCGAGTGTAGACTGTTGGCGCTGAAGGTTCGGGAGCAGGTTGACTTCTATTAGTCGTGTCTTCGTATAGCAGAAAAGCTGGCTTAAGACGATCGATGGAGACTTCATCGGGGCCGCGATTGAGCTGCAGGCGGAAAGTGTTAGGTGACCGCCGCAGAACTCTAAACGGTCCATCGTAGGCGGGTTGGAGAGGGCGGCGGACAGCATCGTGCCGTACAAAAACGTGCGTGCATGTTTCCAAGGTGGGATGAACAAATATTTTGCGAGAAGATCGATGGCGAATTGCCACGGGCTGGACTTCTCGCAAAGCCTCTCGGAGACGCTTGACAAAGGTTGGCCCGTCGAGAACAGGAGTTGCCTCATCGAAGAAATCTGAGGGTAGACGAATGCTTGTGCCAAACACGAGTTCGGCCGAAGAGGAGTCACTCTCTGGTACTACGTAAGACCGATGACCCATTAAAACGATGGGTAGTTTAATGAGCCAGTCATTGCACATATGGGCCTTTAAGGTGGCCTTCAACGCTCGGTGCCACCTCTCCACTTTGCCGTTGGCAGCAGGATGGTATGATGTTGTGCGGATGTGTTGAACACCCAACAAAGTTGTCAGTGATTTAAATAAATCGCTCTCAAACTGACATCCTCTATCCATTGTTATGTAGCTGGGAACGCCATAGCGAGAAATCCATTGCGAGAGGACTGCCTGTGCAAGGGTGTCTGCGGTGACTTCCATGACGCGGATGGCTTCGACCCATCTGGTGAACCTATCAATAATCGTGACAATGTAGCGGTAGCTATTGCATACGGGTGGATGGCCGACGATGTCAATATTAAGATGGTCAAAACGGCGTGTAGATGGTTGATACTGAGTAACAGGGCTCACGGTATGTCTTGACACTTTGGCTCGCTGGCAGGCGATGCAACACTGGGTCCAACGGGTGCAGTCGCGGCGAAGAGAGTACCATACATAACGACGACGAATAAGGTCAACAGAACCACGTCTTCCGGGGTGTGACATGTTGTGAAGGGAAAGAAATAGTTGTTGTCGATACTGGGGAGGAATATACGGCCTCATGACGCCAGTAGAGTTGTCACATAGCAGAGGCGAGCCATTAGGCAAAGGGACTTCAGCCCACCTAAGACCAGGGCATGCTACTCTCTCCTTCTCAATTGTGATATCTGAAGCTTGAGCTGCAGCGATTGCTTCCGCTGTAATTTCTGGAAGCCGTGAACTCATCATGCCAACACGGGAACACGCATATGCGACTACGTTGTCAACACCAGAAACGTATCGTATGTCAGTGGTATACTGGCCGATGAAATCGAGCTGTCGCCTCTGACGTTCGTTTGCTTTGTCGGCTCTTTGCAGGAAAGCATATGTCAATGGACGGTGGTCGGTGTAGAGAACGAAATTGGTACCTTCCAGCATATGGCGGAAATGTCGAATGGCCAGGTAGGCTGCTGTAAGCTCTCTATCGTAAGTGCTATAGTTCTGCTGAGCGGATGTGAATCTTGTCGAGAAGAAACCAAGTGGTTGTTTGACGTCGTTGACGATCTGGTACAAAGAGGCGCCTGCAGCTATGTCTGAGGCATCTGTCATCAGAAATAGTTCTGCATTTGGCACAGGGTGAGCCAACAGCGAAATATTTGCCAATGCTTTTTTGACCTCTTGGAATGATGCGATTGATTCTTGGGTCCAAGAGATAGGTGTATTGTCATTCCGCTTATTGGATTGGAATAGTCTTGTAAGTGGAGCGAGAATGATAGAAGCTTGTATTCCTGTAAATCTACGTAATTCTCTGACTGTCTGAGGTTGTGGAAAATCCAACAGGGATTGTACACGTTTGGTATTTGGGGAAATTCCTTTGGCCGAGATGGAGTAACCAAGAAAGGGTACCTCAGAGACTCCAAAAATACATTTTGACAGATTAACCGTCAGGTGGTTATCACGTAAACGAGTGAACAAAGAACGTAGAACTTCCTTGTGTTCATCGATGTTTTTGGTAGCTACTAAAATGTCATCTATGTATGGATAGCAGCCTGAGATTCCACGAAAGACTGAGTCCATGAATCTTTGAGAAGATTGCCCTGCATTTCGTAATCTGAATGGCATTTTTAGGAATTCAAATAGCCCAAATGGAGTAATCACTGCTGTCTTGGGTACATCTGCTGGGGAGACACTGACGTGGTGATATGCTTTGACCAAGTCCACTTTGCTAAACACTGTGCAGCCGGCTAGTTCAAGATTTAAGTCTTGGATATGAGGTAGCGGGTATTTGTCCGGGACTGTAACTCTGTTAAGAGCTCTATAATCGCCGCAGGGACGCCAGGTGCCGTCGTTCTTCGTGACCATGACGAGAGGAGAAGCCCACTCACTGTCGGAAGGGCGGCAGATCCCAAGAGTAATCATTTCTTGAAAAGCACACTTAGCATCTTTCAATTTATCTGGTGCCAACCGTCGAGCTCTAGCTGTGACTGGTCCTCCCTGGGTATGAATGTGGTGAAGAACGTTTGTGGTGGCCATAGCAAATTTTGCGCGAGGAAGATCAGGAAACTCATGGATGATATTAGAGAGTTCATTTGTCTGAGCTTTAGGTGAGATGGTGAGTATAGAGCATCCCACGGAGTCTGGTGCTTCGATTCCTTCTGCTCGAAGTGAAGTCTGTGAATCCACGAGGCACATGTTGCGCATATCCACCTTAAGGTCATAATATCGAAGAAAATCGGCCCCGATGATCGGTGACTGTACCTGGGCGATCACAAAAGGCCAAGCTCGATTGCGTCGTAAATTAAGTGAAACGTAAAGAAGACGTTCGCCATATGTTGGTATGGGAGTTCCATTGGCGGCGAAAAGCTGACGGTTCGTAGGCTTGATGTTAGTAGCCAAAGAAGGGATAACTGAAATGTCAGCACCGGTGTCAATTAAAAATCGGTATCCAGTAATGGGATCAGTTATGAATAAGCGGCCTGGGCGTATGACGTCATCATCGGCCGCGGTTGATGACGTATTCAGTTTCCCTTATTCAAATTTTGTTGTTCTTGCTGCTTGTAGGAACAAGGATGTCTACATTTTCTTGCCCGCTCCTTAAATTTGGCATGATACCAACATTCTGTCGTTCCTGGTGTTGTTGGAGACCAACCAAGGTGGTAGTGGTTGTTCGGGTCTGAACTTTGGTTTCTGCCGTTGGTTCTGGATCGTGTACACGTTGTCAAGGCAGCCACTTGTTGTTGGAGCGCCGCTAGCTGCGTTGTTAAGGCAGCCAGAGTTGGTTCCAGTGGGGGCTGGGTCTGGCGTGTGGCCTCAGAAATCCCTGAAACGGAATGTGTTGTTGTGTGACCGGCGATGTTTATGAGTTGGTCCGCCATATCGGCCAAAGCTGTAAGATTGTCTTGGCTCTTGAACAAGACATACCGGACTTGAACTGGTAACCGTTGAATTGATGGCCGACCCCCTACAAAGGTCTTGGTGTTTAAGGACTACCTAGTGCCCGTAAGGGCTCGGTCGTCCCCCTCCGAAGAGGGAAGTACCCGTTCCCCCGGGCCAGGGCTCATTAAGAATGAGTACCAGTATAGGAGCATTTGCCAATAAATGCTCCCACCCACTGGTGAGGGCCGGAGGTCTAGCTCCTCCTTGGTGTTATGCAGACACCCACCCGAGAAGATACTGCTTCTCACACAGCGACACATCACATACGATCATTTGTGTCTACTCTACCTGAGTAAGGAACCACAGCCACCACGAGTCCGACCGCATGACGAGGCATGAGTGACAACCTGATAGTGTGAAGAGATAGATAAGGTAAAAAGTAAAATAAATAAAATAAAATGAAAATCACTCATGGGCTTGGAGCCTCGTCCCCGTGGTACCGACAGTGTTTTAAGAGCTCTCGGGTGGAACTCCGGACCTAAGTCCTACTGAACAGCTATTGGCAGCTGTGTGGGTCAGTGGCCCTTGAAAATTATAATATTTAAAGAAAAAAGAGAAGAAAAGAAGAAGAAGATTAAATAAAATAATTAAAATAAATAATAGATAGCTAAAAATCTAATATTATAAATAATAAATATAAATATAAATAATAATATAAATAAAAATATAAAGAAAGTCTAATTAAATTGGATGTTAGATAGTAAAGAATTCTGATAGGCTATAAAAGTCGGGCAATTAGAGTCTCTTGAACGATGCATACCCTTGCAATTGTAGCATTTAAATCCTTTTTCCTGATAAGATTTGCAGTCTTTGGATAGATGACCAACCTTGCTACAGTATCCACATATATCCTTATTTGACTTGCATGATTTAAAAGTATGGCCGTAAGATTGGCATTTGCTGCAATGCAAAATATGTAAGTGGTCTTTGTAATAATATGAAGATAGTCCATAAAAAATTCGTTGCTGGTTTTCGACAAGAGATTTTCTTAAAGATGGGCATAATTCGAAAATGTAGTCAGTTAAAGAAGGATTCCTATAATTTTTAAAAGATGTAATTAATGTAAAATTTTTATTGAAGTAATCTTTAGTCGTCACATTTGTGAAATTAAGTGAATAAATATTGTTCATTAAATTTGTTAACTCTTCAGTATTTACTGCACGTGGCATGCCAATAATTCTTATTCTTGGTTTCCTTTTTGTTAATAAGCAAGCCTTTATACCAGATTCTTTCAGTCTTGTATCAAGTATAATGTCGTTTGCGTTACTTTTATCGACTGTAATAATGATTTCTTTTTCTCTGGTAATCGCTTTGTTTATTTTTAAGTTTAGAGCCTCCAGATCTTTAGGATTTATCTCTTCATCACTTTCCATCCTTGTTATCTTAATAGAGCTAGTATTAGGAATGACTCTTTCCTTAGGTGCATTGTTTTTTAATTTGTTAGCATAAGAAATAGGATTGTCTCTGTTGTTTTGTAATGATGTATGTTTTTTTAATGAATTATTTGTTTCTAATAAATCTTGTTTAATATCCTTTATAATTTCTAATTCTTTTTCTAGGTAATCTTTTGAAGCAGGCAGGTTTGAGCTTTTTAACTCATTAAACTCCTTTTTTAGTGAGCAGATATCTTTTTTAATTGAAACTAATTGAGAGTTATGATTCTCTATTGTATTTAGTAGATTACTTTCTATTTTTTTATGTGAAGTAATTTGCTTTGATAAAACAGTTAAAATTTTGTTTAAGTTCTCATTAATGTTTGAATTTTCCATGTTACGGTCTGAAAGATCTAATGAATTATCCAATTCCTGTTCAAAAATGACTTTCATAGAATTTAGAGAGGATTTAACTATTTCTGCATTGGTGATAGAAAATTTTTTAGATTGAACATACGTATTGATAATAGATAAGATAGTATCTATATATTTGTTGAAGTTGTCGATTGGTGTATCCGAAATTACAGGAGTCGAGACAGTTTCGCTTTTATGTTTTTTCTTTTGTAAATTAGCCAAAGAACTAGGTGTCGATTTTTTTGATTTTTTAGACGAAGAGTTCTTTTTTATATTCATAGTATCATCATTTTGGATGATTGAATTAGAAGAAGAGTCTGAGGGGCTGTCTTCGTTCATTGGAAAGTCGTTATGTCTTTTTGTATATTAAATAATTAATATTTAAAGATTTTTAATTTCAATCTTTTATCAAAACAATTAAAACATAAAATAATTTTGAACTTTTAGTTTCTTATTAAATAATTTAATTCAGGTGAAAGTAGTAATTGACATACACAGACATACGCTTTAATACGCTTTGTACTTAATTGTTCACCAGCGTTTAATATTTAAACTAGATATAAAAATTCCTTTTAGAGAAATATTTCAAATAAACCAACTTGTTATCTGTCAAAACAAAGGCGACGAGTGAAAAATGGAATTTTACTTTATAAAATAAATTGTAGTAATTCTGTACGAGTATAAATGATACAATTCCAAGATTAGAGAATTACTTTTTAATGCTAAATAAAGCCTTTTAAAAGTGCACAAGGTAATTCAAGCCTTATCTGTTGTATCAAATGTTATCTGTCAAAACAGAGCAACGAGTGAAAAATGGAATTTCACTTTATAAAATAAATTGTAGTAATTCTGTGCGAGTATAAATGATACAATTCCAAGATTAGAGAATTACTTTTTAATGCTAAATAAAGCCTTTTAAAGTGCACAATGTAATTCAAACTTTATCTGTTGTATCAAATGTTATCTGTCAAAACAAAATCACGAGTGAAAAATGGAATTTCACTTTATAAAATAAATTATAGTAATTCTTTACGAGTATAAATTATACAATTCCAAGATTAGAGAATTACTTTTTTATGCTAAATGAAGCCTTTTATAGGTTCATAAAGTAATTAAAACTTTATTTATTGTATCAAATTATTTTTATACGCAAAACAAGTCAGTTAAATTGTGAAAAAACGATATTTGCTTATAACAAATAATACACTTGAAATTTTAAAGTAAAAATACCTCCAATAGTGCAAACCACACTGTAGAAGACGAATCAGCATAAATTCAGCTCTCTAAAAGCAGTCTGATACTATTATTTGGGCACAAATTAAGGAGCTTAAAAATTCACGTGTTTACACTTGTGGTTGCTATGCACGAACGATGGTAACCGTTGAATGAACAAACGTTTCAAAAAGTCCTCAGGGATTGTCGTATTCCCTGCCAACTGACGCATTTCCCTCAGCAACTGAGACGGACGACGGCCACTCAACTCCAATTCGGTCAGGAGCTGTTGTATACGTCTCTCTTCTGTTTCTGTATATAGGTATATTAGACGTTGTTTTAGGTCGGTATACGGAGTGCTTGATGGAGGATTTTTGAAAAGGATATCTGATACTTCTGCGGCCACGTCGGTGTCTAGAATGGCAAGGATGTACTGGAAACGAAGTATTTCTTCACTGATTTTGTTTAACGTGAAGTGAGCTTCCACTTGGAGAAACCAGACACTCACGTTAGAGCGGGAAAATGGCGGGGGTGTAAAGCGTGTGAGAGCTGATGACTGGATGAAGGCCGAAATTGAAGGTGTTTGGGGTGCTTGGGCTTTGGTATCCATTGTTTAGTCCTGGTTTAGGATTGAAAAGGGAAAAACGACACTCGCGAAACTTTTGTGATCGGTCAACAAAACGTTATGAAATGATCACATCGGGGTCACCAATTGTGGACGATTCTATAATGAATCCACTTTTTTACAGAAAGGCTAATAATAGCTAAATAAAATATTATTTTAAGTGTCGCAAACGTCTCTCGTATTCCTACCAGAACGAGTCACTGTTTTTTCCTCGTTGTCCCTGGTTACCAGCTGGCTGGCAGGTAGACCAGCTGCCACACACAGATAAGTGGGAAAGGAGTTGGTCTGGAATTTAATTAAATAGTTAATTTAATTTAATTAATTAAAGGAGCAAGGGTATTCTACAGGGAAGGGAGGATAGGTGAGGTGGTTGGAAGAAAAAAAATAAGGAGTTTCTGGAAATAAAATTCAATAAATTAGCGGATTGGGATGTGGAGTTATACAGTTAGAGAAAAGAGCGGTAAGGGAAAGAGAACTAAGGAAAGTGAGCCAAAATAAGGAGAAGGGAGTTGAATTAGAGAGAAGAAGGCGAGAGTTGCCCCCCTGATTGAGCAGGCTCAACTAGGCGGGAAGAAATATAGGTAGGCAGAGAAATAAACAGAGCAAAAGTATACAGGGAGAATAAATAAGAATAATAAGCGAAGAGAGTAGGGTACTTGGCGTTCCTGGTTGAGTGAAGGCTGGTAGGGGGAGCGCTGTGGTGGGGTGCGGTGCGGAGCGATGTTACCTGGTCGGCTGCTGTCGAACGACTTGAGAGCCAGGATATTGTATGGCCAGCACCTACTAGCTGAATGGTTTTAGGACTACTATACTGGTCTGTGACCTGGGTCGTCCCCCCCGAAGGGGAAAATACCCTTAAACCCGGGCCGGGCGCTACTTCAAAGGTAGGTACCAGTTACAAGGATTCTTCCCAATAAGAATCCCTACCCACTGGTAAAGGTCGGGGCTCTAGCTATTCTAGTTGCTATGCAGGCAACCACCCGAGAAGAAACTGCTTCTCACACAGCGACACATCACATACGATCATTTGTGTCTACTCAACCTGAGTAAGAAACCACAGCCACCACGAGTCCGTCCGCATGACGAGGCATGGGTGATATCCTGAAATAAGATAAAGAGAGGAAAGTAAGTTAAGTAAATGAAGAAGATGAAGAAGGTGGAAACTAAAATCACTCATGGGCTTGGAAGCCTCGTCCCCGTGGTACCGATAATATTTTAAGAGCACTCGGGTGGTACTCCGGACATTAGTCCTACTGAACCTGCTATTGAGAGCAGGTGTTGGTCAGTGGCCCATTTAAAGTAATAGGTAGATGAAAGCAGAAGAGAGTGGAAAAATTGATAGAGAAGATATAGAATTTAGGAGTAGATAGGAAATTTATAGAGATGGAAATATGATAAAGAGAGAAATAAAAGGATAGTGATATACTGACTTTAAGTTTTATGCTTTGATTTGATGACAATATATATAAGTGTCCATGTTTGATAAGGATCATCAATTAGTTGTTCTTGACAGTCGAGACAGTGAGCATCATCTGCAACCTTTATAAGATGATGAAAAGAACGAAACATTCCATATCCTGTTAAAATTTGTGTTAATGCGAAGTTTGGATGAAAGTAATTTCTTTTAAAGTGCCTTTGAAGATTATTAATGAATTTAAGGACATGCCTTAATCTTGCATTTTTCCTGAAATCCGCTTCCCATTTTCTGATCAAATAATTTTTAATAATGATGGACTTTTCTTTCAGAAGCTAATTGGCCTATAATATTTAGGAGTATGACCCGCTTTCTGTGGCTTTCTGATCATTATTTTGGAAATTGGCTTGGGGAGGATTTAGCTTTCAAGGTTTTAATTACAAAAGAGAGGTCTGATGGTTTAAAGAATACTGGATTGTTCTGGAGTGATTGGTGATGCCTGAGGGTACTATGGGGATTTCGAATGGTAGGTGGGGTTTATATAGTTCGCCCTCCCTCAATGGGAGTCTATCTTTTCATTCGCTAATGTAATTTACTTGGCGGAATTCAATAACAAAGGTCCCAGACGTTGGCCTAATATACTGAATTCTGCATGAGTGGTCCGGATCTGGAATATGATTGGCTGTTTTGACCAGATTTTTTTTTTTCAACGTTTCTAGCTCTAACAAAAGCCATTCACTCAGTGTATCTCTTCCATGAAGTCACGTCCACCGGCATGTCAGATATTGGAAGCCTCACAGTCCCTCGTAAAACCAAACTGTTGTCCTGCTGTGTCAGCTTCCCCACTTAGAGGTCCCCCGGTGCGGTCCCAATTAGTACCGAAGTTCTGTAGTTGTGGTCTTAAGCCAACACCAGCAATACTCAACCGGTCACAAACAATGAACCACCCAACAAAAATAGAAAAGAGATTCCTGTGCAGTGGAGTTGATGTCGATTGCCAGTAATCTTATTTACAAAGGGAATGTGAGCCCTCTTCACTTCCTGGCATGAAGACAGTAAGGACAAGGTCTTTTACCTCTTCTCGGGGGGTGATGGGGGCGAGGTTGAATGTGATGACATTGTGATCAGAGGCCACCAACTGATCGTGGATCTTCCACCCAGTGATTGTCATGTACTTTAGGTCTCTGGACAGTCAGGTTGATGTTATGGGAGTACTGGTAACGGGTATTCTTCCCTGGGTAGGTGTAGAGCTAGGACTTGACATTCTCTACCACCAGCCGGTTCCTAAGCAGGAAGGATTCCACCACACGCCCTCTAGAGTCAGTTCTGTCCCCATACCACCTCGTTCTCTTAGTATTAAAATCCCCGGCCAGAATCAGTGGCCGACCCCGGTTGTTCTCTATTAGCAGGTCCAGAGCACTGCAGGACTCCGTCATGTCCACGTTTCCATGACAATACACTGAGGCTACTATGATGGTTTTTGTCGCTGTGGAGAAGGAGCAGACTGTCGCAACGCGGGAGCAGTGTCTCTCAAGCACCACTGCGTCTAAGAGATCCTTCCTATAAGCAGTGGCTGTCATCGATCGGGGGTAGGGGGCTATCGTCTGATATTGCGGAGAGAGGGTGAGGGTTGTTCTATTCTGTGCCAGTTTGGGCTCCTGGATGAGCAGGATATTGGGTGCAAGGTCGGCTAGTAGGGCCTGCAAGTCAAATAGGGCTCTGGGGCTTTTCATCATGTTGATCTGCAGAAAGGTGAGGGGTTGGTTTTTAATCATATTGGATGCGGGTAAGGAGGTCACGTCTGTATGCCTGGTATCGTGGACATGCTGGATCTGATGTGGGATGTGTTCCCTTGCAGTTTATACAGCTTGGGGGCCCATTCCTTGATTGGCATTCCTCCTGGATGTGCGAACCACAGGATCGCTTCTTCGCCGAGCAGGAGGCGGCGAAGTGCCCAAAGTGTAGCCACTTATGGCATTTGACGATCCTTATATGTTCTCTGTATGGGTGCGCAGAGAGGCCGTAGTACAGCTTTGCCTGTTGGGTCATAAGGGTCTTGCGGAGGCTGGGAGCGTTTCGAAGATGTAATCTCCCCTGTTCGGGTTTCTCCTGTTCGGAAGCATAGTGACCAGACTGAATTGTTTCTGGAAATCGTCCCAGTTAACATTCCTTTTAAAGTTGGTATTGTATACTTTAGACAGGAGGGCTTCTTTATCCTCCTCAACCGGCATGCCCAACACTATGATCCTGGGATTAAGCTTGGGTATCTCCGTGACCACCAAGCCCGCCTCCCTCAGCCCCTGGTGTTCTTCTATTTCGCCCCTGTTCGATTCTTCCGTTCGGAGCAGCACCGTCTCCCCTCGGGTGATGACCCTTGCCTTCAGGTTTAGTTCTGCTAAGTTCCCCGGTTCCACTGGAGCGGAGCCGTCCTTCGGGGAGACTTTGAAAGTGGCTACGCCTGCCGGTCTCTCTCGGACCCTCCCCGAGGACCCGGCTCTGAGGGCTCCTGCATAAGAGTGAGGCCCCTGCGGGGATGACAAAGCGTAGGTGACCAATTGTTGTTGCACCTCCTCGGTCTTAGAGAGAATGGTCTCCCTTGCCAAGACGAGATTATCTTTCAACTCCGAGACATGAGCTGCGCTCGAGATCAGGTCCTCTCTCAGCTGACGCATCTTCCCCGCCAGACCCCTGACGGCCTTCAGCTCCCTCTGATGTCCCGCAGTTCGTTCCCAAAGGCGGTGAGTTGAGCCCTCGTCTCGACTTGGAGCTCTGCCAGGGGCAACCCACCGGTCCTACCGGCCTCCACCGCCACCTGGAAGCACTCCGTCACCCTGGCCACCTGCTCTCTCATTTCCTTGATGTCCCCGGGCTCCGCCCGGGTGGTCGCCGTAGCTTCATTGTAAAGGGCTTCGAGTGTTGCAGTGAGTCCCCTGATCTTCTCAGCCGCCGCCTTACTTACTCTCTTTGACCCCAGGTAACCTGTTATGATGTTAATTTTGGACGTTGCCCTGAGGAAGGCCCCCTGCCCGGACTCTCCGGGTCCCTCCCCCTCACTCTCTGATGGTAGGTAGGAAGATTTCCGTCTCCGTTTGGGGGCCGAGAAATTAACCTTGGGGATTATCAACTTCTTCGCTTTTGAATTCTCCTTCTTCTTCTATACCTTCTATAGTGCATCTATTTTGAATGGACTTCTCTCGCCAGTGCCTAATGCTATACAGAACTTCGAGCAATTCCTCGACAGCCCCTACACATATGGATTAGTCGACATATCTTATATAGACAATTATGTGGTTTGTGCTTTTCTCCATATTTTACATTTTTTTATTTTGTTAAAATAGGATGACTTTTTTGAAACGCTCATCTTGGAAAAATCATTTTTTTTACTTGTTTGTTAAAATAGGTTTAGTTATTTGAAACGGTCTCTTAGAAAAATGTATAACCTACTTCTTGGTTATGTTTACAATAACTAATCATTTTTTTAGGATAACTGAGTAGAATAAAATTGAGATTTGAAGTGTTTAAAAAGAAAATTAAATTGTTTTTACAATTTAACATGATAAGTAAAATGAATAAAATTCTTATGTATAAAAATAAATGTCGTGTGGTCTACGCTCAACTCTACCATAGGTAAAGACAATATGCTTCCTGGGTCTATAATATACAATGCTCTATTTAGGTATGATATAACGTCTAAATGGGAGATGTTTATTAGGCTTTCATTCCTGGAAGTAATACAGACAGTGATTCACCCAATTATCAATATATCTGCCTATTTTTGTGTATCACACCACTGATACATATCAAATCATTAGTATAACTACAGCAATAATAACATTTTTGAAAAGCGAAAAGGTAGATTTTGTATTACGCAATAATATCCTGCAGGAGAACATAGCTTTTGTTCCAATAGCCAGTGGATCTTTTACATAGTTTATCCAACCTTCTTCCACATTCACATTTAAAACCTGAAAACATGCAAGTTTTACCTGAATAAAACATCTCATAGAAACATCTATGAAAAAATGTCGGTTTAAGGTCAATTTTAATTTAAGATATAGAATAATTACATTTATTATTCATGAAATAATGTTTTGAATTTTGTATTATGTTTCATATTTTTGATCTTATATAGAATTATTATACTAGGAATTTTACGGCTTCCTAGTATTTAATAAAAATCACTTTTCTTTTCTTTGTCAAAAATTAGTTATAGCAATTTACCCTTAGCCTACAAATTGCATAGTAATTTTATAAAAGTTATTTTATAACTTTTAATAAAATTACTATGAGTTTCCTTAACTCTAGTCTACAATGGTAAATACTAATTTATATTATGCTAATAATTTTTAATTTTCAAATATTATGTTTCTATTGTACTACTTCTTTCTTATCAAAATTACCTTCCAATGTACTAAAAAAATTACCTACAATATATTATTTAGCATCTGTATTTTATGTTCATGCTAATATAGTACTTTAGTATCACTGTACCCGAACAAATGCTGTTATAATTACAAAATAAAATTCTCTTAAATATATTGTCAAATAGCCTTCATTCCACTATATAAAAAAAATACCCACTTATATTTTTCTGAAATTAAATACAATAAATAACCATTTATCTAGACTGCATGTTTAATAATGTATATAATGAAATCCTATTGCATGTAGTGTTAAGCAGCATGCATATAAAGAATTTGTATGCTGAAATGGTTCTCTTTTCTGTGAGGAAATTCAACATATTTCAATTTAAAGATAAAAAGAACATATTTATTAAACGAGAGCAGGGAAATTATATGAATGCCTGTAGAGACAAGGGAGAGGGAGGGTGTGTGTGTGTGTGTGTGTGTGGAGAGAGAGAGAGAGAGAAAAGAATGAGTGTATGGGGGAAAGGAAGGTGAGAGCGAGTGAGAATGATTGTCGGTATGTAAACACATGACATACGGGATAGCAGAGAGATGACTGAGTACGGTGAGGGGGGGGGGGGAGAATAGAATAGTCTCCTCTTTTTCTAACTCCCCACCCTCCCACCGACCGCCAATGATTCGGCATAAAACCTCATTAATTATAACTATTGTTATCCTTTTTGTAGGAAAAAATGTAGTCTATAAAACACATTTAACCAAAAAAAGAACTTCCATATTTTAGAATATTTCACAAAATCAATAGAGCACATCCAAATTATAATTATCAATTTAATGTAAAATATTAATTATATCTATCATATGATTAGAGCACACGAAAAAATATATATATGTATTCGTGTATACTGGCAGCAAGTCTTCTTTTAAACAAGTGTTGTTAAAAAGCACAGCGGCTTCAGCATTAATAATCTTTTTAGAAAGATGTTCTATTTGCCTTATTATTTTCTTATAATTCACTGGTAGCTCAAAAATTAATCTACCTAATTCCATGACAAGAATAGGAAAACAATCTTCAAGAGACCTAATGAAACAAACTATATTTGACACTACACTAACACAAACTAGGTTAAAGAACTAAATGGAAACAAGCTTTCGGCCACATTGGCCATCATCAGGTAAACAGTAAACAATAAAACGAAACAATTAAAACATAAACCAAAAAATTAACAACAAACTAAATAAGCACAGTTCAAATAGTGGCAGCGTGTAACTGTCAAAGCAGCGCTACATGCGCGCACCCACGCGTTAGACAGTTGAATCACTCCAGCACTTCTCGCCTTCGACAGGTCACAACAAGGGAGAGTTCCGAACAAATTTTATTTTAGGTTCGAAGGTCCTAGAACTCGGGATGACGAACATGTCACTGATTTGAGAGTTCAGCGCGGGGCACAAATATATATATATATATATATATATATATATACACTTTTTTTCGTTGGAAATACGATCCAAAACGGACAAATATAGTTCAATATAAACAAAGAAACATAGAGAAATCAGAAGAACACACTTACAGTCTCTAATTTTCGGTTTGAACCGTCTTCAGGAGAGATAAGAGAGGGAAACCAAGCGCACTGGATCAGAGACGGTTGGAGACGGTCTCCAACCGTCTCTGATCCAGTGCGCTTGGTTTCCCTCTCTTATCTCTCCTGAAGAC
Source organism: Hermatobates lingyangjiaoensis (assembly GCA_026182355.1). Lineage (NCBI taxonomy): Eukaryota > Metazoa > Arthropoda > Insecta > Hemiptera > Hermatobatidae > Hermatobates > Hermatobates lingyangjiaoensis. Next base: position 65,371 of record JAPFBL010001618.1, read on the forward strand.
GGTTCAAACCGAAAATTAGAGACTGTAAGTGTGTTCTTCTGATTTCTCTATGTTTCTTTGTTTATATTGAACTATATATATATATATATATATATATATATATATATATATATATATATATATATATATATATTTCGTTGAATCGTTGAACAGCTGACCGTATTTCGCTGATGTCATTTTCTTCACTAGTTTTTCAAGGTTTCTGAATACCTTGATATATACCTTTCTGAATATATATATATATATACATATATAAACTTTAACATATAGGAAAGAACACAGAAAGACACTACAGAACTCACTTCGATATTTCGACAATCGTCGTCATCGTGAAGATGCACGAAGTACTCGCGTTGAGAAGCAAACTGCTACTGTATATATATACATATATATATATAATCAAACCACAATATGAAAATGGGACCTGTTTTTACAATATGAAAACATCACCACATGTTTTCTGCATCTAGTGTTTCTAGACTCTTGGTCTATTTGACTCTAACAAAGACCGCTTGTTATGGTTGAAAGATCTTAGTCTTGTTTTCCTGTTTTGATATTGTGGTTTGACCATTGATTGTTATTTCACGTGTTTATATGTAATCTTTATATATATATAATATATATTTATATATACTCAGTTGGGTTTTTCACTCTGACAAGGACCGCTTGTTACGGTTGAAAGATCTTAATCTTGTTTTCCCATTTCTTATTGTGGTTTGATCATATACGTATATATATATATTATATATATAATATATATATATATATAGTATATATATATATATACGAGTTCGAGATTAACAAAGAGCAACACACAAAGTAGGGAAACACACTTACAGACTCAAATTTTCGGGTAATCCGTCTTCAGGAGAAAAGAGAATGGGAGACCAAGCACGTTGTAGACGCAACGGCAAGAAACAACGGTAAGTATATATATATATAATATATGTGCGTGTTCTCTAATCGAGATTCGGTCAATTTTCTGGATAAAAAATCAAACTCTCGTTGCCTAATATAATAACAATAGCATTGTGCTAGTAAGTTAAAAAAAATCTGGAGTGGCCTACACTCTACTTTACTATAAGTAACTTAATGTCAAATTTCTTGAGTATATAAAACATAACGTCTCATTTAAGCATAACGTAAACATCTAAATGGGATATAATTATTAGCCTGTCATTCCTGAGGAAGTACAGATAGTGATTGAAGGACATATCAATTTATAAGCTTATTTGTGTACATCACAAATAATTTATTATTTGCAAATAATTTCATTAGTATAACTACAGCAGTAATAACATTTTTGAAAAACCAAAGTGAACATTTCTTGAAACGAAATAGTATCCTACAAGAGAACATGGCTATTGTTCAAATAGCCAGTAGATTTCTTACATCGTTTACTTGACATCCTTCTACATTGAATATTAATGTAAAATTTTCAAATTTGAAACAGTAAAATACTCTTTTTTTCTCTGAAAAACTTCTTAAACAGCGAAGAAAATGTTGTTTTAAGGTGATTTGTTAATTAAAGATGTACGATAATTACAGTTATTAATCTCTAAACGAAAGATTAATATTTTGAATTATCTTTTACATTTCTAGTTTTTAACAGAATTATTATACTGGGAATTTTATGGCTTCTTAGTATTTAATAAGACCATTTTCCTTCCCCTTTGTCAAATAACATATATACGAATTTTTTTTTAATGAGTGTTATCATTTACCTGCACAATATTATTCCTCTTACATCTCTTATAAGTCAATAATATATTTTCATTTTTCCATTAGAAACATCAAGTTTGTCTCAGTGGATTCGCTCAAAAAATTTCTAAAGTCAATGTAAACAATGTAAAAAAATACAAAAAATTCGACAAGTATAGCAGGTGATCTCTTAGTCTAGAATAAACAAACAGTTTTTATATCGTTATTGCTCTTTCCCGTAATTGAAACTTCATGATTTTTTTTTTATGAATTGCTAATTTTTTGTTCCATTTTTGGTCAAATTTTCATTTTTTTTTAACGAGCCGTTTAGCGTCAAAAAATCATTTTCTGAAAACACAAATCGTACTGTTACGCCCCTTTAGCGAAAGTAATTTCAAAAAAAAATATCTCAACTCATTCGCCATATAATGTTCTATTTGTAGGCATAGTTTCATTTTGATCCGTCAAACAGTATGGCTTGTATCGCTCTCACAAGGTTTGAGATTGAATTATAAGTCAAAATTTTTACATTTTATTGAAAAAAAAATATTTCCTGTTGTCTTAAAATTCTGAATATATTTTTCGTTTGTTTCATTTGTAACTTCAAAGATAATGTCAAAATTTCAAAACTCTAGGGTTATGAGTTTAGGAGAAATAAATGTTTTAAAAAAAAACGGTTTTTGGCAAAAAAATGACTTTCCCATCATGCATAATTCTTCCCAAACAATAGGGATCTTCGTCTAAATGGGGCCCATTTTTGTGTAAAATATCAACTTGATCCATCAAAGATTCTGGACCGTAGCGTGGTAACAAGCAATGCTAACACACGCACCCACCCACCCACCCACCCACACACACACAGACATCATCGTAAAAACGTCATAAAACGACTTCTGGGACCTCAAAACATGTAATTCCGTCAAAATCTCGAGATCGAATTTTTTCACGATCACTATACTTTACTTATAGTAAAGTAATATTGTTAGAAATAATTGCTTGCTGCAATATTTTATTTACTTCATGAACTTTAATCCACGAAGTGGAAACTAATAAGGAATTACTTAAATAAGCTATCAGAACGTTGTTAAAGTGACCCAATTAGATTAATAAAGCAGATGAGAAAGTAGGGGAAAAGTTAATATTTGACCTACTTACGAACACACTAGAAAAAAGTGCGGTGTTAGTCTCTGAGGAATAAACAGGTTAGTCTTTAACAGGAATTGAAAATATAAAGAAAAAGTATTATGCAATCTAAAATTAATTTACAATGCTAATGTTCTTATGAAAACTATTGCATATATTAAAATGTTTAAAACTTTTTCAAACATTCAGAGAATCTTTACACAAAAAATTCTAATGGAAAAAGTTTTGATAATTAATTAACATTTAAACAAAATGAGCGAATTAAAAATCAGAAATGCAATTATTATGGTATAAATAATAACAGAGAATTTTAAAAATACCATGAAATATGTTATTTTTGTTAATTAGTTTAGTGTAGTTCACGCATAAACACTACAGTGCTGCCACTGAAATTTAACAGTATAGCTTCTGTGTAATTCCAAAGATTCAAATTAATATCCCAAGATACATAACATACGTATAATAAAACATTGCTTTTATAAAGTCCACTTTATTCATCGTCATCTGCAGAGAGGTGGACAGTGTTGTTTCTTGGTTACCTTCATGTATCATGTATCCTATCTTTTCGTATCCTTTATGAACAGGGCCAGTTTTGGTTTCTTTTACTAGAAGTTTTGCAGGCTCCCAGGTTAAACAATTATGTGCATCTTTGTTATGGACTATTATCTGAGGGAGCCACTATTTATAATGAGTCATTTATAATTTGTCAGCAACAACTACACAATTCTATAAAAATATATTGCTTCAAGTAATCGTATAAGCTAAAATGAAATATTTGAAAATTTGCAGAATTGAAACATCATGATATTGATGACTGTACATGAAACACTAGTGTCTGATTGACTAAATGCAAAGTGAACATATTTAATACGAGTGTAACACGAGTCAGGGAGATGACGCACTAAGTTTCTTAAATATTTGTTAATAAATTGAACTATTCATTAACCAGAAAGTACACTTAATTCATGTTAGTGCTATAATTAAGAGGAAATTATATAAGAGTATCTCAAAAACAGCTACCGTTCAAAATTTCTGTAAATTATTGAATCTTATCCCAAGATCCCTAGTTCAGGATAGAAATCCCAAGATCTTGGAGGAAATCACAAGGTATGGTAGCCCTGATATACTAAATCATAATAGAGAGCTTGGGCTTCTTGCAAATATGGAGGACTATGGTATGACCGGTTGAGTTTCGTTTAGTTGTTACAGTGCTTATATTATTGTGTGTTCCAGTTTTGGTTTTGGAAGTGCTACTGTTTATAAATCTTGACATATTGCAGATATTTCATGAGCTTGCAATATTAGATGCGTAATATTATATTACAAATACAAAAGTCTTCTCTCTATAGTAACACGATAAACTTTAGATAAATAAAAACCTTCATACAAAGTGGTACACGTATCACAACGACAATACAGCGGAGTAAGTTTGAAAAATTCTATTTAACAAGTCAAACAATTTGTTTTTACAACATATTCATTTATAAATCAAAATATATAAAAGAAACGTATTGTTTGTACATTGCTTAGAACTGACACATGTAAGTTATCGTTAGTTTTCATACATTAGAGAAACCAAATCTACCCTCAGAAGAATTTCTGTCTGTCGGTTTGTGAATTGTTTTGCAAACTTTTGTCACAAGAAACTCAGCCACCATAAGACATAACGATCTAAAAATTTGACATTCGTTTTGTGTATGTTTAACTTAAAATCTAAGCTTTGAATGGATTCGAATACATTCATGCTAGTATTCAACTACGCATATCTTGCGTAACAACAAGCATATGTACTAAGATTAATAGAAATACTTTTGATATACACTATTAAAGAATGAAACCCACTGGTTCAACTTTTCACTTCGTTATTGGATTGTAGTAGATTATTATAGCAGTAGATCCTTCGGGCATCTTCTCTTGGGTTGTCTTGGGGGATTATGAGAAAGTAAGGAAGAAGCAAAGTGTTGTACAAGTGGATATGAGTGAGAAGAATATATTGTTCTTACGTACGAGTATATTGTACAATGGGAGAGAGCTTGGGAGTCCATATAACAAGTTATATATACATTTGATATTATTAATTAGCAATTAATTAATAATTAATTATTATTTAATAATAACAATTAAAGTATTAATTGATTAATAATTAATTATTATTTATTAATTTGATAAAGTGTTGTAAAAATGGACACTTTATGAAAACACAAACTTAGAAATATGGGGAAAACACATCTGGAAAAAATGTTTCAAAACTAAATATTGTTAAGAGAGTGAAAAAAACCTCTAACATATTATATTGCGTAGGAAATCTCGAAAACTTGAAAGTTTTTCCATCCATCTAAATGCTATGAAAACTGCTTGAAATTTGTTTTGATGAAATGTTTGAGGATTGTTTTTAGAGTGAATTAGATTCTAGTTGGGAAAAAGATTGACAGGCTTTATAACAAGGCAGGAGAGAGAGTCTCCTCCTTACAGTACATTCAACCCAATTAAAGTTAAGTTGACTCTAGCAAAATAGACAAAGTGCATTAACTTTCAACCATTAAATATGGTTTTTACTTATTTTTTTTTAGTACTGTTTTTTTCTTAAATACTACTTATGCAAGCTATAACTGACTCAATACGAAGAATGCATATTCTAACTGAAAGAGTCTGAAAACTTTGATGACATTCTATCTGAATGCAAGACAATCATCTTGAATTGAATAATGATTCTTTGCAAACCACACCTAAGAGCAGTAAATGTAAGAAATAGTTTTTTGAGAACAGTATAAAAGCTGTAGTAGGGAAGCTCTGCGGAGGCAGGTATGACAGCGCAGTACTCAAGCTGTATTGTTTTCCGTCAATATTGACTGATAAAACAGTTACTTCTTTGTAACGTGACTTCAGTAATGATTGTTCACTAATGACAGTAATTGTTTAATGATTGTTCACTAATGACAGTAATGATTGTTCACTAATGACAGTAATGATTGTTCACTAATGACAGCAATGATTGGTAATGTGATTTCAGACAACTCATTATTTGTGCTAAACTGCCAATTGCAGAGTATTATACATTTTGAAAGTAGTATGATGTACCAACATGAGATTACCGAAAGAATGTAAAGAACCTTTCAGTACTCAGAATACCCAGTTGACCTATATTTTGGTCTAAAAGTTTGCTGACACAGCATAGCTTACAATATTAGACGAATAATATTGAAATTATACCCTACAATAGAGTTTTGGGGAGGATGAAGGCAGTATTTTTGTGTTACACAGACGTAAATGATACATTTTAATATTTTTGGTTTTATGCCGAACAGCTACTTATAGATATCATAATGCGTTTTTCGGGTTATAATAAATATAATAGAACATTTTTCTAAAAACATTCATTTAAATGTAGAAACATTACAATCTAAATTTACAAAAATAAAATTCAAGAAATTCTATTTTTGACCAAAAAGTAATCTTAAAAAATCTGGAGTGGCCTACACTCAACTTTACTATAAGTAACTTAATATCAAATTTTCTTGAGTATAAAATATATAACGTCTCAATTAAGCATAATGTAAACATCTAAATGGGATGTGATTATTAGTCTTTCATTCCTGAGGTAGTAGAGATAGTGATTGAAGGATATATCAATATATAAGTACATCACACAGCTGATGAAAATAATTTCATTAGTATAACTACAGCAGTAATAACATTTTTGAAAAACCAAAGTGAACATTTCTTGATCCGAAATATTCTCCTACAAGAGAACATGGCCTCTGTTCAAATAGCCAGAGGATTTCTTACAGCGTTCACTTGACATCCCTCTACATTGAATATTAAAGTAAAATTCTCAAATTTTAAACAGGAAAATACCCTTACTTTCTCTGAAAAACATCATAAAAATCGAAGAAAAAATGTTGCTTTAAGATGAATTATAATTAAAGTAGTACGATAATTACATTTATTAATCTCTAAACTAAAGATTTCAATTTTCAATTATCTTTTACATCTTCAGTCTTTTATAGAATTATTATACTGGGAATTTTATGGCTTCTTAGTATTTAATAAGATCATTTTCCTTCCCCTTTGTAAAATATCATAATACGAATTTTTTCTGAGTGAGTGGTAGGTATCCTTTTCCTGCCTTCTGTAATCTGTTTAAGTTTGCTATGAATGTATATTGAGAAAAAATATATTAGTAATTAGCCAGTTTACATACTCAAATCGAAGTCAAAGCCAGCTATTCAATATAATTTAAATCTTTTATAGTTGGGAGCTTCAATTTTTGAAAAAAATAAATATGAACTATTAGACTATAAAAATAGTCTAATTGGGTAAAAAAAAATTGGATATTTCTCAACAAACATAAGTCCTCTTTCTTGAGGAAAGAGTCCATTCATTACATTTCAATATCATGGAAAGGTTACTGCATTCACAATGATAATGTAATTGTAACTGATATTAAGTTTTGCTCAAGGGTGCAAAATATAAGATTTATTAAAGCATTTTATGAGACAAATCCATCATGCCATGGAAGACAAAGGTAATTTATTTATGTTTATTGGCGGTGATTCTTTTACATGTAACAATATTATTCCTCTTACATCTCATATAAGTCAATAAACAATTTAAATTGTTCCTTTATAAATATCAATTTTATCTCAGTGGAATCGCTCACAAAATTTCTAAGTCAATGTAAACAATGAAAAAAAATATAAAAAATTCGACAAGTAATAGCAGGTGTTCTCTTACTAAGATAAACAAACAGTTTTTATAGCGTTATTGCTCTTTCCCATAATTGAAACTTCATGATTTTTTTTTCATGAATTGCTAATGTTTTGTTCCATTTTTGGTCAAATTTTCATTATTTTTTAATGAGCCGTTTAGCGTCAAAAAAACATTTTCTGAAAACAGAAATCGTACTGTAACGCCTCTTTAGTGAATGTAATTTTGAAAAAAAATATCTCAACTCATTCTACACATAATGTTCTATTATTAGGCATAGTTTCATTCTTGTCCGTCAAACAGTATGGCTTGTATCGCTCTCACAAGGTTTGAGATTGAATTATAAGTCAAAATTTGTACATTTTATTGAACAAAAAATATTTCCTGTTGTTTTTAAAATTCTGAATATATTTTTTCGTTTGTTGCATTTGAAACCTCAAAGATAATGCCAAAATTTCAAAACTCTAGGGTTATCAGTTTAGGAGAAATAAATGTTTTAAAAAAAACGGTTTTTGGCAAAAAAAGTGACTTTCCCATCATGCATAATTCTTCCCAAACAATAGGGATCTTCGTCTTTATGGGGCCCATTTTTGTGTAAAATATCAACTTGATCCATCAAAGATTCTGGACCGTAGCGTGGTAACAAGCAATGCTAACACACAAAGTGTTGTAAGAATTCCTGTGACTCAGTGGGTTCAATACGTTGGTAGGTTCATATCTAAATACTCGTTGCCACAATACAGTTCACTTGATGAATTATTTCGGTCGAATACCGTCATAGTAAAATATTAAGTAAAGACATGGTAGCATATAGCGTAATCCACGAATATTATGACTCTAATAATTATAAAGATAATAATTTTTATAGCATTAACAGCTTTTACTACAATGACTTTAATAAATAAGCTTTCCAATCCGAAATTAGTATTTCTTATTCAAGCTCACGGCTTTACCGAAAAGTAAACAAACGAATAACCTGAGATGTACTTAAGAGCATTATTAATATCAAACGGTTTTGGAAGGCTAAATAATAAAGTCAACAGATTTTGCAGGAAGTTCATTAATATTCAACTAAGATGCCTTGTGTTCAAACACTTCCATCAAAATCATGCTCGTATTTTTAAGTAGATTACGTGATATCGAACATTCTTAATAGCATCAACCATTTTTTCTGATAGAAATTTGGCGAATATTGATTTCCTTAACTCTTCTTATCACGGATGATTTAAATTATCTTTTTAAGGTAAATTTTCACTTTTTTTTAGGTATATTGCACTTTACAATAATCAAAATTTTATACAATTTTTGTTAATTAATGAATTGATAATTAAGTTTTTCTTTTTGACACAATGTTTTTGTTCTATCATTAGCGGTTTAGCGTTAAAAACGCGTTCGGAAAACATAAATTGTACCATAAGCCCCTTTTCGTAAATATAATTTTTAAAAAATCTCTCAACTCATCTCCACATAAGGTTATTAAAGTTATTTTTAGTTATGATTTATTTCGAGCTGCTAAACGTTATGGCTTGTATCTTCCTCACAATCTTTTGGATGCAATCATAAGCAAAATTTTGTATTTTATTAAAAAAAATCTTTCTAGTTTTTTTTTTAAAAAAATTTGATTATTTTTCCACTTCGATGATAGTACCAAAAAAATCTTTAAAAACACGTTATTCCAAAAAGTGACATCTCTGTGTTTTGATGCAACTGTTTAAAAACAATAGAACACATCTACACTATAGGGTCTAATTTTTAGTGAAATATAATTCTGATCCATAAAACTGTGTGGCTTGTCACATACCCACAATGTAACCTACCCACCTACCTATGACACCCATATAACATACACAAAAAAAAGTTAAAAAGTACTTTGGTAAAAAAAAGGAAAGGAAATGTAGCAAAATACATTAATATTGAACTAGAATATTTAACTTTGCAGATCTTTGCTGGAAGCGAATTTGTAAAGTTATTAACAGAACTGTAAGTTGTCTGCGTCAAAGACATCTAGTGAAAATTACCAAAACGCATTACTGTGGGTTAGAAAGACAGAATTAGTTGCAGAGACAAATGTTGTTTATCTTTATTGGTAGCTAATACATCTCCTGTTTGTTTAAATGTAATTAACTCCTGTGTATTTACAGTGCGTTTTAGATCATTGGGTCTTATGTTACATGAGTCATCTGAAAACTCAAAGTGCTGATGAAAGTGCGTTTACTTTCAAACTAAACAAATGTTTACCTTCAAGAAGTGCCACTTCGATAAAATATTCAGTCAAATATTTAGAAATATTCTAAAATCAGCACATATAACAACATTTGAGATTAATATATACATGAATGTTATACAATAAACATTCTGAAATGTAAAAAGAATCTGAAATGGCCTCAACTAACCTATACTATAATTAAACATAATATCACACTCGTTGACACTAACTGATCATTTATTTTTAAGTGGCCATACACACATTTTATTCATTAATGTATTATTTGTTTACACGTTACTATACAAATTTTAGCAGATACAACATGAATGTCATTGAACTATCTGACATGTTAAAATTATTAAACCAATGGCCTGAATGTCAACATAATCGTATGCCCATTGGCCATACCTGTCATACTGCACACCTCATTGGTATAGCAAAATACCAATGCAGGGTTTAAGTTCCTTATTGACCTTCATAAATGTACAAAAAGAAGTATATCTCACTTTTACAGTTTTATGTATGATTTGACAAAAATCTTTAACCTCATCAAGGCGACTGGCTCACTTCAGTTATAATGTGATCGGAGGTTTCACCTCTTTTAGGCAGAGAATTTACATTCTTCTTATGATTTCAAATACAAATTCCATTAGTAGAAGTCAAGTACACACATATCTTGTAGATGTTCTGCAAACAGGGTCTCAAGGATTGTACGCACCTTTTAAAAGCTGATAACTAAATTATTTGTTTTTCGTTGCAAAAATGTTGAAAATCCTTGTATATGGAAAGTTAAATTCCCAAAATAGCTCATTCTCCTTATAATGACGCTCCAAACCGAAGACTACAGTATTGTAAATGGCCATAGAAAGATGTAATAAAAAGGCAAACCACGAACATTGAACATTGTGTAAAGTGAATGAAGACACTTTCCAATGTGATTATTTGTTTAACTGTCAGAATTTCACATACTGGAGACATGTGATGGTCCCCAGTAATTATTTAAAAGGAATTACGGTGTTGAGATTTTAATGACGGTTCAATTAATCATGAGAATGGCTTGGCTTGACAAGACCGTAAACGGTCTTGTTTACGTTAACTTGCTGTAACAATCTGTCATACCAAGTATTAGAGAAGACTTTGAAAAAAAGAGTTCGAGTGCTCAATAGAGTAGTCTCTGAATCATAAATGAACTCGACATCTCAGGCTTGCACTATCTAGTGCAAATGGTGAAGCCACAGTTAACAGGATTTGGTTTAACTACTACTTCTCTTAGAGTGCAAATTAAATAATATAAATCGAGTTACCAAATACGTATTTTCTTTCAAATTTCAGCTTCAGTTAATAGTATTGTTATTCGGAATTGACAGTTAAGGTGAAGGTATTGCGGTGGGGTATAAAGACGCTACCAACATCCGAATCGTAGTCCTGATTATTTCCACAAAGTCTTCACAACTTTCACAGATGTTAGTTGCAGGAATAATATTGAACTCTAAATCACAAGTGATGCAGAAAATACAAGTTCATTTAATGCATTAATAAATCAATGAAGGGTTAGACAAGTGGTTTCCAATAAATCCCATTTCCCCTCTGTTGCAGTGTAACAAATTCTTGTTTTTTTATCTTTACGTACGTCCCTTAGTCCTGCAGATTGGGTTGAACTCATGCACTCTCGTTAGCTATATTACATTCTTTTGGGAGTCACTGAGGAGGAAAAGCTAATACTATAAGGAAGTTGTTTGCATTGTATGAAGAGGAAGTTGAACTCCTGACCTCTGCAGGGTGTAACATCCACCAGTAGGTGAGTAGAACAGGTGGGGTTCAAAGTTTCAATAAGTATTGACATTCTTTTAATACAATGTAATTAATACTTCTTAGTCAGTATATACCATAATTCTTATTAAAAGATTATGTACCTTATCTCTGATTGTTTAATTAGAAATAACAACTATGTATAAGGCCTGTCGTGATACATAAAGCTGCATTGGGACACTCTGACTATACTCGTATACATGCTATTATCCTCATTGTAGCTAGCTACATCAACAGATAGTGATCATCAAATCTGAGGAACTAAACATCCGCTTCTTCAAATGAATCCATATCAGAACCACTTAATTAACTCATATGTAAGTCATATATTCTTTCCTAAAAGAGATTAGTCTTTTTGACCCAGTAACGAAAATAAATCTACTTTATATCGTAAATCTAATGATTTTGACTAGTCTCAGATATGATTAGCTTACCAATCACGGATAATTTGAATGATTTTTTGATTCAGTCTGATGTTTGATTCAAACTAAATACGAATTCCTCAAAGGGGCGCTTGCTCTTCAATTATTCCTTAACACAAAGTGAGATAAGGTTCAGCCATCACTGCAACTGAATTCAAAATTAATAAGATCTCGTGTAGTCTTAACTCAGCTGTACCATAAGCAAATGCTCGTATATCATAAGCTAGACTCGTATTATCAAACTCGTTAACAATCAATTAAACTTTCCATCATTTTAATGTAACTATCGTGTGACTTTTATCAAACTCTGCGAAAAAATTATTATCAAACCGATACATAGTCAATTTAATAACTTCTTTATTTTATTATGTTACTACATTCATTTTATTAGTTATTACAAAAATAAGATCATTGATATTGAGTTACTGGGCAAATTAATGTAGATGGAACTTCACAGTTGTAGTATTTAGAATATTTCCTTTTCAATGTTTTAAGGTCATGAAATTGTTAACAAAGAATCTTCAGGTTAAGTCAATACTTAATAATTAAATGATTAAAATGAGAGAAGTAACACCAAAACCTCACAGAAAAGATTTCATACAACGTCGAAGCGTTTCAAACACTTACTGTTCATCATCATCGTACTAAGAATATGTAACCTGAAGATGACTGCTAAGTGTTTGAAACGCGTTGGTGATGTATAAAATCTTTTATGTTGAAACTTAGTGTTTATTTCTCATATTCTAATAATAAGTAAATACAATGCAATAAATGATTTACTATCTGGCGAATTAACAGTTAAACTTTGCAGAATCTCAGAAAAAACAGGTTCGTAAAGTTCCTTATTGGTATAAATACGGATAATACATCTATCACATATTTCAAAAATTCACGAATACCATGAGGCTCTTCTTTCACATTAAGAAGTTTTATCGCTGTCAAATCTCATTATGATTTGTGTGCAATTTGATTTGTCCAAATATCATTATGATTTGTCAATGTGTGCAATTTGATTTGTCAAATATTATTACATTTGCTAGTGCTTAAATATACTTTTTGTTTTGGGTGTGTTTAACGCTAGAGATAGGCATGTCGAATACATAAGGTAGAAGAGGTATTACCAGTCACCTTTGCTGGTCGTTTGAAGCAGTTATGTTTGTTGCAAGTGTTAAGCAAATCGTTATTATATTTGGCGGAAAAAGAGGAATGAGTGAGTAGGAGTTGGCAGGTGGTGGCTGACGTCATAATCGTGGTGGGGAGAAGGGAAAACTTCGTACTTGATAAGAACGAATCCGACACGACCACTTTGTATACTATTCTATACAAAGTATACTGTAACCAATGTGTATATAGTTATACGACTATAACTATAAGCTCGCATGAATTGATGTCCCTTAGACAATTAGTGTGGAAACTACAACCGGAAGATAGAAAAATCACCCGCAAGATGGAGGCCACCGGCTCAAAAATCGTGAGAGCAGAGGCTGCTGCTGCTACTTCTAACAATTTTTCTATTTACATATCATTTGGTGTTTTTTATTAGATCAAGAGTTTGTTCATTTTTTGCGTCTTTAATAATGCCATTGAATTTTCCTCATTAACTGATTTATGTCTATATTGAGTGTTTAGCGCAGTTTCATGCCTTTATATGATGTATAAGCCGTTCTTTACATTGTTTTTTTATTAATTTAATTAATAATAACATGAAATTTAATTGAAGTAAAATCAACAACAGTTTAAATGATTGTCCACACATTATATTGCTGTACAAACCATATAAACAAATGTTTCTTCTTAACTACAAGTCACAAGAAGTTTAAATTTTTAAAACTATTTAGTAAAATGTTTTAGTTATTTTATATTTGTTTTATTATATCAACTGTTATTCTATGAAATGTATAGAATTACACTGCATCAGTGAGACGTGATGTATTCACAAAGCATTTCAGCTCATAGGTAGAAGTGGAAAAACACTAACCGCAGTTTATTTTACTTCAAAAAATAGAGTTAGCAGACTGTATATGAATGGTAAAACTGTTACTTTTTAAATTAAATATATTTATTTTTGTAGAATAATTCAGTTTTTCCTTCTACAGTTGCAAGAGAATATTTTCCTTATTACGAATGAAACATTATTTAATTTGATAAACTTAATTATTGTCTAATGTGGAAATATACAATTGAAGCAATCATAAATTCATTGTGAGATAAAATGAATAAACAAACAAAGTCTCCACACAAATGAAGTTTTATTCAACAACAATAATGCGTTTCGAACACTTTGTGTTCATCATCAGGAAGACACCAAAGATGTGGTGATGGAGGGTTGATCGAGTGAAAACAACTCTGTATTTTGACAACAACTCGAAGTTGTCTTCACTGGACCAACCCTTCAGCACTACGTCCTTGGTGTCTACATGATGATGAATACAAAGTTTCGAAACGCGTTTTTGTTGTTGAATAAAACTTCATTTGTGTGGAGACTTTTGTTTGTTTATCCATTTTACATCAGAATGAGTAAATACCACACAATTACGGATTGCACAACGAATGAGTCATAAATTACAATTTTACAAAATTGACTCAATTCCAGTAGATATTCGGCATGATGTTGAACAAAGTGTTTGAGGTATAGAGGTCGAAAATACTCTAACGTTTTGCCCAATATTAACTTAGCTTGCAAATACGGCTTTCTTTTATTCTTTCAGACTAATAAACCCCATATATCATTTGAATTCTTCTATAATCTAAAGAAGAACAAGCGTTCGGAACGCTCAAATATTTGTTAAGATTTCTTTTATTTGGCGGCTAAATTCTTTAATTTTTCAAATATGAATAAACAATAGACTGTAACTGACTAAACAATACTGCCATTGATAATATTAGAGCTGTATCATAAACAATTGTGTTCATTATAACTATGAATCTTATATATACCATAACTCTGAATTAATTACAATAAAACAATTTAAATTGGTTACTATTAATAAATGTAATTACTGTAATCAGTTTAAAAATAAATTCTGTTCTACCTTTTGTCTATATACTTTTGAATCATGAAGGGCACTAAGTGTTGATCCACATCTTCTCCAGAGTATGTCGGATAAACAGTTTTTATTTTAGTAGTCCCGCTAGATTATTGTTTAATTATTACATTCACATTTGTTTACATGAAGCAAGGGTATCCCAATGGCTTGCGGGCTCGCCTTAGAGCTTGGTAGATCCTGAGTTCAATTCTCATTGTGTTACGATTTCATCAAGCGGGAAGTGAAAAAATCTAACATTTAGAAAATAAAATAACTGAAATTTAGTGAGAGAAAACGTAAAAAAAATTAAATCACGAAAAAATGTCATATTTATCATATTTTTAATTAAATGTACAGTTATTTCATTTGAATTATTGAAGTAAGAATGCTAAATACTTGCTAAAAATATAAGAGTTCAAGATTTTATAACCAAATATGATCAGTAAGAATTTCTTTGCTTATGGCTATTAAAAAATTGACAATGTTGTTCATAGATTTGAAATTATTAATAAATTATGGGATAACATTAAGAATACTATTACTTTACTATAAGTAAAGTATAGTGATCGTGAAAAAATTCGATCTCGAGATTTTGACGGAATGATATGTTTTGAGGTCCCAAAAGTCGATTTATGATGTCTGTGTGTGTGTGTGGGAGGGTGCGTGAGTGTGTTAAGCATTGCTTGTTATTTCTTATGTTTTCATAAATCTGAATGCCGTTCACACTGAGTTTAACTGTTTCTGATAAATATATCGGCAGCCCCTCTTCTTAACGATGATTAATTAATATTCTTCTTGGCTTAAAGTATGAGATTCTTCTGATAAGACACGTAGTTTTACAAACGAGAGGCTTGTTGTTCGTGCGTTTATTACAGTTGCCCAAGTTCGTGACTGTTAACTAGCCTCACTTGGCGGGTTTAATCTTTAGTGAATTCCATGTTTCAAATCACAAATCAGTTTGACTTATGACTGTTCTGTCTGTATTTTACTTTTGCCATAATTTTTATTTTAGATGTCAATTCAATATGAAGAGATCTATTCAGAACAGGTTTTTGACAACAGGGTCATTTACAAGAGTCGTAATGAATGTTAAGCTCAAAATTAATTCTGTCATTTGTCTCAATTCAATCATCAAAGCAGCTCGACCTTCGTTCTCTCTAACAAGTCCGAAATTGGAAAACGTTATTTATAACCTAATAAGGCTGACTTTACAAATCACAATAAGGTAAACACTCAATGAAAACCCTTAAATCACAACTATCAATAATTCCATATTTCGTAATATTCTCCACTATTAGCCTTGATTTTCTATAAATATATTAGAATTCAATGGTCATAGGAATTTTTTTTTGTCACCCAACAAAACCTTTTTCTACAACTGGAGTCTTTCGTACTCCAGTACGATTTTATTTCTTTTTATTCTTATTATTATCGGAATAATGAGACCAGCCGTATACTCTAAATAGAAAAAGAATGGCACCTGTAATGTGCTAAAAGTGTAGCTCATGAACTATACGTTGCAAGTAATGACAAAAAAAATAGACGAGGGAATAAAGAGAAGGACTGGAGACAGTAAGAAGACTGAAAAAGAGGAAATGAAGAAAAAATGAGACAGTTGTGTCTCCAGTGGGGTTACAGTTGAGTACTCATAGCTCCTTATAAACACTGACAGCCTACAGACAGATCATTGACGCTGTCAACATTATTGTGATAATTCCAATCAATGTTATCAAAAAAAGTGTCCCTTTTTCTTCATTAAAACTGAACACTATTTACATCTGTCTTGTTTAAAGGTACATTTATTTGGTCAGTATCATTCATATGCCATGTATAAACTCAGCTCCTGTCTGTATATGTAATGTGGAAGTATTTCGAGAAAGGAGGACAAATAAACTATTGTTAGTTTTTATTAAAACTAGACAATTGACTAATAGTCCTTTCACTCATTTCCAATAAAGACACTCACTGTTCACTGACAAGTGAAGACAAGTCAACTAACTGTTAAAGCACAGGTCAACCAACCAACCATACCTAAGAGCAAAGATTCAAATTTGCATATATATCATTGGCAGAGTAGCAGTGGCAGTGCTGCCAACATACACATCTGGGAGAATATAAGAATGTAATTACTTATCTTTGTACACGTGAAATGCATGCCTTCTCCCCTCAACCAATCACATGTCTTACATAGGACAGTAGAATAAAAACAATTATGTAATTATAGATTTAAAGCTCATAATTAAATAATACAAAACTGCATATATTATATACTACCTACTTCATCCAAATGAGTTGCCTGCATATACAGAAGTGTATTTACAAGTTATTTTAAGAATAAGTAATCTAAATAAGATAACACATTTATTCATATTCAATAACAATAAAATAAAAGTAAAAAACTCAGGTATATGTTAAAATAATTTAATTAAAACATAAATCAGTCCAGCATATTACATAAAGTAGATTTTCTGGGTTTTTTTCATTTGCAAACAGACCTGTTATATCCTAATAAGTTTATTCTTAAATTGGCCCTTGTTCAAGTTCACAATATGAGCAATAGATAAAGAAGTGACCCAACACGGGATACAAAGTTTCAAAAATATACTGAAAATGTAGAAAAGATAGAGAAACACTCGTTTTATTCTATTTTTCTTTGCACCCTTGAACCAAAGATTATATATACTGAGTTTCTCCATAATAAATGAAAGACAAGTTTTCTTTTCTGAGCAAATAAACATATAAATGACTAGCATTTATAAATATCTCACGTTTTTCAGTGAGATATCTTCGAAAACTTGATTCGCCATAGCTGAAATGTTTAAATTATCATACGTTCTCCTCAATTTGGATGCTCCCCCTCAGTGGCTTGCAGTGTTGCTGGTGCTCTTTTTTAATTTTATTCACCTTTCAACCTTTCTTACTTCATCAGATGCTAGTACTGATAACTAATATGCTTCCTCTCTTTCTAATGTCCGTTACTGACTAACAAACTTGTCGGCAATCAAAATCATGTAAGAAGATTGTTTAATTATAATATTATTGATTATGTTTTTGCAATTAAATAAATAAACAGTGCATTTTAGAAATCTTAATAATGATATTAATAGAACATGGTGAGTATATTCAAGGACCCATTGAGTTTATTACATCACTAAGCAAACATAAGAATAACGAGATTGGAATTTATCGGTTGAGAGGAGATTGAATTAGCGTTTTCACGGGCTCAATAGCTGATTACTTAGGTCTAGTGAGCCGGCAAACATATCAAATGTGCTGTATTGCTCATCGGTCAATGTTCACACTTAGCTGAGCCAACATTCATTGATTATAACCGTCCGAGTGATTCGGCCATTTGTTTATCAAATCGATACCGTGTTAATCCGTATTTACATTAACTTTCAAATGGTTCGAAGGTAATTTTAATTTAAAGAGACTGCAATAATGCATTGAAATCTGATTATTTTAATTACTGATTTTATTTACTTAGAATATTTGTAATTAGTTTATATAGCACGATTACAAATTAACGTAGACCAAACACACACACAGACACACCTGACATAAACTCTGATTAAAATCACTGTTTCAAACAGTACTTTGCCATTAGAGTGAATAACATTTTCACATCTTTAATAGTTTTAACACATTCTAATTTAGCTCCTGATGTTGAATGCTTTCAGACAGTCAAATCACTTTATTCAAAACCATTCATCAAGACTTTAAAAAAACAGATGCACACAAAAAAACTACATTGCACTAACAGTAATGTTATATATATATATATATTCAGGTAACTCACCACAAATTAAAGAAGATAGTCGCTCTAAGGCCTTTCGCTTTCACGTCGTCAGAGAGCAAGTGAATACAAGTTGTAAGCAGGTTATGAATTTTGATTTAAAGAAGGAGTAAGATTGGCATCATTGACAATTGGCATCAATGATGCCAATCTTACTCCTTCTTTAAATCAAAATTCATAACCTGCTTACAACTTGTATTCACTTGCTCTCTGACGACGTGAAAGCGAAAGGCCTTAGAGCGACTATCTTCTTTAATTTGTGGGAGTTACTGAATATTTATATCACGTGTTATTGTGACAATTTTCTATATATATCCACTTAAAATTCGAAAAAAACGATCCAAACTGGACGCAAATCAGTTCACAAACGAAGAAAAGCAACACACAGAGAAAGAGACACACTTACAAACTCAAATTTTCGGATGATCCGTCTTCAGGAGAAAAGAGAGAATGGGCGACCAAGCCCGCCGGAAACACAACGGCAGGAAACCCAATTTCCTGCCGTTGTGTTTCCGGCGTGCTTGGTCGCCCATTCTCTCTTTTCTCCTGAAGACGGATCATCCGAAAATTTGAGTTTGTAAGTGTGTCCTCTTTCTCTGTGTGTTGCTTTTCTTCGTTTGTGAACAAAAAATATATAATATATATAAAATATAATATATATATATATATATATATATATATATATTAAATATAATATATATATATATATAATATATAATATATTAAATATATATTATAATATAATATGAAAAAATATATATATATATATATATATATTATTTATATATATTGTTAAAATGTACCGCAGCTTCGGCATTAACGACTTTCAAAATACAATGTTCATATTGTACATGCGATACATTTCAACAAAATATGCCTCCAAGAAGATTTGCTATCAACCTATAAAAAAAAATATATATTATATATATAAATATAATATATTTATCAATGATCAAACCACAATAAGAAAATGGGAAAACAAGACTAAGATCTTTCTACCCAATTTGGTTTTTGACTCTGACGAAGACCGCTTGTTACGGAAGAAAGATCTTAGTCTTGTTTTCCCTTTTTCTTATTGTGGTTTGATCATTGATTGTTATTTCACGTGTTTTATGTGTAATCTTTATATATATATATATATATATAATATTATAATATATAAAAATATAAAGTTTACCCAAAAAATTTGAGTCTGTAAGAGTGTTTCCTTACTCTGTGTGTTACTCTTCTTGAATTTTGAACTCGTATTGTGTCCAGTTTGGATCGTGTTTCGTTTAATTAAGTGAAATATATACGAGTATATATATATATATATTATTTATTTATTTACTCTTCTTTATATAATCTAGGAGGTCTCAGAGCTTATTTTTTCTTCATTCTGATTCTTCCTACGGCATTTTGTCTCATATACATATCTTAGGTGTTGCTGGTCTGAATACTGGGCGGTGACTGAGTGTCGGCTTGGCGAGTAGCTGGTGTCACAATTATTGATATTATACATAGTTTTAAAACATATTTTAAACCTGAAGATGACCAATGGATGGTCGAAAGCTTGTGATTTTTTAGTGTATCGTGTTTTTAATATAGTCATTTAGTTTTATCAGTTGTTTACCTTGTTTGTCTACATGTCGCTGGCCAACTACTTATGGAAATTACCTCTAGAGCAAAGGACGATTGTACGAAAAATAGAGGCTATCAGTAAAAAGGTTGCCAATGCAGAGGCTGCTGCACATTTTTCAAAAAAATATATATATATATATATATATATATATATATATATATATATATAATTTATTGACTGTCGTCCCTCCGTCAATTCACATCTTCTCCTGAGGACGACCGCCATTACGGTCGAAATATGAAAAGTGAGTCTTTGTTATGTTTCTGTATATGTGTCACAGTTTATTTTTAGTTATATATATATAATTATATATATATATATATTATTTGTGTATTTTGGGAGCAGACCTTCAATCAAACATGTTTTATTAAAAATTATGCCAATTTTAACTTTTGTTCTTTTCCGAGTTAATTTTTCAAGTTTTCTCACTATGGATTTCCACCTTTCTGGTAAAAAATAAAGTAATTCACCAAAAGATTTATTCTTGACTTCCATTTTATTAACTAACAAGTTTTAACTATAACAAACAAATTAACCTTACATACAAATTACATACGACGTTTCGGTCAGCTCTGACCATCTTCAGGCACTAATAACAATTCATAACAGAACTCAAATACAAAAATAAGAACTATCTAAATTATTAAACACAATTATTAAACATCCTAACAGAATAAGAAATATTTACATGAATTGAGTGGGAGGTTATACAGGTTATAACGGTCCTCAGGGTTGCTATTAATTAAAAGTACTAACGAATTTGAAAATAATCAGGGATTGAACTTAATATTATCCTACGTTCCTGCATGCAGTTTTAATATTCTTGAGAAGCTCGTGGTCTGGTTGTTCAGGTTCGGCTTCTTTTCTCTTATGCACAGCGCTTCCAGAATGTGTAGCCTTCTCAGGTCATTTTCTTGATAAAGTAATGTGATATTTTTATTCAATTCTTCCCTGGTTAGCTTGAGGCTATGGGTGCTCTGCGTATGTTCTTTCGGGGCACCTGCAGTCAGGTGCATTGTTAATCTCCTGGATAATGTTGTTGCTGTAGAACCAATGTAGCATGATTTAAGGAACTCACAGTTTCCTATGGTACAATTGTATTGGTATACCACATTGGTCTTTTGCAAGAGTGGTTTTTGCAGTAAATTATTCTTGACTATTATGTGTGTTGGGAAAAAACTTCTATATTACGTTTTTAATTACTTTTACTTACTATAGAAGTTTTTCCACAACACACTTAATAGTCAAGAATAATTTACTGCAAAAACCACTCTTGCAAAAGACCAATGTGGTATACCAATACAATTGTACCATAGGAAACTGTGAGTTCCTTAAATCATGCTACATTGGTTCTACAGCAACAACATTATCCAGGAGATTAACAATGCACCTGACTGCAGGTGCCCCGAAAGAACATACGCAGAGCACCCATAGCCTCAAGCTAACCAGGGAAGAATTGAATAAAAATATCACATTACTTTATCAAGAAAATGACCTGAGAAGGCTACACATTCTGGAAGCGCTGTGCATAAGAGAAAAGAAGCCGAACCTGAACAACCAGACCACGAGCTTCTCAAGAATATTAAAACTGCATGCAGGAACGTAGGATAATATTAAGTTCAATCCCTGATTATTTTCAAATTCGTTAGTACTTTTAATTAATAGCAACCCTGAGGACCGTTATAACCTGTATAACCTCCCACTCAATTCATGTAAAAATTTCTTATTCTGTTTAGGATGTTAATAATTGTGTTAATAATTTAGATAGTTCTTATTTTTGTATTTGAGTTCTGTTATGAATTGTTATTAGTGCCTGAAGATGGTCAGAGCTGACCGAAACGTCGTATGTAATTTGTATGTAAGGTTAATTTGTTTGTTATAGTTAAAACTTGTTAGTTAATAAAATGGAAGTCAAGAATAAATCTTTTGGTGAATTACTTTATTTTTTACCAGAAAGGTGGAAATCCATAGTGAGAAAACTTGAAAAATTAACTCGGAAAAGAACAAAAGTTAAAATTGGCATAATTTTTTAAAATAAAAATATATATATATATATATATATATATATAATACAAAAAATAAACTATATATATTCGTAAAGGTCACTCACCCCACAGGATTAACGCCCACCATTTCTTAAACTTTATGGAAAACAACCCCTTCTACCTCTATGTATATATAAACCAGATATTTCACTTTAGATCTTATTCACGTCCTGATGATGAATGTTGATCATTCGAAACATGTCGACCATAGGAAATATACTTTGTTGTGTAGACGAAATAACGAGAGTGTGATTTAGAAAAATTGAGAAACTTGTTAAAAACAGGTATCAGCTAAATTCGGTGTCATTTTCAATAATGTATATATATATTATATATATATATATTAACAGATTCAATAATATATCGACCGTTTGATAGAATAGGTGTGTTCTCAAATCGGGGTTCGGTCAATTTTCCAGGATAAAAAAACAAACTCTCGTTGCCAACGTTTCGGTTTTATTTAAAACCGAAACGTTGGCAACGAGAGTTTGATTTTTTATCCTGGAAAATTGACCGAACCCCGATTAGAGAACACACCTACTTATATATATAATATATATATATATATATATACCATGATAAAACGAAAAATAGTCCGGCAGAACAGATTACACTTAAAATAAACTGTGACACATAGACAAAAGTATAACAAAGACTCACTTTTTAATATTTCGGCCGCCATTACAGTTATATATATAATATATATATATATATATATATTCAGTATATATTTATCAAAATATTGTCTATCCAATTGAATGCATGTTTGTGCGTGACAAATGTGTTGCACTAATTAATTGGTTATGAAGATTTTGAAGTGTACTGACCATTTCAGTAACCATTGCAACAAATTGGTTTAACTTTCTAGAAATGGCATATTAGTTGAGTCATGATTAGCGTTGTGAACTGGTTTTTATTCTTCATAATTACCTATTACTTATTTTCGGTTAAAAACCAAAATAATCTCAATTAGATGTATATGTTTTAGTGCAAACTAAAATTCTATCCATGCAAATGTTGTAGTACAATAGTGCCATTATGAGTTAATGGAGCAAGGAAAAACTGATTAACAATCTAGCTGGTTGCTCTATACCATAATATAGAAAACATAATAATGGCTCCAAGCAGGAGTGATTCAAAGCAAAGCAGAGTGAAGGCTATTAACAGAAAAATAAATGGAATCATAGATACATGCATGGTGTGAAAAACAATTTAAAAATCATCGAAAGGTGACAGCATGATATGAGAAAGGAAGCTTGAAAACAAGTAACAGAGCAACACTTTGAACAGTATGTCAAGGCAAACAAGTAAAAAGTGGTAAATACCTGACTGAAGTCATAGGAAGGTAACTATGCGTTCAATTCGAACATATTTTATGCAGCATAGGTGAGGCCACAGGCATTCCCACCGTATAGGGTGCAGGGTATAATCTAAACAGAAACAATTTAAATCATTAGTTGTGCAATCCGTAATTGTGTGGTATTTACTCATTCTGAGGTAAAATGGATAAACAGACAAAAGTCTCCACACAAATGAAGTTTTATTCAACGCGTTTCGAACACTTTGTGTTCATCATCAGGAAGACACTATAATACAAATTATATCTAATCAGTTACAAAATTAGACTGAAATAATAAAATTCAATTAAAAGAATTCAAGGTATATCTTGAATTCTCTTAATTGAATTTTATTACTTTACTAATCTGCCAATTATTCAGTACATCCTGACTAAATTATGAATGTTGTTCAATTATTAGACAGTTAATTTCAATGTAATAAATTGAACATGTTTTAATTTATGTGGGCGTTTGCAGTTCAATCAGAGGGATAATGAAGTCAAGCTTGTAACATTACACCTTCAGCCACATTTAATTTGAAAGGAAAAGTTAATAGTGCTTGAATATAAATTTATGAATGCAATGTTGAAGTAATTAAAGTTACGAGCTCTTAGTATTAGTTTGTGAACAGCCTGGACTGCTTCATTTATTTGATAAAATATTAACAACAGCCATTGTCAGAATTTAACTTTGGAATGGTACATCAGATTGAACGTAGAAAAGTATAAGATAACACATGTCCTTCACTACTTGATACGTAAAACTGTTTCAAATTACGCTTCAACTTTTCAAGCACCAATAATGAATGTTTGGGAGATGGAATATTCCTCGAGAAATCAGCATCGGAGGGCAAACATGTCAGCCCCTCATCTCTTAACAGAAAAAAAAAAGAAAATAAACTTTATATGTTGAAACTAGCATACAAATTATCCATGAAAAGATAATCACGTGGTTTTTCTGAAGGGTGTGCAATCTATCTTTAGACTTAGTGTAATGTTACCTCCTTGAGCAAGTCAAGTCAACAACTGGACTGGATAATACTTAGGCAAGGGAATTCACTTAGAGGATAATCCAATTAAATCACAATAGACAGTGAGCTTATGCGGGGGCCGTACTGCAAAATTTGGAACAAGCAAGAAAACCTAGTAAGTTCTAATGTTTGTCACATTCAGGAAGAACAAGTCATTTATTGAGAGATAATAAAGCACTAGGACATAGCATCACTTCAGCAGTGTTTGGATAACACACCATACGGACACACTAATTTCATCTCTAGAAGCCGCAGTTTTTTGTGGTCTACGGATTTCCTTGACTCCTTAAAATATCATACTTATCAGGCACTACAGCACTTTCCCATCTAAAATCCTTCCTTACATAAGTTACTTTTGTTGATATCATCCAATTTACTTTAAATTTCTGTCAGTAAGCGACAAAAAATCAATATATATATATAAAGATTTCACATAAACACGTAAATAACAATCAATGATCAAACCACAATATGAAATGATTCTCAACCCTTCACCAGATGTTTCCTGCAACTAGTGTTTCAGCTGAGTTTTTGACTCTGACGAAGACCGCTTGTTACGGTTGAAAAATCTTTGCCTTGTTTTCCCATTTCATACTGTGAAAACCTAACATTGATTGTTATTTCACCTGTTTATTGTGAAATCTTGTTATAAATATATGTTACGTTAAATGTTTTACATATTTTTATCTTGATACATTTCTTACATACTATTTCTAATTATCTGGCACAGGTTCTCCGTATCTCTGGTATAACTAAAATTAATTCACTAAAAGATTAATTTTAGAGATCCATTTATATAATATATCTGAAGTTTTCAACGTCAACACAGAGTATCTAGAGGGAGTAATAAACTTTTACTCATGTTATAAAATTATTCAAAAGAACTAAAATGTAATTATAAATACTATAAACTATTCAACAACTTTATACAGTTACCAAAATAAACATTTGTTCAATCTGAAAGGTTAAACTTTACTGTATTTCAATTCTATATAACAAGATGAAAAAGTGCAAGACATTTGTCTTCTAGACACAAAAGGAAAAAAGGAAAGACAAAAGGAATGGAGAATTGAGTTTTTTGATCACATAACCCTCAAAGTCCATCAATATTAGTTGTGTATAGTGTGTTCAACTTTTACTGGTCCGTAACAGGAAATGAACTGGTTAAATCAGGATGAGTTTTATGTTTTAACAGCACATCAAATAATTTCTGCGAAACTAAAAACATTAATGAAGAATGAGGAAAATTTTATAATAAAAACGTCCTAGAACTTGTAATGACATTTTTAATATGATGTGCAAGAGTTAATTAATTACTTCAAAGATAATCTCAATCCGTTTGCTTATTCCGCCGCATACTTAGGACACATACATACTTTGTGGATTCGAAATGTCCAAGTATGAAAAAGTATGAAAAATTATTGAGCAGGCAAAGATCTCCTTGGTTGATGGTGCTGCAACCAGAGAATTTTCCAAATTTGTCGGCTGTGTCAAAGAAGTACTTGGGTGACCCATCTCACAAGTATGTATTCAAAGATTGTTTCCACGCTACAGTCCAGAATCTTTGATGGATCAAGTTGATATTTTCCACAAAAATGGGTCCCATAGTGTAGATTGTAGATGATCTCTATTGTTTTGGAGGAATTATGCATGACGAAAAAGTCACTTTTTTGCCAGAAACCTGTTTTTACACTACATTTTGTTTCTCCTAAACTACTAACTCTAGAGATTTGAAACTTTAGCGTTATCTTAGAAATTACAAATGCAATAAACAAAAAAATATATTCAGATTTTTAAAACAACGCCAAATATTTTTTTTTTTAATAAAATGAAAAAACATTTTGACATATAATTCAATCTGAAAGCTTGTGAGAGCAATACAAGCCATACCATTTAACGGATCAAAATGAAACTACATCTAGAAATAGAACATTATGTGGAAAATAACATGATATAATTGTTTTTAAAATTATATTCACCAAAGAGCCATTGCAGTACACTTTCCGTTTCTAGAAAAGGTTTTCTTGACGCTAAACTGCTCATTAAGAAACCATGAAAATTTTACCAAAAATGGAACAAAAAATTACCAATTAATAAAAAAAAAAATCATAAAAGCACGGCAAAGAGAAATACAGCTATAAAAACTGATTGTTTTTCCTAGACTAACGGATCACCTGTAAAAATATTACAGGCATCAGAGGTGTGATATACTAAAATAAGTGTGTATATTGATAAGCGGATCAATTACTACCTGTACAACCTCCAGGAATGAAAGACTAATAAACATCCCCCATTTAGATATGTATATTATAATATAATAATATGTATGTATAATAATATGTATAATGGGATATTATATATTATATACCGAAGAAAATTGATATTATGTTTACTTATAATAAAGTTGAGTGTAGGCCACTGCAGATTTTTTTTAATAAAATGTAATAATTTTGACTTATAATTAAATCTAAAAGCTTATGAGAGCAATACAAGCCATACTGTTTAACGGGTCAACAAGAAACTATACCTAAAAATAGAACTTTATGTGGAGGATGAGTTGAAATATTTTTTTTTTTTAAATTACATTCACTAAAGAGGCATTACAATACAGTTTATTTCTTCAGAAAATGTTTTCTTGACACTAAACGGCTCATTAAAAAAACCATGAAAATTTGCCCAAATAATGGAACAAAAAATTAACAATTTATAAAATAAAATTCATGAAATTTCAATCAGGGCAGAGAGCAATAAAGACACAAAAAACTGATAGTTTATCCTAGACTAAGAGATCATCTACTATACTTGTCGAAATTATTGATATTTTTTACAAATTTTACATTGACAAGGAATTTTTTTTGGTGAATCTACGGAAATCAAATTGATGTTTAGAAGTATAATGGAAATATTTATATAATTTATTGACTTGTATGACGTATAAAAGGAGTAATATTTTTATATGCAAGAAATCACCTCCAATAAACATAAATGTCTTATGTTTATGATGTATGAGTTTATGATGTTTAAATGTTTTATGCATGATATGATGCATTAGTTTGAATTTGTTTCATTTTGAAAAATGAATGCATTTAAAAAAAATGAAAAGTAATTTAACAGTTTATAAAAATAATTCATGTAATTTTATTTACACTAAAGAGGAATAAAGCTATGAAAAGTTTGTATTGATCCTGGTCTAATGGTTTACCTGCTATAGTTATCGTATTTGTTTACATATTTACATTGGCTTAGAATTTTGTTGAGTGAATCTACTGAAATAAAATTGATATTTAGAGATTTAATGAAAATTTTTTAAATACTTTTAAGAACTTAATATGAGATGTAAAAGAACAAAATTCTTACATGTAAAAAAATCAACGTTAATCAAACATATAATTTCTTGTGCTTTCCATGGTATGATAGTTTTATCTAACAAAATGCTCTTAATATATAATGTAAATTTTTACATCTCAGAAAAACTTAATATCAGATGTAATTCTTTTTGCTAATAAATCGTATTAACCTTAGGTAACATTGAAGTGTGCGGAATGGACTCTTTCCCAATATCTTCTTGATAAATATCCTGGTTTTTAGTATTCTAGTCTAATAGTTCATCTATATTATTTTTAAAAAAATCAGGCTGCTAGCTATAATAGTTTTAAATTGTATTGAAAAACCGGCTTTAAATTCGATTTGTGTATGCAAAACTGGCTAATTACAAATATATTTTTCATCAGTTTACAGCAACCTTATAGCAGATTATCTGTACTATCTCAGGAATGAAAGACTAATAAACATCTCCCTTTTAGACTTTTATATTATAATTAAATGGGACATTATATATTATACACCCAAGAAGTTTGATATTAAGTTTACTTATAGTAAAGTTGAGTGGATTAGAACATTTCTTAAAGGCAATAGGAAACTAGACAAACAGAACCTTGATTTTTATAATTATAGGTTAATAAATTTAAATAAGCAACTGTTAAGTATTTTAAATTGTTTGCACTATAACAAATTTAGTCTATAAGGTTAAAAAAACTAAAAATAAATCAAATCAATGCTTTATTATTCGTATTAAATGTGTAGAAATTATTTAGGAACAAATTAATTATTTTGATATATATTTATGAAAATAATTCCAGAGAAACAAGACACATAAAAGTCGCTTTTCTTCTTAGTGACTTTCAACTTTCTACGAAGCAGTTGAAATATAATAATATATTTGTGAATTCTTTCATGTGTATTGTTTCCGTGGGGTTAGTTTATCTAGTCTGTGGAATCGTTTCATTTAATAAATAATAATATTTAACATTAAACTAATTAAGCAATCATTAAGAATACAAAAATAAGAGGCAATTCGTACTTACTATTTGAAGTATTATTTAAAGAATTAACACAATATTTAATGAACACAATAAACAATAGAGAAATTAAAACAGGTTTAAAGGTTACAGAATGACGCGGAGGAATAAACTACCAGGAGTGTGTTAGCGCCTTTTTATAATGAATAAGCCTTCCCGGCGAACCAATCAAATGCCATCTAAATTATCTCATTTTAAAATAGTAGTTCCCTTCTATCAGTGATTCCCTATACAAATATTCATTCCATATACAAAGAAACGTATTAAGCCATTAAGTACCAATTTTTTTTTCATAAAATTTTGCATAAAATTTAAGTATTTATTTAAGATTAAATTATTCTGAAATAGTAACTCTGAACATTTTTTTTAAATCAGTTTGTAAAGTATCCTGGCTTCTTAATGAAGCTCTACTCTTTGGGAGCAATAATGCTTGATGGGGAAGACTTTGTTTGCATTGTACTACATTTTTTTTCTCGTAAACTAGTAATTCTAGAGTCTTGAAATTTTGGCATTATCTTTGAGCCTACAAAAGCAATAAACGAAAAATATTCTCAGATTTTTAAAACAACTTGAAATATATTTTTACTTTACTATAAGTAAAGTACAGTGACCGTGAAAAAATTCGATCTCGAGATTTTGACGGAATTACATGTTTTGAGGTCCCAGAAGTCGTTTTATGAAGTTTTTTCGATGATGTCTGTGTGTGTATGGGTGGGTTGGTGGGTGGGTGAGTGTGTTAGCATTGCTTGTTACCACGCTACGGTCCAGAATCTTTGATGGATCAAGTTGATATTTTACACAAAAATGGGCCCCATAGGGAAGAAGATCCCTATTGTTTGGGAAGAATTATGCATGATGGAAAAGTCACTTTTTTTGCCAAAAACCGTTTTTTTTAAAACATTTATTTCTCCTAAACTGATAACCCTAGAGTTTTGAAATTTTTACATTATCTTTGAGGTTACAAATGCAACAAACGAAAAATATATTCAGAATTTTAAATCAACGGGAAATATTTTTTTTTCACTAAAATATAAAAATTTTGACTTTTAATTCAATCTCAAACCTTGTGAGAGCGATACAAGCCATACTGTTTGACGGATCAAAATGAAACTATGTCTAAAAATAGAACATTATGTGGAGAATGAGCTGAGATATTTTTATTCAAAATTACATTCGCTAAAGAGGCGTTACAGTACGATTTCTGTTTTCAGAAAATGTTTTTTTGACGCGAAACGGCTCATTAAAAAATAATTAAAATTTGACGAAAAATGGAACGAAAAATTAGCAATTCATAAAAAATAACTCATGAAGTTTCAATTACGGGAAAGAGCAATAACGCTATAAAAACTGTTTGTTTATCCTAGACTAAGAGATCACCTGCTATACTTGTCGAATTTTTTATATTTTTTTTACATTGTTTACATTGACTTAGAAATTTTTTGAGCGAATCCACTGAGATAAAAATTGATATTTATAAAGGAACAATTTGAATAGTGTATTGACTTATATGAGATGTAAGAGGAATAATATTGTGCAGGAAAATGATAACACTCACTCAGAAAAAATTGTATATATATTATTTGACAAATGGGAAGGAAAATGATCTGATTAAATACTAAGAAGCCATAAAATTTCCGGTATAATAATTCTATAAAAAACCAAAAATGTAAAAGATAATTCAAAATTGAAATCTTTCGTTTAGAGATTAATAAATGTAATTATCGTACATCTTTAATTATAAATCACCTTAAAACAACATTTTCTTCGCTGTTTATAATGTTTTTCAGAGCAAATAAGGGTATTTTCCTTTTCTAAATTTGAAAATTTTACTTTAATATTCAATGTAGAAGGATGTCAAGTAAACGATGTAAGAAATCCACTGGCTATTTGTACAAAAACCCTGTTCTCTTGTAGGAGAATATTTCGTTTCAAGAAATGTTCACATTGGTTTTTCAAAAATATTATTACTGCTGTAGTTATACTAATGAATTTATTTGCATCAGCTGTGTGATGTACAAAATTAAGGTTATATATTCATATGTCCTTCAATCACTGTCTTTACTAGCTCAGGAATGAAAGACTAATAATCATATCCCATTTAGATGTTTACGTTATGCTTAAATGAGACGTTATGTGTTATATACTCAAGAAATTTGGTATTAAGTTACTTATAGTAAAGTTGAGTGTAGGCCACTCCAGATTTTTTTCAATGTCTACACTTATGGTATTTTACATTTCGCTAGTTTATTATACTAAACTCATGTTAGTAATTTTTGACCCACACTAACTGATGACTTTATATCGGAAGCCGTAATTTTGCTTCACTGAAGTTATTTACAGTAGAGGTGCTTATTGAGTACTTACAAGTATCATAGTGCAGACTTGACACTGGCGGCTTATCTCTCCGAGAAACGAACTTCACGTCCACGTGAAAAATGCAATTGTGGGAGGAGAATCGCAGACGAATTAACCAGACTAGAGGCGAGCGCACATACTACTGGGCTAACCTGGACCCTTTGTATTACTTGTGCGTAAATCCACGCTGTAAAAAAATATTAAATAATTAAAATTATTTCGAAATAAAGATACATATTCTGCAGAAACCCAGTATATAAATTTACATATACCAATGTGAGACATAAACACCTACCAGCTATGTTCCCTCTAAGCTGCGCGCATGCGCAATCGCGCACTGCCCGCACAAAAAATCTATCCAGCGCATACAAAAATCAACATAATCGTATTAATAAATATCTATATTAGACATATTGATAGTAATCATTAAATGCCGTTACTATTAGATCATTTATGGGTAGTGGAAATGCCAAGAAAAACTTTGTTATTAGATATTTTAAGAACAATGTGTTACAGTAATTTGAACTGATCACAAGCTACAGCAAAAGCATTGCGAAAAAGTC
This sequence comes from Hermatobates lingyangjiaoensis, assembly GCA_026182355.1. Classification (NCBI taxonomy): domain Eukaryota; kingdom Metazoa; phylum Arthropoda; class Insecta; order Hemiptera; family Hermatobatidae; genus Hermatobates; species Hermatobates lingyangjiaoensis. The sequence goes on from JAPFBL010001618.1 coordinate 97,490, forward strand.
ATATGAGTGTTTTAATGTGAGCAAAATGTTATGTCAGAAAGATTTATAAGTCTCATATCTTCCAGAACAAGACCCTCAGCCAGGCCAAAGCAGGACCCACATATAACATCCACACATTCAATTTTTCCGATTTTTGTCTTTTTTTTTTAGTGGTGATGTTGCTCACAATAGTCCTCACTTTGCTCAGGGAGCTTGTGTGTATGCCCAGATACGTGAACAATTAGAGGGAACATTGGCTACCAGTCTACGAAACAGTGACCGTGCAAAAGTCGGCATAGTTCTGTACAGGCAAACTGAAAGTCAGTTTACCTGTACTTTCAGTTGCATTACGCTGTGAGCATTATTCTTAATTCCAAGCTATCGGATTTAACCATACCATTCAAGCTGTTCAGTATTACGTAGAGTATTTCATGATTATGTATCTAAGGTTGTATTCTAAGTATTTTAATTTGTTTTAATCGTCCCAGTCATTCAATCAAATTTGGTTTAATTAAATTTAGTTGTAAGTAGAAATACTACTTGCTTATTCAAAAGCTCTCATTCTCTTACAAAATAGCCACAACTATTAAATTACAATTAAAATAGTTAATAATTAATTTATGTATTTTAAAAATAAACAGCTTTAGTCTGAAAACACACAGCCAATTACAAATTAATAATTCATTACAGCTTTTAAACCAAACAGTTTTCTCGGTAATGTTAATCTCTCTCAAGGTATAAAAGAAAACTCTAGAAGTATAAAATTTGCGTATACTATGTATTTATAATTAGAAATTCACCAATCAGTGGTGCAGGCGTTTTTAATTAGCGGGTTTTTATCATTTAGTTTGATATAAGCCCTATGATATTTCAATATTTAGACTTTAATCTATTTGTAAAATTAGAACTCTTAAGTTAATTAATAGAATTCTTTGAATAAAACTCTTCCATTTTTCCCTTTATATATCTTTTTTGTAAATAGCAATAATCTTTTATCTTATATTAGGATATTTATTACAAATTGTGTTTATTTTTATATGCACGAGTAGCCCAAGGGAGTAATCTGTAGCAGTGGTTTGCAAAGAGTGTCCTCAGAACACTGGACTGTGGTATGTGATCCTTTATTTTTCGTGGTAAAATTATATTGTGTTCACAGGTGGAAAGCAATAGAGACTATGCATATGTATATACTATAAAAATTATATTACAAAAAGAACACACAGAAATGAAACAGAAACTCACTACTATATTTCTATGACCCCGTTATCAGGAAGATAGATGTGAGTCGCTCCGCAACGACTGATATATACATATATCATATAAGATATATATATATATATATATATATATATAAAGATTTCACATAAACACGTGAAATAACAATCAATGATCAAACCACAATAAGAAAATGGGAAAACAACCGGAGTTGGGTTTTTTACTCTGACGAAGACCGCTTGTTACGGTTGAAAGATCTTAGTCTTGTTTTCCCATTTTCTTATTGTGGTTTGATCATTGATTATCTATATATATATATATATATATATACCATGACCTAGAAAAATAATAATTTAACCTGTAGACTTATTAATTGCTCTGAAACACACAAATTTCTTTCACCTGGAAGTGCTCAAGTAAGTAGAACATACGACAGTTCTTTTTTAAATGAGTTTCTCTACACTATTAATGAACATTCTAAAAAGCGAAAAAAATCTTTAAAAGAGTCTAAGTTATATGAGAAAGACGTGACACGAATGTCTCAACCATATTCAAAAGCTTTAATGCACTCACACACTTCAACGACAAATCTTATTATTAAGGTACGGCCTACGAATTATGTGTTTAGTCACTATTACTTGATATGATTAACATAATGCGTGTATGTCTTAAGATTACTTTTAACTGGTTTTATTACTAATAAGTAATAAATAATATGTAAAATACAAGTAACTCTAATAATAAACGAAAATTAAATCGTACATTAGATGAAAAATATTATTTATAGTATATCATTGGTCATTATAATGTCGTAATATAATTTATTTCTCTTAAATAAATACGTTTTCATGACAATAAAACTTTTGGAAATCGAGAACAATTTTTTAGTTACAGTAAAATTATTAAAAGTCTAATGCCGAAGAATTGACATAGCTTAGACAGTTTGAACCACTGCCTACACTTACTCGTAAACTAAATGTTATGAGAATAGATGTAATGTGTTAAGGGAAACTCTCATAAAGAACCAGGATCTAGTTGGATTTATATTACGTCTAAATAAAGAGTATGCACAATATTACTGTACCCCCCATTCGAGAAACCCCTCACACCCCTTTGTACAATCATCTAAAAAATGTCAAAGTCATAAACAAGATTTGAGACTAAAAAATACAACCTCAGTGGCCAATGCGCTAACGCAAAACATATACCTCATTACAAAATCACAGAAAAGAAATTTTACGACTGTGGGGAAAACTACATTTACAAATTCATTTTTGTGCTTTTATATTTTAAAGTATTCTTATCATTCCGTAGGTATTTTTTGCATACCTTTTAAATAAGTAACCAGCTGTGACCATTAGGAATTCAACGGAACTTCCTTACACAAGAGAAGCTCACTTATATATATTAATATTGAATAGTCACCTATTAGAAAAACAGTTCATAAATTACAGACACAAAAAGGTTTTTTAAAAATGTAAACACATTTATAATTCATTACTTGTGCAATCTATTATAAAGTGGTACTTATTCATAATGGAATTTAAAAAAAAAATTAAATTTTCACACAAAAGAGCGGTGCTATTATAGTATGCTATCTATCTTCGATTTTCTACTGTAGTATGCTATTTACCTTCGATTTTGTACCATAGTATGCTATCTACCTCCGAGTTCTACTATAGTATGCTATCTACCTCCGATTTACTACTATAGTATGCTATCTACCGTCAATTTTCTACTATAGTGTGCTATCTACTTTCGATTTTCTACAATAGTATGCTATCTACCACCCATCATGCTACCGTAAATAATAAACAGTTTGTAGGGATAGATTTATTCGAATTTATTCAAAACTTAATACACAAAAATTATACAACTTATTGAAAACATAAAGTTAACAAAAGTATATATACAATATATCTCGTCAAAATCCAGTCTATTACTGTTCGTAAACATATCTTACATCATTCAAGAAAGGTGGAAATATATCAATTATGTTTTCTCATAATTTCCCCAACAGTAATGGTCTAAGTGAGATTGCAAATGCTGTTGAGGTACTCCTCTTTTCTTATCAGGATGTCAATCTTCGCGATATATAATCACAGTAAATGTTGAATTTTTTAAATAAATTCACTTAAAAGATATTTTTTTTTCTTAGCATACTTGTTATGAATTTTGCGTTGTTTACAATGAAATGATATCTTAATTGTAAATAACAAAGTTGAAGGTATATGCCATATTATAGTATGTACCCTATTATAGTGTGTACCATATTATAATATGTACCCTATTATAGTAGTTATCATACTATAATAGCACTAAAAGAACTTTATCAAAACTAACAACTCGATTCGAACACCTAGTGTTCTTCTTTAGGTTTGCATCTCTACTGTCGAGCATGTTATCACAACTGTGGAAGGTGTTATTGTTGAGGGTCCGTTATCAAATAATTTAACGAAAGGAGATTCTTGATGTCAGCTTTTATTTTACACAGTTCAAAACAACACATTCAAAGCTACACATTTAGTCAACGTATACAGAAACACATGGTTCATTTCAGGTTGTGCAACACTGGTTCATTACAGGTTGTGCAGTCCCCTCAGGCATGTTTTTAAATGTCCCACAACACTCTCCCTCATTTAACAACATAAAAAAAAACTGAAAAACAAACAATGATTTACATATCTACAAGTCCCAATCGGGAACACAAATCAGAATGTCGGGGCCTAGGCAGAGCTTTAGTTAAAATATCGGCAAGTTGGGCGGTTGATGGTACCTTTTGTACCTCCACTTCTCCATCCAGGACTTGCTCACGCACAAAGAAGTGTCTTAATTGTACATGCTTAGTACGCTTGTGATATTCTGGATTCTGAGCAAGTCTTAGTGCGGCTTCATTGTCAATGTGGAGTTTAGGAGTATTGATATGAGTCACCTCAAGCAACAGTCTCTTCACCCAGACCATGTCTTTGACAGCTTCACTCGCAGCCACTACCTCTGCTTCAGTAGTAGAGATTGCAACCGATGACTGTCTTTGACTGGCCCATGAGATAGCACCACCAGAATACAGACAGAGTATACCAGATGTAGACCTGCCTGTCTTGCTGTCTCCTCCATGGTCAGCATCACTGAAGCACTCAAGATTCCCATTATTATATTCAGACTTATAAAGAATACCATAGTCCACAGTTCCCTTAATGTAGCGAAGAATCCTTTTGACTTTTGACCAATCATGCGCGGTAGGATTCTCCAAAGATCTAGATGCAACTCCAACTGCATACGAGATGTCAGGTCGAGTACCAGTCATCAAATACATGAGTGACCCAACGGCTTGTCGGTAAGATGAAGCTCCAAGTTTACTGCTTGCACACGAGTCTTTGACAGGTTCCGAAGGGCAGTTGATAATGGGAGTTGAAATAGGGTTGCACTGGTCCATTCCAAGCTTTACGAGAATCCGTTTGGTATACGTGGACTGACTGATCTTCACAGATCCATCATCAGTCTGGTTTATTTCGAAACCAAGGTAGTATGAGGCAGGTTTGTAGGAAATTTTAAATTGTTCCTTCAAATTACAAATGAATTTGTTGAGCATGACATTGTTACTGGATGCAACCAAACCGTCATCAACATAGAGAGCCACCAACAGTTTATCAGACCCCTTTATTTGAATAAAAAGGCAAGGGTCAGCTGAGCTTTGTTTGAAGCCCAAGTTTAACATGAAGGTACCAAACCTCTTATTCCAGCAACGTGGTGCCTGTTTTAACCCATATAAACTTTTGTTTAATCGACAGACACGGGAGGAACCATCTTGATAGCCTTCAGGTTGTTGAATGTAGATCTCCTCATCCAGACTTCCATATAAGAAGGCGGTTGAAACGTCAAATTGTGTTAGACTTAGTTTTTCACTTGCTGCAACGCTGAGAATTGTTCTAAGTGTACTAGCTTTAGCAACAGGACTGAAAGTTTGGTCATAATCAGTCCCTTTCTTTTGAACAAATCCTCTCACCACAAGTCTAGATTTGTAGCGCTCAATAGTGCCATCAGAATGATATTTTAATTTATAAATCCATTTACAAGGAATGGCTTTCTTACCCGCAGGTAGTTCTTGCAAGTCCCAGGTGTTGTTGTCTTGCAAGGAGCGAATCTCAGAGTCCATTGCCTGTCTCCAAAGCTTTGACTGACGACTCTCAATAGCTTCCTCGTATGAAGTAGGTTCTTCAACATCTGAAATGTTTTCATTAATCATGACAAAATCCGAATATCTTGCCGGCTTTTTCAGTATGTTGCGATCCCGAAGAGCAGTCCTATTTTCGACAGATTCGTCTTCTGAAACGTGCTTCTCAAAAGCACGTTTTGGAGATGTTTCAGAAGGCTCGTTAGGTGTCTTGTCACATTCCTCTTTAGGTATATTATCACGTTGAACTCGAAGGGGAGTCTCTTCAAATGTAACGTCACGAGATCGTATAAGCTTGTTAGTGCTTTTACACCAAATCCGATACCCATCCGCTTCATATCCAATCAAAACACCTTTGACAGCCTTAGGATCCAACTTGTTACGTTTTTCTTTAGGAACATGAGCGTAACATTTTGATCCAATTATTCTTAGGTGTTTTAGGCTAAGTTTTCGTCCTTCCCAAAGCTCAAATGGGGAGATACGCGGTTGACTGGAGGTACCGGTCAGGTTCAATACGTACACAGCAGAATTTATCAGCTCTGCCCAGAGTGCTTGAGGCAATTCTTCATGAGCGTGCATCATCGCTCTTGCAGTCTCCACTACTGTACGGTTGTCCCTCTCTACGCAGCCTGTTGTTCAGGGGTGTAGGGCATAGTGAGCCTTGTTTTACTCCATGTTTTTGTAAAATCTTCTTTACAGCGAGGTTATTGAATTCCCCTCCGTTATCGGAAGAAGCTCTCTCACAGTGTCCCAGCAGTTTTTATTTCAGCTAAAACAGTTTTCAAAGTATTGATCACTTCAGATTTATGTTTTATGAAATAGACAAAGCGAAAACGTGTATAGTCGTCCTTGAAAAGAACGAAGTATTTGTATCCTGAATAAGAAGGTACAAATGGTCCACAGACATCCGCATGTAACAGGTCACCTGTTTACAGGATCTAACCCTTGTTCCAAAGGATTTTCTATGTGCCTTACCGTAGATACAGCCTTCACACAGTTCACTGTCAAGTGGAAGGTCTATACCAAGCTCTCTCTTAACCGTTTCCTTACATGGCGTTTATTCTGATGTCCCATACGTTCATGATGAAGTTGAAGCAGGTTTTCATGACAAGTAGAATAGAGCGCGGGTGGTTGAGTTGTGACAATGTGAAGCTTATAAAGGCCTCCAAATCTATTTCTGGAACCAACCAGTTTGGTCTCAATCAATGGTCAAGCAGCATTTCTCTCCGTTGATCGAACTTGCTACTCAGAATTTTATCTTGAATAGACAAACAGAGAATAAGTTTTTCTTTACATCAGGTACATACCACACATCACTCAATGTGATATTTTCTTGTCGCCCATCCACTAGAGCAACGATGTCCACTGAGCCCTTCCCAAAGGCTCTCATCAACTCTCCATTCGCTATTGTCACCATGTGATCCGTCGAGAATGGTTTGAAATCACGTATCATATTTCCAGCGGCAGACGTGGTTCGTGGCTCCGTTATCAACAAACCAGTCTTGTTGATTGCACTCAGCTGACAGTTTGCAGGAGGTGGTGGCCAACAACATCATGTTAACCCCCTTTCCATGAGATTTTTGGGTAGATTTCTCTGTTTTTGGTGGTCTTCCATCAGAAATCCACTTTTTACAAAATATTATTTTATGTCCAGGAAGCTTGCAGTAGTTGCACACTATCTTCTTGGATGGATGCTTTAGAGAACTGTTAATACTTTTCGATGACTTTGAATACTCAGTTACCAATAATTCATTGGCATTACTGCTCTCTGCTTTTCCAGACAGGGCCCTTTCATATGTGCATAGCTGAGTGGTCAAGTTTGCCAAGGACCTCTCAGACTTGGCTATCAGAGTCCAGCTAGACTTGAATGAAAAATAAGGCTCAGGCAGAGTCTCTAAAATTTTGCACATAAGGAGCAAATCAGGGAGTTCTCCATTATTCTCCTTCGACAACTCAATATTCAAAGCATTCCAAATATTTTCAATTTGGACGTGTGTCCCATTATGTTATCAGAAGGATCCATTTTATAGCAAAAAAAATTGAATACACAAGTCAAATGCTTTGTCCTCCCTGCAGCCATCAAATAACCTGTGTAATTCCAGCCAAACATCCCTAGAATTAGAAAAGCGCATCACCAACTTCAAAGTGTCCTCCGTCATGTTAGTAGTAATAATCAATAGAGCAATACTATCTAACTTGGTAAAAGTTTCATAATTTTTTTCAAATGCCTTTACCACTGATGGACTTGCATCCTTTGAAGGATCTTCAGGTGCAACCACTCTCCCTTCCACAATATCCAGTGCACCAGGAGTACTTTTCAATAAAATTGTTACTTTATATTTCCAGGTAGACCAGTTTTTCTTTCCTTCAAGAAGGCCAATGTTTACTTTTGTCGCTTCCATTGTTCAAAAATACAAACAAAACAAATTGCAACACGAGTCCAAGTTCAAACACACAACTTTGCTCAATTAACAATATTTAACGGCCTGGGCCCATAACCTGTTGAGGGTCCGTTATCAAATAATTTAACGAAAGGAGATTCTTGATGTCAGCTTTTATTTTACACAGTTCAAAACAACACATTCAAAGCTACACATTTAGTCAACGTATACAGAAACACATGGTTCATTTCAGGTTGTGCAACACTGGTTCATTACAGGTTGTGCAGTCCCCTCAGGCATGTTTTTAAATGTCCCACAACAGTTATTAAAACAGAGCACATGTAAACCTGAAAAAAACACTAAGTGTTCGAAACGCGATGTTAGTTTCGACATAAAGCTCTTTTGTGTAAAGACGTTTGAGTTTGTCAATTTTGAATGTTTCCCGAGAAGTCTGTAATAAGTAGATATTTTATATCCACAAACTCTTCTTAAACATTAAAGTAAGTGACTCAAAATAACACACAAGATAATAATGGTCCCCAACTTTTTCATGATTCTAAAAAAGTTTTTATCGCATCTACCATAAATTATCAATTAAATTAAAATTAACTATTCCATAATTAAAAATAAAATATGTTCTTTTAAAAAATCTGCATTTCCAAGTTGTTATTCTGTTACGAAAAAAACCTATTTAATTCTTAAATAAAAACTTCGTATTTTTCTCTAATAAAATTATTATTCCAAAAATTTACATTTCTGGCTCCTAACTCTACTCAAATATTCAATAATATTGCTTTTTTTTATATTTTAAGATTATATAACTATTATTCAAGTTTTATCATAAAACGAAAACACTTTTAAAAAAATATATAAACATTTTATAAATGAACAATTACTTCAATTTATAAAAATAAGATAAATATTTTCTTTTTGTCATTATTTTTTTATGACTTAAACTCAATTGAAATAGTTTTGTTATCTTTAGTTGTTTGAATATGTCAACTTGTTTATTATTAAGTAGGTTTCAATACTGCTAACTTTGGTTTTATATTTGTTTTTATTTTATTTATTTACTAATGTTGTATGAATTTGTTTATTTAATTAATAGAGTGTCTTAATTAATGTCAATCCTATGTATTTGAAATATTTTGCACAGTCGCCTTTATTTGATAACCTCACTGATTCTTTTTTTTGTATTTATGTGAATTAATTAATAAGGGTAGGAATAGCTTAGCTGATTAAATGAAATAATATTTAAATGATTTCTCAACAGAGGATTCATACTTTATCATCTGTCATGTATTCTTTTATTTATTTGAAGCTAGCAAACCGTCTTTGATGGAATCAAAAATTGAATTATACTTGGTATTCCAAAATACCAGTAGAAATTATAGAATAGTAGAAAATACCATTATTAGTACAGTGTTAAGGAAATTCCTCTGTATACACCACATTAGCTGTTTGTCCTTCAGGTTCATGGAAGTTGAAAGTTCAACTCATGAAGTTTATGAATTCCTTCACAAAAGGTTGAGAATTGCTCGGTCCCAAAGCAGTGATGGGATTGAGCCGGTTCGTGCGAACCGGTGCTTAAAATATTATGAGTTCGACGAACCGGTTGTTAAAATTACGTAAACCCCTATTCAGACTTGTATTAATTATCCCTCTATTAAACTCCACAAGTTCGCGTGACTCACGTAACTTGTGTATGTATGACAACGTAATTTGCGCATGTATATTGCCTATATATAACTAAACAATTTAGTTTCCAAACTCATAATATTTTAAGCATCGGTTCGCACTAATTGGTTCGTAAAAACTTTGAATCCCACCACTGTCCCAAAGCTATTTATTTTGAATAGATAGTACATCCTCAACTCTGGGAAACACCTTTTCAATGATCTCAAGTATGCAATATATTCATTTACGCAAATTAAATTAAAGTCAACTAAGAATATCTACTTGCTACACCTGTATATTTTCAAAATAAACATGTCTGTGAAGTTAGCAAAATACAGCTTAAAACCCCATAACTTCGTTTTTGCACTGAATTATCAATCTATTCAGAACATATATTTTAAGTTAGGCATACACAAATCCAGTGTAAAAGTTTCAGCTCGCTATGTTTCATTATAGCTGAGTTTACTTGAGACAAACGTTTTTGCTTTAAACGTCCATAACATCACTTCTACGTTGAATTTCCAATCAATTCAGAGCCTATATTTTAAGTTAGACATACATAAATCTACTGTAGAAGTTTCAGCTTGATATGTTTTACGGTGGCTGAGTTTACTTGTGACAAAATTTTGCGGACAAACTAACAGACATTTTTCTAAGGGTGGTATGTTTGTCATAAATCGGTTTCTCTGATGAAAAGAAAACTTGAAATGAGTCAGTTCTAAGCAAGGTACAGACAAATTTATATAAATAAAAGGTTTTTTATTTATATAGATATCTATAGCCAACAGACAAGAAGCCATGTTGCATTTTTAAGAAATATAAATAGAAATTTCTGAAATAATATAATTTTTTTGAAAAACAATAAGTTATAATCGTTTTAAATCAATAATACAAAATCTGATATTACATACAAACAACCGTATATCAATTGTTAGATAAGGATGATTTCTGCGGAATTTTCTCTCGTATTGCCACAAAACTTATTCATCATTTTAAAATGATACTACCATTATAACTGAATACTACTTTAGTTAATACAAATGTTGTTTGTTTTCCAACGTCCTCACTTAAAAGACTACAAACTTAGTTCTGTTCTAGGTCTGAAATTGTGGCTCATTTTATTAAGTAAAATTAATTGTAATTTTGATTATAATTAGTCTTATAACAACATAACAATAAAACAAAACAAACCAACATAAATATAATTTTTGTTGTGATATACTTTTTTAAATGCATTTAAATCACAATAATGTGGTAACATTTTGAATTAATTCGAATCTATAGAAAACAGTTATGACTAAAACGCATCACAAGCATACAGCATCAGAAAATTCAATGAAAGATGTATTTATTCATAAGAAAAAAATCATTATATTGTCAAAAGAAATGTATGATTATTTATGGAGAAGCCAAGTAGCCTAATTATGAACTAAACAAACCGTCAGTTGACTATGAATAATAATAAAGGGTAATAATGTTTCATTTCATTTAAACAATATCCTTAATCAATTTTAGAAATGAATTGTCCAAAACAAAGTCACATATTTTTTCTATTTAATATGTGTGAAATTTTTTTTATATAAATACCTTATAATGTTAATCTCATTTTGAAGTGTATATTTTTGTAAATATTAATGTTTTTATTAAGATTTAAAACATTATTGTATTTGACAAAAAAAAAAAATAATGTATTTAACAAATGTAAGTTAATGGATGTTATCTGAGAAAGCTTTAAAATATAAGAATGTATGAAAAGTACATTCATCGTTCAGAATATAGAGTTGTATTTGTTGTAATTTTCAAAAGAGATATGTCATATAATAATAGAAGTTGTTGCATATGAAATCATTTCATTCATGTTAAGTAATAGATGTTTAGTTTGTTGTAAATCTTTAATGTTTATCAATGGATATGAAGTTAAATAATTGTAAAAAAAAATAAGTTTTGAACTCATGTTGTATAAAAGTTTGATAGAGTTTCATACTGCCTAAATTTAAGAACTAATTAGTTATTGTAAACAAATCTCCAACTATTGCCGGAGTTGGAGAGATTCAACAAATCTCTTGTTATTGCGAAAGATTTTGTTTAGGATCATGAATGTTTCCTTCGTGCGATGTTTCCTTCTAAATAATGCATTAAACTTTAAAGGAGACAATTGCTTGCCAAAAAGTTCATATTAATTACTTATTATTTTTTATAATAAGAGCATATTATTCTTATTGTTTACTTTTTATTTTTGTTTATTTGTAACTGATTTTACCATGGGATGATTGAGAATACAAATATGTATGACTCTAAGATAATGAAATAATGTACCTCTGTCTTTAAGTTTATTTATTGAAGATGTTGATAACATTATATCATATTAGCATATTATTTTTAAAACAATACAGTTGTTAATTAACCGAAAAAATACCAAAAGTATTATACCAGAATTTTTCATATATACTATTTTGTCAATATTAAAATTACACTCCATTATTTGCAACGATTATATCCAACGATGTCTTTGGTTAAAGTTAATGCCCTTATGTACGTTTAAACTAATATATATATAAAAAAGAAGTGTTTATATGCACAATTAGCCTCAAACAATATGTATTCTGCAAATATTTCCCATAATTTTGGTATAAAACTAGAATCATTTCAAATATTTAGACTAAAGCTTAACGTTTTAAAAAATAAATTTGAATTCAGGTACTTGATTACTATTTAAAGAGAAAAACGATTAGAATACTGCATTCCATTCGTAAAAAAGAAAAGGCTTCCGGAAATTAATACAAATAATCCTACGAACTCATATGTCATGTTAATATTAAAATGTCATATGTCATCTTAATATGAAACCTTCCTCATATGCAATTTTCTAAATTTTTATTTAGAAATACAGAAAAATAAATTAAAAACAACTCAATTAGAATACCTAGGATGGTTTTATCTCTGTAATATTTGATACTACTCTGATAGTAACAGTACTATCAGAGATATGACTACTTATCTGTCAGTAATTTTTACAGGTTCAGAATACAAATTAAACCAATATCTTATCATTGTATTTCTATGGTTCTTTAAAATATTTATTTCCTCTTTTTATAATAGGTAGTAAACATTTTTTGTAATTTATTTAATACATAAAGTAAGTTAAATTTTTACTTTAGTTAAATACTTTAGTTAAATTTTTATAAGAAATTTTATAACATATTAATTAAGTTTTCTACCTCACAAAACAAATAGCGTTATCAATCATTATCACTAACTATATTTTATAAAAACTTTAGGTGATATTTCTAATTTGTTACTCTAATTAATACAATTGAAAACCTATGAAGAAAAATATTAAGAAAAAATAATCCAATCTAGGTAACTTTTATGCTACTATTATTCAATATATTTATTTAAACATAATTTTACAGTATTTTAAAAGTTGATAATGCTTTTTAAAAATAAAAAAAAATTATTCATTTTAAATCATTAGTTGTGCAATCTGTAATTGTGTGGTATTTACTCATTCTGAGGTAAAATGGATAAACCAACAAAAGTCTCCACACAAATGAAGTTTTATTCAACGCGTTTCGAACACTTTGTGTTCATCATCAGGAAGACACTATAATACAAATTATATCTAATTAGTTACAAAAATTAGAGTGAAATAATAAAATTCAAGTAAAAGAATTCAAGACATACCCAAGGATGTGGTACTGACGGGTTGGTCCAGTGAACACAACTAGAAGGAAACAGATCCGTTGCGAAAGAGTGGGGATAGGCATTTAGGAGATAAGGGACAAAGGCTTCGGGTATGCTTGAAAACCTTTAACTGAAATACAGAAGGCCAGAACCACTAATTTAGAGGAAAGAAACTTTTTTTTGTATTTATTTATTTATTTTTTAATTTATTCTTTGTGATTCTAGGAACAGTTTAAGAATTTGATCATTAAGACATAGAGACATTATCATTATTGACATATTAGGGAAGGTATTAGATTATCTTCATTCACTCTCAGTAACTGGTTTTTCTTCTGATTGCCGTCAAACAGCTTCAAAATTCTAGCAAATCCACCACCCTGGCTGTTAATGGTAGGTTGATTTTCTAAGATAAAAATGGCCTCCAAAATTTGCAGTCTGGTGTGGTCATATTCTTGTTGCAAAATCGTGGTGTTGTCAGTTAGCATTTCTCTCGTTAATTCTAATCCATGTGCTTTTGCGACATGCTCCTTCGGTCCTCCAGAGGCAAGATGCATTGTAAGCCAAAATAAACAAATATATATTGATTACAATGCTCTAAGGCTCTAAGTCGCTTCACAACTGCGCTTGGTGTCCCTTTCACAACTCTCCTGATGACGGTTCAACCGAAAATTAGAGACAGTAAGTATGTTTGTTCCTTAGTTCTGTGTTTGTGATTCATCGTGAAACGTATATATATATATATCAAAAAAAATGAAAGGTCCGTGTGGACAATAAACACTTTAACACAGAGAAAAGAACACAGAAAGACACTGCAGAACTCACTTCGATATTTCGACATCCGTCGTCATCGGGAAGAAGTGCGAAGTACTCACGTTGAGAAGCAAACTGCTACTGGCCTCCATAGTAACTCGTGGAACCACCGCAATGCTACCCCCCAGCGGAGGAGAGGAAAAATAGAAATCCCTCCAATATTTATTTATAAAACAAGATAAAAAGTATATAATACGAAATAATAATGAAGACAATGAATAAAAATGCAAAAAAAAAATTAACGGTACAGGTTAACACCAGGAGGAGAGCGAGCCCCAAGGAGCCTCTTCGGAAGCTCTAAGGGTGACATGGGAATTAGACTCGGGGATTTGTTTGAGGATTTGTACCCTGAAACAATCATTGAAAGGGAGGTCATGGGAATTAGCATGGACAGCTATGGGTAAGTCACTGCGCTGACCAACGGACGCCCTGTGATTGTTCATACGCAGGCTCAGCTTGGTTGAAGCCAAGCCAACGTAAAAAGCATCACTTCGAGTACACTCCACTTCTTTTCAGTCAGTCCCCTACTTTTTCCTACCGTAGACCTTCCAACCTTAAATCCATTTTCACCAATATTTCGAACAGCCCCTGTGCTAGCAGAGGGATTCAGCGATGTGAACGCCGTAACTGCCAAACCTGTCCCCTAATTAACTCCAGTCCTTACTTTACTTCCCCTCTTAGTAACAACTCCTATCCTGTTCCTTGTAATACATCTTGCACTTCCTGTAACTGCGTTTACCGTTTGGAGTGTACTCGATGTAATGCTTTTTATGTTGGCTTGGCTTCAACCAAGCTGAGCCTGCGTATGAACAATCACAGGGCGTCCGTTGGTCAGCGCAGTGACTTACCCATAGCTGTCCATGCTAATTCCCATGACCTCCCTTTCAATGATTGTTTCAGGGTACAAATCCTCAAACAAATCCCCGAGTCTAATTTCCATGTCACCCTTAGAGCTTCCGAAGAGGCATTCATATGCCTCCTTGGGGCTCGCTCTCCTCCTGGTGTTAACCTGTACCGTTAATTTTTTTTTTTGCATTTGTATTCATTGTCTTCATTATTATTTCGTATTATATACTTTTTATCTTGTTTTATAAATAAATATTGGAGGGATTTCTATTTTTCCTCTCCTCCGCTGGGGGGCAGCATTGCGGTGGTTCCACGAGTTACTATGGAGGCCAGTAGCAGTTTGCTTCTCAACGCGAGTACTTCGTACTTCTTCCCGATGACGACGGATGTCGAAATAACGAAGTGAGTTCTGTAGTGTCCTTCTGTGTTCTTTTCTCTGTGTTAAAGTGTATATATATATATATATATATATATATATATCAATATGTTCATTTATTTATCTGTCTGGTTTGGACTGTTTAGTATTTTCATATATTAATATAATATTAATATAATATCATATATTAATATTAATATATATATATTAATATATTTTTATGTATATATATTAAAAGTCTTCTTAATATTTCCCCCGAATATTTGATATCTATTAATAGCTCCTTAAAAAATGCTCAAATGTTTTTGGAGAAGTCTCGTACTTCCAATCGTAAGAAGCTTTCGAAACTTTATATTTCTTATCTGTCTCGGGGTTTAAGTTTTCCATTCCAGGTACCTTTTCCTCAAATCCCTTTGCCCTTGCCTGACTCTTTTCCTCAATCCCCCCATTCACTTACTTCTACCTGTTCTGGTATTAATCCCTACCCCCATTCATATAACGCTAGGTCTCGCCCTCAGCGTCACTCCACATGCAATCCCACTAATTCCTACCCCCTATCTGATACCGTTACTTCGCGCCCTGAGCGTCATTCCTTCCCCAATCCTACTAATTCTTACCCCTTTTTTAACTCTGTTGCGTCTCGCCCTCAGCGTCATTCCACTCACTTTCCCTCGAATAACACCATTAATAGTAATAGTAATATTTGCAATATTTCTTCCCGTTCGCTTAATTGTTCTCTCGAAGGGGCTAAGTTTTAGCCCAGTCCCTAGAGTAAACCATATACAAATTTTAGAGGATCTTCAAATGTTTTGTAGATCTCTCCGCTGGAAATTCTTTTGGAAGACTCATGGCAGTAATTCTGATAAGCAGGTTCAAAAACTCCACACCTCTCTAAGTAGATTTAAATCCCTTTCTTCCAATGAACCCCCACCTCTTTCCGCATCACATCCTCTGGAATTATTTATCTCCTCCATAGTTCGCAAGGTCTCTGATCCTACTTTCCTTAATTCCCTAAGACCCTATGACAGCCTTAGGGCTGATGAGAGAGTAGCTATCAAGAGTCTGAGAAGTGATGGTTCCTTGCTCATCATGCCTGCTGATAAGAGGTCTACTGTTGTTCTAATGGACCGTGATGTTTATAATGGCGTCGCCATGGACCAATTGTCGAACCCTATTTTCTACGTTCCCCTTTCCTCCGATCCTACTTCTACTTTTCGCTCTAATCTATCTGCATTACTTGACAGCTGCGCCCAGGGCGAGGGCCTTTCGCGTGGTGACGTTGACACACTTATCCCTGCACATCCTCGCTGTCCTGTGTTCTATCTTATTCCCAAAATCCATAAACCTTTCAACATGCCTGATTCCCCTCCCCACGGTAGACCCATCGTCTCCAGTTATGGCTGTTTGACTGACAGATTATTTGCTTTTATAGACTACTTCCTTCAGCCATTAGTTCGCAGTCAACCTTCCTTTTGTAAGGATTCTTTTAATTTCCTTCAGATCCTTAAAGATTTTTCTCCCCCCATCAAACCTTGTTCACCCCCTCCTCATGGTTACCATGGATGTCACATCCCTATACACTTCTATTGAACATTCTGAAGGCTTGGATGCACTCCGATACTTCCTAGATCGAAGAACTCCACCCCTCACTCCTACCACCAATTTCATTGTTCAGTTGGCTGATTTTGTCCTTAGACATAATGTCTTCTGTTTTGATGGTAATTATTACCTTCAGATCAGGGGAACGGCTATGGGCACGATCATGGCTCCTTCCTTTGCAAATCTTTTCATGGCGAAGCTGGAACAAGATTTCCTTGCCACTCGCAATCTCCTCCCCAACCTTTACGTACGCTACATAGATGATTTTTTTCCTGTGGCCCCATGGTAAGCATGAGTTAGATCAGTTCCTTACGTCATTTAATTCCTTCTCTTCATCTATTTCCTTTACTCATCAAGTGTCCAATAACCTTATTACATTTTTGGATGTCAGCGTCACCTACAATGGGGGTCATCTTTCTACATCTGTCCATATCAAGCCTACTAACGCCCAGCAGTACCTTCATTTCAATAGTTGCCATCCCTTCCACGTAAAAAAAGCTATCCCCAGATCATTGTCCATACGCCACCATAAAATTTATAGCAGAATAAAAGATCGTTCCTTCCAAATAGATTTATTGAAACAGAAATTTTCTGACCGAGGATATCCTTCTAATTTCATTAACAACCGTATAGTCCCTGCAGACGTTCATCATAATTCAGGTCCTAGGAGGGATCGCAGTGACTCTAATTTCCTCATCACCACTTATTTTCCTGGTGCTCATAGGCTGGGTGCAGTTGTCAGGGAGTTTTTCCCTATACTTTCTTCTTCCTCCAGTACTTCTTCAGTCTTTAGTGAGCACCTTCCATTTCCTATCACAAACCTGCTAGTCTTCAATCTATCTTCTCTCACATCTCTTCTCCTAAGCCTCCAAAAACTGCTGGTGGGTATGGTTCAATGTGGACGTCGCAAATGGACAATGGACAATGGACAAATGGACAATGGACGTTCAATGTGGACAAGTAAGGATGTCTTACTTGTCCTATCATCAATCCTGTTCCTTCCTTTACCTCTTTCCATAGTAAACGCACCTACCCTATCTCTCACAAGACCTCTTGAACCTCTGGTAACTGCGTTTACCGTTTGGATTGCACCCAGTGTGATTCTTTTTATGTGGGTTTGGCTTCCACCAAGCTAACCCTGCGTATGAATAATCACAGGTCATCTGTTGGCAAACGCAGTGACCTTCCCGTTGCTACTCATGCCAGTTCTCACGGACTCAGTTTTAATGACTGTTTCCGTGTACAGGTCCTGAGGCAGATTGATCAGACTAATTCGAAAGTTACTCTGAGAGCTTCAGAAGAAGCACTTATTAGTCTTCTGGGCGGTAGATCGACTCCTGGGCTTAACCTCAATCGTTGATTTTTTTTTATCAGCTTTTAATTTTATTTTAGTTAAATGTTTTCATTTTTTAATTTTTATTTGGCTTTTATCTCTTTATATTCCCTACCTACCTTTCCTCCGAAAGTTGGCTACACTGTTTGAGTGCTTCAGTTCGAACGCCAAGTTAGTCGTTATTAGCCTTTGGAGCGATTCACTTCTTTTCCTGAAGACGAGGACATCGAAATATAGTAGTGAGTTCAGTGATTTCCTTTCTATGTGTTCTTTTTAAATTCTAGTTTATATATATATATATATATATATATATTATATATTATATATATATATATATATATATATATATATTTTCTTCATTCGCACTCCGTTCTTCGACGTGGGGAGATCTCTCTCACTTCGTCCTCTCTACTAGTCTACTCTCCTGATGACGAACAACAGTTCGAAATATTGAATTCTGTAAGTTTTCTTTGTATTCTCTTTTCTGTGTCGTGCTTTGTGTAATTTAAATATTTATATATATATATATATATATATATATATATATATAATATATATCACAAAAAGGATAAATTGGGATGCGGTCAGCTTTTTCCTCTTCCAATCAAACTCTCATTGCCGAGGTTTCGATTTTATTCAAAATCTTTTTCAAAGGCCTACAATACAAAGGAAATTAAGAGATTAAATACGTAGTTTTGACATAAACAAAAAGAAGTACATTATGAAAAAACAAATAAAAACATGAGTATTAGGATAGCAATAAAAATAAAATAAACAGAAGAAACCTATCCAGAAAAAATTACAATTAACTTAGTAGGAATGTTTGCAAATGAACAAACTATAACAAATTACATTACTAAAACAGTATGGAAGGTTAAACTATTCAAATGGCAATCATTAATAACCATCTACGAGTATGCACATAGATGCTCACCAGCTGTACATATATATATATTTCAAAATTAGGAAAAGTGAACCAACTTTGGAAAGGTAAAATACATAGAACTCAGAACGGAACTAAGCACATACTAAGACCAATATGTTGAAAAGTTAGTTGTCAGGCGAAGATGAGATGAAAAGAGGATTGACAAGACAGTTGATGTGATCAGACTGCCAGGTGAATTATTATTTCTTTTTTTTTTAACTAAATATAAAGCAAACTGAATTCAGTGTAATCACATAGTCCGCATTTGGAGCAACTTGTAAAGAGGCATATCTAAATTACCGTATACAGCAGAGATTCCCAAAGTGGGTTCCACAGAACTCAGGGGTTCCTTAACGGACTGTCTGGGGTTCCGTGAAAAACATTTAGTGATAACATTTTTCTAATTTTTTTCTTTCGTGGGTATGGACCTATTCTATGTTTCTTGTGAATCATGAAACCGAATAATACTTATACACATAAGTAGAAGTGGCCAAATTTTATTAATATTTAGGATGAATCACTAGTCAGTTTTTGGATCTATCTGATTCCCGAATTTCTTTGTATTGTAAAAATAGAACTTCACACATTGCTGCCACTTCCCACTACCTACTTATGTAAAACCCGTTTTTCCTTTTATACTGCCATAAAAACTAAATACCAAAGTAAATTTAACGCTCGGTCTGACTTGAGAATCAAACTCTCAACTATAAAATCAAAAATGATTACAACATAAACTTTGTGTTAAAGTTGCTAATAATTCTCTTTCGTGTGTTATGTACTTGTGAAAGATATGAAAATTTAAATCTTTTAATGTTAAATTTTTCTTTGAAAAATACGCATTGCAGTAATATTACTTTTTAATTGTCTTTTAACAAACATACTATTTATAAAAGCATATGAAAATATTTATATTATGATTATATAAAATCACTAGCAAACGTACCCGTCTTTGACGGAATCAAAAATTCTATTATACTTGGTATTCCAAAATATCAATTTAGTATTATACTAATACTATAATTAGAAATTATAGAATAGTAAAAAATACCATTATTAGTACAGTGTTAAACAAATGCCTCTGCATACACTACATTAGCTGTCTGTCCTTCAGGTTTACGGAAGAACAAAACAGTTGGAACCTCTGACTCTTGAGCAAGTAAACTATAGTTGACCATGTGAGAAAAACTTGGTCTCGTTAACTTGAATTCCTGCGTTAGATAAAGTCTCCCTTTGCGACTTAGTTACCATCATTGCGAAATAGACTCTGACGGGACTTTGCAATCATTTCAACGGAAACAGACAGTGGCTCGGAATCAATGGTATGCGTGGTATACACACGTATTGGAATACCATTTCGTGGTATATACACGAAATATTGGAGACTCCCCAATACCACATCCAGTCATTGTGTCCGCCTCTATGGCTTATCTGTGTAGAGCACGAACTCAGAGTCGTGTCCCGTTGCACAGTTTTAGGGCACTCATGTTTCATAAAATGAAATTTGTTATTGCTACTAAATTGCAGCATAATTGGTGCTCCTACTTTAAGTTTTTTACTCATGAGCAGGCAGTCCAGGAGAAATAAATTCAGAGTCAAGAAATTCAATTAGATAATGAACTGCTTCTTCATCACTAATCCAATCTCTTTACTGACTTGTAAGTTCTTTCCTCGGTATGATATAGCGTAAGAACTTGTTTGTTGATTTTTCCTGCCTGTTCATATTAAGAGTTGAGAATTGCTCGTTTACAAAACTATTTATTCGTAATAGATAGTACATCCTTAACTCTGGGAAACACCTTTTCAAAGATGTCAAATACGCAATATATTCATATGCTCCAATGAAATTAAAATCAACTAACAATACCTACTTGCCACACCTGTGTATTTTTAAAACAAACTTGTCTGTGAAGTTAGGGAAATACGCTTAAAGCCCTATAACTTAGTTTCTGTACTGAATTATGAATCTATTTAGAGCCCGTATTTTAAGTTAGGCATACACAAATCCAGTGTCAAAGTCCAGCTCACCATGTCTTATGGTGGCTGAGTTTACTTGTGACAAACGTTTTTGCTTTAAACGTCCATAACTTCACTTCTACTTTGAATTTCCAATCAATTCAGAGCCTATATTTTAAGTTAGACCTACACAAATCTACTGTAAAAGTTTCAGCTTTATATGTCTTATGGTAGAGTTTACTTGTGACAAAGTTTTGCGGACAAACAGACAAACCGACAGAAATTTTTCTGAGGGTGGATTCGGTTTCTCTGATGTATGAAACATAAAGAAAACTTGAAATGAGTCAGTTCTAAGCAATGTACAGACAAAATCATTATTTTATTTATATAGATTAGAATCTAGGGTTCCTGGGAAAGCTACTGAAGCAAAAAGGGTTCCGCGTCGAAAAAAGTTTGAGAAACTCTGGTATACAGGAAAGGGAATAGTATTCACATTCCTGTATCAGTCTTCACCCTTCAAAGTATTTCAAAAATACATTTCACAGTATTTGACAATATCATAATTAGTATGATTTCGATTCAAATTCAATATATAGAAGGTTATATTTTCGTTTAATAATATTAACCATAAAAACATTACTTTTAAGATTATCAGTTTGATATATGATTCTAAAAATATATTTCAATCACTATAGATCAGTTCTTTTTTAATAAGTGCGTAAATATTATTTCAAATGTAACATTATTTAGTTGTTCATGTAACTATTACTATTAAGCCTCACAAAATTGTGATTATAATAACTTTAATGAGTCAAAACAACTAATTTTATTGTAATTATGAATTTATTGATCATAAAGAATACTAGAGTTTCAGAAATATCCAATTAACAATTTACTAACATTTATTTTATTTATTCTTTTACAAGTTATTTTCCTTCTATTTCAATAAAAACAATAAAAAAATATTTTCAAATAAATTTTTAAAAAAGTCATTTAATTAGGAGCTTCATAAACTAAAACAAGAAGATTCTTTTTTGAAATTAATTTTATTTCAATAATTTTTGAATCGAATAAAAGTAAATAATTAAAGTAATTTGTGATGAATAAGTTTAAAATTCATTTATCTTTATAGTTATAAACTTAACTAGAAAATTAAATGAATGTTATTTTTATCGTCAGAAAATAAATGTATTTATTTCCAGTATAACAGAATTAGTCTGATTGTAGATTTTGAAGGATATTAATCTTAAGTTGAAGTAAAATATGTAAAGCGATTTATATGGGGATTTAAAAAGTTGTGAGAAAACTTAAGATTTCATTTCAGCAAAAATAATTTAATTTATTCCTTGAGAAGGAAGATTGAAGTTTATTTTATAAAAGAGTCTAGTTTGAAGGCATTGATTTAATTTTAAGATTCACAATAAAATAATTCCAACCATCTCATTACCACAATTTTATATATATTGAAAATGATCTCAGAATAAGTTTAACACTATCTAAACATTAGATTTAAAAACTTATTAGTAATGACGTTTTCATTTTTCCGTTCATAAAATTATACAGACATAATTTAAAATGATTACTTACATTTGAATGATTTGCAGGTTCTGTGTTGTTGATATTAATTGTCCAGATCTTTTGAAATTTAGTTACTCAATCGTGGATTTCATCTTCTTGAATCTTGTTATAATTCTCTGGAATATAAACCTTATTAAACACAATAATACTTTGAATAACATTTATATTTCATATTTCAAATGTATGAAATAATTTATAAGAATTAATATTGGTAAAAATCATGATTATTTAACTTTTTATTAGTAATTATTACGGTGATTACTCTATTCAAAAATAATTGAATAACAAAACTATTCCAAATTTCAGCTTTTAAAATCATCTAATGAAACTTAAGAGTCAATATAAACTGTTCAACTTGTAAAATATTTATAGTAATATATCATAGGAAGCTTATACAAATTATTATAGTATACAAATTACTTATTGAAGCCTGTAATACAAAATCGGTAAACATTGAAATGACATGAAAAAGTATTAAAACTTGAGTTCAAGGATAAATCAAATTATCTTGCATAAATAAAATCTTAAGTTTTTCACAATTTTTAAATTCCCATATTAATCACTTTACACATTTTACCTCAATTATGATTAATATCTTTCAAAATCTACAATCAACCTAATTCTGTCAGATTAATTCTGTCAGACTAATTCTGTTATACTGAAAAATAAATACATTCATTTCCTTAAAAAAAAAAATAACATTCACTTAAAAGAAGTTTAATGTGTGATAATCAGGTCTTAGAACTTTTCCAAAATCTTGAACAAAAATGATCTGTGTAAATTCTACTAAATAATCAAAACGGTATCACTAAACGGTAAACTTTCAATCAAGTCTTGAGACCTATCTAGACAACTTTTCAGTTCATGCTACAACTAAACATAAAAAAAAACTTATAATTAAAAAAAATATATATATAATAATTTATTTCAAAGTATAAATAATAAAATATTATAAAAATACGTAACAATTACAATTTTATTCTCTACAACTTTGGTTAGAGTAAAATAAAAAAAAATGTATGGTTGCATACTGGACCTAAAAAATAAAAAAAAACCTATAGAATCTGTATTTGCGAGTTGATTCTATTTTGATGTTTACTTTTCAATGGTACAGGTGCTCTTAAAGGAGGCTTTTTTTTTTTTAAGTTTAAGTTCTAATAATATTTCATTCGTTTGTAGTTTATACTCGTAACTTAATTGTACTGGTGCAGTTGATAACTAAGTTGTTTCTAACTTCTACTCATATAGATTTTAATTTTTAAGTGTTATTTTAAAGAACAGAAAATGTTGTTTCACTTGATATTTAGAATCCATTTTCATTATTACTGAGTCATTTTGCTAAATAATATAAAAATAGTTAAAAACAATTCTTTTCTAAATTCAGTAAATTAATAAACAGCCTTTTATCTATTAGTATGAATTATATTTGAAATCATAAAATGTTATACTAATTTTAGGGGAATAATATGTATATTGTTTTTAAGTTGTCTCATAACTGCGTTTATTGGACTAAAGCTAATGAATATTCTACTGTCTTATTTACGTAAATGAAATAAATATTTCATAAAAACATTCCTTACATTACGCTATTCAGATTTAACTTTATACAACCAAATAAAACACAATCAAATGTGTTATCGAACTGTTGACTTGTTCATTTACCTAATAGTTTTACTGGTGTTCAAATCTTGAAGCAGTAAATCGAAAGACCATATTACTTTTTCCTTTCTGCTTTATCATTGTATTTCGTAATACCACCAGTGCTTAATGCGATATTCCTACATGTATATATTTCAAAAATTAAATCTGCAAATAGGAAACAAAATAATTAAATTAAAAATTAATAATGCTGATATAACATAGAAGCATTTAATGAACAATACTTTATAGTTCCATTAATTTATGCATATATATTTATTTTCCCTTTGTTTGGAGTATTTTTACTTAATATATTGTAAAGAAAACGGAAACTAATTCTTCTTCATCCCAAGGTAAAAAATAAGTGTACAGCTCAACCTAAAGACCCGGAGAACAGTATTCCTCCTTCGATGCCTCTCCCGGTTGCTATCCGATCGTAGAGTTGACTTTCCGGCCAAATTCCTCACAGATGTCACTGGGGGAGTTTGTGGTTACACTGGTTAATCTACCCTTTAGAAACATTAGCCTGAAGTTGTAGTCTAGGGGAATTCCTACACATTCATGAGTCATAAGCTTATTTGTAATGTACGTTCATTTTATTAGATTTTAGGTTATATTTAGGCGTTATTTACTGTTGTTAATTAATCGTTCTTAATTTTTTGTTTCATATTTATTACAGAGTTAGTCTTAGAAGATGGGATATGGTATCAATGTCAATCATTCAATGTCTCCCACAAATATATGTTAGATCGATTGAATTAATATCAAATGTTGCGAAATCTACGTGAAGAATTCTAGAAGCATGATACAGTATCAGTGAAGCTTATAAAATGTGAATATTGACTTTAATATCTGCTACTGAAACAGTGCTTCATATTGATTTCTCTACATCTGATATTAATGCACTAGATATAACATTATTTGTGGTTGACATTGAGTGATTGGACACTGATCATTTATTTATTACTGATTATTTACCCAGAAGGTACCATTTTCCATCCTCTGGGCAGACTGCTGCCACAATTTCATCCAATCCATAATCTATACAAGCATTGTCAAAATTGCCACTATCTGCTAAAACCTGAGAAATGTGTTCTATAATTTTGGCATCGATAATAAGTGACTACATATTGTAGACGTTGACATTAACATCTCATATTGAAACAGTGCTTTATATTGATTTCTGTACATCTGATATTGATTCAATAGATCTAACATCATTTCTGGTTGACGTTCAATGGTTTCACACTGATGGCATTTTCCATATTCCGGGCAGATTGGTGCCACAATTTCTCCAATCCATCATCAAAACAAACATTTTCAAGTTGACCAGTAATGTCAAAACTTCCGAAATGCGTTCAATAATTTTAGCATCGATAATAAGTGTCCACATATTGTAAATGTTGACATTAACATCTCATGTTGAAAC
This sequence comes from Hermatobates lingyangjiaoensis, assembly GCA_026182355.1. Taxonomy (NCBI): domain Eukaryota; kingdom Metazoa; phylum Arthropoda; class Insecta; order Hemiptera; family Hermatobatidae; genus Hermatobates; species Hermatobates lingyangjiaoensis. Next base: position 123,084 of record JAPFBL010001618.1, read on the forward strand.
AGTGCTTTATATTGATTTCTGTACATCTGATATTGATTCAATAGATCTAACATCATTTCTGGTTGACGTTCAATGGTTTCACACTGATACCATTTTCCATATTCCGGGCAGATTGCAGCCACAATTTATCCAATCCATCATCTAAACAAACATTTACAAATTTACCATTTCTGCCAAAACTTGAGAAATGTGTTCATGAATTTCAGCATCCCTTAATAACTGACTATATATTGTAAATGTTGGATTTAAAATATTGGCTGATTTAAAAGTCTGTGGATTTTCAATATCCGATGAATAGATACAATTAGAATTCGTGCCCCATTTGATATCCATTCTCCGAAAATTTGTTCACAGCAGCTCCACTGATGTTGATACTGTCTCATGTTTCTAGAATTCTTCATGTTGCTTTCGCAACATCTGATATTGATTCAATAGATCTAACATAAATTTCTGGTTGAGCTTGAATGATTGACATTGATACCATTTACCATCTTCTGGGCAGATTGCTGTCAAATTTTTCCAATCCATCATGTATACAAGCAGTGTCAAAACTGCCACTTTCTCCTTAAACATGAGAAATGTGTTCAATAATGTTAGCTTCTGTTATTAAGTGACCATATATTGTAAATGTTGACTTTAACCTCTGATGCTGGAAAGAGTGCTTTCAGCACAACAAAATGCCTGATACCTTCTCATTTTGTTGGGGTTCTCAGAAATGAAAAGAGAAACAAGTTCTACATAAGTGTAATTAGCCTTTGTAAAGTGGAGTAGAAAAGTTGGAGTTACTCCCAGGAACAAAGATAGTAATAAAACCGCATCTATGAAGCTGCACTGCAATTCTCAAAGAAGAGGATTAGGGCAATCTATATCAATTTATTAGAGATCGTTGACTTGGTTGGTATCTTAGTTATTTCAAATGACTGTATCAGGATGAACTTGTCTCAATACTTGGGATAGATACCTGGCAAAACTCTCTTCTTCTTCTCTATCACGCAGTTTACTATATGCAGTCTCGAAGAACTATCCATGTAATTGTAACTAATAAGAAAACAGATTGTCAGAGAACTTGCAATTGTCACTTAGCCGTAGTGGGTAGAAAACATGTAATACTTCATGGTTGAGCGAAAATACGTTGAAGATGCTGGGAAAGCTGGGGTTGGCTTCAGTGTTCATTTTTTGCTAAGAAGTGAGAAAAACAAATGTCACACGCGAAACTTACGAATTAAACATGGTGTAAATACCACTTGTGGACGGGGTCGAGATAAATCCACTTTTCTTCGTTTAACGTAAAGGAATACCTATATTAGAAATAAACAATTGATTCCTCGATATACATTCGGAAAGTCACTATTTTTCTTCCAGTTTCCCTTGGTTACCACTGTCTCCTCGGCGGCACCGGCTACCAGTTTGCTAGCAGGTAGGTCAGCTGTTACACTCCATTTGAGCTACATTCATTACAGCCTACAACAAGTACATGTACCAAAGGAACAGCTGATTCAATCATCTCAATAACAAAACTTTATAACACTATGAAAAAATCATTTAATGATCTTTGACATAAATCGATCACTACTAAGCACACATACATGATTAGTCAATAAATAAATTAAATCTTGTTAACCTTAAAGATAATGTAACAAACATTTAAATGAATTTAATACATTGTTACTAAGAATAAATGCTCTCATTGGTTATTAATTAATTAATGCTCTCATTGGTAAACAGCGCGCTGGACGGTTGTTCTTTGGTTATGTTTATCGAGAATAGATTTACCAGTGTAGCCATTTCCACTGGTAATAACATTTTGGAATACCAGTATCATCTCTGAATTTTTGTAATACACCTTTCTATTATAAACGTCTGCTTGTGTATAATACATTTCCTTGATGGGATTACATCAACAAAGTTTTAAGTTAAATACATTTCCTTGATGGGATTACATCAACAAAGTTTTTAAGTTAAGGTAGGCAAAACCAACAAATGGAGCATACACGTAATCAACCCTGTTATTTGGTATTTCAGGGCTTACAAAAAGTGTTTACTAACAAAATCATCACTTACATTTGCAACCATTCATACTCCTCTAAAAATTTAGAAAGGTTAAAACAGTTTCAAAAACTTTGATCTAACCCTTTAAGGGCCTTTAAACCGTAAGAAAAAATGCAATTACTGTTTTCATTTTTTTTCTAAGTTACATTAGCTAGAGATATCCTTAAATGTTTGGTACAGAAAAATGGTACGTAATAGGTTCTCGAACATCATTACTAAGTGTGAAACCAAAAATGTTAATCCAAAATTTCATTTAAAGTACTTATTCAAAATAATATTACAACTTTTTTAGACAAGATAAATATATAGTGTATTTAAAACTGCTTCATTCCTTCTAAAAATCGGTGACTATACAATTGAATACAACAGGAATACTACAAAAGGAAACATCAATCCTAGCAGAGCTGCAACCAACTAAAACACAAAATATCGACTCAATAATAATAATTACCTGACCCAATGAGAAATAATACTGGCAGTCTCCATTTAAGTCATATATTACAACCTTAGCGCCTTCTTGAACACATAGGAGATCGCATGATAAAGACCAGCCAAGCTGGACAATTTGTCCACTATTCCACTAAAAGAATATATTAAAAAAGAATAGATAAGCATTTACGTTCTTCAAAGTTTTTGTAATTATATACCGTAAATGAAGAAATAACTTTTCCAGAAGTGGTGTAAACAGTAATCACAGGACGTCCACTTCCTTTAATCCTAACTAACTTGTTTTTATCTCTTATAGCAGCTATTGGTCCACCGTACATAGTGGTAGCCAAAGTAGTTGTTTCCAAATTAACTTCACCAAACCTCTCCATATCGTAAATATCGAATCTCCTAAAATCACGTACATTTTATTATTATACAAGTGAAGAAGCAGGAAGCAAACATTTTATACACAATCAACAGACCGGAAGAACTCATTTTCTCCAAATTGGCTCCAGTCAGCAGTTAGAAGAGCCATAGTTGTGTACAAAGAGTTTTTATGTCATTATTCGTACTATTTCCACGTTCTGAATTCATAATCTGATTGAAGCATAGAAACCCTATCTGTAACAGTGTAAAACCTTCAGTGATAGCAGAGCAGTTTTGTAAGTTTGTTTAACAAATTCTAACTTTCCAACTGCCTTTATTTTATCTATTTAAAAACTGCATTAATATAATATTAATGCTAATAATACTCAAAAATATTAATTATTCTCATAATACATACCTAATAATTATATTAAAATATAATATCAGACACAGTAAGCAATTATAAATCCGTTTTCTCATTTTGTTAATTGGAATCACGAAGTCATTAGTTTAAAAAAAAAACGAACTTCACAATCATCCCAAGATTTTAATTATAAACTTCATTAAGTTTGTCATTAACCCAATCATTTGTTGAACGCCGTTAGGATAGTGTCATTTGTTTTTCGATTTCGTTTTTTTACCTGATGATAGATAATATCAGCCGAAAGCTTGTGTTTCAATTTTAAGTAATTTGTTAACTTAAAACGCTATCACTAAGAGATAGCGTTTGGTAATTTGTATTAGTCTCATAGATGTTTAAGTTTTTAAATAGTGTTTAGTGTTCCACATTATTTTGCATACCTTCATGTCGTTACCAGAACTCCTTTGGCAAATACCTGCAACTCACCGCAAACTAGTCAGGACAGAAGAAAATATCAGCAAGAAAGTATATATATATATACGAGTATATATCAACTCAAAAACGAAGAAAAGCAACACACAGAGAAAGAGACACACATACAAACTCAAATTTTCGGATGATCCGTCTCCAAGAAAAAAGAGAATGGGCAACCAAGCACGCTGGAAACACAACGGCAGGAAAACCCAATGGTTGTGTTTCCGGCCTGCTTTGTCACCCATGCTTTTTTCTCCTGAAGACGGATCATCCGAGAATTTGAGTTTGTAAGTGTGTCTCTTTCTCTCTGTGTTGCTTTTCTTCGTTTTTGGGTTGATTTGCGTCCAGTTTGGATCGCTTATTCGAATTTTGAGTGATTATATATATATATATAATAAAATAAATTCAAAACGAAGGAAACACACAGAAAGACACAGACATAACTCACATCGATATTTCGACCATCGTCGTCATCAGGAGGTGTGAAGAGCGAAGAGTCCCGCAAGAAGACAGGGCAGCGACTGAACTCGGAGACCGCAGCCAGTACCCCACCACTTACCACCAAGCGGGAAGGGAGGGAAGGAAATGAAGAGCCAAATTAAGACGTAAAAGGAACGAGTAAAAATTATAACTATAAAAAATTATAAAAAAGTAGATAAATCAAATTAAAATTAATAAAGAAAAAAATAAAAAATAAATAAACAAATAAATAAATTATCTGTTGAGGTTGAGTCCAGGGGAAGAGCGAGCATCAAGTAAGCATATGTATGCTTCCTCTGAAGCTCTTAGGGTAACTTTGTTGTTGGATTCGGGGATCTGTTTCAGGATGTGAACCCTGAAACAGTCATTCAAACTGAGACCATGCGAGTTCGCATGGATGGCTACAGGATAGTTACTGCGTTGACCGACTAAAGCCCTATGACCATTCATACGAAGGCTCAACTTATTGGAAGTTAAGCCAACGTACTCGTAGGGAGCTAGAGACCCCTACCAGTGGGAACGGGTCTTGAACTGAGCTGATTGGTCTAGACAACTGGTACTTGCCTGGTAAGGTCATCTGTTGACGGGATGTCAGACGCAATGACGAAACTTTATCTACCCCAGGAATTGAAGTGAGTGAGACCAAGTTTTTCTCCCATGGTAAAATGTAGTTTGCTTGCTCAAGAGTCAGAGGTTCCAACTCTTTGTTCTTCCATGAACCTGAAGGACAGACAACTAATGTGGTGTATACAGAGGCATTTAACTAACACTGTATAAATAATGATATTTTCTAGTATTCTATAATTTCTAATGATAGTTTGGAATACCATGTATCATCTCCAAATTTTTGAAAAAGTGCCTGTCAAAGACGAGCACGTTTGATGTTTCAAAATAAATTTATTTTAAATTTTTCAAAAGGGTTGAACGTTTATTATATTTGTTTGCTTACCAAGCTAATTTATTTTAACAAAAATTAATAACAAACCGATCAATAACAATTTTTTTTATGACTTGAATTATACGTTTTTGTTTTGAAAAATCTTTGGTTTTCGTTGATGATGACTTTATATGTATTCGAGTACTGAAATAAGATGAAAGTCTGGGATTAAGAACAGCAGTCCAGGTGACTAGCACCTACAAGCTGGCAGTTTTAGGATTACACAGTATCAACTAAAGACTCAGTCCCCCTCCGAAGGGGGAAAATGTCCTTTTAGGAACATTAAAAACTATATGATGTATATTTCAAAAATGAGTAATAAAATTTCCATTGATGGCCTCATACAACATATTTGGAGTACCTCTCCCAATCATGGTATTTTGTTCAAATGGGGGGGGGGGGGGGGGCACTGAGTCCTAAATAAATAACTAAAAAAGTTTACCAAAAAGTTTTGGTAAACTTATACTGAGGAGAAATAAGTTTCTTAACAAAATGATATAAAAGACGAAATTAATTAATTTTCAGATTTTAATGAATATGTCAATATTAATGACATTTCATTATAGGGCAAAGTCATTCGGGTCATAAAACACCACCATTTTCTTATCCAATAGCGTTATTCTGAAGGTTCCCATTTCTTTTTAAACACAAATTACATAAAAAAATTAATTTACATTAAATTTAAAAAAAAAAACATGTTTGAAGTAAGTCCAGGCGATATTATTTGATAAATATCTGATAATAATGAAAAGTTATAAATATACTGATTTAGTTTAATAAATAAACTCCCAATAACAGTATGACTCCCAACAAGTTTAAATATTTATTCAAGTTTAAAAATATTTTCAAATTAAAACTAAAAAGGTTCATATTTAAATGTTTATAAAATGAAATTTTGTAGTTTTATTTACCCATATTACATCTCTGTAAAAGAAATGGTAGCTGTATTCCTAATACAATAATTGAACTAAGGAAAATTAACAATAGTTAAATGGAGGTTTCCTTTTCTGTTGTAAATGCGTGCGTGTTTAAAAAAAAATCAATTCCTACAATTTTACTTTAAACTTAGATTAAAATCCGTGTACTAACATCTTCCCAAAAAGTTTTGGTTAACTTATACTGAGGAGAAATAAATTTCTTAACAAAATGATATAAAAGACGAAATTAATTAATTTTCAGATTTTAATGACTGTCAATATTAATTAGCTAAATACCTTATTAACCAATAATATTCACTAACAAATCATTACAGCAATCAACTAGTAGTTTGCTCTGACTTTATTCAGTCAAAAACTTTGTTTTCCTTCAAAGTAATTAATTCTAAAATTATATATATACTTTTTAAAATTCCTGATCTTTATAAATTTTCACATGAAGTTTTTCCAATAAATCACAATTTCTTACTGAAATTTCACTTCATACCGGATGGTAGTAGAAAATACTCTACAACATATTGCATTTATTATTAATAATAAAAATATTATTTATAGTAAAAATTAGTCAAAATAAAGAAACATTATATGGAAAGCTATTTTATTAAATTAAATCACTGAAACATTAAATGATCTGTTAATTAACTAGTGCAGTAAATGAAGTGTACTCACTGACAGAATAACTAAGCGCTACATTAAACAATAAGACGTACCATAATCCATAACATGTATACCTATAAACATAAAGGTAAACTTTCAGAAATAGTAATAAATTGCCATTTCCCGAATGTATAATAAACAAGTAATAACACGACATTAACTCTAGGAAGGATTCATAACATGAAAGTACAATAATAATGGGAGACTAGAATAATGCAAAGCATATTGTCAACATTTTATTGAACCCAGTTGCAATGAAAAAAAAAACAATAATTACAGATTAAACTTGAGAGAATAGTTTCATATGGTTTTCCATAATGGACAGCACCTCAGGCCCACTTTCAAGTAAAGTAGCAAGTAATACGGGAAATTTACAAACAGTTCCAGATACTATACAGAGAAAGTCAATACTACTCTCTTTGAAGTACATTCTAAGTCTTTTACTCAAAAAACTATCAAAACAAGATATAGAACCTATTTCAACGAAACAATTATTGTATCTTGAATACGTTTGAATGCTAACTTTCAAACTTTCTGATAGTTTCAAATGTTTCGCTGGAACAAACTGAAACCTACATGGTATATTCAATAAATCATACAAATGTCTTACTAAAATTAAAGCACTACGAAATTGTTCCAAGGAATCATTTTTTGTTGTGCCAATACTGATGCATACACTAGAATTCTGCCAAACACAATAAAGACCATAATTTGGTTCTTTGTCATTTAAACTTTTCACCGAATAAGACCGTCCTTGTGAAACATATTTCAATGGAACTTCATTTGAAATGTTTTTTGCAAACAATGCGCACAAAGGTAACAATTCTGCACCACCGCTAACAAGCAATTTATCATTTGGTCCAAAAGAGTCATCCAAAGTAAGAAATCGAACTTCACCAAAGGAACTAAAGCAAGCTTTAAATAAAGAGGACTTAACAAAATATGGACTCGAAATAGACGAAAAACCATTTTTAATTAACTTTTTCGTTATGTAGTTCAATAAACCAACTTCATAAAGAGCTGCCTGTTTCCTTAAATAATAAGTATAAGGATTTTTATATTTCACCCAATTGTATTCATTTCCCACTTCCAAATGGTGAAAATTTGTTTTCTCCGGCAAAACACCAGTAACTGAAGGTAAATTACTAAATTGCTCTACACAATGTATATTATTTGGGAGTTTCAAAATTCTGGGTATGAAATTTGTTTCTAGCTCACTCATTGACTCACAGGTATTTTTGTAGTTATTTCTAACTTTCTTTCCAAGTAGTTTCATATTTTCTACTTCTTCAGAGGATACAGAATCCTTTATAGATGATAACCTGTTTGTAACATATTCTCTCTCTTGAGAAATAAGTTTCTTCTTTTCAGCCAATTGTTTGTAAGTCTTCCATAAAATTTCCACTTCTTTGATATCTTCAACGATGCCTCTACTTTCTAAACTCTGTTTCAACTCCTTAGAAGATTTCAATCTTTCTTCCAAATCAATGAAAGGTTTAAGTGAGGACACAAAGTAATCCCCATGTTTAGCATAACAATTCAGGGATGTAGACAACGATTTAGGACATAAAGATCTTATAGAAAACAATTTAGTCAAAACAGCATTCATGGAATATACCATTTCATTTATTAAAACTTAACATAAAACAAACGAAATTCATTTATGATGGAAACTTCCAAATCCTGCAGCTCGTTCGGATTCTTGAATTGAATAAGCATCTACTTTCAAAAGTTTCACTCTTTTCTTATGGGGTTTAGATTTATTATGGGAGCTTAGAGTTGGCTCATCAATAAAGTATTTCCTGTAAAGAAGAGAATATTTCAATAATAATTAAAAATAAAGAGATCTTAAGATATTAAACTAATTAATCTAAGTAAAGAAAGGGAAATATAATAGTTATATTAGTAGATAGAGCAATTATATGTTTCAAACAAACAAAACAAAGAGAGGGAAATACTGAAATTAATTTAGAATTGATATTTTGATGATTACTGCTTTAGATTTAAATGAAACTTAAAACACACGTTAACTATCTTCTACATTTCATTTATTTTGAATAAATGAAATCAATAGGTATGAATTATACTACTCCTACATTCTATGCCTCTAAAAAAGAGTTTTGTGCTAATCAAAATAAAAGTAAACCAACAGACGGGTCAATGTTTTAAATTATTTAACTCTTCATGAACAAAGTGTACAAATATCAATATTAACAGATAATTCACATCTCGGATTAATCAGTACTAATAATGGAAAGCTATAATAATATTAAAACTTCAAATAAATTAGTATTCATATAGTTTAAGATGCACTAAAACATTAGCAAGTAATAACAAACGTACAACATTCTAAAATTGCACATTCACTATACCAAAAACATGGTCTTCCTTTTTTAAATATATGAACTCATTACAAAAACTCAGTAAGAGAATGGCATAAAAATGATAAAAGTTTCTTTAAAAAACAATTAGCAAACACATGATTAAACTGAACAATACATACGCGCAGTAAGTGCAATAAAACTGCCCACCACCTGGTTTATTTAGATCGATCTCTGTTGATTTCGGCCTAGATGATTTTAAATCGTCTTGAATCTGCAAATGGTAAAACAATAACCAAAACTCCTGTTTTGCTTTTCTTTGCTTATTATATATCTTGTAATAGCTTACCTGATCAATATCTTTTGTTTTTCGCCTAGTTTTTATTAAATTTCTTCCAGAGGCAACACTATGTCCTCGTTTCTTTTTCCTATAAGGACCTGCCATACTGAGAAACTCCTTTAGCACATTTTAACCTGTACGGCATGGTGATAACCTTCCTGCTTTCAAAAAACCGACTTCAGGTTTCACCATCAGTAGGGTAAAATCATTGAATATACTTAATGAATTATTTTTGGCATCAATATTTTTTCATTTCAAAATTTTGTGGACATATTATATTACCTGGTATTAAATTAGTGTTTTCGAAATTATTTTAAACAAATTTCACATACTAAATGAATATTTTTTCTTATCGAATTTCAAATAGACATTATGGAATGAGCACTGAATGTTTGTTGAATGGATAAATTCAAAGGAATTTCCAAAAAAAGGAATTTAATAAAAAAATATATTTTTTTATCGGTGAAAGGATGATGGTTTATTAATTTTTCATTTTCCCTATTATATACGTGTCATTTCGAAATAAAAATGTATTTTCTTTCTCTGTCTTAAGGGAATATTTATTCATAGAAAATATTTAGTATGCGTAATAGTTTAGTATAAGTAATTAATTAGGCTTTGCAACAATTTTTCATTTAAACTGTTTTCCTTAATATCAAATTTGCCTACATTTCTATTTAATAACAGGCCTTTATCTAGTTGTTAAAACAAACGTTCTACTACAGCTAGTTGTGAAAATAATATCGTTACTACTTTATAGTCGTATTTTAATAGTCTATGACTCTAAATATGATTTATAAATTACCCTACATTGAAAAAAATATGATACATTATCCTGAAAATAATCACAATTACAGCTGACGACTTCTAATTTTTCTTCTCAGTTTGTTTTATGGTAACACACAACATGGTTACAATTTTTTTTCACTGTTTTTAACTTCTAATAGTTATTATTATATCCTTATATTTTATAAAATGGTAGACAATTATTTACTATTTTAATATTTTTGCGTCACTATACTGATAATTAATTTTGGGACGATTAATCGAAATAGTTAATCATAAGACTCCTGTATTTTTGAGGGAATCGGATTCGCATCGTTAAATAAATACCCTAGATTTCCGATTTTTTCATTATGATTTTCTTACATTTTTAAGTAATTTGAACTGTAATAACAATACTTTTATTTGTTTAAAGTGATATTAATACTGTCAAAAATTTATAATTAAAACATCCTGGAACTGTTTATGACATATTTAATAAGATGTATAAGAAGTTAATAAATTACTCCAAAGATAATCTCAATGAGTTTGCTTATTCCGCCACATCCATCCTTTGTGGATTGGACCAATAATTTGAGTGTAAGGGAGGTTTTTACATCTTCAGTTAATCCAAGCACAAAAGTTATTTGTAAATTCTTTGAGAAAGGTGAAGTAAAGGGATTGTTCAGTGGACTAGATTCAACTATATCAGTTTGGAAAGCTTCTGACAACTCTAAATTTCCCACATATTTTAGAAACAAAAATTTGATAATGGCAACATTTAGACCCGCGATACAAATAAACTTTTCTGGGCGATGAGCAAGACAACCAGTATGAAAAATTATACCATTCGTTATTTTAAGTTATAAATTCAATAAATAAAAATCTGGAGTGGCCTACACTCAACTTTACTATAAGTAAAGATAATATCAAACTCCTTCGGTATATAATATATAATGTCCCATTTTGCATAATATAAATGTCTAAACGGGAGAGGTTTAATAGTCTTTCATTTCTGGAGGTTGTACAGATCTACTTATCAATATACACAGATATTTTTGTATATCACACCACTGATGCCTATAATATCTTTAGTATAACTACAGAAGTTATAACAATTTTGAAATGCGAAAGTGTAGATTTCGTATTGCGATATTACTCTTACAGGAGAACATTGCTTTGGTTCCAATAACCAGTGGATCACTTACATAGTTTATCTGACTTTCTGCATTGAAGATTGATCACAAGATTTCCCATCTAAAACTTGAAAATATTTAAAGTATTTTAAAAACATTACAAAGTTTTTGTCTGATATTTCAAAAACATATAAGAAAAGATGTTGTTATAAAATAATTTTTAGCAAAAAGTGATAACTGCATTAAAACAAAAAATTGAATTAAATAGGTTGTCAATTAACTTTATAATATACTTACTTTTATCAAAGTTGAGTATACATCGACATATTTTTTAAAATATAAAACATTATCATCGACCGACCTCAAAAATCAATTACTAAATTCCACTAATAAATGTATTGTTTTCATGTATGTCATTTTATTATAAAATTATCTATTTAAAAATGTTTATTTAAAATTAATACTGATTATAAAGAATCATTTTTTTTAACTCAATAAAATGTATAGGTCTGTATTTAGTTCATAATTAATTCTTGTCTATTTGGCATACACTGGCTAAATTAAGAGCCAAATCACTTTTATATTTTCCATCATGGCGTCATTAATTTTTTTATAGCTGTAAGGGTCAGGTTTTTTAATCGGATTTTAGAAAAAAAATGTTATAAATAGTAGTTCAAAAGTGATTTTATTAATTAGATTACTAAATGATGCACACGAGTAAAATTACTTTTGTGTTTGTATAAGTGTTCGAAAAAAAAAGATGAAAAGAAAAAAAATCTGCACATCAGAAAGAAAGTTAGTACTCAATTTAAAATTATCTTCTAATAATTACATTTACATTGCGTTCATTTAGAACTATTAAACAATGACAAACAAAAGTCGATTGTGAAAAAATTACACTACACTACAGTAATGAAAAAGAAAATGAAAGTCATCTTTACTAATTGGCATAAGAATTATTTTGAATTAAATACTGCCACTAAAACTTTCAGAAACTTTTAAAACTGACTCGTTTAAACTAATATACAATTAAAATGTAATTTAAAAAAAGTAATTCCTACTAAAAATAATGTAATGTACTTCCATTTAATTATTTATAATCATTTAGAATATTATATAATTTATTGGTTTTCTGCATATTAATAACAATATGTGCAATTGAAATATAATCTTTTCATATTAGCAAAAGAAAGGAAAACAGTAATATTATATTTATAGAAAGACATATCACAAATATTAGTAAAAATATGTTGTAGCATGACTAATGATCAGTTTGTAATGAAATTTTAACTTTTATATGTTTAGAACTTTGTATATAAATATTGATATAGCTTCTTGATTAAATTGGGTTTTTTGACCAAATCCTCAATAAACACATTTTGACTTTTGTATATAAACTTTTAAAATAATGTTTACAACCTTCAAAAAAAATCAATAACAGAATAGAATATAACTATTTTTTTAATCAATGTTTCAATGCAAACATCAAGCAACTGTTATTTTATAATAACTTTTTTTTTTGAAACTAATTTTAATAATCTAGCCTTTTTAAAATTCAGCTCAAATTGATTTTATCTTCCAAATAGTTATAAACTATTTGAATACTTAACTTTTTAAATAAGTTGAATACTTATTCAACTCATTACTGCTTTTAATTTAATTATTGATAAATAAATAAATTAATTTTAAACATAATTTAAAAAGTCATAACCTTTTTATATAGTAATTTCTGAGGTTTCTTATATATATTATATTTATAGTATTTAATTTTATTTAATTGTCAATTAATTGTTTCTTCATTATTTAATATTATTAATTACTATGACAACTTATTATTGGATTTAATGTTAGAAAAAATAATTTTAAACATAAAAGATTATAGCAGGACTGGTATATTGTGATGTTTTTTCTGACATTAAAGATTACCATTTTGGTTTAATATTTTACCTTTCTGTGTTAATGAAATGAAAGTTAAAGAAAGTATATCAGATTCTATAATAATATAATATAAAATAATTAGTATATTATTAAAAAAAAAAGGATTTAGAAAAATGCCATTTCTTTTCTTTGAACAATATAAAAATTTAATGACGTTGTTTAATTTAATGAATACAATAGATTAAGAATTTCAGTTCTTATACTAACTAATGTATGTTAGCATTGCTTGTCACCACGATACGGTCCAGAATCTTTGATGGATCAAGTTGATATTTTACACAAAAATGGGCCCCATAGTGTAGATGATCCCTCCCTATTGTTTAGGAAGAATTATGCATGACGGGAAAGTCACTTATCGTGTTAGGGTGTGTGTTTTTTAGTTACTTATAGCGTGTTTTTTAGAAAAAAAACATGTGTATGTGTTTTAGAAAACATTTTTTTCTCTTAAACTGCTAATTCTAGCGTTTTGAAGTTGTTGTATTATCTTTGAAGTTACAAATGCAATAAACGAAAAATATATTCAGAATTTTAAAAGAACGGAAAATATTTTTTTTTTTCAATAAAATGTAAAAATTTTGACTTATAATTCAATCTCAAAGCTTGTGAAAGCAATACAAGCCATACCGTTTGACGGATGAAAATGAAACTATGTCTAAAAATAGAACATTATGTGTAGAATGAGATGAGATAATTTTCATCAAAATTACATTCCTCAAAGGGGCGTTACAGTACGATTTTTGTTTTCAGAAAATGTTTTTTTGACGCTAAACGGCTCATTAAAAAATCAGGAACATTTGACCAAAAATGGAATGAAAAATTAGCAATTTATGAAAAAATCATGAAATTTTAATCAGGGCAAAGAGCAATAAAGCTATAAAAACTGTTTGTTTATCCTGGACTAAGGGATCCATCTGCTGTACTTGTCGATTTTTTTTATATTTTTTTACATTGTTTACGTTGACTTAAAATAGCTGAACAAATGAACTGCTAAAATTGTTGAAAATCATGAAAATAATTTTTATTTTAATGAAGTTATAATTAAAACAAAACTGTTCCATTATTCTCCAGTAAAATGTTATGCTTCCGGGAGTGTCTTTAATTGAAGTTCTAATAATTTAGTTTATTCATTCAACTTGATATTTTATACAGTGGTAACTTCAAACAGTAAGTACGACTTTCATTTTAACTTATTTGTGCAATATCATAAGTACTTAAACAGTTTAATATTATAGGCATGTGCAAATAATTAGATGACTAATTATTTGCACTATTTTTAATGATTACTTTCAATGAATATGATAGGTTGACTTTTAAATCAGCTTTTTTTTGGTTAAGACATTTTGTATCTTTTTGCTAAAATAAACCTTTGTGGATTAATGTTAAAAAAGATTTAAAATGCTTATTATGGTTTATTTATGAAGTATAATTATCTATTTATTAATGGTACATGTTTGCTACAGAATATTTCACAATATACCTATTTACTTCGAAATATGCTAAACTAATTAAAATATTGTCGCTTAATTTATTTTTTACAATTACTATAATTTAAGATGAATGAAGAAATAATAATTCCATTGGGTTATTAAAATTAATTGTGAAAGTTATACTTCTTATAATTTAGTTGCATTAAGAAAACAGAATATTTTTGATATATGTCATATTAAAGATGTACATGTTCATACTTCATAAATAATCCAGTATTAATCATTGTACATTGTATATATGAAACATATTACAACTTAGACTCCCTAAAAATGAGATTATGTTAATTAAACATTGATTAAGAAGGTACATTAAGAAAGTGTAATTTACTTAAGTTATTGATGAGAAGTAAATTTCATATTGCAATTGTAATTTAAAAAAGAAAGATAATTTATTTTTGTAATGGATATTGATACAATTAATAGTGTTGAACATTGTTTAAAAGTGACTACTCCAAACTTTTTTTTCAACAGGTTTAAATAATGATTACATTTTCATCACAACCAGTAAAATGCTTGTAGGCATTCATTAGAATGAATTAATTGAAATATGAACTGTTGTTGTTGCTCCTACAAATGAGGTCCTTGCAATACAACTTATTTTAAAGGTTTAAAAATCCTTCTATTGGGAGACTTTGAATGATGAATTGCAAATATTTTTCCAAAATCTATTATTTTCAGTTTACTCTCTTTATAATTTGAATAATGAAGACACCCACATTATACTAATCAATTAATTAAATTGATTATCAATGACTTCGAAAATATATT
Organism: Hermatobates lingyangjiaoensis; assembly: GCA_026182355.1. Classification (NCBI taxonomy): domain Eukaryota; kingdom Metazoa; phylum Arthropoda; class Insecta; order Hemiptera; family Hermatobatidae; genus Hermatobates; species Hermatobates lingyangjiaoensis. Next base: position 138,524 of record JAPFBL010001618.1, read on the forward strand.
TACTCACAGTACTGTTGAGTGCATACTACTTCAGTTATTTTTATGTTGTGCACAAATTATACTTTGAACAATATTTCTGTTTACAGTCTTTCATTGAATGAGATTATTTCCATAGTATAATCTTTTATATTAAGTAATCAAAAGTTAGTGGTCTAAATGTGCATACTTAGGAATTATATTAATGATTATGGGAAGAATAGCATATGCAGGTAGTCCATGGAAGGCAGACAAATGTAATATGCACACATGTTTTATTTTAAGATATTTACAAATTTAATGTGCTTCATGGAACTTATTCCTGGAAGTTATTTCAAAAAAATGTTTTATTTTTTAATTAAAACTATTAATCTCAATTCCTTATTAATGTAAACCATATAGCAATAAGAATAAAATTTATCACTAAACAGGGTAAAAAGAAAACTTTCAAACAAAATAACTATCAAGAAAATTTTAATTTTTATGAAACATTTAACAAATTTGTTTGAGTTTATAATGAAGTAAAAAGAAGTCATAATGCGGTTGGCCACTCTGTTCTAGGACTGTGTTAGTGAACTCTTTGACTCCCTAAAGTTCTTTGCATGCTCCAGCCAGTCTGCAACTTCCCTTCATCAGAGAATCATGGCGGAAAATGCACTGTGGCTTATGCCAAGGTAAACTCAACAATTTTTCTTTGTTCACACATAATGTCACTTGATAATTTCTGTTAACACTAGTCTTTTAACTATATGTCAAAATATATGTTAAATTATGTGCAATAAATTAAAATTTAAATGGTAGTTAATTTTCTGCTTTACTTGTATTAAAATAATTGTTTCTTTTTGATTCACCGATATAAAACAAACGTAGAATAGTGCTATTATCATAAATGGTGATATAAAAAATACATTTTTTCTATATTGAACTGAACCAGTGCACTATTACTTTACAATTACAATGCACCTAGGTACTTACTATAATGGGAAAGTAATATTAACAATTTTTTTTGTTCGAAGATAATAGCACTTCATTTTTATGCCAACACTATTCTTTTGACTATAATTTAAGTATGTTTCATCACATATATGTTGAATTTATTGCAAAAAAATTGAAATTTAAATGGTAGTTAATTTTCTGCTTTACTTATATTAAAATAATTGCTTCTTTTTTATTCACCCATATGAAAAACACATAGAATACATGTTCTTATCATAAATTTTGATATAAAAAATATATTTTTTTATTTATTGAACTGAACCAATCCGCTATTGCTCTTCGTCAAAAACACATGGTCGACAATGCACCGAGTTAATATAATGCAAAGGTAATAACAATTTTTTTTTTCATCAACAACTTATTAGGGTTTAATAGGTCTGTTTATAAATGAATAAAATGACAAGAATTACTTTATGTTTGACATATACCAGAATTATTTGATTATGACTAGTCACAACCATCACTGACAAAGATTTCACCATTTTATATTACCATTGAGGTAATGTTAACATGTGTGTATTGTTGCAGGTACAGACGAAAGGATACCTGTACACAGGTTAGTGGGCATGTTATGTGTTTATGCATGTAATCATTTCAGGTTTATGTGTTCAGTTTATCACAGTACCTAGCACAGCACACTCAACGTCTTACACTGTTTGAAGCCCTCTTACTTCCGCTGTTCTTCGCAGACAGATCGTAATCTGTTAGGTCTCTATAAGAGTGATTCTCAAGGGTGTCTATAGGATTTCTAGCTGTCTCTCAGTGATTCAAATAATATATCCAGACATAAAAACGTATTCACCATACCTCATCTTACAAATTGCATCACTTTTTGTGAACACAACATTATTATTAGTGATAAGTAATAGGGATTTTCTTCTTAAGAAGACCTAATCACCTCAAATATATTTTATTTGCAACGAATATGTTCTATTAATGGCGAGATTACTTTTGTTCACCACTCTGACCAAAAATTTTACAATTTGCAACATTATTCCCTAGTCAAAACAGGCAAGACATAAAAACATTTCAATGGATTGAAGAAGAAGTTCGAGGTCCTCCCTATCCCTATAAACGTTTTAGCCCCAAACACTGAAGAAGACGCCAAGGCTCAACAAGTTTATATTTCCCTGGGCAGAAGAAGAAACAAACTGAAAGTAAGTCTCATTTTCTTTATTTTTTAAAGATTATTTTTATCGTATTGTATTTGATCTAATTAAAATATTTCTCGGAGATTCGTATACAGTGTGTTTCAGCTATTTGTAGAATTAAGAACTCCCCAACTTCAAGCAGATTCAGAACCACTACCCTAGAATCATGACAAAGGCTTTTCAGGTATTTGAAAATGTCTGATTATTCTTATTGTAATTCTACTGTGTAGGTAACTTATCGTTGAATACATAGGTGTTTACATTTTTTTAAATATATGCATTACTGTTTCAATCTACTCTCTTGTGTAACTCATATGTTATGGGACTAGTAAAGCTCTTGTTGTGTAGGAAGAAGTTTGGTTACATGTTTCTTTAATTATATTAATGGTATATGTGTGAAGTACCTCATATATGTTGAATGGATTTTGTGTTTGAAGCATTTAAGTCTTTAGTTACATACATGTGTTTCAACTTCTCTCCATGTAGCTCATATGTTTTGGGGAGTAGAAACGTATTTGAAGTGATAAAGAGGTGTTGATCACATTCTTATTGTTTACTTATTTTATACTACTGTATAAAATAAGTTATATTTCTTGTATGCAATAGATGTTTTATTAACTATAAATTTTTGTTTTCATAAGTATTTCCATTCTACATTTCATGTCATTTGCAGGTAGAAACATTTATCAGGTATATGGAGATGTATACCTAAATTTTATTTTAATTTTACTCTATGAGCTATCTTATAACTGTTGAATAGAATATCAAATGTAAAATATTTAAATGTTTATTTTATAGCTCTCTTCCACTCAACCAATTAAATCAACTGATAAAAGAATAGAAATATTCTTCAGAATTCTGAAGAAGTATGACAACATCCTGATATTTAATTATGTTACACATAATCAAGTACTACATAATCAGAAAGGTAGTACCAACAATCATTCCTCTCTTTCAATTATAAAGTCATGTGCATTTCTTTGTGTAACATAGCCTTCATTATTTAAGTATCTATCAGGTTGTTCACAGCTAATCACCACAATAGTTGATATAGCTCACCTCACTAATGAGATTCTTTGCTGTCCATAATTTAAGCTTAGGTAGATCAATACTTATACAATTTATTTTTCTGTAAGATTCCTGTAATAATTCTATATTTTTGAATTAATTCATATATCTATTGGTGCTATCTGTATTTGTTAATTCATATGTATAGGTTCTGTTGATTTGCTCTTGTGATGGATATATCATGCCTAATGAAGTTTTTTATTTGGCTAAAATCCTCATATAACTATAGGTAGAGCGTTTCTCATTTTTAATGTAATATTACTCGTATGAAATGCAAGGTTATGTAAAATTCGCAGTAAGATAATACCTAATACGATATTTTATGTTTATCTCGAACACATTACGCAACTGTGATAAGAGATTTATGCAGAAACGCACATCAGGTAACTTAGTTTACTTAGTATTTTATTTACTCACCAGTCAGTAATAAAAGAAAAAAAATATTAAATAAAATATTTGTTATTCTACTGATCGGTTTAGTAAATTTATTTATTGTATTTTACGCCTGCTCTTGAGATTGACCCTCCCATTTGGCGCCTAGCAGTCAATATAAATTTGCAATATTGTTTCGCTCGGGTTGATTTGCTTCTTTGTTAAAGTCAGCAAACATACACATAATGGATGGTCATTGGTCATGTCCTCTCGGAAGTACAGAGGGCTTAATTATTTACAATAAAACTCTTATTGCTCAAGTTTATTACTACTCAATTAAAACGTATTTTTCACGCAGAATTAATACTTTTAACTACTTTTTAAATAGTTGCAGATATTTTATTTTTCTGCTGGGCTATATATCCTGGTAAGAGTTGTATAACACAGAATTAGGCGTTGCTGTCTTTCTTTCGACCACAAATAAATACATTCAAATTTTATCATTCGTACTCATTTTCTAGGATGTTATTACAATTTAACAAATTATTAAATTATATTAAAATTTATGTGTGTAACGTGTCGTATCTTGACGACAATTTAATAAATCCTGGTAGAAAAAGTCATTTTATAGGTAGCCACTACTACTGTTGCCTGGTGGAGGTTTCATACTATAAAGTGACAGAATACCGAGTATGAGAGCCATGTGAAAACTGTTCCATACAATAAGGCTATTAAATTAATCAATTAAGGCATTTGTTAATGATATACCCTTTTCGAGTCAGTAAATATATTACGATACATCCTCTATAATGAAGCTTCAATCTCTTATACAAGGAAAAAAAAAGAATCTGTACTGGAAATCGTCATGCCATGTTCAATAAAGTACCAGCATAACTAAACTTTAGGGTAATCATCCATACTATAAATTATCTTAGATGCTTCTGATTGACAATGATCAATAAACATTGTCTGATATTTTTATTCAAAATGAAGTAAAAATCTTTCAGTATAAGACTGCTGGGTAAAACTTTTGGGACGAACTTTATATAATTTCGCAGTGTAAGTTTAAAGTTTAAGTCAAGTTTAAAATGTTAAGTAAACTGGAATGATGTGTTTCCTTCATGCCTCTCCCAGTTGTCAAATTGGACTCTGATATGTACTGGCTCAGAACTTTCTTATGAAGTTAGATATAGGTTAGGTTACAGTGGTAGTCCCAAAAGGGAACACCGCAGGCCGAGCATTGGCCCTTTGTGATACCACACAATGAAGATTAATTCTACAGTGGGAGTCCTAAATTTTGCCTAACTCAAGTGTATTTAGAGTAGGGATCTTTAACGAGTACTGACATCGTACAGGCTCGTGACCGACGGTCCTTCTCCGAGGGAAGACGTGCTCAGATTTATTCACCTCCCACATGAACAAATCGAGGGCCAGGTAGAGATCGAACCCCGGTCCTATCAGTTCAGAGGCGAGTACGTTAACCACTGAGCTAACCTGGCCCCCAAGTTAGATATTACTTAATTAGTTAATTCTTACCAATCAAATAGTGAATAAGATAGTTTGTTTTGAGTTCACATTTTTTTTGGTAGTTTTACTAAAAGATTTAAATCATTTGAATAATAGTGCTTTAATAATATAATTAATTTGTAATAGAACAATTTAATTATATGTTTATTACATCCATATTTTAATTGTAAATTTATTTTTTCTACAAACTTTTTATTTAAAGGCGTATTTTAAATGAGCACGTTAATAAAATAAGAATAGCAGGTAGTTAAACAATAGATGCATCACTTTATATTTCCAAAAAGAAACATTTGTTCAGAAAAGTGAATCATGTGCTAAATAACTTTACTATCAGGTTACATACATACAAATTGAACAGTTTTTTTTTGTTGAGACAGGAACAAAAATTATTCAAGGCTGATGTTCAAAATTAAAAATTACTTATATTACATGCATTTCAACTATTCACTTCTGTTTCCAATTGATTTTACAAAGGGATATATGTTTCATATGGGTTTTTGAATGTTTCATTCTTAGGTGGATTCAAGCAAATAAATAGTGGAATATTAGTTTGAATCCTTTAGTTTGAATTTTAATATTATTTTGTTGACAATTATTGTCAATAGTACATTCAGAGAATTTAGTTTCAGGCCACTTAAATTTAGAGAAAGTTATAAGTTTTTATTTACCAAAGTATGTATGTCTAATGTTATTCAATAATATATATAACAGATATATATATGACAGAATATTAGATTGTTTTCTATTGTGCTCCTGGGAAATTCAATTTTAGTTCATTACGGTATAAAAGTACTATTAATCTTCAACTGAACATTAAAAAACAATTTTTGCTATTTTAGATCAATGATTGTGTAACTTTAAAAATTATTCTTTTGAATCAATTACTAATATATGGAAAAGGGTACTGTTTAATTCAGTGCAAATTATACTCTATCAAACCAGTTTTCAAATAATCTAAAAAAAATTACTCACTACAAAAAATATTACCTAGAACATTTTTTTATAAAATGTAACAAATTAGGGAAAGTGGAGTTTTGAGTATACTGTTGAATCAGTAGTTGATTTCATAAAAGAAAACTATTATTAGTAAAAATTCCGATTAATTCGTATAAATATATTTTTTTAACAATATATGTTGAAAAGAACTAAACCTTCACAAAGGTAAAGTTTTTTATTGAAAATTATGAACTGTTAATTAACAATTCCATGAACCTTAATTGAAATCAATCTATGTATTACCTGGAATATTGCCAATATCCATATTACTCTGTGAAACATTATAAAACGTATTTTGATGGTTAAGTGTATTTTTAAAACAATCACCTGGGCTTTTCATATTCAATTGCCAAGTACAGGACATCTTGCAATTAATAAATAATTGTTCAAACAATTTTACATCCAGGTAGTGATAAAAATGCAGGATAAATCCCCACAACTGAGTACATTTTTCCTGTATCATTGCGAGTTCCGCCGAAAAAAAAACATTAGAATTGTTAGACACTGTTGTTGACAAATGTTGATATAAACTATTTCCTCAGAGAGGGCAGGCAATGAGAATTAAAACTTGAGTGAAAAAGATTTGGTTAAAACTTCTTGTGTATTCTTGTTAATTATTTTATCAAATTAATTCTGTATCATTGTAGAATCATTATGGACAAAACATTTATTTCATGTACCACTAATAAATTTGCGGAAAAAGTAAAAAAAAAATGATTGTCAGTTAAATAATATTTTTGTTTTCATATAATTTTTTTCAATTCATTTTCACTTGAGGGTAGTTTATGATGTATTTACTTAGAATTTCTATCTTATCATTTATACCTTTCTTAAATAAAAAAACCCATGTTAAAAACTACATATAATCAATCAGCAAAAAGTTTATACAAACATATAAAAATTAGATATATCTCACTCAACGTTTACAATTCAAATGACATTACGACGCAAATGTTCAAATCAAACTTGTCTTCAATACATTCTAAGTGGAAGGCAGACATCTTGGGGGATAACACGATTAAACTATCATATCCTTGAACTGACTAAATCAAAGGCCTGCAAAGTAAGATTTGTGTCGGCAAAGAGAATTGAATCAGCCAAAATTGGGTCTAAATTGTCCGTAGTACTCTCACCTGAAATAGAAAACTGCTTTAGCAAAATGAGGCATTAATTATATATGTTGATTTAATTTTTCACATGCCTTCTTACTATCAAGCTAAAACAATGCTTTAAATTTATTATTATTTAGCTCAAAATTCAAGTGAATCAATAACAGATTTTCAGTTGTATGTCTAAACATTTTGCCACCTTGGTTGATCTCCTATTTGCTGCCCTTAAAATGCATTCAAAATCAAAATTGAAGATTAACAACAACACTACTTACAGAAATGAAATGAAATTTGTCAATTTAAATTTGAAATAATTAAAAATTTAGTATTTTTATATAATCTAGATAAACATAAAAGACAACAACAAAAAAAAGTACCACATGGGACTGATTGTCCCACTGCATGGCACGGTTCCACTGCATATACAGTTTTTCAGATTTTTACATATACATATTTCAGTTTTTAATCTTCTATTATTACTTGCATACTAAGTTTTATGTGTTGTAAGAGGTGAATGTCCTATTATAATTTTAATGTCAAAACACTTTTTATTCCATTTTGTGACTTGCTCAAAAGACAGGTTTTCCAATAAAATTTACCAACACAAAAATAATGTTCATTGTATATCATCAACTACTTAACTATAATTAAATATATTATTCACTGAACAAATTATTACTTTGTAAGTAGTATTACATATTGATATTTTTGTACTGAAGTTGGAGTGTGGAGATGTATCGACATTTTTATCAAAATAATACAGGGACGCGTTTGGGACATCATGGTTAAATTTGATATAAAACTAGAAAAAACTGATTTTTGATAACCTATTAAATATGGGTACTAACCGACCAGAGGGATTATCGGCAATATCTTAAATATTGCATTGCAGCATCGTTCTATGAAAAGAAATGAGAAAAGATGAATTTTGAATTGTTTGAAATTTAAACTAATCAAAAAAGTTTGCAACGTTGGCAGAATAAATTGACAGAATAAAGCTGTTCGCAGGCCTGGTAATGTGACTCGCCATACCAAATGGGTGTCTAATCATAAATAAGTTATACTATCATCCTAGAATCGCACAAAGTAGCTATATAACTTTCAAATAAGTGTGGACGTTAAAAAAGACATTGCAGTAATCTACACGTAGGATGAGTGCCAATTCACTGCTTTTCTATACGGATTTATGTCTGACTTATAGAAATCACTTGTTTGGAAAGAAAAAAATCTACCTGCGATTGCTTCAGACTCAATAGAAGTTTGAGATTGTGTTCTGCCTTAAAAGTGCAACCGTACTGTCAAATCCTTTCCTTTATTTCTTGTAGGTTTATAATCTAGTAGGTTTTATCAACATCTCAAATTAAAATAGCTGCATATGCAGTGTCATATGTTAATGCTAATGCATTCTTCTTCATAGGAATAAACAACAAGTCTTTGTTTTCAGATTTAAACAAAACATTTGTTGGCAGCACTGTAACATTAGACAGTCTAATATTGAAATCCCTTGAGCATAGCAGATCAATAATTATTTGAAAAACATTAATCACTCAGGACTTCTGCAAATTTATTGATAGGACCTTACACATCAAGACTGAAAACCCAACCTTAGAGAGATAATTACTATTCCTTTTATACGTTGCAGTATTAAACTATAGTATTTAATCTCAATGTTTAGGCAAACAAAACATAACCTTTTTACCATTTAAAAGTGCTAAAATAGTAAAAAAACAAAATTAGCGGTTTCAACAGTGCACTTACTCTATTTATCAAGCTTAAACTAATTTAGTTCATGAAGAAACACTAACCCCATGGTTTCCGCAGATATTCTACTTGTACAGTAGGCTCCATGCGGTCTACGCTATTTAAGAAGTCAGAGTTAAGGGTTATTGCTTCCAATTCATCATCTTGCCTGTCAGCTTCCAAAATACTCATAGTAGCTCTTTGAACTTCTTCATCAAATGATATCTCTACATTTCTGGACAGAGAATCTTCTTTAGAATCATCTTTTCTTTCCTGCTGAAATATATACAGTAATAGATTCAAGCAAGCATAATGATTTTAAGAAAAAAAGTCTCCACACCATTCTTGCTGTTTATCAGAAAATCCCCTCATTTTATAAGCAGTTATGAACGCTCCAGAAGTTTACTGTTCTCTTTATTCTTACAAACCAGTGAATCTTGTAAACATTCTGACAGGTACCAGTATAAAATAGATAAAAATAAATTTATACAACACAACATGACTGTTCTAATTAACATTAATTAATCTTTAACAACAAATGCATATTCAAACTTGGTCAGAATTTTGTTGTTTTTGGAAAAGTTTGACAAGCTTATGAAGCAAATATCGTGTTCTATTTATATTTGTAAATAATTAAGTTCCATTCAATTATAGTTTATAATTTTACGAAGACATTTATATAATTTACTAAGAACTCTGAAATAAAAAATATAATGCTTAAAATTACCCATTTCTTAAATTTGTCATCGTATTCTTTATTGAGCGTCCAATAGTGTCCTGAACCACCAAGATCTGATTTCCCGCCTTTTCGAAACTGTGGGTTTATACTTAGGTTATGTCTTACTGAGTTCTTCCATCTCGGATCATCTTTGTCGAAGTAAGGGAACTTATTCCTAAAAAAAAAAATGATTTAAAAAAATGTTACATTTGCTTATAATTTATACCTGTGTTCAATATCAGTATTAAATCATTTTCGTTATAATATATCTAGCTAACATTTTAATAATTTAGTATTATTCCTATTTATGTTTTACAGTTTACAATGTATTTATATTTAACAACCTGGATTTATAATCAGCAACCTGGAAAAAATACAAACTTATTGAATTTAGTGAATATGTATATAATTATGTAAAAGTTAAGAAGTAATTTTTGGATTGAAATATTTAAAAATGAATTAAAATATAAAATCAGTTTTTTTGGAATAATTAAGGATGTGATTTGATCGTCGTATGCTCAAGCCATTTCAAACATCAGATTGTCTAATAATTAATATAATAATAATAATTAATAATTAATCTGTTATAAAAAAATACACGTTTCAAAGTTCGGTTTATATAATTAAAGTTTTTAAGAACATTAGTAAGAATATATTTTGTCTGTGATCATTCGGCACGGTTGAATTAATATAGTTTAATATTTACGGAAGATTTAATATTTTACTCTAAACTAAGACTGAGGTCAGATAGTAAACGAATCAATTTCAAAAAAATACCGAGCGATCTAACCCAAAAGTTATCAAAAATTTGTCATCCTTAAATAAGTGACTATAAACCTTAAATTAACCTTAAGTGACTATAAATAACCTTAAATAAGGTTATTTAAGTGTGTAATCCCTAAATAACCTAGTTCTCATAAATAATGTTTGGCAGAAATTGTAGCGCAGTCTATCAGTGTATCTGTTAAAAAAATTATTTATGGTTAATGAATATGAACATATATTAAATGAAGTCCTTTATTTTCCAATACTCACAATTGAAAATTCAGTAGCAATATTAATAATAGATGTTAACAGAAATGCTACATTTCCACAGCTAATTAGAAATACTTACTGAATCCAGCGATAAATTTCAGCAACTGTTAATCTCCCATTTTCCAAAAGAGCTTTCTCTATCATTTCAGTGTAAGTTAAGCCTGGTTTGTTGAACTTAGGGTCCATTCTTGTTTCTCCTGTAAATATGAAAAAAAAATTTCGGTTAATGTAAGTTCTGATTTGTTAGAGAAGCACGTAACATAATTTCTTTCCCTAAAGAAAAAAAAGCTACTTTGTTTTAAAAAAAATGTTTCGTTTTAAAAAAAATATTTAAAAAGAGCATTTTTTTGAATTAACATATTTTAGAAATTAATAATTACTTTAAATAGAGAAATGATAAACGTGTTTATATTTTTAGTTAATTATTCCAATGTGATGAATATATGTATTACTATATTCATAATGCAAGTTTTTACAAACTATAATTTAAGTTAAACTATTAACAGTTGTAACACTTATATATAAATAAATAGTTATAAACAATTCTATTAATAAATTCCTGACAGACCAGTAACGCAATGACAGATAACGATGGTAGAGACTGTAAGACTTTTAATCAAATAAGCTATGTCAAAACATAGCAGCTATGTTAAAATTTAGTATTTTTAATGTTATTACTAATTTTGTATTTTTAATATATGCTATTTTTGTTGTATTAACAAAGCATAAGCCAGCTGGACCTCTACAACAGATTTACTTCTATTATCCTATTAGGCTGGAGGGCTCTTAGTTACACATTTTTCCAATAGATTGACAGAGATATCCGATTCTGTGCTTAGACATAACTAGTTGTACTGAAGAAGGTACTAGGTTAGCCCAGTAGTTTACGATCTCTCCTCTGGACTGGTAGATCCAGAGTTCTATACTCACTCTGTCTTCAATTTATTCACGCGGAAGTGATACAAAATCTGAGTAGGTCAATTAAGAGAAAGTTAAGCCTTCGATCCGATAAGAAAACAAACATGTCATTCAGTACACAATTTATAATAAATCTAGAAGTTAAAGAGTGAATTTACAACATACATAGTTATTTCTTGCTAAACAATATCCAACCAATACTAACTCATTTTGAGTCCATACTGCTGTGGTGAATTGAAATCAGCATGGGATTTAAATAATTTAGCGGCACTAAAATTCATCAACCACGAAAGATTTGAATAGTCATCTTCCTTGTTAGAATTTTTTTTCTGTTTTCTTGACTGATGATTTTCATCAGAAGATGCCTGCAGCTTTCTTTCGGAGTCAGGTGTCCCTGAGTACGTCATGTTGGTCCCAGGGCCATGTGAAGTCCATTTTCTTTTCACAGCGCCACTGGTATTCATCTCTAGTCTCATAAAGTCTCTAAGAAAAATTTCGTTTATAATTAATCAGACATATGTGTAACAAAATTTTAGTAGTCTGTATAATACTTATTTATTACAAATAATTCAAATAATATTTATATTTTTTTTGTTAGTATTGTTAGTCAAATAAGCCTAAATATAGTGGAGAACTAGAAATATAATTAAAGAATTAAATTAAAATGTGGTGAAACATGAATATTTGGGAAGCCAGAAGACAAATGTTGTTGGTTTTATCGGATGTTATTTCATCAGTGTGGTTCTTACAGTATACAATCGAATTGTTTCCATTCACCTAGTAATCAACTGAAAAACGAATCACATTCCGTATAGGGTATCTCGTATATATATATAGTGAAGACTCCTCTCACAACAATTAGTGGCTTTCACCAACAAACAGATTTAATAATTAATCTTTTGAAATGTTAGTGACCTCACTTCAATAAATAATAATAATTAAATAATTACTACTATTCAAATTTTACTGTAATTGTTTATTAAATTGTGAACCATTAATTGTTATAAATGTATACCTATTAAGTTATGTTATATTTTAAGAAAACATGTTTTCTAATTTATTAATCTAATATATCAATCCATAAGACCCAATTAAATATAAGATAGTGATTAAATAGAAGGAACCTTTAGTTAGTTTAAATATAAAACTCGATGTCTTGATTTAGTTGAAAAAGTCAGATATGCGAGTATTGTTTTTAACTCTTATATGATTGAATGAAAGTAGAAACCAAAAAGCTATAATAAATGTACTAAATTTATAGGATTATAAATGGGTTTAAAATGTAAGTAATAATTAATTTAAAGTATTATATATCAAGATTGAAAAATGTAAGCGATTTTAAAACAATTTGGAATATCAACATACGGCAGCTAAATAACTTCCAAAATGACTGGATTGAGGTATGGCTGTTCCTGAGAACAGGTTAGATAGACTGATTAATCTTGTAATATAAAACTATTTATTATTAATTGATAGAAGATAATTAATATATTAGGTACAGAGTAAATATACTTTATGTAATATTGCTATCAATTTAGCATAGTTTTATAAGAGAAAATTGTAAAAGTTAACAACAATGAAATTTATTGTTATGTTTTTTATGGCAAAGTACATCCATTTCTAGTATATATTTTAAACTATAAACTTCATTAACCTGATGAAATAATTATTACTGAAAACTAAGTTTGACGGGAGTTACTGACGCCTGCTTCAATCATATTAAATTTTGCTGCAATAGTTCAAGGAAACACTAGCAATATATATTAATTTAAGTATAACTTAATATCAGTACAGTTTTATATAGCAATTTTCATAAGCATTAGTCTTACTACTTGAATGACAATTTAATAATTATTTTAAAAACAATTGGAATGTAAAAAAGTTCATTAATCATGAAGAATAATATTAGAAATAATAAAATGACATTAGCGTACCTGATAAAAGAATTGAGTTGGCGTGTGGTGTCCTCCAGCAGGAGGTCCGGCATGACGTTACACAAGAGCGAAGAGCATATCCTGCAAGCAGCGGCTGCGGTGTGCTGCAAGTGGCCAGCCCTCACTTACCAGGCACCGCCTGGTACTCGCTGCCGATCTATAATCCTCCATGACGCCACTTCTATCTCACTATTATGCTCAGCCATAATATTAGCATTTTTTTTTTTAATTACCTGTTTTATGAAATATATACATTACCTAAAAAAAAAAGAACTTAATGAAAACTTATTAAATGATAATTTATAAAAGAAAGTATTAAAGATACATGATGTGGTCTTTAAAGTAAATATAATAAGAGAGCAAATAACTTACTCGTATACACAAAAGAATCATGCAAAACATATATTAAATTAACAAAAAAAAAAAAAAATGAAGAAGACAAATAACACAACAGAAATGTCCAGACATTAAATATAACTGAGCTTCATTTTATTCAAAAAATTCAGCAATGCAAACAGAATTTCCTAATCAAAGCTGAGATGTTTTTGAAAGGGCTGAAAATCTATTCTTTTTGATATATTGAGTAATTATAAGTAAGTCAAATAGATAAGCTATTAAGATATGCGTATTTTAAATAATTTAATATTCAATATATTAATACCTCATTAAAACAACCATTTACTCATTTTTTTTCAAAAAGTAGACTTCCATGAGTTTTAAAGAACCCCCCCCCCCCCCTAAATTATTTTATTAAATTCTATCAAAATTCAAGATAAATTAAACAAACTCATTTTCAAACCAATCAAAATGATATTACGGAAATAATGATTAGTATAGCGTTTAAATCTCAAATTATTTTAATACAGTACAGTAGATATAATTATGTTTTATTTATTCATTATTATTTTTTTATTTGCTCTTTAATTATATTTTAATAATTTAATTTTTAGTATAAAAATACCATCCCCAGCTTTCCGTATTTTGGGAGCACTTACACTGCTACTATGGTGAAAAGATTCTTTCAGAGTAGTTTCTTTTCTAAAGCGGATCACGTCTTGTGTCCTGAGGATGACGATTCGTAGAAATATCGAATTATGTTGTTCAATTCTTTCAATGTGTTCATTCTATATAATTTAATATATAAGATCAATTTTAACCAAACATTTTAATGACGTGAAACAAAACTCAACTAATAAACAACTCTTATAGATAGTGACTGATAAATATTAAAATGTTAACTAATTTCAAGGTTATGCACATGTACAACTGTACCAGAATTACAGGCTTAAATAATGAAGTCATTATGTTTGTAACTCGGACATTGACCGTAACTCAAATGGGACAAACATGTATCCACCAGTTACGGTCAATGTCCGAGTTACAAACATAATGACCCCAATCATTATTTAAGCCTGTAATTCTGGTACAGTTGTACATGTGCATAACCTTGAAATTAGTTAACATTTTAATATTTATCAGTCACTATCTATAAGAGTTCTGGGGTTTAGTTTTATTCTCCAATAGTTCTCAATTTGTACTTGAGCTAAAAACGATTTCAGTGACTGCTTATTATGAAGTATCTCTCAAACTATTTAAATTTTGCCTAAAAATAACCTCTTATTCTTATCAGGGAATAATTTGTAATCAATTAAAAAGATAAAATGTATTGTTTGACGAGTGGTTTTAATTTTTTTTTTATAAATTCACTCTTCGTCTTCTTTTTTTTATGTTCGCGGAATAATAATTTCTTAAGGTTTTATGAGTATAAAAAGGGTATTACTGGGTTAAAGTTTATTATGTCGAACGCTATCAATAATATTGCTTGACTGGTTTATAATCTAGTAGGTTTTATCAACATCTCAAATTAAAATAGCTGCATATGCAGTGTCATATGTTAATGCTAATGCATTAAGGCCAGCACACTGGTGCTCTGGATATGCGATTCGGAAGTAGTCATATTTACTGCAAGGAAAAGTTTTGGGTAGAATCATTTCGTGCAATTAATTAACCGTATGCGACTCAGTACAAAAATACTGAGGGAACAAAACAGGTTTAATAAATAGTATTATGACTATTCTTTCATAAAATAACAATTTAGTAGGTTTCAAGTGTTTAAAAGTTAAACATGTTACTTCAGAAACTTTTCATGGTACTAGAAGTCTTCAATTACTGCTTGAAAACTGACATAGTCAGGGATTTTGCTCAAAGCCCATCATTGAAAGGCGTGATTGATTCACCATTGCAAGTTACACTACTTTTTCAATCCAAGGCGGCTACAACTAGTACTTTATATTCGAAAGTCCTTTATATTAAAAATGACTGGGATATTATGTCATTTTATTATTCATGCACGAGTAGGGAACTAATTCGTGCCATACCATACCATGACGAGGCTCAGATTCAAAGTAACAAGTTTACACCCTTTGGCACAAGTTAACATATCCTGAACGTTTATTACATATAAAAAACTGCATGGAAGGAAAAAATAAATTGTCGTATTCTTTCTTATTTTCTTTTTTTACATAAAATTTAATTGAACTTAAAATTAACGAATTTTTTCCTAATACTCGTAAACAACATTTCGAGTTTCTAGAGAAACGAAAAAAGTGGGAAGAAATGCTGCCCATTTTGAAATAAAGTACGATAAAATACCTTTTGCAAGATGAAATATTTCCCAAATAAAAGCAAAGTTAGTTCTTTCCACACTAGAAATTATAAATGTGGTTCTTGTCATTATGGTTTATCAAACATGAAATTTTTGTATGGATAATTCGCGTAAAAGGAATATTACAAAATTTCAAGTTACAAGAATAACAAGAAGAGAAGGAAAAAAAAATCAAAACCACTCGTCAAACAATACATTTTATCTTTTTAATTGATTACAAATTATTCCCCGGTATTATTTTTAAGAAATATTATTGGTAATTATTTTTTTTTTTAATTGTTAATATAAAACAATGTTACATTAGTATAATTAAGATTAACAATATTATTAGATAAGTAACATTTTTGAATAACTAAAATTTGAAATTGAATAAAAGAACTTCCCTGGCTTACTTCATAATGAATTAAAAATACCTAATTTCTTGGGACTTGTAATAGTGAACCACATTTTCAACATCGCTCGTAACTCAAGGGTGGAATAGTCTCAAAAACACAAAATGTTTTCAGGACACGTGATTTGGAATTGTGGTAAACTTAAGGATTTATTAAAGTATTTTTTCCAAATTACTCTGAAGTTATTTGGAACCGGTAGGATTGTGAAACAAAAGATGGGACTTAGTGCGTTAATCCGTCGTGAAGTTCTCTAACAGGGCTTTTTATTTAATTCCAAATGTAAGTTAATTTACAGAGAGTTAAAAAAGAAGAAACAATATCATAATAATTCAATATTATACTTGAAATAAAAGATAGCATTTTTGAGACATATGACGACGGAATTGACACTGAATCCTGCACAAAACTATGAGAAACAACATTCAATAGAACAGTGGTCGCCAACCTTTTTTGACCTATCGTCCACTTTTTACAACGTTGTTGACTCATCGTCCACAAAGACAAAACAAGAACATTCATAGCCAAATCAAATATCTATAGAGCTACAAAAACGAAACACCCAAAGTCTAACTAAGATGTCAACCATTAACAGTTAATGAGAGGCTTGTCCTTTTTGTCTGCATGCATGAGTTGAAAATGATCACGGAGTTGTGTCGGTTTCATTGCTTCATTAGAAAATGTTTGATTGCATATGAGACACATTTGTAGTTGTGTGTTGGTGGACGAAGCGAAGAATCCATATTGTAGGAAGTCGATTGAATATTGTCAACAGATCTTCTTACTTTTTTTTTTAAAAAAGAAGTAAAATATTTGAATAGCACGGAACTGACACACGCAACGCAGATAAGCCTCGCCGACTGATTGAAACTATGAGTGAAACCACCGATTATTGTTTCCGCATAGGAAACGGTCATGAGTCAACGAGTGAACCAAGCGTCGCTAGTGATGAATAGTCGTGCTATCTTCCCTAAAAGTCAGCCTCACTAAAATATAAGTACAAGTAGATAAGAAGAGACAGACTGTGAAACTGTTTTTCCTTGTTCACTCATCTATCGTCCAACGCCAACCCATCATCATCCTTTGGCTTCTCGCCACCCACCTGAGTTGCCAAATCGCCCACTGGTGGGCGCTCTCCCCCACATTGGCGACTACTGGAATAGAATAACCTTATTAGATAATAGTGGTATTCCATACTCTAAACTTTAAACTAATCCAGTACATACTTGCTATGATTATACGTCAAATAACTATTTTAAACACATGAAGGTGGTTTAAAGAAAAAACCCTAAAAGAAAAGTATTAAAGTACTATAAATGAATATATTAATTAATAATAATTTACAAGATTATACAAATGCTTAATTTTAATTTATTTCTCTTTGAAATATATTTATCATTTCAATCTCAAATGCGGGCACTCTACAAAAAGTTTCAAGTCTTAGAATTTTAGTATAGTCAGTAAACAAATAACGAATATTTTCTAGTAGCTATTCGGCACATGATTTGGAATTACAACTTGCACAGATATTAAACTTGTTAATTGTATTTATTTCATAAAATATGTTATTTACTTTCTTGTAATAGAATATATAATTAATCCTATTTACTTGAATACAGTTTTATTCTAAAGAGTGGTTTTGTATTAGATGTATGTAAAATATAGTTTTCCTGTCTTCTGATTACTTAAAGGTAAAATGTGAAATTTAGTTCAAGAAAACATAACATTCAAGAATAATACCTAATTGAAGAATAATTTTTACTATGTAAAATAGATGTTAAAATTATCTTTCAAGTGGCATAATTATATTCTTTTGTCAAAGGAATTCCTGCTGGCAAGTACACTACTGTTCCAGACCGGCCAAAAACACATTTTAATTATGGCTTTAAAACTCTGTATGATTATGTGGAATTCTATTTCCATTTTAAATGTAGACTTAGTTACCCAAGCTAAGAAAAGTAAGATATGTCTTATGAAATCTCATCGGTGATATGTACAATTGGTTTTAATGATCACATTGGTGATAATTCATGCAATTAACAATATTACAAGTTTTCTTTCAATGAATCCTTTAGCATTTAAAAATTCAAATAATTATTTCATGCTAAATAATGAACAAGTTATGCAGATAAAAAATAATTTATTTTGAGTTAGAGTTATGTAAATTCAAAGATTATTTAGAGAATTAATGCTGGCGTGAAAAGTTAATCTGGGTTAATTTCTTATTGGCAATGTAAGCTTATCTCGTCTCTATAATCAGTTATTTTTTCGTAATCCTTTTTGCTGAAATTGAAATATTTACAGATCTTTCTAATTTCATGTGAAATTAGTTCATCGATGAAAATATAAAGGACATGTAATTCGTCCATATTACATTGTTTTCGTTCATCTGATAGTAGTCCATGGTCTTCAGCAATTACGTTATACGGTTTTACCTGCCCATTTCCTGAATTATATTTATCATACATCAATCCTAATAGAGAATTCATCGTGCTTTCAATTGCTTTTTTGCATTCTACAAGTGTAACTATTATAGAAACATCATATTCTTCCAGCATCGCTTTTGTTATGTCTAAATAATTATGCAGTGATAAACTTTTAAGATCACATTTCTTGGATTGAAGCATTTTGTGTAATTGAAACCAATCTACCAAAGAATTTGCTGTTGTACGCGAAGTACTTAACTCTTTCTGTTCAAATAAAAATGTGCCCTTCGTATTGCAATCACTTTCAGTAGATGCATCATTTATACTTTTTAATTCAGAAATGCTTTTTAAAACTCCTGAGGTAGTATTAAGATCATTATTAAACATTTGACTAGAAGGAACAGATCCTGAGACACGTTCAAATGGAAACACATAATTTTCATCAATGCGAATTGAGTCACAATAGTTAATACCACTTACTTTGCTACCCATAATTAGAGGGATGAAATTTTCCTTATATTCCTTTTCCTCAAGGAATAATTTTTCCAAATCTGGCATGTCCTCGGGAAAGTATACATTGATTACTGTATCGGAATCATTTTTTGCTAATTGTTTTAACTCTTCGTCAGTTCTAGACCCATCCACTTCAGTTTCCAATTCACATTTTAGGCCTAAGTCTAGATAATTTAAATTCTTGAAGATTGCATACAACATATCATTGAGATTTTCATTATTCCTTTCCACCTTTCTATAGCAAGGACTGACTTTATTCGATTCTCTTAAATTATCCATTTTATATCACCATTTGATACTGGCTGAAATAAATGAAATGAAATGTTTAGTTATGGCTTGCCTTTACATATATAAATAATTAAAATAACTATACAACTAATGAAATATGAAACATTTAGAATAGGGGATATAAATAAAAAACTTATTAATATATATGTTTCTAAATATATATATATATAAATGGGAAAATAAGACTAAGATCTTTCAAGCGTAATAAGCGGTCTTCGTCTGAGTCAAAAACCCAACTCAGTCTTGTTTTCCCATTTTCATATTGTGGTTTAATCATTGATTACTATTTCACGTGTTTATATGAAATCTTTATATATATATATATATATATATATAACAGATTCAATAATATATCGACCGTTTGATAGAATAGGTGTGTTCTCTAATCGGGGTTCGGTCAATTTTCCAGGATAAAAAATTAAACTCTCGTTGCCAACGTTTCAGTTTTATTTAAAACCTTTTTCATAGGCCTACAAACAAAGGATAATAAGAAATCACATATCAACATCAAACATATACACAATATGAAAATGGATTGTTACAACTTATGAATTTAATTTAAAGTTAATTCTTATTATCCTTTGTTTGTAGGCCTATGAAAAAGGTTTTAAATAAAACCGAAACGTTGGCAACGAGAGTTTAATTTTTTATCCTGGAAAATTGACCGAACCCCGATTAAAGAACACACCTATTCTATAAAACGGTCGATATATTATTGAATCTGTTATATATATTTATATATATATATATATTTATTTATATATATATTTATTTATCTATTTATATAAATATTTATTTATATTCATGTATACAAAACAGGTAAATGAAAGAGTTGTTTAAAATTAAATTAATATTCAAAATAAATATTTATGAATCTTATTTTCATGTTATTTTTATATTATTATTTCTAATTTCTATATTTATGGGCATCCCTCCTCCGTGCTGCTCTCGGATAAAGGAAGGAATCATTTTTTAATTGCTATCCATTTTCGATGTGTGTTAGACACATTACCAGGTTGAGACACATTACCATAACGAGCTCTAAATGTTTCTTTCTGGATCGTTAACGATAACATAGGTTAGTTTAAGTTGCAGTGGCAGTCCCACAAGGGAACACACATAGACCGATCATTTGTCCCATGTGATATGATACAATACAGATTGATTCTACATTGGAAGTCCTAAATTTTGCCTGACTCAAGTTATTTACAGTAGGGATATTTAACGAGTACCTGGCATCGTACAGGCTGGGGACCGACAGCTGAACGGCAACTCCGAAGTACGATGTGCTCAGATTAATTCATCTCTTACGTGAATAAATCGAAGGCCAGGTGGGTATCGAACCCTCGACCTACCAGTCTCAGAGGCGAGTACGTTGCCACTGTGTTAACCTGGCCCCTCTCGTAGTTCAGGCTCAGGTCCGGCAGCTTTGCGTTTTCCCTGAGAGACTGAGTGCAACATTTTTCAGCTCCCTACAAAAAACGTAGCCTTGTGGCAAACATTCGGACCACCAATAATCATTACTAAGATAATTCAGACTACCACTACAGCTGACCTGACCTCTTGCTTTCATTTTCTTGAGAGGCGATGTTATTGAAATTCATAATGATATGCTCATTGATCATATAAAACATTATGATGTAATTCTATGCAAAGAGCGTACTAAAGATGTAATGTTTTGTGACGTAAAAATAGGGTTATAAAATTATCACCTTGAAATTACTGTGTTCAAAATGAATGAAACTTGCAATTGCAAAATTGTAAAATGGAGCTTGCAATTACAGTAATCTTAGGTAATGGTTATCTTTTTTAAAAAATAGCACTGAAATTAATGCAAAATTGTTATGTCATGAAATAATAATGATCCATATTTACTCAGCAACTGAAAGAAGAAAAGAGATGGGTGGAGATCGTTTGTGATACTCAACTATTGGTCATTTGTGCTGAAGTGGGCGATGATCCACAGAACACTATGCCAGTAAGTCATTTGAGCCTGTGATGACATTCTGCCTTCATTTCCAGATAAACTAATTACACATCAATAAATGACTAAAGTATAAGTGAAAATTTTGATTTAAATGGATTTACAGAAAAATTTTGAAATTAGTAATTGTTAAAAATATTATTGTTAAAAATAAACTAAATCTCCATGGAAACATGACATGTAGCTTTACAAATACAGCTTCTAACTTTGTAAGTATGGTTTAGAATATTTCAACAAATATTATTAATTTGTATTAATTAATGCCTAATTACTTTTAAGTATGATAAAGATTTACATAATAATAATTATGACAATGACTAATTATACATAAATAAGCTTTATTTTATAAATAGTAAACTATTTTATGCTTACCTCAATTGATAAATATTAATACTTTATAACTGCTAAAGTAATGTTTTTGAGTTTTACAATTATCTAAATTATCGTTTAGTTACTTAAATAATTTTACTTATCTCAAAATTAGTTATTTAAATTATATGTGCAAGATGAAATCATCAGAATGGCTAAATAAACCTTAAAGTTTTTATCAGAACATTTTTTATTCCGTTTAAAGCATTTATACCAACTAATGCAGACTTGTCTTTTGCATCACAGCATTGTAATTTTACACTAATTATCTGCTAAAATTATTCGTTACAGCAATCAAATCGGTCGCCTCTAGACCGATAGGTCCGAGGTTCAATACCCACTTTGGCCCTTGATTAAGAGGTGAATAAATCTGCGCACGTTATTCATTGGAGAGGACGTTAAGCCGTAGGTCCCGGCCTGAAAATTTCAGGTACTCGTTAAAGATCCCTACTCCAAAATGCACTTGACTTAGGCAAAATTTAGAATTCCCAATGTAGAATGAATCTTCGTTGTATGATGTCACAAACGGCCAATCTTCGGCATATGTGAGTTCCCTGGTGGGACTGCCACTGCAGTGGCTGTAAGATAGTGGCAGTGAGATAACGTACCTAAGTACGACAATTCAGACAAGAGCCCTCCCTGAAAGGCATTTGTCTCTTTGGTTATACAGTTGGACATATTAGAAAGTGTACAATTATACCTTTATGCCATTTGACTTGTCTTTTACAAATGTCCTTATATATACTTCTTTCTGAATATATTTTTCATTCACTGTCAATATGCTACATTTCAGTAAACATTTTTATTTTGAAGCAATAATAATTCAAATAATTTAAATTATAAACAAAAATTCCTTAACTTAAAAGTCAAAATTATAAAGGACTATGACGGGACTTTGTATCGTTTGAACGGAAACGGGTAGTGGCTCGGAATCAATGGTATGCGTTGTATACACACAGAACCCCCAATACCATACCCAGACATGATGTCCGCCTCTATGGCAGACTACGTGCAGAGCACGAACTCAGAGTCGTGTCCCGTTGCACAGTTTTGGGGCACTCACGTTTCGTAACATGAAATTTGTTACTGCTACTAAATTGCAGCATGATTGGTGCTCCTACTTTAAGTTTTTCCTCATGAGCAGGCAGACTTGTAAATTCTTTCCTCAGATTGATATAGCGTAAGAACTTCTTTGTTGATTTTTCCTGCCGGTTCATATTTAAGGTTGAGAATTGCTCGTTCACAAAGCTATTTATTCTGAATAGATAGTACATCTTCAACTCTGGGAAACTTTTCAATGATCTCAAATACGCAATATATTCATATTCGCAAATAAAATTAAAGTCAACTAACAATACCTACTTACTATACCTGTATATTTTCAAAATAAACATGTCTGTGTAGTTAGCAAAATACAGATATAAGGTCCATAACTTCGCTTCTGCACTGAATTATTAATCTATTTAGAGCCTATATTTTAAGTTAGGCATACACAAATTTAGTGTCAAAGTTTCAGCTCGCTATATCTCATGGTGGGTGAGTTTACTTGTAACAAACGTTTTTGCTTTAAACGTCAATAAAATCACTTCTACGTTGGATTTTCAATCAATTCTGAGCCCATATTTTAAGTTAGACATACACAAATCTACTGTAAAAAATTCAGCTTGATATGTTTTACGGTGGCTGAGTTTACTTGTGACAAAATTTTGCGGACAAACCAACAAACCGACAGAAATTTTTCTAAGGGTGGATTCTGTTTCTCTAATGTATGAAACGTAAAAAAAATTGAAATGAGTCAGTTCTAAGCAATGTACAGACAAAACCTTTCTTTAATTTATATAGATATTTGTTATTTCTTGATAACGTGCAAAGTGTAAGTGCACTAATTTCAAGTAGTGAACGCAATACTCAGTAGACTTGTGTCGTTGATAGTGCATATTGTACTATATTGTAAGTTACCATTACAATTGGTAATTATTATGTGATGAACCATGGTTTATTTTGGTGGCCTTCTTCAAACGTTATAATATAAAACAACATTGTTGCAAGTTTGGAAAAAACAAACATAATTTATATTTAAATTTTTCTATAATCCTTATTCATCAGATAATTTCAGTAGACTAAATTAGGACATCATCGTGACGTGAGAGATGATAGCTTGATCTCTCTCCTTGGCCAATCTTGATGAGATGGAGTCTATGAAACAATTATAAGGCCTAAAATAGTGTAAAATATTATAAGAAAGTACATAGTAGAAAGTAAAATATTATATTTATTGTACATTTTCAATAAAGAAACACGACTATTATATAATAATATTTGACATTAATCTAAAATAATCACAGTTAATTTCCTTCAAATTAATCACTCCTACCACAAAACAAATAATTACAATGCTTATTTTACAGGAGTAAAAAACTCTTTTCTCTCACATCTTTTTAAAACTTGAAGATCAGTCTGGCCAGTTGCCTTTGCGTCATATATCAATATCAGATATGTTTTATCAATTTCTGTTTTGAGAATGACCTTTCACAGCTTACAGATGCAAATACATTTGTGATGTATATATATATATATACACTTTTTTAATGAAAATACGATCCGAAACGGACAAACACAGTTCAATGTACATAAAGAAACACACAGAAAAACTGTGTTTCTTTGTGTACATTGCACTATATATATATATATATATATATATCTGTATATAAATTTCACATGAACACGTGAAATAACAATCAATAAATCAAACCACAATATGAAATGGGAAAGCAAGACTAAGACAGTTGGGTTTTTGACTCTGACGAAGACCGCTTGTTACGGTTGAAAAATCTTAGTCTTGTTTTCCCATTTCATATTGTGGTTTGATCATTGATATATATATATATATATATATATATATATATATATCATGATAAACGGAAACGGTCCGGCAGGACAGATTACACTTAAAATAAACTGCCATTACGGTCGAAATATTGAAAAGTGAGTCTTTGTTATGTTTCTGTCTATGTATCACAGTTTATGTTAAGTATATATATATATATATATATATATCATTGTCTTCGCTCAAAACCCAATGAGAGTTGGGTTTTGACTCTGACGAAGACCGGTTTGTTACGTTTGAAAGATCTTAGTCTTCTTTTTCCATTCTTATTGTGATTTGATCATTGATTGTTACTTCACGTGTTTATGCAAAATCTGGTTTTATATATATATATATATATATATATATATATATTAGTATAGGTTGGCAGCAAATCTTCTTGGAGGCATACTTTGTTGAAATGTACCGTAGCTTCGGTATTAACGACTTTTAAACTAAGCTGTTCCAGTCTAGTTTAAATTTTTTAGTCTGAAGATGACTAGAGAAAGTCGAAAGCTAGTATACAATGGTCTTGTAAGTTATGTTAGTTTTCAATTGTATTTGAATTGTTGACATCTATTAAAGTGTTTCTAAAAAGTGTCTCAATGTCCTTTGGACAACTCATTTGGGAATTACCACCTTATATTCGTAAGACTGTCAGGAGACTGGAACAGCTTAGTTTAAAAGTCGTTAATACCGAAGCTGCGGTTCATTTCAACATATATATATATACATATACATTGAGTAGCAGTTTGCTTCTCACGCGATTACTTCGAACTTCTTCCTAATGACGACGGATGTAGAAATATCGAAGTGAATTCTGTAGTAACTTTTTGTGTTCTTTCCTATTTGTTAAAGTTTATATATATATGTATATTACTTACATTTTTTTGTCTTTTCCATAACTCACCGAGCCTGTTTGTTCTCTTTCCTTGTCTATAAGGTCCTTCATACCTCTCTTACCTCCATCCCCTCTCAATAGCACACTATGACTGCTTTCACTTATGATGAAATATGGTTCAAACGAATATTTGGCAATGCCAGACTATTGCCTGTGAAGTACACACAGACGTATACAATTGTGTGCATGGACGTCAAAACCACAGTAAGAAATTCAGAAATGGGACTAAAATCTTTCGACCAAAACAACTGATCCTCGTCAAAGTCACACTTCTTTGAAATAAGTGAAAGCAAATATGTGATTTGGTATTGAGAGGGGAGGGAGGTATTACAACGGGATAAAGGGCGGAGAAAGGGAACAAAAGGCTGAGTAAGTCAGGGTGAATAAAAAAGTTCAATAAGAAAAAAGTAAAATAATATTGCTAGTTGTTGGACTGAGTAGAAAAGGCTGTTACTCTCTTCAACGAGACTTAACCAAAGCAATAAACTTTTCTATTAAGGTTAAAACCTTAGAAGTGTTTTACATATTTCTCCCCACATTATTTTATTTTCCATAACTCGCCGAGCTTATTGTTCTCTTTTCTTGTTTATAAAGTCTTCAATACTCCTCTTATCTCCTTTCCCTCTCAACAGCACACAACATGTCAGTTTTCATTCATTTTAGTTCAACTGTGGCTCTAAACATTATGAGTCAAATTGATTGAATGTTTTGGTCTTATTTCTAATTTTTTTTAATGTGGTTTAACCTCTTATTTTTATTTCACGTGTTTGTTTGAAATCTTGTTTATGTATATTTTTTTTAATGCCTGGCTCACCCTGATAGACCCATGTATCCAGCTATGGTTGCCTTACAGAAAGAAGACACGTGTCTTCATTGACTTCTTTTTACAGCATCTTATTTTTATTCAACCTTCCTACTGTTGGGTTATTATATCTTTTCCAGGTGAACAAGAAGGTCTGCTCCTTCTTTGACGTCAACGTCAGTTTGATAATGGTTCCTTTTCAACATCTGTTCATATAAGCCCTATCAATGCCCAACAGTATCTTCACTTTCAGAGTTTTCATCCACCTCATGCAATGCAGGCTATTCCTAGATCTCTCTCAATTTGCCCCTCTAATTCTGCAGTAACCTGGTTGACTGGTAAAACCACATCAACTACTTCAAAGATTGAATTCACTGAACATGGCTATCCTAATTTAATCAATAGTCGAGTCATACCTGCTGACACCTATTACTACTCTAGGTCTAAGAGGGATAGTAGTATTCCACCTTTACAAATACTTTTTCCTCTTGGTTGGGCTGTGTTATTAAGGAGTTTTTTCCCTATCTTCTCCTCTTCCTCTTCTACTTCTTTAATCTTCAGTGAACTTCCATCTAGTTCTTACCAAAACCCCCCAAGCATTAGGGGTATTTTTTCCCATAATTCTCCCAACCCTTCTTATGATGTTGATGGTATGCATCAATTTGAATGTCATGACTGTCAGATTTGCCTCATAATCAATTCTGATCCATACTAAGCTTTGAACCTTAACAGTTATAGCTACCCGATATGTGTCGGGACTTCGTGTATTTCTTGAAATTATGTCTACAGACTAGACTGTACTGTACCCACTGTGATTATTTTATGTGGGTTAGACTTCCTCTAAACTGAGCCTGCTTATGAATAGACGAAACTCTTACATCGATAAAAACGGAGAATATAAGCTCAAAGACAAATTAAAAAACACACAAAGACCATATAACATATTTTTAGTACCAAATTTAATATTAGTATAAAATAATTTTTTATTCATTTTTTTAGCGGTGTTAAAAAATGGACTTTAGTATTCCTTGGAATATTTCTTTTGAAACGTATTGGCAACAGATATCAGATAACATCAAGCATGTAATCATGCGTGATCCCTTTGAGTGCTTTTGGCAAGTTTCACCGTAAGTATTACTATCATTAATATTACAATAATTATAGTTTTTTAATTATACATAATATAAGATATAACAAAAATACTTTTTAGGATCATAAAAGTTTTTTTGCTTAAAAGTAAAACAAACTATTTGGTAGACTATTAGCATTCATCAGAGGATTTTGTCAAGGTACCGAGAGATTACCAAAGTGCACCTTGTAGGAAAAAGAAAAGTGAGTTTAAACTAAGTCGTAATGGATGCTAACGTAATCATACCTTATATCACTGCATGATTTAATTTCAACAACTAAAATACCAAAATATAAGCACAGACAAAAACACTATCAACTAGTTACAGAATTCAAAGTGACCACAATTAATTCCCATCTTTCCTCAGACATTAAGAAACACGAGTAAAAAAAAAAAGCTATAAAAGATCAGACAGAACTAAACCATTAGGAATTAATATTTTAATTCCATGATTGTAAAATATAAGCCAACTTTAATCTTAAAAATCACCGAGTTATGAGGAGTTTATGGATTGTTTACTCACTAAACATTTTTTTTTATACATTAAGATGTACATATTTTATATTTTGTTTTAAATAAAATCATTTCATTATTGTTCTTATTTTATAAAAAAAAAACAACAAAAATATTTAACAATGCAATTATTAGCTCATTGTGATTAAGGGTTCAGAGAATTAACAAGTAGGAACTGGTTTTTTAAATTAAGATTATTTTCTGTCATTCTTGTTTGTCTTTCATGTCACAGCATGGTTATCGAAAATTAGTTTAATATCATTATTAAAAAGTAAAGTTTTAATAACGCAAGAGGTATTAAGTTTTTTGAACTTGTCAATCGAAATAATGAGACCCAGCAAAAAGAAAAAAAAAGACTTTATTGTTATAAAGCTTATTATGTCACTGCCTAAAATGTTGTTCTCAGTTATATCTGAATTCTATGGTATATGCATTTTTATGTAATATATGCAACAAAAAAAATATTAAGTGAAATGTCATTTTCATAATTTCGATCTAAATTTGTATATGTTATAATTGTGTTTATTGTATGATTGTCTATCTCTTTGGTCTTACATAACTTTGTTTTAGAATTACATTTTTTTTCAGAAATCCACCTTTTTTTATAGTCACTATAACTGAGTAGATCATATTACGATATGATCAAGTTTTTCATAACTTAAAATGTAAAAATACTAAATATACTGGCTGTTTATATGTGCAAGGTCATATAAAGTACAAAGACCGCCTAATTAAGATGATACCGGGAAATATGAAGTCAAAGATTGGGTCGCTGGTTTATTATGTTCAAAAATGTAAACGGTTTTTTTTATCTTAAACTAATCTCGATTATAATAATAAAAGGAATACGATCATCAGACAGTGCAAAACCTCTACGCATTCTCAAATGACCAATTCGCTGAAACAGATGGTAACATTGTTTGAGATTATTTCTGATGTCGTAGATTGTTTTTTTCTTTCACTACTGAAAAGGCAAACAACAATTTTAACTTATTAAGGCGTTCAAACAATTAAAAGAATTTGACAACTAGGAATATTACGAATTTCTTACACTCAGTTACTTCATAATTTTTAATAGTCCCTCTCAACCTCTTCAAACTGTCCATCACAGCTATTCTATTTCTATCTACTTCCTACAGTTGTAACATACGGGTTTTCCTTCCATGTTTCTACTATTAATTAACCAAGGGTAATTAATTATAATAATCAATAAATACCAATTAACTGATGAAATGGCTTTAAAACTACCTTTTAATGAGAATTTATATTTTCACAAGACAATCGACATAGTCTACATCGACAAGAAAAAAATACAGTATCAATTTTTGGTAGAAACGTTCTCAGGAGAAAACAGAGAGGGAGATGAAGCTTACCGGCGAGGTGACGGTTACGACTTATATTATATACATACGGGTCTGTTCAAAAAATACGTAGACTGATATAAAAGAAAATATACTCTATTTACGAATTACTCCCCTTACCGAGGTACACACTTATCCTAAAGGGTTTTCCATTTTGGAAACACTCCTGGAACGCTTCTTTTGTGATGCTCTTCAGCTGTGTCGCCAAATTTGTCTTGATCTCAGGAATCGTCATAAATCTTCTACCTTTTAAAGGTTTTCTTCAGTTTGGGGAACAAGAAGAAGTCATAAGGAGCAAGGTCAGGTGAGTATGGTGGGTGGGAAAGAATGGTGATTGAGTATTCTGCCAAGAAAACACCTGTTCTGATAGCTGAATTGACAGCGTTGTCGTGATGAAAAAACCACCAGTCACAATTCCTCTACATTTCTGGTCTTTTTTTGCCGGATAGCGTCTCGCAGACGTTTCAGAACTTCTACGTAGTAAGCCTGGTTTTCTGTGGAGTTTTCGGGTACTCGTGATGGACAACATCCTGAGTATTGAAAAAAAACTGTCAACATCACCTTAACATTGGAACGAACTTGATGAGTTTTTTTTTTGATCTGGGAGATGTTTCACCCACCTGGGACGATTGAACGAAGATTCATCACAACCATAAACAAACTCCTGACAAGTCTGAACGTGATAGGTCTTCTGGTCTTCCGTCATCAGACATGAAAGCGGTGCATCTTAAATTTTTCCTTCAAAATTTCATGACATGACCAACTGATATTCCATTTCAACAAGTTCCCTTACAATCAAACGTCGATTTTTTCGAACCAAGGTAATTATTTGGTTGACATGTGAGTCGTCAGTACGTAGAAGGACGTCCAGAACGCTCATCGTCTTTAATTGACTGATGACCATCTTTAAATCGCGTACGTATGCCACTTAAGCATGTCGCACACTTCATAGTATTGTCACTATAAACCACCTAATGCATATCAAAAGTTTCGTTCGCAGATTTTCCGAGTTTAACACAAAACTTCACAGCAACTCTGCTCGTTCGAGTCACTCAACCTTAAATCCCTCAAACAACACAAAACACACTTCATGAACAACTAAGTTACTAATCAACAAATAATGATATCTGCAAAGACAAAACCGCCTTGTGATCAGATGCTGTACGATGAAACTGACACCAAGTGGATTTATCAGGAATTAACTGGGTTAGCACATTTCAATCAGTTCACGTATTTTTTGAACACACCTCGTAATGAAGTATTTAATAATAGAATATATTTATACCTATGTATTATATAAAATATAAAGGTATTTACAAAATTTTTACTACAAAAGTTCCTTAGGGTAAGTGTTAATAACTGAATAGTTCTTGATTCCGATAGAACCTCTTCATTTAATTTAAAATTTAAATATTTGTAGCAATTTACAATAATTGTTATTTTGTTTTCAGATATTTTAGAAAAGAAGTACTACAACGATATATAGAACATCCAACGAGGCCACTAAGCGAACACGAGCAAAGTAAACATGACATTATCCAGCTGATTCCTCCCATTGAGGTTAATCCTCTCTTAGGAAAAAGTTTTTCTAATATGAGAAGAGTAAAATCGCAATTAGGCTTACTTTTTCCAGAAGATGACATGTATGGAATGGACAACAAAGATGAAGATGATTATGATACGAGATTAAACTTATTATATCCAAAACCAGGACCTCCAATAAGGAGTTTGTTCGAATTTTATGAACCACCAGCTATACTGTCACCTTCTGGAGTAGGATATGATTGGATTTGTGTATCAGGTTTTCAATTTTATAATGTGGAAGTTTTCTATTTTTACTTTTGCCTTATAGGACCAGTTAGAGATGCCTGCTATAAGACTGGGTTGAACTATTTTTTCTTACAGTATGATCATCCCAAGTACACAGAAAAAGCATTGAATTATGACGGTTGCATTGTAGGTAACTGTTTACTGAGTGTACGAAACCTCACCAATACCTCTTTGTTATTTAAAATTGAGAGAGGAAAAACCACCATTTCATCAGGGAAATCAACAGCCAGTTCTAAAATTAGGATTTTGCAAGCAAAATTACCTAATATCTCCAAAAGTGAATCTTCCTTTAAATGGTTCATGATATTTTGCTACAATACCATGGTTGGGCTGAGTAAACAAGCATTTTCATTCATTGGAAGTTATCTTAAGAAAAAAGGAGAACTTGCATTTATTAAACTGTTTCACATACTCAACAGCTTCACAGTAAACAAACAGTCATAGCAACTTCAAGGGATAATATGAAGCCAGTTATGCGTTAATCCTAACCAAAAACCTAAATCAATAAATTATTTTATAGTATTCACATGTTCATATTCTAAGAATAAATTGTATAAAAAAAGAACGTCAAATTCAAGACGTACTCAAAGTACATAGAGGATAGGTTTGCAATATCTAGAAAACATGCACTTATTCTCTACTGGTAACCATACCTGCTTACATCTTAACATTTTCATTTTTATACACCTGACTAATATTGCCCATGCATTATTTTCAGAGAAAGCAAGGTATAAGTAATTGATAGCAGTACACCTGAATATACGCTCTTAACTCTACATTAAGTTTAAGGAATTAGTTATTTTCACACATAGTCATATTATAACGTCAATTCAATAGAACTGGTTACAGTTGAACGGATCTGGTTGTTGGATAGTTCTTTTCTTACACCAGAGGAGATATATTTTACCTTAAATATTCTTAATAGTTTAGCTGGTTCTCTGTAGATAGAATATTAGAATATTAGGTTCTCTCCCAATATTTTTATGTGGAATAATTACTATGAAAGTTTTTTCAAACACCTAAAACAATTAAATAATCTAAATAGAACGAGATCCCAATAAATTCGTTTCAAAAAAATCTGGAGTGGCCTACACTCAACTTTACTATAAGTAACTTAATATCAAATTTCTTGAGTATATAACACATAACGTCTCATTTAAGCATAACGTAAACATCTAAATGGGATATGATTATTAGTCTTTCTTTCCTGAGGTAGTACAGATAGTGATTGAAGGACATATCAATATATAAGCTTATTTTTGTACATCACACAGCAGATGCAAATAATTTAATTAGTATAACTACAGCAGTAATAACATTTTTTAAAAACCAAAGTGAACATTTCTTGATACGAAATATTCTCCTACAAGAGAACATGACTTTTGTTCAAATAGACAGTGGATTTCTTACATCGTTTACTTTACATTCTTCTACATTGAATATTAAAGTAAAATTTTCAAATTTAAAACAGGCCAAAATACCCTTTTTTTCTCTGAAAAACATCATAAACAGCGAAGAAAAAATGTTGTTTTAAGATGATTTAAAATTAAATATGTACGATAATTACATTTATTAATCTCTAAACGAAAGATTTCAATTTTGAATTATCTTTTACATTTTTGGTTTTTTATAGAATAATTATACTGGGAATTCTATGGCTTCTTAGTATTTAATAAGATCATTTTTCTTCCCCTTTGTCAAATAACATATATACGAATTTTTTCTGAGTGAGTGTTATCCTTTTCCTGCCTTCTGTACTCTGTTATAAGTTTGCCATGAATGTATATTGAGAAAAAATATATTAGTAATTAGCCAGTTTACATACTCAAATCGAAGTCAAAGCCAGCTATTCAATATAATTTAAATCTTTTATAGTTGGTAGCTTCTAATTTTTGAAAATAATAAATATGAACTATTAGACTAGAATTTTAAAAAAAAACCTGGATATTTCTCAACAAACATAAGTCTTCTTTCTTGAGGAAAGAGACATTCATCACATTTAAATAGCATGGAAAGGTACAACATTCACAATGATAATGTAATTGTAACTGATATTAAGTTTTGCTCAAGAGTGCAATATGTAGATTTATTAAAGCATTTTATGAGACAAATCCATCATGCCATGGAAGACAAAGATAATTTATTTAGGTTTATTGGCGGTGATTTTTTACATGTACCAATATTATTCCTCTTACATCTCATATAAGTCAATGAACTATTTAAATTGTTCCTTTATAAATGTCAATTTTATCTCAGTGGATTCGCTCAAAAAATTTCTAAGTCAATGAAAACAATGTAAAAAAATATAAAAAATCGACAAGTATAGCAGGTGATCTCTTAATCTAGGATAAACAAACAGCTTTTATAGCGTTATTGCTCTTTCCCGTAATTGAAACTTCATGATTTTTTTTTTATGAATTGCTAATTTTTCGTTCCATTTTTTGTCAAATTTTCATTATTTTTTTAATGAGCCATTTAGCGTCAAAAAAAAAAACATTTTCTGAAAACAGAAATCGTACTGTAACGCCCCTTTAGAGAATGTAATTTTGAAAAAAAAAAATATCTCAACTCATTCTCCACATAATGTTCTATTTTTAGGCATAGTTTCATTTTGACCCGTCAAACAGTATGGCTTGTATCGCTCTCACAAGGTTTAAGATTGAATTATAAGTAAAAAAAAAATTTTTTTATGCTTCACTGATGGTTCTAAGATCGGTGAAGCAGGACGGTCGGGGGCGGGAATTTTTATTTCCAACTTAAATATAGAATTAAGCTTTACGCTTGGGACTCAAACCACAGTCTTCCAAGCAGAAGTGTTCGCCATTTTAACGGCAGCCAGTCTGCGGGAGGTATGGGATGGATCCGAGCGGAAGGTAACCATATGCTCAGACAGACAAGCGGCAATAAAGGCAATTATATCTCCGACAACTTCCTCCATGTTGGTAATAGAGTGTTAGGAAACACTAAATAAACTAGCTCAGATTAAAGAGGTTAAATTAATATGGGTTCCGGGACATAGCGGCATTTCGGGCAACGAGAAGACGGACTTGTTTGCCAAAATCGGAGCCGAAATGCCGTTCATAGGACCGGAACCGGTTTTCCCGCTCTCTACTGCTGGAGTCAGACATCTTATAAATGCCTGGCTGCAGGAGAATTTGAAGAAAAGCTGGCTGAACTGTCCGGGCAACAGACAGGCCAAGCTGTATATTTTGGGTCCTAGTATAAAGTGTAAGAAGTTTCTCCTTAGTCTAGGTCGAACAAGGTTGAGAAATCTTATTGGAATTCTCACCGGTCACTGTAGACTGAGAAGACATTTAAATATCTTGGGTATAGCAAACAGCGCGACCTGGCAAAAATGTGGGGAAGAAGATGAAACCTCCGTCCACTATGTGGCTGAATGCCCTGCATATAGTCTCCTTAGACTTCATACTTTAGGTTCTAGTACCATAAATATGGATAAGTTAAGGGAAATGGAATGGAGAAACCTTCTGATCTACATAGAAAGATCAGGAAGATTCTCCTAGGAGTAGGATCCGAGATACATGGGGAAGGCAAAAAGGGCCCACTTGGCTGGCCTACTTGCCAGATCTTAGATCTACCCGCCTTGCTACTACTAAGTCAAAATTTTTACATTTTATTGAAAAAAATATTTCCTGTTGTTTTAAAATTCTGAATATATTTTTTGTTTGTTCCATTTGTAACCTCAAAGATGATGTCAAAAAGTTCAAAACTCTAGGGTTATCAGTTAGGGGAAATAAATGTTTTCTAAAAAACGGTTTTTGGCAAAAAAAGTGACTTTCCCATCATGCATAATTCTTCCCAAACAATAGGGATCTTCTTCTCTATGAGGCCCAATTTTGTGTAAAATATCAACTTGATCCATCAAAGATTCTGGACCGTAGCGTGGTAACAAGCAATGCTAACACACTCACCCACCCACCCACACACAGACATCATCGAAAAAACTTCATAAAACGACTTCTGGGACCTCAAAGCATGTAATTCCGTCAAAATCTCGAGATCGAATTTTTCACGATCACTATACTTTACTTATAGTAAAGTAAAAATAGCTCATAAGCTCTTTGATTGCCAATAATAGGTCAAATGATATTCAACCAAATCATATCAAAGTGAAATTACCTTTCATCAAAAAACAAGAAATTAGCATAGCAATGCAGTCATTTTTGTGTTGAAAAACGTATCTAGGTTAAATTTTTAAGTCATCTGCTCCTACTGATAAATCTGTTTGATAATAAATGGACAAAGAAATAATATATTTTACTAAATGCGTAAAAAAAAATTAACTCTTCCAAGAAAGAAAAATATTACATAAGAAAGGTTCTCCTATATTTATGAGATAAATAACCTCGTATACATCCCTCAGGATTATAAATGGATCTCAATACCCTATAATGATTGATAAAATAATATATAGTTAAGGAATTCAGAACAATATGTACACCAGTAGTCTACGTGGGCATTTCGGCAACTCAAGTGAGCGTTGGACGTTAGATAGGTGAACAAGAAAAAGCAGAGTTTCGGAATATTTTCCAAAAGTGTGACAAACGAAAATATCGAGATGTATGCCGCCCATTTGACTCTTGTTTCAGATGACCTGACATGCCGGTTCCACAACATCCTCAAACTAACTATCCCAGTTTGGATATTCAATCCATTTGATTTTGATGTGTCTACAGTGGAGTCTGATCAGCAGGACATTATACTGGAGTTCAGTAACGATTGTGAAGCCCAATTAAGCCACAGGTAAAAAGGTGTCACGGCTATGTGGATGCGACCTACTGTAGCAGCATCATATCTGCGCCTCTGACCAAAAATAGAATTTCTGATTCCGTCTTTTCCCGCATCCTACCTTGTCGAGTGTGGGTTTTCACGAGTAAACGGATTGATTTCACAGATCGCAGAGACAATCGAACAGCATTGACAAAATTGACTCCAAATGTGGAGAAACTAGTGGAGCAGCACCATCCACAAGGCTCTCAATAACTGTTAATAGCTGACATCGTAGTTAGACTTTTCAGTGTTTGGTTTTTGTACTCATATGGATATTAGATTTGGTAACAAATGTTCTTGTTTTGTCTTGGTGGGCGGTAAGCCAAGAAGTTGCAAAAAGTGGATGATAGATCAAAAAAGGTTGACCAATGATGTCGACACTTAAATGATTTAATTTTCAGCGTTTTCCTGGGTGCTATTTATCATCATCTAGAATAGCAAAAGGTTATTTTGAAACGACAAAGTTTAAGGCTCCTTTATACAGACATCAGGCAATAAAAATGAAGAAGTAACACAGGGAACGAAAAAAAATGTACCTTTTTCAGCCAAGAAAACAAATGGTTTCTTGATCATTTGGGAATAGGAAACATAAAAATACTTTACATACAATACAAGCATGATTATCTGCTATCAAGAAAAAATTGATCTTACATTTCCTCCGCTATAATAGGGATAGATTTCAATGATACGTTATGCATTATATATTACATCAAGAATTATTTTTCTGAATTTTGAAAGTCATCAAATTTCTCCATCTCTGAAAAAATAACTTTGTTCCAAATCTTGTTTAGTTATTCCCATTTAATATAGGAAGAAAATAAAATTTAAATCTAGATTAGATCATAAAGTATAATATAACAATATCAAATCTGCGTTATAATATATTATTATATTTTAATTTTCCCTACTACTCTACAGCTTCACAGAATATGTTCAAGTTGGGAACAGGGAAAACAAAAAAGTAAAAGAAATAGCTGAAGAAGAACAAAAATGAAAAAAATCATGAAAAAAGACTCTTTATAAAACTTAATTGAAGAGAAAATTGATAAGCTAAATAAAAATAAAAATAATTGACAAATTGAATTTTAGTAATAATTAAGTGATTTAACAAATGGATAAGAAAAATAAAAATAAAACAAAAAACTCAGAATAGTTTAACGTTTCCGATTAATAACCGGATGTGAACGAGCTCCTGGGAGTCATATATGGGCGTCTTAAGAAGCTCTTAAGTGACGAATCTATTGTTTTCAGCGAATGTTTTTTAGTATTTGAACTCAGAAACTTAAGACTAGGGGAATTGGCATGAATGGCTACCGGCAATGGAGTGGACTGACCGAGGACCTATGATTATTCATGCATAGGTTTAAAATAGTGGTTGCTAAACCCACATAGAATGCATCATCACATTGAGGATAATCTAGAGGGCGGACACTATCACTAGAAGTGCAAGAGGAAAAATTATATACATGACTAGCAGATGTGCCCGTCTCCGGTGGATATTTTACAAAAATTCAAAGATGATACGTGGTATTTCAAAATAATATTAGAAAAATTATAGAATAGGAAAAATATTTATTAGCAAAGTGTATATACCACATTAGTTGTCTGTCATTCAGGTGCATGGAAGAACGGAGAGTTGGAACCTCTGACTCTTGAGCAAGCAACATACAGTTGACCATGTGAAAAACACTTGGTCTCACTCACTTATATTCCTTGCGTAGACAGAGTTTGGCCTTGCGACTTATTTACCGTCATTGCAAAACAGACGCTGACGGGAAATTGCAACCGTTTGAATTGAAAGGGACACTTGATAGGTATCAATGGTTTCCGTTATATAAACACTGACTCCCAGTATCACACCCAGTCATGATAGCAGCCTCAATGACGTATGTGTGCAAAGCACAAATTCGGAGTCGTATCTCGCTGCACATTTTTTGGAACACTCAAGTTTCGTAACAGCATGATTGGTGCCCCTACTTTAAGTTATAAGTCATGAGCAGGCAGTCCAGGAGCAGTCACGTAGTCAAGAAATTCAGTTGGATAATGAACTGCTTCCTCATCACTAATCACTCTGTTCATAACTTGTAAGTTCTTTCTTCAACTTGATATAGTGAAAAAAATTGTTTGATTTTTTCTGTTGCTCAATTGTAGAGGTGAGAATTGCTCGCTCACAAAGTCAGTTATTCTGAATAGATGACAGATCCTGAACTTCGGGAAACACCTAGTCAATTATCTCTTGCTGGGAGCTTAAATGCAAATGAAATTGAAATCAACTAACAATACCTACTTGCTATACCTGTATATTTTCAAAACAAACAAGTCCGTGAAGTTAGCCAAGAACAGCTTAAAAGTCGATATCTGCGCTTCTAATTTGAATTTTTAATCCATTCAAAGCTTAGATTTTAAGTTAGACAGACAAAAATCTACTTTCAAAGATTCAGC
Source organism: Hermatobates lingyangjiaoensis (assembly GCA_026182355.1). Taxonomy (NCBI): domain Eukaryota; kingdom Metazoa; phylum Arthropoda; class Insecta; order Hemiptera; family Hermatobatidae; genus Hermatobates; species Hermatobates lingyangjiaoensis. The sequence continues at coordinate 177,333 of JAPFBL010001618.1, forward strand.
TTCCCATGCCTTATGGTTGCTGAGTTTACTTGAGACAAAATTTTGTGCTTAAAAGTCCATAACTACTTTTACGTTGAATTTTCAATCCATTCAAAGGTTATACTTTAAGTTAGACATACACAAATCTGTCAAAGTTTCAGCTTGTTATGTCTAATATAGTTTGCGGACAAACCGACAAACTGACAGACAGGAATTTTTCTAAGAGTGGATTCGGTTTCTCTAATGTATGAAACGTAATGATAACTTGAAATAAATCAGTTCTAAGGAATATACAGACAAAACCTTTCTTTTATTTATATAGATAACATGATTAAATGAAGAAGTAAAAGATGTAGCCGGATTGATCATGGAACATGTACGACATCGTCGTTGCATGCCTGTATACGTCACCTCGGTAGGAGAGGATTTAATAGAGCTATAGAAGAGAAAGTTATCAAGATTAGGAAGTCTCCGATAACAGATTTGAAGAAGCTTATTAAATTCTGAATAAGCAGATGAGGAGGATGACAGGATAGGAAAAAGTGTACCTTTATCAATTTACCCAACCTAGGAGCTCTGGGGAATTAATTAGTATCATGAGGGATACTAAATCACTACGGTCTCTCTCTATTTGTGAGGAATGTGCTGGGACACGGTTCTCTATCATGCAGGGTGGAGAACCTCGCTCCTGGACAATATATATAAAGACTGAAAAATATTAAAAGAACACATCTTGTTTAAGCAAACAAGAAGTTTATGAAGCACATAAAGTCTTCACATATTAACACAGTGACCTAAGCTAGTGTTTTTTCATTTCGGTGATTATAGTCATTGGGCAATTCGTTTAAATTAAAACGAAATAATTACTCTTTAATACTTCCTACAGTTCAAAATCGGAAACTTTCTTAATCTCAATATAAATAAGTTTTATTGAGAATAGACTTTCAATTATACTACTACATTATTAAATGTCATGTAATTACTTCATAGTTTATTTGGAATCATCAAGAGCTACATGTAGGTTACTTGGTAAATACTGCTGCAAACAATACTGTTAAACATAGAATAAAAAAAAAACTGCTTTCTCACTATCAATGATAAAGACAGAACTCTATTACTATGATCAGACAGGATAAAAATGTTCAATAATGTATTACTACTTTATCTTTTTGACTAGATTCAGCTGAAAGAGGGATTTTTCTGAAAATATATAAAAAAAGTAATTAGTAAAGAGGAACCAGTGTAATTTAATAATTAATCATAAAACTATATTATTCGAAATAGCTCTAGCTCCATTTACGAAAATTTGGCACTATTTCATTGTTATAACCATGCCCATATATTATATTTTGGTGAAATGATCACACATTGTTATTACAACAAACAATTTAAAATAACTGCTTTTCATGAAGAAAATCTAGGCATTTAAATACTGATTACACGTAATAAAATCACAAAACACTTTCTTAGTGGAGCCACATGAAATTCCTAAATTACATCCCAAATAGGAAACTAAAATTAGAAACTTGAATGGAAGACTGTTTCCCAGCAATTTGTCTTTTAATGGAATTATTGATCAGTTTAGTGGTAAAATCATGGAAGAAACATAAAATGGTCAACACTATTTCGTTAATATGTATTCATATATGTTTCTATCACTCACTTTAAGCAAACTGAACTCTGTTACGTTAATGTCAATATCAACTTCGTCCTCATATATCTATTATTGCATACTACAAACAAAGTCAATCCAAGAAGGTATATATAATTTCAAGGATGAGAATCTGTTTCAACTTAATTCATAGAATCTACATTGCTGTAGTGCAAATGCTCTTAAATGTGCAGGCAACTTATTAAAATCAAATATTTAAGTTAGTTTCTTTAATTTACTGAACTTCAAATTACAAAAAACATTATTTGTGTTCACATGAAATAAGTTTATTTCACTCCTCTCATAGAGGTGTGTTAATATATTACTTATGAACAGTCTAATTTATGTTTCGTTACTAACATTATTTTCATTACAGTAACTAACTACATTAATATTTCAAACCTTTATGACGGAGACTATCAATTAAACATTTTGAACCTTATTGAATATTTGATATGAGTGATTCTTGTTAAATACACGTTATCTTCTATATCAGTGAACCAGTGCTCTATCTAAAAGATTAGAGCAGATGGAGGAGCTTTTCGACGATCTACACCCAAATCTCCTTCAAGGAGGACATTGGAACCTCTCCTAATACCTTTAGATTTGTACTGACATCAGCCTTCTGCTTCCCACTTTAATAGCGACAACAACTCTAGTATGTATATTAATTTCTCTCCGTAAGCCATTTTCAATTTTATTAACATCATTTATTTACTTTTTTTTTATTGGTGTATATTTTCTTTTAATTTGACATCATCTTCATTCAATTAAACATATAAATTGAATGAAGTCCCTTTTTAAATGTGTAACATCCATTGCATAAGTCGCTTTAACGGTTTCATTAATTGTACAAACGGTTCAATTAACATAACTAGCAGTTACGAATTCCAATTATATTTTATAATATCAACAATAATTATTATAAAACTTTATACGATTCTTGAACTAAAAGAACTCAAAAATATTATAGTTCATGTGAATGATAGTAAACATAATAAATAGTACACCAACTCCTTATTAAAATCTCTCATAAGAGAAATATAACCTTTTCAGGTACTGCTAACAACAAATGTTTATTGACCTTCACTAAATTTAAAAAAGAAAAAATTCTTTGTGTATGTAAATTCAACATAATTAATACGTGTAATTCAATTAAACTAAGGAATGGTTTTGCAAGGACCTTAGCCCAAATAAATTATCTGGATAATAACAAAAAAAAATTGTATTTCCAAAGGATCTTTACAAGAGCTTAAATATCTCACGTTATCTTAAACAAAAAAATAAAAAAAAAATATAAATATTTTCAACAAACAAAACTAATATATTTTAGTAATCCTTTTTAATAGAATGCTTTTTTTTATATGTTACAAAAAAAAGACCTTATGATATTGATTATCACAGCTCTTTTAAAAAAAGATGACTACAATAGTGAGGAAAATGATATATATTTATTGACAATTACAGTTGCATTACAGATTGAAATGATGAAGTATAATAATAACTAAGTTAACATACATGTAGAATGAACAGTAGTAAGTCAATTCAATTAATAAAAATATTGTTGTTCTATGTTTACCAAAATGTATATTATATATTCCAATGTCTTCAATTCCGAAACAAAATCTATTGTACTAGTTTAACGTTAGCAAAAAATTAATGTTAAATCAAAGAAAGTACAGTTTCTATTAATTTTAATATGATAACAATTTAAACCAAATAAAATAACTACAAAAATTAAATGTCTAAACAAATCATGCAATTTTAAAATGGGTAGTCAACTTATAAAAGTTCACTGATATCTGTTCATGTATAGACTCGACTCAAGTGAGTCGTTGAGTAAAAACTATTTAAATTTACTGTTATAAACGAAATTTCCAAAGATGAATATTGAATACTTTAAATGATTTAAAAAAAAAATTAAAACTAAAAATTAAGTAAACTAAAATCACTCTCTCTCTCAATATATATATATATACATATATATGTATATATATATATATATATACATATACACACATATATATATATATATATACACATATATATATATACATATATATATATTATCTGTATAAAAGAAAATACCCCATACAAAAGTACACTATGAGTTGTAACTTAGCAACCATTATAAGGGTGCGTTTCCTTTCTCTCTTTATTAACATTAGATTGACTATTTAACAATTAAACAGAAGTAACAAAAAAAAATTCCTACTTTTATCTTAACAGCTGACGCTTAAACATACTGCAATTTGTTTAATATTATTTGCTTCCAGTAAAAATTGAATGTAACTTATTTAGATATCAAAACCCTGAAGGGGAAGCTGCGTCTGAAGTGATATTAAATTTTCAGTTTCATGCAGAAAGTTTTTATTAGAAATAATAACTATAAGCAATTTATTTGAACTGAATTAAGTCAGCTACACGGTCAAAGTAGCACAACATGAATTTCCCAAGAAGAGAAAGAAACATGGCAATTAACACTGCTTCAGACGCGGTTTTCATGTATTCGCCTTCACAGCAAAAACATTTTCACTTATTTTTTCTAAATCTTTTACGAACTGATAGTGTACTCTTGTATAGGTATATTAAAAAGTATAATTCATGGTACTGAATTCGAAGACGTTGTCCTCGGAACGAATTCAGCAGCATTCGGATTCAACTTACTCTGCATTACTATTTCTTCTTTGTCCTTGACATGTAAACTTTCAAAACTATTGGTGACTTCTTGAAAGGCTTCTTGTGGTGGACTTGGAGGCGTGGATGGTTCCTTTTCATCATCGATCATAGCCTGTATACATTGTTCCATAAGGGCTTCTTCTTCTAACTGTTTCATGACCTCCTTGTCAAACTCTTCCTCATTCTCCATCCACAAATATTCGGAGAAATCATCTTCGGGTGGCTTTTGATTACCCAAATCGACGTTTCCATTAACAGGACTAGTTTCAGAAGGACCCTTCATTGACAATTAGAAACCTAGAAGAAAAAAATTATACAGCAAATTAATGGAAATTGTTTATTAATTTTAATCAATTGTGACCATACATGAATACTCCGTTTTAAATTAAGATGGGCTATATTTTTCATTTTGTTATTCAGGAATAAATAACAGTGAATCATTGTAACAGGTTTCTCTATTATAAGAGAAAATTCACTCGTATTAGTAAATAAAAACAATAGACAAAAAATTTGAGTACACGATAAATAAAACTTTCGTATACAGACGTAACTGCTCATGTCACAGTAAATCGATTTACCTACGCCAGTGATTAGTTCATGAAAAGATGATCGATCATACTTTAATGATTTTCTAGAATTGCTTGAAAGGAGTACCATAAGCCTTAAGCAAACTGATAAAATAGGTAACGATAGTAACATGAACTAAAGCATACAAAAAAAAAACCGCAAAACATCCTTTCAAAAATGAATAAATTGGATAATCAATTATTGTACAGTTTAAAGCATAATTTAAAAAAAAGTGACACGCCCAGTATCTTAGTAGTCCAGAAATAAATTGAAAACTGCTCAGAAATAAATTTGCAGTATTTACTCACATTTTTTTCCAAGCACGAAAGTATAAGTATAAAATTTTTATTACGGAACATATTCAAACTTCATGACTCTAAACTTTCGAACTATAAAGTTTAAAAATATTAAGGAGGCTTTTAAAACAGCTTTAGCACTTATAAATTAACTGTATAAAAATCTCATTAAACACTGTGAGTGTAGAAGGTTCATATTAGGTTTATATCTGATCTAAATAGGCAACACTTAATTATTATTGAAATGAAAAAAGAACAAACTGACCTAAACTTCTAAAATAGAGATAATATTTGCAAACCATACGTAAAATTCTTCGGAATGTATCTGCTTAGATTTCGGTATGTGATTAGTGTCAGATGAGGATATGACCAAATTAAGTATTATAAAAGTAAGGTAAACCTGTTTTACGTTTGATAAATAAAACGAGTAATATGGATAGAAAACCTACTTTCCAGCTAACTAATTGACCATCCCAAATACTACCAGTCTTTTCTTTTTCTTTAATATCCTACGCCCCTTGATGAAAGACAACCAATAATGCAGCTTTATAACATAGATAAGGATCCAAAAAACCTTGGATGTTACATACAAATAATTAGTTCATAGGTGTATTCGTCATATGATAATAAATGGCTACTTCTATACTGATAAAAGCATTTAGGACAAACACACCTAAATATTCTCTACACATTGCCAATGATTGTATTATTTAAGATAATAAGAAACTAAATAACTTTTATAATGGAAACATTAGTCGATAGAATTGAAACTTTCTATTCGAATTATAAATTCATATAAGGACAAAAATATAAAGGAGGATCGGGTTTACATGTTAATAAAGCAAAAAATGTTCAAATCAGAATTGGAAATATGTCTGTTTACCTGAAGTTAAAAGATTGTGTGGCAAATATTAAATGCGATCTCAGAATCACAATAGAACAGTATATAGTTAAAAAAATGTTTCTATTCTTGAATGAACATGATTTGCTTATGGTATTTTGAATATATTACATAATACATTTGTACAACCTTCTTAATAGTACATTACTTCAAAACATTATCTAAAGACCATGCACCCTCATCACAAATTACTACCTATGGAGTAATATTTTTATACTGAATAGAAAAATACTTATTTAGAATCTGAAGGTTGTGTCTAAACTTGTGAGAAACATCAGACATTGAATTTATCTAAAAAATACGTGTAAATTGGATAAATTATGATTAATTGGTACCCGTTTGTTAACAAATGATGACAACTAAGAACAATCAAAACAACTCCAATGAAAATACAATCACATGTTCAATTAGATTATTTATAACTGTTTTTTATCTCATATATTCTGATAGTTCACCTGTCTTAATTACCACGTGCAGACGGCGCCTCTACTTCATATAGTTAGTTAGTTACCTGTCTTTTGTTTCATATATTAATTGGAGCCACTTTTTAAGGCGTTTGTGCGGGTATAACCCACAGAAAGATGTCTGAAGTATTATCAGACTTTCAATACAGAATTTGATGATAGGTTAATATTTGTTGATGGTAGGATAACCTCAAGTGGCTGAAAATTTGTATTTTTTGAAAAAGAAATTACAACTAGAAGCACAACCAATTATATCACGATACTCTTAAAAAAATCGGAAGTTCAAAATATATACTGTCCCAAACATGTTGAAATATCAATTTACGTATTAACTAATATCGGCCACAAACAGATCGAGTTTGAGATCCATAGGTTTCAATATTATTATATAAAACTTATTGTTCAGCATTTATAAAACAGTGAAATGTATCAGCGTATGCCATGGTAGGAGTGATTAAAAGGCCATTACTTGTAACATCCCGATTGATTTAATAATGTTCTTCATAGAAAGAAACTTGTAAATGAATATCACAAATATTAAATTGACTGCGTTTTATGAATAATGCCTTCATATATTAAGCAGAAGGATAATACGGTCCATTTATTTTATTATTTTGTTGTTAGAAGACAATTACAAATCGAAGATACGAACAATACTTACTTTATTAAAAATTGAAACGAGAAACCTTAAGACTTGTTTTTACTCATGGTGAAGAATTTATGATGATACGAACATGTCTTTTATTATTCTTTCAGTCAACTAAACGAATTTCTAAAAAAATTATATACAGAGACTGGATTTCAATACAAAACTTCTAAATGGAATTCAGTTATGAAGGTAAAATGATCACATACGATATTCTCTATAATTCCTGTACAACGAATGGCATTGTTCATTTTATTCATAATACCTAATAAACTTGTACTCTACGATAATTATTAACAAATAAAATAAGTTTAACTTACTTCAAAAAATTCAGTGGTAACAAACTAAAACTGCTCAAGCGAACGCCAAGGAATCCCACCAGTGACTAAAAGGAAAAAACAAGTTTAAACAAAAGAAAGTCAAATTTACAAATGTTACTAGGAATCATCTGTTTAGATGGTTACCATCCCAACTAATAATAATATCAAATCATTTATATTATTACACTTAAGCGAAATAACAACTGATGGCCACCACAACTGATTATTAGAGAATATTAACCTGACTTGTTAACATTTCAATTGACCTGTCCAAGACAACAAAAACTTAAAAAATAGCAAATATTTGCATGACATATAAAATGACTACTCACTGAAGTGGAAGTACATCTGAAATAACTTAAAATTATCAGTCTCAAATGGCCAGCTCATTATGTATTTGATCTAAGTAAAAATATTACCATAAAATAATCAAAATTCCCTCTTCAGTATTAGAGCTGGTGCAAAAAAATATTAAACAATATAGTACTTTTTAAAGGACTAATGAACAATTTTATTAAGAATTCGTAAACATACTAAATCATTAACAAAAGTAAAAGGAAATTAACGAAATAGCTCAAATAAACAACTAAATATACTTAAATTAAGTTTCTTTAACCAAAGAAATGTCTACATGGAGAAACAAATCAAAATACAATTACTGAATACAAGATGGTTTACTTTCACATTCATCAACCCAATTATGAAATATTAAAATACATTGGAATATACTCACAAACTACAAAATTATTCAAAGTTTAGTAACCTTTGAAAGTGGCCTTAGGATTTTTATCGGATCCAGTATGCTTTAAACGACTGGTTTATCTCAAAGCATTCAACTAACAGAATGGAAACTCAAGGAAGGTTATTGTAACAGCTCTCAATGTTATCAGTTAGTCAATCTTAACCATGCTTTTATACTTCTCAACTAAAGATCTACTAATCAATTTTGACAATATCTTTAATTACGTGCTTTACCTATAATTTTCTATCAACTGCCCTCATTTAGTTTTTGAAATGTAATACTCATGTTCTAATTATTATCTGGTTGACTCGTAGCCATTATAAGAAATCTATTAATCTAAGTGTTCCTAAATTGTTCATAATAAAATACAATATTTTTATCAAATTTCTTTGCTAGTTGATAGATCAAACAAAATATTTTACAGCTAGTACAGGTTATTCTTAAAGTCAAACAGTACTAAATTATAAAAAAAAGGTGCAGTTCTATTTCGTTAAACTAAATTATTTTTAGGGGAAGTAAATAATGTTTATTTGAGAGAAAATAATCAAAGAGGATTTTTAAATTTCTATTTCTCTGAGAACAATAAATAAGCTGTTTATCACAATCTAAAAAAGAGAATTTAATAACACTCATTTGAATATTCATTCTTCGTCTGCTTTATATTTTATTGTACTTATTTAACTGTTATTACAGTTCTATAACTGTGTTATAGAAATGCATTTGCAATCTATCAGGGATTTTTTTGAACTAAGTTTAAGAGCTGCACTTATATAAACGAATCATCATTGTCCTCTTTCAAGTTGTTCAACAGGAGTATATAATTTATTTCTTTTGAATTTATAAGATCAAAATCTGATTGTTGGTAGTATCATTGTGGTAAGTGCCAATAACCATACCTATTTATGCTGAAAGAGGTGTAAATGAAATAAATCCTGACGGTACTAACAGAAAATAATTTATTCTTTGTATTACCAAATTTAAATTACTATGGGGTATTTCTTAATAGCTGAAGTACTGCTGAGTTTGTTAATTCCACTACCTTATTGCTCAAACCAGTTATTAGTCAATATTTCGTTAATTTCACGTGAACCCCAACAGAACAAGACATTATATCATATTTAGATAAGGCTATTATTAAAAATCTTAGAGAATCATCAACGAAAACACTTCTACCGTTAATAAAAAGAGACTTGGAACCATGGCATTCCGGATGAATGAAGAATGGGGGAAATTTTACCATTACTCAAAAAAGGAAGCATCCCACAACATTAGGGAGTTACCGACCTATATGTCTCACCTCAACCATCTGTAAACTAGCCGAAAGTATGGTAAATAAACGTCTAAATATTTTTTTGGATAAATTTAACGTGATTAGAGCTGAACAGGCTTGTTTTAGAAAACATCGAGGCACTACCGACCAAACAGTAAAATTTGTTCAATTTGTGAAGGATGGTTTTTAGAGAAGAATTGTCAACCCTGGCCGTATTTGTTAACTTTGAAGGTTCCTATATGTCAACCAGAAGATCGTGTATAACAAGCTCCAGTAGCTGAACGTCTCAGGAAGACTCCTCAAATGGCTAAATAGTTTTTTTCTGTCAACGCTTTATCAGAACTAAATATGACAATGCCACTAGTAAATACCGTCAGCAGAAGAGAGGTCTGCCTCAGGGTGCTGTAATAAGTTGCACACCTTTTAACATAATCATAACGACCTCATAACTTATTTTATAACATCCCCAGGCATCGAAGTATTGTGTATGCTGATAACTTAATTATATGAGCTACAAGTAGCAATACTTCAGCATTAGAAACAGCAATAGGTACAATGCTTATGTATCGACTGTAGCTGAAAAATGTAACAAGCGCCTAAATATATTAAAAAGATTGACAGGGACATTAATCAATCAATCAATTTGGCACTTTGATAATGGGTCATAATGCCTGAGACCTTTTGGTCTCAGAGGTGGTTGAGAGGAAACAAAAATTACTGGGGACAGTAAAACAGTGGGAATCTCTAACTACTGAACTACTAAAAATCTGAAGTGGCCTAAACTCAACTTAACTATAAGTAAACATAATATCAATTTCGTTGACAACAACAGGGTTTTTGTTTTATTTTAATATGGCTAAACATAATAGAGATAAATCATTAGTTGTGCAATCCGAAATTGTGTGGTATTTACTCATTCTGAGGTAAAATGGATAAACAAACAAAAGTCTCCACACAAATGAAGTTTTATTCAACGCGTTTCGAACACTTTGTGCTCATCATTAAGAAGACACTATAATACAAATTATATCTAATCAGTTACAAAATTAGAGTGAAATAATAAAATTCAAGACATACACAAGGATGTGGTGCTGACGGGTTGGTCCAGTGAAAACAACTACCTAGTAGGAAACAGATCCGCTGCGAAAGAGTGGGGATAGGCATTTAGGAGATAAGGTGACAAAGGCACCTTTGTAATATGTATAATAAACATATTAGAAATATTTTTAACTTCTTTCTTTTAAGGTATAGATAGCATTCTTTGATTTGGAAGTTCAGTTGGAATGAACATTTTAAACTAAATTAGACCCAGTTGCTCTTGTCACAGTTTAACTACTTTCTTCTTGATTTATTTGTTACTTCCACTCCTGAGTGAAAGCTGAAGTGTTTAGTGCGAAAATATTTGAGACTCAAGGATATTTGTATGGTTCCAAACATTTCTAAATTGTTTACTAATTTATTCCCATGTTCCTTTGTTTCCAAGTACTCACATAAAAGATATATTATTTACACTGTTTTATTATTAATTTATGACCCATTAGTATATCAGATTAGAGCCTTTTTGTTTAAATCAAAATCATTCACCTGTAAAATAATCTACAAAGGGCATTGTATCTAACCAACATACAGGTTTAATATGTTTCATTGTAGTAATTTTTTTTAAAATTTCATCTCCTAAAAAGGTTTTTCCATTTTGCAAAATAAACAGAAAATTAATCATTTCTGAAATAAATGCCTAAGTGGGAGACACTTCTTAGTCTTTCAATATTTGAGGTAGTGTAGATAGTGATTGATTCAGTTATCCCTAAACACGCTTGTTTTTGTAAATCACACAATCGATGCATATGGCTTCATTTGTTTTATCATAGCAGTAATAATACTTTTGTAAAGCCAAAGTAAATATTTGGTGTTAAGACCTCATGCTCTACGAAATAATCTCTTACATAGAACATTGCTATTTGTTCTCTTTGATAGTGGATCTGATACATGGCTTTTCCAATTTAATATCCCTTCTAAAGAACCCCCTAGAGTATGTCTGTAACTTTGGAAGTTTTAGGTTAATATTTTTTTTCTCTTTCACGCAGGTATAAGGGCCGTTTTAAATGGAGTTATATCCAGACATTTCTCCTTTATCCATCTTTCAACAATTTGAGGATCTTCCCGCATCATCTGAAAGGTTGTATCATTAAGAATTACTCTTCTTCTAATAAAAGGTCTCCTACATACCCATCGTTATATAGATTCAGTGGGTCATCATCAAGTAAACACGAGAATAGGATAGATAGGACATCTCCCTGATAACTTCCTTTAGTGTTCAGAACTTAAGTTGAGGTAGGTCCAATACTAATACTATTTATTCTTTTACAATAATACTGTAAATATTACTGTATGAATCTTCTATAGTTTGTGGATTAATCCATTTATATATTAGTACGATACATAAATTTGAAAGCCCCTGTAATGAGCTCCTTCTACATCGAAGAATAAAGCCAAAGTTATTCCTGCAAGGCTCCATAATGCTTCTATTTTGTTAGAAAAATATCAGAAAAGTATAAGAAAAAATGTCAAGGTCATCGAATAACCGAAGAAGTAGCTTAAATTGGTATCCATTTTGTAATAAAGAAGGAAAGAGTACATTTCCCATACTTCAATATTCCTAAAGACAGTAGGATTCATAAACTCAGCAAGATATTATGATATCTGATATTATATTGTTCAAGCGTGCAACATATAGTTTGATGAGAGCACTTTTTAGACAAATGCATCATACCAAGGAAAGCATCAGAAAATATATGTTTGATTGGAGTTGATTTTTTACATTTAAGATTTTTATTCTTTTAACATATGATATTAACTTATTCAAACATTTAATTTTTTTCATTAAACCTCTATATAACATTTATTTCTGTCGATTTCCTTAAAAAAATTGTAAGTCAATGTAAACAGTATACACTAATGTGAACAAACCCGACAAGTAAAGCAGGGGAGTCCATGATGATTTTCAGTTTTTATAGCTTTATTGCCTTTTGCAGTTATTGAAGTTTCACGAATTTTATGTTCAATTTTTTGACAAACGTTATATTTCTATACTTGGCAGTTTAGCATCAAAAAAACATTTTCTGAAATGATAAAATGTATCATAACTTCCATTTTTGTCTATGAGATTTTGAGAAAAAGACATTTAGCTCATCCTCACATAATGTGTTATTTTTCGTTATAATTTCATTCTGATCTGTCAAACGGTATGGTCTGTATCCTCCTCAAAAGCTTTCAGATTCCCTCATAGGTCAATAATTTTACATTTTGCTTAAAAAAAATCTTTTCAGTTGTTGAAAAATTTGAGTATTTTTTCCCTTATTGACTTTGTTTTTCCATGATAATGTCGACATTTCAAAACTTACGAGTTAGTAAGTTTAGGAGAAAAAAAAAGTTTTTTTAAAAAATATGTATTGGCCAAAAAGTGACTTTCCCATCAAACAATACTGCCTCCAAATAATAGAGTACAAGTGCACTATAAGACCCAATGTGTAAAGTATGAATTTCATTCATCAAACGGTGTAAAATGCAGCCAGCGTCTCTACAAACTTTTGATCATACACCCAAAAAATTTCGTTTCCAAAAATCGCTTTTAGATTTTAAGATCTTTAATGAACTTCATAATTGGGCTTAGAAAAGCATGTTTCACTTCTATTGATTTTATGTATGTATTCAATTGCATCATATTGACACAGAAAGTGTTTCCCGTTTCTTCTAGACAGAATTTACATCATTCGTATGATGTTCATTGCAGCCAGCACAATATGACATTAATGGTTAGTTATTCTACATTTATTTTTTTATCCTTCCTTTAAATATTTATTATTTTCTCTTTAAATGAGCATTTATTTGGAAATTTAGAAAAAATAAATTTTCTAAAGTAAATTAGACCTGGTCTTTTTAGTAACCTTTAATCTGCTTCGTTCTTCACCGATGCTTTAATCTACAAGAAAACTGGGTATATCGTGCAAAGTTTGTTGGACTACCACATTTTCTAACCAGTCCACTACCTCATTCGCTGTATTCCCTTGTGTCCAGGTAACTAAATAAAGGTAATTTTTTTTACTGTTTTTATTAAAACCAGCAGGTATACCAGACTAGAATGCCTTTATGACGTTCCATTTCCTTGAAATCAGGAAACTTCCAATCCAGGTTTTATTTGGGATAAGACACTACCGATGCATATGATATCATCGGTAATTTTGTAGAGCAAAAGTGTAGTTTTACTCCAAGTACTACCAAAAAATCTCTTACAGTAGAACATTGCTTCTATGGCCTTAGCATTATTCTGTTACATGGCTTTTCTATCTTTTCTAATCTTTGCCTAAAGAGATTTCAAATATACATAAAAAGAGTTCTAGCTCAGTATTTTTAATAAATAGGTCTTTGATGCCTACTTTTATTCTTCATGAGAAAGGTATAGAGACCGTTTTAACTAGTTTTGTATCCAGACCTTTCATTATTACCCATCTTTCATAAATTTTTAGAGCAAGCTGCATACGCTCAAAGGCAGCACCATCATGCATTCCCCTACTCATATGTTAAGTCATCTGCATGTCCTTGCGTATCGTAACATTGATTACTTAAATTATCCAGTAGGGTATCTCCTACTAATAACCACAAGAAGGGCGATAACACTCCTCTATGATGACACTCTTTAGTGTTCACAGTTTCAGATGTGGTAGATTCTATAATTAAACTAATCATTATATGTTTGACCGCTGCAATCCATTTCATAGATCCTGAATTAATAAATCTATATTTTAGTGCTAATTCAGTTTATTCGAAGGCGTGTTATCAAAAACTTCTTCTATATCCAAGGTGCAGCCCAGAGTGATTTCTTTAAGCCTTAAAGATTCTTCTACTAATTCTATTTGTTAGCAAGATAATATTAGATACTTGCTGATATGTTAAGTATTAGATAGAACTTAGTAGTTGCCATTTTTAATGTAATATTAATCATCCAACATTGTAAGTTCAGGGAACTTTCGTAGTTAGGCAATAGCTAATACGAAAGTGGAAGCTTCTTGAATGACTCGAGAAGTAGTGATGTGCTGTCAGGGAAGGCAGGTGAGACTGTGCCTCCCGTTATCATGCTAGCAAAAAGAGACTAAATAATAAAATAACACAAGTACTAATATTTGTCCTCCGGACTATGATTAAATAAAATTTTCTTTTATTTACTTTAAAAGAATTGTTTACTTTTTATAGTAAAAACCGCAAACAAATCTGTGTTTTCTGCTTTAATAAACGGAGTCTCCTTCAGAGACGTGAGGTGATGTGGATAGCCCGAGCCTACCTCCAGATTGCGCAATCACTCACTTTGATTGCCACCTGCTGTGCCTCTCGATAGATTGTGTAGTGACTGTTAACTGTGCTGGCATGCTCTGCAATGATACCTATTTCTGTCTCTCTGGATGCTGCTATTAAAATATTTAAACACTTTTACTATATTAACTAAATTTCCAATGTACTATGTTTTTTTTGTTAGTTATGGTATGTGTGTTAGTACTTTTTTGTGCTGAGCTCTCATAAAACTACTGTGAAGAGTCACTCACTTAGGCGCACAGTTTTCCTGCCTCATAGTGAGGAGCGCCTGTGACTACAGGATTTTAATCTGACTGTGATGATGTCAGTGCCTCACCTGCCAAGAACCTCTCCGTACGTTACTGCCGCGAAGTGAGGTCAACTTAGTAGCCGTTTTGTTATAAAGAATAAAAAAGTACCTTATATGATGTTTTAACATTTAAAAAAACCTGCGATTCTTAAACAAACCAAAAACTGTATGTCTGACACACAGATTTGTTAAAATGTGCAACATGTAGATCATCATGACACTTTCACTAGCCAACCATCCACCTCTCTGGAAAACATTATGAAACTTATGGTTGATTAGCGTTTGCTTTCATAGTTTTAAGATTTTTATTATTTTTACATGTCAAAGATAATCGAGTTTCTTTGATTAAACCTTAAAGTAATAAGTTTGTTTAAACTGATTCCGATAAAACATTTGTAACGCCATGCAAAGAAATTCGTACAGCAGGTTATTCCAAGTTAGGTTTCCAGTCTTAGAGCTATGATGCCTTTGGCGGCTATCGACATTTCTTGAATTTTTTTATAGCAAACTAATTTCAAATGGCTATTAGTCACAAAAGTTCATTACCTATAATTAATCGTTTATTGGACTTTTTTTGACGTCATAAAATGTACTAATAGCCCTTTCCGTTCATGTAATTTCAATAAAAAAATATGCAACTCATCCTTTCTCTCAAAAGATGTGATTTTGGGTATAATTTTATTATGATCCTTCAAACGGTGACGTGTCTCGTGTCCACAAGCTTTCAAAATCGATCATCAGTCAGTATTTTTATATTTTATTGCAAAACTGATTTTCTCAGTTATTGAAAAAAATTGAGTATTTTTTCAGTTAATATTGCTGAAACTTTTATAATAATCCCGAAACCATACTATTGTTACAGTGCCTTTACAAAATTTGAATTATCTATGATGAGTTGTCAAAGGAAAAAAAGTTTTTATTTATAACTACGTACCCTGTAGTCTGAGTAAGCTTCTTAAACTTTTGTACCCACCGTATCTTACTCATGAGCTCTCTCTCTCTCTCTCTCTCTCTCTCTCTCTCTCTCTCTTCTCTCTCTCTCTCTCTCTCCTCTCAACCATTCTCTCTCTCTCTCTCTCACACACACACCTCCCATTAGAAAAATATCAAAACGAGTTCTTGAGACTTCAAAATCTCAGTAGGTTTTTTTCAAGTTTATTGTACTTTACACTTTATCAAAAGTCAAAAAGTAGTGGTCGGACCTTGTACTTCGAGCGAAACTGTGAGGTTGATTGAATAAGTGTCATATGATTTTCAAAATATATTAATTTTTTTAAATAAATATTATGAGGGAAACAAAATGAGGAAGGTTTGCGGGTGACCCTTACAAAGGAAAAATAAGTCAAAAAGTAGTGGACCATGTAGCTTGAGCGAAAACCATGAGCTTCATCGAATAAGTATCATATCATTTTCAAAATACGAGTATATGTATCAATATCAAATTTAAAGGTAGGTTTTCGGGTTTTCCTTATATGGTAAAGGAAAAATATGGTTATATCCTTCTTTTCAATTTTAATTTTTGGAACGAGGAAGCGAGTAAATTTCTACAATATGTTTATATCTCTGTAAGGTACAAGACCTCGACTACAGAAGTACAAGTAAATTACTATTAACACTAATACTATACTCAAGCAATGTCTATTTTCATTAAAATAAAATATACAATTATTCGATAAAACTCACGGAATAATCCAATTGAACAAAAAGAATTTAAATGAAAAATACTTTTTTTTATAATAAAAAAATGAAAATTAAATGTACTTTTTTGGAATAAATAAATAACACTACTGACGTAAAAACAAGGGTAACACACCAAATATATCCATACTGAATAATCATAATTACTTCATTATATTAGTTAATTAACATAAAGAGATAAAACAAAGTCAATAGAATAAAAACATTTAATTCTATATAATATTTTAAGAAAATAATACTTGATTATTGTACATTCGCTACCATTTGAATAAACGTATCTACATAATTCTATTCAATTTACTTTATATTGTTTACAGTAAATCAAATATGTTTTAATTTATGAGTATAATTAATTGAACTAGTTATTTAGTTATATAAATAATGAATTCAGATTTGTTTTTTTACAAGTGAGTTAACATAATAATTTATAAATAAATGAGCAAGACAAGTAAATAAATATATTATCATTATTGTGACTCGTTATTGTTAATTATTATACCAGATTGTTAAATTAATTGTCCCAGATTTTAAAGTATATGTATTAACCTTACCCATAATTAAATATAGTTTTTTTAAATAATTTTTTTTTTAAATTCATTTGTACAGTAAAACTCAAGAAGAATTATATTTGTTATCATAATTAAAATTATAGGCACTTATTTTTTTGTTAAAAAAGAAACGTTTAATTACTACTAAAGAAATATCGAAATAACTATTACTGTGTTATTTTATGAATATTGTGTTTATTATATGTCCATAGATTTAGTAAAGGATTACTATTTTTAAGAAAAATTAACACCACACTACTAGTAATAATATTCCTTTCTTTTTAATATTTAAAAATATCAACATATGAAACAAACAAAAGTAGGTACAAATGCTGGTACCACTGGTTATGTTTTCATAACATTAAAATCATTATTATTATATAATTATATTATAATAGTTAGTTTCAAGTTTTAGTGATTAATTTTATGTATATATTCAAACAGATTCCATTATAACAGTGTTAACAAATAGCCCAACATTTAAATTACATGAACAATTTTGATAGATTAATAATGCTGAGAAATATATATGTTCAAATCCTGATTAAGGTCCTTGTTTTCTATTGTCCTCTTACTTTTAGAACATCAGAGAGTTAATCTTCAACCCAATTTTGCCTCCATGAATCTACATTTCTGTTTCTTTAATTTCTTGTTTTATTTCTCATCATTTTATGCTTATGTTTTCTTTTCTTTTCCCCTGCACCATCCATGTTAGCTTTGTAGTAGCCTTGACTAGTCTAACATACTTGCTGTTTGCACAAATGTCATCTAGTAAGATACTTCTTCTACTGATGATGACAAGTGTCGAAATGTAGATGTCAGTTGTGCCGAAGATGTCAGGTGTGTTGTTGTATGAAATGAAGTCGTCAGTTATATAAAGTGGACTACATATAGTTTACAGTATTATTTATCTTTCTATTTCTAAAATAAAATTGACCAAACTTAACATATGGAAAGACAAGTAATACGTTGTATGCTTTGTGTATTAAAGATCCAACATAAAATTAGAAAATATAGCAAATATAGATTATGGCGAAGTCATAAACAGACTGTGCACTATGATGTTGCAAAATGAGTAGTCCTTATAGTGTACAAGCATGCAACTTTCACCATGGATATGTGGACATTAGTTAAAAAATTATCCTGAAGGAAATGTAAGTATTTTGTAAACTGAATAGAGTAATCATAATATTAATTTATAGAGTGTAATTAAAACTACAAAAACATTTTTTTAAACAACTATGGAATTTTAAAATTCTTCTTTGTCAAAAATAATCAATGAAGTTTATATATATATATATATATAATATATTTTATATATATATATGAATAGCAGTTTGCTTCTCAACGAGAGTACTTTGCTCTTCTTCCTGATGACGACGGATGTCAAAATATCGAAGTGAGTTCTGTAGTGACTTTCTGTGTTCTTTCCTATTTGTTAATATATATATATATATATATATTCGAATTAAACAAGCACTAAGCACTTTATTTTATGAAATGATTTTATGTAAGCACTTTTACAAAATGAAAATTAAGAGACCAAATGATACAAAAGTAAAATTATGTATTAAATACATACCGAATAACTATTTTATCTTATGACACAATTTTTATTAGACATAAATCATGTTATTTGACAATTGTGTAAAATGGCACTAATACATGATTAACTTTCCTTTCTTACTATGTTTAATTAGTTTTATTTTTTTTTAATAGTATCAATATACATAATATTAACATTAAAAGCAATAACATTGCAGTATTAACTCTATTACTCATTTTAATGATAAAATTCAATAAACGAATCTGTTTTAAACTATTTCAGATACTTGAGTGATTGTTGAATGGTTAGCAGTGTTCTTTGGAGTTTTAACATGTGTATTCTATTTTTTTTTTTCATCAGTAATCAGATATAACTGATAAATGTTGAACTAAAAATTTTATATTAATTAGGAGCTTTTTATCCGAGAAAAATATTATTGATATGTTATGTTGACATAAAAAATATTAGTTTACAACAGTGTATTTATTTATATTTTCGATAAATTTTTAGAAATATTTTAAATATAAGGCAAGTGAGGTACTTTCTTTGAATTCGTAGATTACTAGGTGGTACATATAGAATATATGTTATATTCTAGTACTAGTACATATAGAACTTACCAACATACTTTTAAAATTGGAGGATGTTTCACAGTCAGGTTAAAAAAAGAAAAAAAATTAGAGTTGGACACGATTAGCTTTACTATAAGCTAACATATTATCTGACTAGTTGATAATCACAGTATTGAATCTTTTCATTATCAGTATAACATATGAGCCGTTTATTTTGAAAGTGGCCTAATTCCATTTTCCAAAAAAATTTAGCTAACTATTTAAATAATTACATTTTTACGTTATCTTTACCTTTTGCAGCAAATTGTACAAAATTTATTTAAAATTACTAAGTTTTTTTATAACAAAAATTAGTTGATAAATAAAATGACAATATTTTTAAATTTTGTAAAACGCAAACCCTTAAATATCTCGATTTAAACATAAATGGAATTAGGCCACTTTCAAAATAAGCGGCTCATATAATATTGTAAAAAAAAAAGTCCTGTATGCTAAGAGAAAATCTTCTGCTTGTAGTGATAAAAAAATATAACATACTGTGATCATACCATCATTATATTAAGCATTTTAACTGTAATGTGATGACATTTATTTTCATTTAAAATTTTTTCATACTATTCTTTTAAGATAAAATGTGCAAAATATGTCATATTTAATTTACTAGGAAATAAGTGGAGGTAGGGTATTATAACTTTCTTTAACATTGACAAAGTTAAATCTTCTTTTAAACAATAGATTTTTAAAAAGGCGATACTTTGAAAAGCCTGTTATATCCCACAAGGTATTGTAACAATGATTAACATTCATTATAAGCAAAAATTGTTGATCCTACTACACCTTTGTTACCTTTATTTTTCATTGACCTCACATAGATCTGTCACAGCCTACTACCTGCCTTATAATCAGCTATTCAGTCCGAAAGTGCTATGAACTACAAAGATAATTTTCTCACTACCAAAAGTTATGATAACAACTGAGTTTTGTGTTACTTGCTTTTATGAATTGCTTATTTTATTTTGAAATGTTAACTGTTTCCTTTTTCAAATTCCATTTGTGAAGTTTTAATTGTTATCTTTAACTGTTTTCCTCTCTAAACTACAAAAGCTAGAATATTAAAACTTTGCACGAGATATCTACCTAAAATTAAAATGCACGAAAAAACATTCAATAATTTTGGACGTGAAACTCAACTTGGAATAATGACAACCTCCTCTACTTGCTGGATTTGTTTACATTAACTTCGAAATTTATTAAATTTTATAACTTCTTATAGAAATTATGAATCGGTTACAATTATATAATTTTATATGTAACATTTATAAAGTTTAACCTATAAAGTCTAATACTATGAAGAAGTATACATCCCAGTGGAATACATTCCTGATTGGACTGGAACATGACATTGTTTATTACCGTATGGTTACAATTTAGTTAAATAATTGTAGGATGATTTTGAATATGTATGTTATGTCTGTTTATAAATCTGAAATATAAATGTGTTGTAACCATGATATATATAACTTATGATCATGATATGAAGAAGATATATTTTCTGCAAAATTAATTTAAAGGACAATTTGTCACACGACTTTTTAAAATAAACATGAACATATTGTTGTTGATTACTATAACTTGTCAATGAGTTAAGTAGTACCGCACACTCTTATGGACATTTATATTTAGTGCTGTTCCAGGGGTGGTAACTTTTGCTCATTTGTTAAATATTGTTTTTTTCTATATTCATACGTTTAACAATAAATTCTTACAAAGCATTTTTTTTTGGATAAATTATATTTGTTTTTACTTATTTCTGTCTGCATGTTTCTGAAGAATATATATAAGTCAGTCATATGTATTTTGTCATTAGCATATTGTTCACTTTATCTTTTTTAGAATAATAATAAAAGATGAATCAAATAATAGAAAGAAAGTTCAAAATAAAATCACAGACATTAAAAAAAAATTATATAATTTTTACAATAAGTAAATCACTAGAAGAAATTATTAAATCATTAAGAAACATTACTAGAAGTTGTTGAGGATTACCAGTCTTCAGGATTTCATTCTGGAAACACTCTACGGAAACTTTATCTATCAAAGGAGTTTGAGCACGTTTGTTCATTTATTTCGGTCCAAGTAACCAAATATCCTTCAACTGGCTGGTTATCCAAATATTTACTTTTGATGACCTGAGAACAATGAACAAAATATGATTATTTTTCAGCATAATATTTTTAAAACGCATGGCAATATAGTAATAATCACTTGGAAATAAGTGTCATTATCTACGATTAAATTAGTACTGACTCAAATAGTATGTATTAATAAACATCAATACTGGGAAAGGCAGTCAAGTTTTGAGGTTAAGTTTATGAAAAGTTCATGACTAAGAATACATATAGGGGCCAGGTTAGTTTAGTGGTTAACGTACTCGCCTCTGGGCTGGTAGTTCGGGGTTCGATCCCCACCTGGCCCTCGATCTATTCACGCAGGAGGTGAATATATCTGAGTACGTCGTCCCTTGGAGAGGATGTTAAGCCGTCGGTCCTGAGCCTGTTCGATGCCAGGTACTCGTTAAAGATCCCTACTTAAAATACACTTGAGTTAGGCAAAATTTAGGACTCCCAATGTAGAATCTGTAGAATAATCGATCAAAGAACAAGCCTGTAAATAGCTGACGTTATCACCCGCTAGGGGATCGTTCTAAATAATACAAAAAAATAAGTGTATATATATATATATATATATAAAATATTTTTATGTAAATAATATTTAGTTAGTTCTTAAATAGTGTTAGATATAAATAGTGTTAAAATGAGTAGTTATGAAAAGGAAAGTTTGGGCCAGTTGATTTTTTTATTCCCCGAGGAACTGAGAAGAGCCTGTAGGACATTAGAGAAACTCTCAAAAAAGGTAACCAAGCATGAAATTGGTATAAAATTTTTAGAAACTTGTTTGCAAGAAGGATTGCTACCAACCTTCACTATATATATATATATATATATATATATATATATATATATATATATATATCAAAGTTCAAAACACAATAAAGAAAGAGAAAATAGACTAAGATCTTTCAACCGTAACAAGCGGTCAGAGTCAAGTCCCAACTCCAATCCAATCTCAAATCTCTTGACAAAGGCCACTTGGTACAGTTGAAAGATTTTTGTCTTTTTTCTCATTTCTTATTATGGTTTGGACGTTGATTGTTCAAGTATACATAAATAACAACGAACTTAGCTGATACCTGTTTCTTAACAAGCTTCTCAATTTTCCTAATTTACACTCTGGTTATTTAGCTTACAGAGCATAACATATTTTATATAGTCAACAAGTTTCAAATGATCACCATTCATATTCATGACATAAAGAACTTCATGGAGGAATTTTTCGTTTATTAAGTAGAGTGAATACAGTGTTTTGCTCAAGTTCATTACAAGCTGCTTCTTAATCTTTATAGTTGAGTGATTATCTGCGAAGGCCCAACTTGTCCCTGATATGATTGAAAGAGTTAAATATTTTGTTGCTATTTTCAATCTTAATATTTAAATATGGTCTTCAAAGCTAAATGGTTTTAAATATGCTTTGAAAATTGAAATTTTTATTTTTTGGTGATTACTTTCTTTTGTAATGATTTTAGTATTTGTCACCAGGTTAATCTCATGTTTTGTACCTCTTCCATATGTTTTTTGAGTACTCTAGCTATAAAGTCCATTGTGAGCTTTCTTGATAGGGTGGTGGTAGTCTTATCAATGTACGAGTGTTTTGGGCTTCGCAGTTCCCATTAGTACACGTATACTCGTACACTAGATTTGTGTCTCTTAAAGGCCAGTTTTTGACTTGTTTATTATTCTTGACAAATAGGGCTTTTATGATGGTTGACCAGAGTTTTTTTTCATTTACATTTTGCAGAGCACATCCCTCCTCACAATGTCTTTTAATACCTTTTCGTCAAGCTTGTGTTGCTCCGAATATTGATTTATTGTAATAAACTTTATGTAATATTGCTTGCCTAACCTCTTAACTTGTTTTTAACTTTTTAAATGAAAGTATTCTTTCAAAATTTGATTAAAACTTTCATAAGAGTAACCGTTATTAATAAATTGAAAACAAAAGTCAACAAAATCATCTCATCCGTTAATAAAAGAAAGTCAGAAAAGTCCTTCAGTCCATAATAGGTGACTTTAGTTTCTCATATTTGTATGGAACAGTCAAAAATCACAAGTCTGAGAACTGTGCTCTATCATAACCAAGTAACCAGCCCCTACCACTTACCAAAAAAACTTAATATCACCATATATACCAGTGAGATATATGCTTCGTTTTAAAGGTAAATTTCTTTTTGTTCTACCAGTCATACTTTTGTTTGCGTGAACATGTGATAAATAAATAAATTTATATAGCCAAAATAACATTGAAAATACCTTGAAATAAATACATATATAATTACTAAAGATTAATTACGATCTATCAAGCTGAATATTTAACAGTGAGGAAAAGAAAATCACTTACTGCACAAACATAAGCTAAAGAATGCTCAGAAAGAGTATATACATATGTATAATTAAACTAAAGCCTTTGAGATTTAGTATATTTATAAATGAAGAGATAAGATTTATATATACGTAGAAGTAGGTTTTTTTTTTAATTTCTTAAAATAGCATAATAAACACTCAAGAACCATTAAACATCTTTAATAGGTGACTTGTTTTGACAATTTATCATGGAGAAAATAAGACAGGGGGATATTTTACCGAAAACAAAATTTTAAAATGGCCCTAGTAGAGGACTAAGTAATCATCTTTTGGTCATTTTTCTATTTTTATAATGTTTCACAAGAACAGCATGATTATTGATCATGGCCATGCATCTTAGCTGAACTTCACTTGAAGATGATTATTGTACACATATAAAAGATATCAGTTGTAAAAGAGTTGAAAAGTATCGATGGAAGAAAGAGACAAATATATATAGTTTTGGTCTGTATAAGAAGCTCATTTCCTTAGGATAATTTTTAAGTATAAGAAATGTACTTGTTCGTACTTTATGACGAAACGACTACTATTTTAAAACTTCTCTGGTTATTCAAGAAACTTACAACTTCGTACAAAGTATTATGTCTTACTATGAATATTTTATGAACTTACAATATTGGAATAATAATATTACACTAAAAATGATAATGCATTAAGTTACGTTACCTATAACATGTCAGATTGTTCTAGAACAATGGTATCAATATTGTTGTAATTGACAAAATGAATGTAACCATATTTACAACAAATAAACTCATGGAATTGATTATCTATGCGTTTATGATACTTTACCGGAGAGAGTTTGATATTACAACTACACGATGGCTACAGAATAAAACTGAAACTGAATTTATTATCAACGAGTTTGATAATACGTCTTATGTTTCGCTAGACTTAATTCTACGTTGAAGTTAATAGCTCAATGGTAATGAAGAACACATTTTTTTTGAAAATGGTTGTTACTAAAAAAGTTTCAGAGATGTACCAAACAGGTTATTGCTGAATATTGGTAATTTTTGGATTACTTTAATTTTAATTGTTATAATAAGGTAAGCTGAATAGGTACGTGAATATATGAGGGATGACATCAGTCAAATTAAGTGGCTTACGAGATAAACGGTGTCCAGTGGCATGTGGGTGTGCCTGTTAATTAGTCTTGCCTTGCAGCACCCCTTTCTTCTGCCACAATTGGTTAAGTGGAGCAAATGAAGTTGATGAGTCGTACAGTCACCGTCTAATCTAGCCTCCCACTCATACTTACCATCTTTCTTTCCCTACCTCATTTCACTTCTCTATAACTTTTGGTTCTGGCTTATCTATGTCAAAATAAGCAATTTAACGTAAATACTGACTTCAGAATTATAGCTAGCCACTGTGTAACACAATAATAATAATATTTAAAAAAATCTAGAGTAGCCTGTACTCAAATGCTCTAGAACAGAAAATAATATCAAACTCGTTGATAACAAATTCAGTTTCGGTCTTATTCTGTAGCCATCTGTAGATGTAATATCAAACTCTCTCTGGTAAAGTATCATAAACGCATAGATAATCAATTCCATGAGTTTATTTGTTGCAAATATGGTTACATTCATTTTATCAGTAATAACAAAATTAAAATCATTGTTCTAGAACGATCTGACATATTATAGGTGACGGAACTTAATGTATTATCATTTTTAGTGTAATATTACTGTTCCAATATTGTAAGTTCATAAAATATTCATAGTAAGACAAAATACGTACTATGAAGTTGTAAGTTACTTGAATAACCAGAGGAGTTTTAAAATAGTAGTTGTTTCGTCATAAAGTACGAGCAAGTACCTTTCTTATACTTAAAAATTTTCCTAAAAAAAATGAGCTTCTTAGACAGACCAAAAACTATATATCTGACAATAAGATTTATTAAAAATTGTGACATGAGGATTGATTACGACACTTCTGTTAGACAATCATCCATCAAACCTGGAAAACATCATGAAATATATGGTTGATTAACGTTTGCTTTATGGTTTTCAATATTTCATTTACATACCATATCAAATCTTGAAAACAACTTCAAATTTAAATATTTGAAAAGATTTTCAAAGTCAAGATAAAACTTTCCAACAAGCACAGCAGGTTATTTTTTTTTCCTTTTGAGATGTATTGCCTTTTGCAATAATCGGAATTTCTTGAAATTTTTTTCAAATATAACATACCAATTTTAGGTAGATTTTTTCAAAAAATGTCATAATTCTATTTTTATCAGGTTAGAGTAAAATAGAATGTACAGAGTAAAAAAAAACTATACTGCTTTTGCCGAGTAATGAGAATTTTCTTTTCAGATATCTTTTTGAACAAATCTGTTGACTCAATATTTTAGTGGGATTTATATATGTGTATATATATTTCTTTTGTATAAACATTAACAGTAAAATTAATTCATAATCCGAGTTTCAGTGAGACCATGTTCTTCGAAAACCTGTATAAAGGATTCATCAATTGTTGACCCGTGCTATACACGTAGAAGTACTGCCTTCTATTGAGGCTACAAATACCTTGAAATTCCTGCATTTCTGTTATTTAGAAAAACGATTATAATTAAAAAATTTTAATGGCAGGATGTACTATACACCAAAAAAGTAGTAAATTAAATATTATTAATCATACCTTCATAAGGCATACAGACAATTACTTGAACGTACCAGTGTTTTGGGGTTTGTTTTCCACGATAATCATGTACAAGATACACAAGTTACAATTTTTTTTTAATAAAAACGACAGAGCTTAACAATACTTGAATTGTTTATTTCATGACGATTCTATAATACGAGCAAAATAAATATTTAAAAAGTAAAGAAGATTTGTTAAACTATAGACCCATTAGTACCTAAAAATGTGCGTAATAAAGTTTAATATTAAAAACAATGATTAAAATGATGACTTAATGAAGGTGGTAGCGTAATCGAAAGGACAGGGATTATAATTCAAAGAGGCATACTAATGAAGCTCATTCCATTTTCAAAAGGAGTTTCTCATAAATTTACTTCCTTAGATTTTGTCACTGAAGAATTTTATTGCTCAAGATTATCTTGAAGTTAAAATGATAGTGCTTTATTTACTGAGTGAATGCTATGAAGTTTAATGTCGTATTCGTATTACTTCTTTGTGTTTTGGTATATTTATATAATTTGAGTTATTATATTTCACAACCAATAAAAACTATTAAGTAATACATTATATTCTATCTTTATTTATTAAACTGTAAGTAGTTGTGTGACATGACAACTAGCTGATCTGGTAGGAATAGAAGAATCTAACATGAACTACTCTGATCCCAAGAAGATCTAAAGGACTCAACCACCCACAGCTTGAGGGACTAATTTAATTACCACATTCTATATTAATTTATATATACATACACAATTTCATATTTGTAAGGATTACATTTTATAAATAAATAGGAAATATTAAATACCTCTTACATTGTTCATAAATTCAAAAGTACTAATTTAACACTATTGGTATTATAATAAACGAATTGGAGTATTTTATGAAAGCTTAAGGTTTAAAACTATGAGATTCTATAAGAAATGGCCTCCAATAAATAGTACTAATTAAAAGTGTTGAATCTGGCCACTCCAGATTTTTTATACAGTTTTACGAACTTAACGTATTTCAAGTAAATCCTTTCAGAATTGTAAAGAATATCAATTAGTATTAAAAAAAAATAAAGCACCATTAATTTATTTATACATTTTTAAGAACTTAAGCATTAAACCTAGGTTCAAATTTACGAATAAATTTGGCAAATAAATGCATAACATTTCATAAGGGACGCTAAAAGGTAACATATAATTAATACATTAAGCAGAAAAAAAGTAATGCAAATATTATCTTTGCAAAAGTACTAAAAATTAAATACTCTCTTTATGGTATCTGCAGTACTTTTAATAGTATTGTTAAAATAATTGTTGCCCATTAATCACCTTGTTGCCCATTATGCGTTTTCAGACATCTTTTTCTCCTCCTACCTCTAGAGCAGTGCTTAGAGGTAGCCAGGTAGCCAGGTGCGCCCCAAGATAATGGAAGATTAAGTTTATATAACAGATTTATATTTTAGTTTTTGCACCATTTTAATTTATTTGAGAAAACACCAAGTATGGGGTTTTTAAGTCTGAGTCAAGTCTCGGCTACTTCATATTTTGAACTGGAAGGTAAATTTCTTTAATCTTTAAGCATGAATGGATAATACTTCATCTGTGCCTTTACTCGGGGATTTAAATCATTTTTACTAGCCCTCCCTCTCTCTCTCTCTTTCTTTCTTTTTCTTAAAAAAAACTATACATTTTAATTTCCAATCATTTTCCTGTTATCAAATCACAGGACTAAATTTTCTATATTAAAATCAGTGATGCGCCCCAACGTTTTGGTTTGGTTTCATAGGTGCGCTCCAAAGTTTTGGTTTGGTTTCATAGGTGCGCCCCAAAGTTTTGGTTTGGTTTCATAGGTGCGCCCTGAAGTAAAAAAGTTTAAGAAGGGCTGCTCTAGAGAGTTGATACGTCCCAGTTATTTTGTATGTGTTTTTTG
The DNA here is from genome assembly GCA_026182355.1 of Hermatobates lingyangjiaoensis. Classification (NCBI taxonomy): domain Eukaryota; kingdom Metazoa; phylum Arthropoda; class Insecta; order Hemiptera; family Hermatobatidae; genus Hermatobates; species Hermatobates lingyangjiaoensis. Next base: position 205,975 of record JAPFBL010001618.1, read on the forward strand.
AACAGGGATATTACATCATTCTTTATGGATATTATAATAAATTGGTTAAATAATTGCAAAACAGTTATAAATATGTGTCATATATGCAGTTATAAATTTGAAATATAACGATTTTATAAGTATAGTATGTCTTATATAATATGGTATGTACCTGTTATATTTTGTGAAGGAATACATTTGACAAATGACTTTTAATATAGCTTCGTAACATACATATGATTATTATTTGTTAGTTACTATAAAGTGCAGTACTGATGGAAAAAAACATGCTTTGAATTTGTTAAAGATTTATACATACTGGAGTTCATTTTTGTGTGGCTTTCTGTGCCCAGATAGGTGTTTATCAAGTCAAATCTACATGTCTCATTGATTAACAAATCCTAAACATTTGACAAAAAGTTCTTGGTGTGATAAAAGCCGTATTGGTTTGGGTAATATTGGAAGTATAATGGAAGAGCTACATAATCATATTTTATGTCTAATACCTGTATTAATATGAATATTTCTTGAGAAAAAGTGTATCAATTTTGCATATTCGATGAGGAAATGAACGAAAAAGGACAACTATTAAGTTTGATCTAAAGTCACTTCTAAAATTGGTCTATAACATTCGTTATGTTATCGTTAGAATTAAAAGAATTGATATAGCCACATTAAAATAAACCAATTCAACAATGCAATTGTGAATGAGTTTGATAGTACGTTTACTTACAGGAAAGTTGAGAGTACACCGCTGGAAACTTTTTATTCATATTGATTATTTAAGGTATCACCATATTTGGCGGTACGTGTTTCTTAATTAGATTTTCAATCAATTAAAAATAACGTTCTCGGTTATTGCACTCAAAGTATACATTTCCAATTGTCGACGTATTTCTAGAGAATTATTATTAAAAAGCAATGTAAAATGCTAAAACAAACAATTGCTAAATAATTACTACATTTATCAACTGTCGGAAGTCTATTTATGCAGAACAACTACCACATCTAGAATTCTACACTAGAGAAATCCCACAATGGTAAACAAGCTCGTATCATACAAAAATAAAATCTCAGTAAATAATTACAAACCAGTGAGAGGATTTTAAAACTGTTCTACTCAAGCCCACAGAGTAACTTTTGAGTTAATCTCCGAAACTACTTAGATTACTTGCCTGTATTATGAAAAACTTTTTAATCGTCTTATCTTCTTAATAAATAAGAAATCCAATGAAAAGGTTATTCATGTATAACAGTTGAAACGTGTCGACTAATTGAATATGTTGAACTGTGTGTCGAAAATGTTTGCATCAATGTGAATTTTTAGTTCAAAAACAAACTATTGGTTATTAAATATAATGGGAAAATGGAATAAACTTGATATCTTTGGAATGACAGTAGTATTACCAAAGAAACTAAACATTAAAATATGTGCCAATAATATCCAACGAAATGTGTATCATTCAGATTTCATACGAAAGTGAAATATTTAGAATTTTACCTAGCAATGCAATGCTCAACATATTTCTTTGATATTTAAATATTGGAAAGCTATGAGAAGAGGAAAGATTATATCTATCATTGTACTTGACATTTTTTCGAAAGGAGGTAACAATAAGTTACAACATAGAACTACATTATATTTTTTTACATAAAACTATTTACATACTGCTATATAAACTTGAATAATCTTTAGAAGTGCAAAATATCATGTACCTTGTAAGAGAAATAAAAAAAGTTATCGCAACCAAATTATATTTGTTGTTGATTAAGTATTGAGATTTTGATTTTTACGACTTGGATTATAACTAACAAAGAACATAAGGCAACAATTTCTTTTTGTAAGAATAGCCGGGAAAATAACTATTATATGATATTTGAAGCATAAGATGTGAAACTTACATTTAATGTAGGATGAATAAATAGAAATACAAAGAAGGTTACGTTGATAGCTTTCATATGAAGGACATACAGAGGTTATAAGCCCCATTTGTGATAGATACTACACAAGCGAGTAAATTTTACATCAATAATCCTAAATTCTATCTTATCCAAGCTTATTTAGAATAGAAATGTTTAAATGGGACCTTGAAAATTGTCTATATGGATAATTTTCTATTACCGATATGAAGAATATATTCAATTAAAACTAGTTCCAAATTCAGTTTTTTTGAAAGTTAAATATCCTGACACTAAATACAAAAATTGAGTTCCCATTATTTTATTATGATCATCTGTAAAAAGATAAAAAACCAAAGATCAATGTAACAATTGCATTTGTCTTAAGGGAAAAATTATTTAGAAGCAGGAGGTGTTTGTGAAAATAGATATGCCTTTTTGACTTACAGATCAAAAAGAAGAGCCGTTACCCAAAGATAAGCGACCTCTGTACAGGCTGCTGAAATGAGATATATAAGAATAGATAAAAGAAACTCGAGAAGCACCGCTTAGAAATGAAACTTGTAAAGACAACACCGGTGTAGATAACGCTTTGAAACACAACACCTCCATCTATCTGAGTTAGATTCGGCCAGATGATTAAAAAGAACATGAATGTTTTCTAAATTTGCCTTTGAAGTAAGGCTACATGAGATTAGATTAGATCCTGAGGAAATTGAGGGAGGATATTTACTCAAAGAAAGAAAAAATAGAGTGGGACCAGCTCGATTCAAGCCAAAAATATTCCCAGCTTGAAAACTATTTATCCAGTAATCCTACCAGTGAAATAGGATGGATTGAATGACTGTCTCATCTTTAATAATATGGTTAAGAAGATATAAGCACTAAGACAATATAAAATTTTTTACCATTAAAGAAAAATAACAAAGTTGGAAAACTTCAAATAAAATTAAATTTAGTTTCAAATATTTTAATTTTTTTTTTACATTTCTTTAAAAAGCGATTTCATTGAAACTTTGAATCAATTAGTAAAAATGTCATGGTCTATTGCACTGAAAAATACAGTAATTACTGTAGATTATAACTAGTATAAGCATCTTTTAACGTTTTAACGTTTCTCTGTTCGTACCAGAACAATCTTAATGCATGTTCATTTGCATCATTACTGCCTTACAATGACTGAAAGAGTGAGGCCAGGTCCTTTGCGAACTCAGTTAAATGAGTGATTTGCTTAAACTCCCTTTCAAGCACCACAAGACTTTGTCTCAACCCCAATTTTGACATATTAAAACTATGTCTTATGATTAGACACTTATCAGTAGATCTTTCGTTTTAATCACGATATTCTATAAATCGAAAGCTTTTAAATTAATTTGCTCAGTTTACCAATTTGAACAAAAAACATTTTTCTTTAATTTCAAGGCCTGTTGTTTGCAAAAATTACATATTTGGGATTTTGTAATGCTTGCAAGATCTCTAGAACTATTCAATAATAAATTACAGTTTAACTCAAATATTAGGCGGTCGTAGATTACTTTTGCAGATTAAATTAGAAAAGAGTTTGCATTAATAAAAACAAATCAATTACACCTAATAGAAATGCCTGCTTTTATAATTATGTAAGATTACTGATTACTTATCATTATTGATTATTGAAATTATAATTTTGTAAGTTATATTTCATTTTTAAAAGTGTGACACTGAGTAGAGGTCCTAGAGTTAATGGGTCAGGTCAGGGTGAAGTGGTCAGACCCATGAGAGAATATACATAGGCCAAAGATTGACCCTTTGTGATACCACACAATGAACATTCTTAATTGAGAGTAAATCATCCCTCATTTGCCTAACTCAGGGGAAGGGATCTTTAACCAATGAACATTCTATATTGGGAGTAAATTATCCTAAATTTGCCTAACTCAAGTATATTAAGAGTAGGGATCTTTAACCAATGGACATTCTATATTGGGAGTAAATTATTCTAAATTTGCCTAACTCAAGTATATTTAGAGTAGGGATCTTTAACCAATGGACATTCTATATTGGGAGTAAATTGTCCTAAATTTGCCTAACTCAAGTATATTTAGAGTAGGGATCTTTAACCAATGGACATTCTACATTGGGAGTAAATTATTCTAAATTTGCCCAACTCAAGTATATATAGAGTAGAGATCTTTAACCATTAAACATTCTATATTGGGAGTAAATTATCCTAAATTTACCTAATTCAAGAGAAGAGATCTTTAATCAATGGACATTCTACATTGGGAGTAAATTATTCTAAATTTGCCTAACTGAAGTATATTTAGAGTAGGGATCTTTAACCAATGAACATTCTATATTGGGAGTAAATTATTCTAAATTTGCCTAACTCAAGTATATTTAGAGTAGGGATCTTTAACCAATGGACATTGTACATTGGGAGTAAATTATTCTAAATTTGCCTAACTCAAGTATATATAGAGTAGAGATCTTTAACCATTAAACATTCTATATTGGGGGTAAATTATCCTAAATTTGCTTAATTCAAGCATAATTAGAAAAGGGATTTTTAACGAGTGTTTGACATTGTACAGGCTTGGGACCAACAGAAAAACACCTCTCTGAGAGACTAGGTGCTCAGATTTTTTAACCTACTGCGTGAATAAATCGAGGGCCAGTGTGGGTATCGAACCCCTAGATCTATCAGTCCAGAGTCGAGTACGTAAAGCCACTAGGTTACACTGGGCCCCCTCGTAGAGTGAATACGATATTTTTAAGTATTGGTTAATAAAGTGAGACGGCAATGGGGGTCAGACAAGAAGACTTCGGAGTGTTGGAAAATGGCACTCATGATGTACTGATCAAAGCAGGAGTTAAGGCTCAGGTTGGACATTTCCATATTGGTATTGATTAATAATGACAATTAAAATTACAAGTTTAATAATTGATTATTTAATCATAAATGAAATGTGTCAGTACCTCAGAGGTTAAATGTTAAATAATACCCGCTTGATATAATCAAATATGGTCGCATGCTGCTTTCGAATCCGATCGAACATCGCACACTAGCAATCAAGGTGCGGACAAGGTTATCAAGTATTTATGGTTTAACATCTCCTTTACATACCAAATTCTCTGTATGTCTGTCAGTCTGCTCCTATGCATTCCAAATGCTTTAATTTATTTACAATTTGGAATGGCTTAATTTATTTAACCGAAATTTTTAATTAATTTTATTAATCATGATAAAAATACATGTTAAGTCAGGTTGTCCTGATGATAGTTTTTGGAAGGACAAATTGATTGAAAATTAAAAGCTTAACGTCTTAGTGAAGATGTAAATTGGTTTTTTTTTTGTATGTGGTTTGTTTGACTTTTGGTACTCAACAGTCTGTCAATAGAACTTTTTTCACATTTATAAATATGAAAAAATATTATTTAAATAACAAATATTATTATTGCTTTTCAAAATCGTTAAAAATTTGTTATCGAGTTTAGGCGATAAAAAAAAACTATCAAAACATTGTCTTCTGAGTGTATTAAGGAAATATATTATGAATGTCAAGCGTTAAGTATAAAAAAACTCTTGTGAAACTATTCGAGGAGAAGATAATTACTGAAGAACAAGGGATTTTGCTTAAAAGCCATCATGAACACATGTATAACATGGCGACCATACATCAGTGTGTATGGCGTTACTATTTATCACGGTATGTTTTGACTTATAGTTAACCGTGTAATGCCGGGTATGACAGTTAGTATTAATAATGATACTACATATGGAAGTTTATAGAGGAAACCGTTTAGAGAAATGCATGTTGTTATTACTACAGAGGTGTTAAATTAAGAATTGAATATGTTGTCTGGCCTCGTAAACAGGTATCGAAGGGGTTGGACTGACTTCGGTCATTGTCTATCTTCAAATGCAAGTGCTCTTTAAAAATTGTTTAAATAGAGTCATATTTTTTACCAGACTGATGTGTTAAGTACATGCTTTGTTTAGTGCAACAGTTTTCCTGGTAGATAGAAAGTGTCAAAAATCGGTCCAACAATTCCCTGGTACACTTGTACCAGTGTAACAGGTAAATGGTATACTAAATTCCTAATTTAATAAAAGTTTAGTAGATTCAATCGTTTTTTTTTTTTAAAAATAACAGAAATGTATGGCTTTTAGATGCAGAGACAAAAGTATACGAGTATGATTGAATAAGGAGGCATAGCAATCAAAAGAATTTAAATATTTTTAACATAACTATTCAATTTGAATTTGTAGAGAACTGAGAGGCAGACTATTTAATGATGTTTGGATTGCCTGACATGGCTGAAATAAAAGAAAAGTGATTATGTCTACAGACATCTCAGAATTTGATAGTAAATTTTAAAAATTGTGCCAGGTCAGAGGATAGTAGTTGTTCGGTTATGATTATCCAGGGAAGCACTGTGAAACACTGTTCAAAAACTACATTTCTATTTAACTAGTAAAAAGAAAAACGCCAAAGCGTCCCAACCTTTCCAATAATTATTATGACATTCAATTATTTTTAGAATTCAATTGTAAAAGAAAGTTTTTATTTAACTCTAATCAACAATTAAATGAATTTTAACCTTAGTATATAAATATAGTAGAAAAATTCATAGTTATGAAAAAATTTTCTACTTCTAAAGAATAATACTGAAAAATTGAAATGTCTTAATGATTTAAATTATAACATAGTATTAATACAAAATAATTAAAGCTGGTATTCTTGTGCACCAATTTTGGTACTTAAAAAAAAAAAACTGAATTTTTCACATATTGGAGAGTTTAAGGATGTTATAATACCTTCATTTAAACGCATAAGTATACATAAATATACGAAAAATTTAAAGGAAGTATAAAAGTTTTCATTTTATAGAGAAAGAGCACAGCGGAGGTAGTCAAAAAGTAATAAAGTGACAGTTACTGTTAAAAAGCTAACGAAACAAAGTCAGGAATAATCAAATTATGTTTGCTAAAGTAAAAAGGAAGTTAGTTAAAAGAAACAATATTAGAGAGCACTGCAAGCAGATATGAACTTTGTTGCAGTCATTCATTTAGGTGTCTAATAATTCATGAGGGCTATATATATATATATATATATATAATAAAATAAATTCAAAACAAAGGAAACACACAGAAAGACACAGACATAACTCACATCGATATTTCGACCATCGTCGTCATCAGGAGGTGCGAAGAGCGAAGAGTCCCGCAGGAAGACAGGGCGGTACTCTGCACAATTGCACAATTGCAGTGTGTAGACTCGTATTCAATCTTACACCAGTTTCCCTCTGTTACTGGAAGAGGTTGGTACGTATCCCCTTCACCCGTGTATATCTATTTAATTCTAAAAATTTGTCTCATTTTTAGCTCTTTGGGTGGGGGCCAGGCTAGCTCAGTGGTTACGTGCTCGCCTCTGAACTGATAGGACCGGGGTTCGATCCTCACCTGGCCCTCGATTTATTCACGCGGGAGGTGAATAAACCTGAGCGCGTCGTCCCTCGGAGAAGGACGTTAAACCTTCGGTCCCGAGCCTGTACGATGTCAGGTACTCGTTAAAGATCCCTACTCTAAATACATTTGAGTTAGGCAAAATTTATTACTCCCACTGTAGAATCAATCTTCTTTGTGTGGTATCACAAAGGGCCAATGCTCGGCCTACGTGTGTTCCCTTGTGGAACTGCCACTGCAACCTAACCTAACCTAACCTAGCTCTTTGGGTTTATGATGAAACCAACCCTGCGGGACTCTTCGCTCTTCGCACCTCCTGATGACGACGATGGTCGAAATATCGATGTGAGTTATGTCTGTGTCTTTCTGTGTGTTTCCTTCGTTTTTAATTTATTTTATTTTAAAAATGTCCGCTGGACCGTTACTTTTAATTATATATATATATATGCAGAAAAATCACAATAAATAAATACGTGATGCAATAAATGAAGTTTAAACCACAATGGAAAAAGGAAAACAATAGAAATAAATGCTCTGAGGCCTTTCAATGTATGTCATCAGAACATTTATTTCTATTGTTTTCCTTTTTCCATTGTGGTTTGTACTTCATATATATACATATAAATATAGGTGTGTTTTCTAATCGGGATTCCGTCAATTTTCTAGGATAAAAAATCAAACTCTTGTTGCCGACATTTCGGTTTTATTTAAAACCTATTTCATAGGCCTACAAACAGCCTATTATTGTAATTACTTCTATTATTATTATTGTAATATTACTTACAGAAGTAAGAATTTTTTAACTAACAAAATGAAGTTTACATTATTTAAAGGAACAACAATGTTCCTTCGACTAGACTAATAAGATAACATTACAAATAACCTCAACACTGTTCACTCAAGGGAACTAAATAAATCAAATTTCACTGATTCCGTCAAAGACGGGTACGTTTGCTAGTACGTAATATGAAATTAAAATCAACTAGCAATACCTACTTGCCACACCTGTGTATTATCAAAATAAACATGTCTGTGAAGTTAGCAAAATACAAAGCCCCATAACTTCGCTTCTGCACTGAATTATCAATCTATTCAGAGCAGAGCCTATATTTTAAGTTAGGCATACACAAATCTAGTGTCAAAGTTTCAGCTCGCTATGTCTCATGGAGGCTGAGTTTACTTGTGACAAACGTTTTTGCTTTAAACGTCGATAACTTCACTACTGCGTTGAATTTCTGATAAATTCAGAGCCTATATTGTAAGTTAGAGCTTCACAAATCTACTGTAAAAGTTTCAGCTAGATATGTCTTATGGTGGCTGGGTTTACTTGTGACGAAATTTTGCGGCCAAACCGACAAACTGACAAAACGACAGAAATTTTTCTAAGGGTGTATTCGGTTTTTCCAATGTATGAAACGTAAACAAAACTTGAAATGATTCAGTTCTAAGCAATGTACAGACAAAATCATTCTTTCATTTATATAGATATAACATCTCATGTGTCTTTCTTCTTTGCTCATCTTTTTCTATTACAGTTGTATCTTCAAAATCGAACGTGCTACCTTCGTTTATGGCATGGCCAGCTAAAGTTGTTGCGTTAGTTTTATTTGTTGTTATTGAATAATTATGTTGGTAAAGTCTTTCTTTCAGAAAACGACTAGTTTCACCATAGTAACACTTGTCACAGTCTTTATATTTGATGGCATAAATGAGGTTACTTTGTAACTCCTTCGGTATTTTTTCTTTAAAAATTTGAGAATAAAGATTTATTTTTTCTTTTATTATAAAATACCAGTGTAACTTCAGGTACGTTACGTTTGAAAACTTTTCTGATTGATTGTGATAAGCCCTCAGCATAAGGAAATTTGAAATACTTCCTATTTATAACTTCCAGTTCAGCATGATCTTCATTCGAATGTTCTGGTTGCTGACTTATACATCTTAACCAATATCGTTCAACTAAGTTGTTCGGATAACAATTTTTCTGTAACAATAATTTCACCCATTTCTTATTTTAATTTAGAAAACATGGACTACTTATTTCAATAATTGTTTTAACCAAATTTTGTACGCAATTTAATTTTTGGTTTATAGCATGAGAAGAATGGTAGTTCAGGATTCTTCCAGCACTGGTAGGTTTTTTAAACCAATCCGTTAAGATATCGCCATTTTCACCTCTTACAACTTTCACATCTAAAAATGGCAGATTTCCATCTTTTCTACTTCACAAGTGAATTATAAACGATTATGAAAAGAATTAAATATATTTAATACATTCTGTTCTTCTCCCTTTTCAATAATTAAAAATAAAAGAACATATAAAACATATAATTTAATGAATTTCACTTTCGTACCTAATTTATTGATACTGTTTTCCAATAATTCAATCATAACTATATTTGCAATAACTGGTGAAATTGGTTATCCCATTGGTAATCCATATTTTTGTTTATAAGTAATACCATCAAAGGTGAAATACCTTGCTTCTCATATCTAATATGGAAAGAAAAACCTTCTTTGACATTTCAACATTTGATCTAATCTTATTCCATTGTTTATTTACTAAATTAAAAGCTAGATCTAAAGGTATGTTAGTAAATAACGACTGAACATCTAGAGCAATCATAATTACTTCATCAGTTAGTATTTGATTTGATAGGAATTATTTGAATGCTAATGAATCTTTTACATTCAATTCACTCTTGTTAGTAATGTAACTAAGATATTTCTCCATATACTCGTATTTAGACAGTTCATAAGTTGGACTACCTATGAACGACACGATAGGACGGAGAGGAAAACCTGGCTTGAGTAGCTTCACTAAACCATATATTCTTGGTGTTATTCCATTGTAAGATTTTAATATCGAAGCTTGACGTGGATCTTGAGTTCATCAACTACCTGATTTACTTTATTTCGTAATATTGATGAAGGATCTCTTCTTGTGACTGAATATGTCTCACTATCCTCTAAGAGAGTTTTCTTTTTTGTTTTATAATCTTCTTTTTTGATTATCACAGTATTACCAGATTTGTCACTTTTACAAACCACAATTTCTCTATGTTCTCTTAAAAACTTATTAGTTTTCTTATAGCAACGTTCTATACATGCATTTTGCCTTTTTAATCGATTTGAAAAAATATTTAATCTGTTTCCGTGGTTTGTAATTATATTTACACATTGGCTTCTAATTGCATCACTGTTTTCCATATTTACAGATGAAAAAATCTTTTATAAATCTCCTATTATATCAAATGTAGGAATATCTTCTTTTTTACCAACTTTAATTGCAAATTTTTCTCCTAATGAAAGTAAATGAAGGCTATCTCTAGGAATTGCAACATTGGTTAACTTCGTTACAGCCGAAATCTCCAGAATAATCAAAGAAACCTTTACCTTGTTTTAGATGAAGGTTATGCATCTTCTTTTGTAAATTATATTTACTTTTATTAAATATAGACTCTTTAAGACTATTCATTGAACTAATATAGTTTTCTAAAATCATTTCTGGTAATTTTATTCCAGCAATTTCTATACATTCACTAATAAGTCTGTTTACACTATTAAATACGCCAGATGGTAACTTTAATTTCAACGTTCAAAACGCCTTGTTTAAAACGATTTAACACTTTTTCCATTTCTTTATGTAAATGGATATAAATATATAAAACATTATTATTGAAGTAAAAAGTTAATATTTTTATTCTATTTGCGACTGAAGTAGAAATAAATATACTAAATTTACATCGTAAGATGTAATATTTTCATGATTTACAGCTTTTTAATTAATTGTTGAATTTACAGTTTGTAGTCACTTATAGCAATGCATTACTTTTTTTATAGTAAGGATTAGATAGTAAAAGGAAACATTCTACAGTATGTCCCCATATTCCAGCAGTTTTTTATAGCTGCCACTAATTTATTAATATTTTTTTATTTAAATTTCAGGTAAATCAAAGTTTAACAGATAATTTAAAAAAAATATACTCTAAACATTGATGTTTATTTCTGTTTTATTTTAAAACCACCAATGCAATGATTTAAATATCTCGTATTCATCATAGGCAAATACAGCCGATGTCTTTACATAGAAGACAGATTTTATTTGTTTGAAACTGTTCTTGCTGAATGATATTTAAAAAAAAAATACAAGAGAACAACCAAAAATACTAAATGTCTGTGACAATTACACGTTTAAACTTGTTTCTCTTAAAAAAAAAATTAGTTTCTATAATATTATATAAGATAAGAATAAGTATTCCATATAGTGATATGATTATTTATTGCATACTGTATTAGAAAGTAGTTCTATTTAGAGATATAAATGTGCCTATATGCTATTTTGTTTTAAAAAGGAATGCGTAATTTATAAATCTTATGGTTCAACAATTTATTATTCTTTTTCATAATAAACAAGAATCATTCGATAAGAATCAAGAACTTATGCAGTAAATCTAATTTATTGTTAAATTATGCATACTTTATTGTTAAATATATGCATAAAGAAAGTTCGTCGACGACATTTTTAAGGTATTGCATTAGAAGTTTTCCTATTTAATACTAAAATTATTCAATAAGTTGTAACTATTTTAATTACAGTTGATAGTTATTTAATTTGATTTTCTGAGGTTGATTATTGATAACTCCACTGGCTATATTTCAAATTTTAGGAGCTTTTTCCGTTGGGAAATAAATATGGCAGAAGGAATTGATACTGCTGTCAACTTAGAGTTCAATCATTGGTTAATCTGTGTGGATAGCGGGAAAATTCATATTTTTTTTAACCCATATGTTTTAAAATTAACTAATAACTGTTTTCTCTTCTATGATAAAGTATTTTAATGTATTTTATTAAGTAAGTTAGTATGAATGTAAAATGAATAAATATACGATAGATATCTGATGTAAGTCGATTATAATTTTAAAGAAGAAACTATGCCGTATTGTGGTATGGAAAAAACTATGCCGTATTATGGTATGGTGTAATTCAACTTTCTTTTTAACCACAATTGATTATAGATCTTAATTGATACGAGTACAAAAATTAATTATTAATTAACTGTAAGCAAACTGTGTTATATTTATTAATTTTACGTACAACTTAAATGATTTCAATGAAGTAAGAACCTTAAAATACTTTGTCCTGGTAGAGAAAATACAATGGTTTTGTGATATGAGATATCATATTATGAACCTTAAAGATTTTATTTGTAATTATAGTGAAACTAGAAGCATGAAGAAATCAAATACAGCCTTATATATCGGGGAATTTAAAAAAATCACCAATATGACTAAATACCACACTATAACATATTGCGCAAGCAATAAATAACAGCATTTTACTTTTGTTTTTATCATACTTTATACAATTATAAGTAGAAAAATACACCATCTTATGATTAATATTTCTGGACAACTATTTTTCATATATATACACATTGTTAAAAATTAGACTATATTTAGCTGAAACTTGCTTTTTCATAAGTTTCTTGAGTTTCCCGAATAACGATCTTGTTACTGCATCCACAGATTATAGTAAGTTACCAATCGACATGCTAAATGAACAAATGTTTCTACTGTTTTCAGTCATTATCAAAAAATGAATGCATTTTGAAGTTTAAAGGTTTATATAAGAAATATATGGCTTCTTTTTGTTAATAAGTATGGCTTCTGTTATTCTAAGTCTATGCTGATCTCTTTCTTTTTTTATTATTTTTATCCCTTCAACAAGTGCTTCCCTTGTTAACTTAGAATGATGGGATTGCTCTGTGTGCTTTCTAGGGGCTCCAGATATCAGGTGCATAGTGAGTCTCCTAGAAAGTGTAGTTGTAGTTACTCCAATGTACGAGTATGAGTGCTTCTGGGTTTCGCAGTCCCCATAATTACATTTGTACTCGTACACCAGATTCGTTTCTTTCAATGGAGAATCCTTGCAGTGGTTTCTGTTAGTCATAAAAAAGCTACTTATTGTAGGGCTTAATAATTAATAAGGTCTTAATGAGATGTTTTTACATCTTATGTTGGCTTTTATAATGTCTTTTAGTGCCCTTTCAAATTAAAACCAACATAAGATGTAAAAACGCCAACGATAGAGTTTCCCTGGTTACATATTATAAAAGCCAAAAAGAAACATGTGTTCATTTAGCATGTCGTTTGGTAACTTGCTATATTCTGTGGATACAGTCACAAGATCGTTATTCGGGAAACTCGATATACAACAAAATATTGTATAGTTTATTTGTTGGTATTAATTTAGAAAATTCAATACATGTATTGACTCGATGTTTTTCAATCAAACACTACCTCTAAAACAGAGCTTAAAATGAAAAATAACAGGTCAATTACTTTTAACTGATAATACTTAACTCAGCCCTAACATTAATCTTTTAACATGAAAACTAAAATTTACAAATTTAATAAAGACAAATTAATATCTATTATTGGATACAGATAATTAATACTACTATTTTTGAATAAATAATCTTACAGATAATTTTTAATTATTTCAATAATTACGAATAACTGTTGTTAGATTAATAGTTAAATGCTCTCTCCGGCCACATTTTATTGAATTAATAAACAAAATATATATTTTACTAAATAATGAATACATTAAATTATTAATATTTATAGCCACTTCTCAAAAAGTTATAATAATTTTCCCTTACTTGTGGTTTGGTGGGTGAATATTGTTAATGTAATTGTTTAGGACAGTTATTGGTGATTCGTCATAGATTCAGGAAATGGTTGGTTGATTAATTGGTGAGAAACACTATTCTGTTCAATACTGTCTTCAAAACCTTCCAGTAATTTATCTCTATATACCAGGTTAAGATCAGGTAAATGTACCATGTCGGAGAGAATAAATTTATGGATGTTCTTATCGTGGTTTTCGGGAACATAAAGGTAATCATCATTAATTAAATTTAATTCACGTTTTTCAAACACTCTACCCTGGAAAACAAAAGAAATTATTTCTCTTATCAAAATTATTACATTATTCATCATATTTGATTAACTGACTAAAATCGAATGATTATTTAACAAATTAACTTTATTTAACATGTATTTATTTAAACAAAGTCCTTTATTATTAAAGAAAAGCAATAGAAATAAAAGAATAACCTACCATTGTTCCTGAACTTCTTGTACAATTACTAGTCAATTGTCAACTAGAGAGTAACATGATTATAACTCCTAAACTACTTAGTAAAAATACTTTAAAAAAAAAAAATTTATTTAATCAAAAACTGTAAGGAAAAATTAAGTTTTTAAAGTGAGTTTTATGGGAAAAAGTTTATTTAATATATTTTTAAATAAGTATTAATTTATTTGGGACTTGTGTTGTCTGAAATTAAGCCTGTCATTGAATGATTATTGTCTTTAATTTCAACTAGCCGATCTGCCCGGCCTTACCCGGGAAACAATTTAATTCCAACTCTAATAATAAATTACACATAACGAAAACAATTTAAATTTTCTATTGTTCCGTTACACTTAACTTTTTTGAGATAAACGAAATTAATACAGAATTAAAATTATAGATTACGCAAAAAAGATATTATCTAACACTGATTATAAATTGCACACATTGTCTAATACAATTGGTAGTTGATAGATTAGATTAAACAAATAATAAAAAGAATATTTTTTGCCAAACAATACATCAGGAAATGTTGAAAGAAGTCTAAGCTCATTAAATGTGATATGTTTTATCTGTTAAATATGACACGAGTATAAACCACAAATCGATTCAATTAGGAGCCAGTTAGTTGAAGAGGCTAAGCCATATCACATTACATTTCATTCAATACTTTCAATTTGAAGACTTCATACAGTTTTAAATGTTTAATTAAAATTATATCAGTAAACAAAATTGTCTCTTAAAAGTTTGAATAACAATATTTTGATGAAATATTATTTGTTTATGAAGAAGCATTGTATCGAAAAGTGCCAATTGTGTTCCAAATGCTAAATTCTAAATATATTTTTCATTATGTAATGTAAAAGTTATTATGTTAAGAACTGTATTTATACCCACAAATACCTACATACAGTGATTAAGTTTTATATATGTACATTTTGATTTGAATATTTCTTCATCCATTTTTTATGCTGTATACTCGTATATTCCCTTATAAGTTTTACTGATTTAGACATTCATAAACGTCTTCTGGTTAGATATCATTGATATATATAATAACTTATCATTTTGCCTATATGACGTAGGGCCGGATACTAATTAGTAATAATTAAATATTTTAAACAAACAAATTAATCAATCAGAAATAAATAAAGAAGCCTTACAATTATTAAACTTAAACAAAATACTTTAACTATTCTTTTATGATTAGAATTAATGGTTCAAATACTATCATTATTATTCGTAATATTATCATGCATACTTAAAGTTAACAGGTTATTATTTAACGCATAACTTTCTTTAATGCTTAAAGCAAGTTAAACCAATTAGATATGAAAAGTTAATTGTAAGCTATTGTTAAAGTTAATAAGAAACCCATATAAAATTACAATAATTGTCTTTAATGTCAATCTGAAAACAATAATAAAATTTATGGTATCTAGTTATTTCCAATTGAACAAAGCATGTGGAAAAATTATCATAAAGATTAATCTACCTGTTGCCGCCATTACCAATTAAAGTCAAAATGTAAACAAACAGGTTATACAGCCAAATTTTTGAGGTTTTTGGGCCCTAGGGGGCCTGGATTAGGCTGCCCCCCAGAGTTTAATAGCCTAAAACCACCCCAAGACCTATAGAAAGTGCCTTGCAAAAGAATTTTTGAAAAAGGTCCATTGTAGGCTGAATGCATAAGGTACAAACATACATACATACATACATACAGAGCCACGAAGAGAATTTATATAGAAGATTGGAATGATTATCTGTCTTCTTGCTTCATTACAGGATTGAATTTCAAAATCTCAATTACAAAATGGATGGCATGAATAATCAATTATTATTGATTATATATAAAATACGATTATTTATACTTCACTTAAACTTTTATTAAATACAATTTTTTTGGTTCGTTTATATTCTCAACTACACAATTTATGAGCTTTTAAATGTCATTTTATTTATATAAGTAAACATATATTCTTAAATATATTTAGTTTATAAGTTATTAATTACTGTATTAGTTTAACTTTTGATTAATGTTCCGGAGTTGTTACTCTCTTTACTTATTTTGTTATTTTTTTTTAAAAAGAAATAGTCGATGTTATAAATTTTATTGATAAATTATAAAACAACTTTTATTATGAGCTAAAACGATTGCAATGTTCCGTCAGCGTCTGTTTGGCAATGACGGTAACTAAGTTGCAATGGGAAACTCTATCTACCGCAGGAATTGAAGTGAGTCGGACCAAGTTTTTCTCACATGGTAAATTTTAGTTTGCTTGCTCAAGAGTCAGAGGTTCCAACTCCTTGATCTTCCATGAACCTGAAGGACAGGCAGCTAGCTAATGTGGTGTATACGGAGGCATTTACTTAACACTATATTTTCTATTATTCTATAATTTCTAATGATATTTTGGAATATCATGTACCATCTCCGAATTCTTGAAAAAGCACTCGTCGAAGACTTGCACGTTTGCTAGTTTCCAAATACAACATTAAAATCAATCCAAACAATGAGTTATTTTGAGATGACTTTGAAAACAAGAGCTAGTATTTTTTTTCAATTGATAACATTTTCTTCGCTTTAACAGTGCTTTAAACAGTCTATTAGAATAACTATCGGGATGAATGTTCGTCCCAATTTGATATGAAATAGTCAAGCGAGGCAGACTTTATTGCACTTCCTGCAATAAAACTTTCACTTTTATGTAGTTAAATATTATTGATTTAATTATGTTTACAGGTTAGCGGAGTTGGCGGTGGCTGTACCGCCGGCATACACGGGTCAGAGTCTTTGTTTACGCACAGAGACAGATTAGCAAGGCTGGCCTCGAGGAGGGGGTCAGCCAGTCAGTGTGTCGCGCTTGTAAAATAATCATTACCTCTCATTCCTGTGTCAATCACAATTCGAGTTCCTATTCAATCAAATTAACTGGTGCCGAAACCCGGGAACCCCTTTATTTGTTATTTGTTGTTGTTTTGTTATGTCCTCTGTGTGTGATCAAAGACTGGGGGGGAGGAATTAGAGGAGTTGGCGGTGGCTGTACCGCCGGCATACACGGGTCAGAGTCTTTGTTTACGCACAGAGACAGATTAGCAAGGCTGGCCTCGAGGAGGGGGTCAGCCAGTCAGTGTGAGCGCTTGTATAATAAACATTACCTCTCATTCCTGTGTCATTCACAATTCGAGTTCCTATTCAATCAAATTAACTGGTGCCGAAACCCGGGAACCCCTTTATTTGTTATTTGTTGTTGTTTTGTTATGTCCTCTGTGTGTGATCAAAGACTGGGGGGGAGGAGTTAGAGGAGTTGGCGGTGGCTGTACCACCGGCATACACGGGTCAGAGTCTTTATTTACGCACAGAGACAGATTATCAAGGCTGGTCTCGAGGAGAGGGTCAGTCAGTCAGTGTGTCACGCTTGTATAATAAACATTACCTTTCATTCCTGTATCATTCACAATTCGAGTTCCTACTCAATCAAATTAACTTACATATACAAATTTTGCAGAACGACATTGGACTAGGGTTCATAGTTTTAAAAAAATGTGAACATAATCAATAGTTCTGTTGGCTTCCTCTTAGTTGAGTGGTTTTCAATGGGATGAAATTTGGATTTCAGAAATGTTTCAGAAAGTTGGATTCTCTGGGGATGAATTGTGACCACAGTAAGTTTATAAAGAGAGGAAAACCGTTGTAGGTTTTGACCTCTTAATTAGTTATAAAAAATGCTATTATTGATATTTTATATATATATTGTTGAGGGTTGAGATCTTATGATTGAAACTACTTCTCTTGCTGACGTTTCGACATATATTTATTAATCTTGAAGGCTACAAACGTTTTTTATTACTAGCATTATTACTACTACAATATTAGATATTGTTTATATTTTAAATTTTTGATATGAAGGGTAATAGAGAGGTAGTGATGGTTGAATCTGTTATTACTACTATGGATTTTAACATTGAATATGGATGTATTTTATAAAGAATGTAAATAAATACCAATATATTTCACAAGTATAGCAGGTGATCTGTTAGTCTAGAATAAACAATCAGTTTTTATAGTGTTATTGTTCTTTGCCGAAATTGAAATTATGTGAATTTGTTTATAATGGTTAATTTTTTGGCAAATTTTCATGGTTTTTTAATGAGCCGTTTAAGGTCAAAAAAACATTTTCTGAAAACAGAAAATGTGCATTTCAATTTGATCCGTTAAACGGTATGGCTTGTATGGCTCTTACAAGCATTCAGATTGATTTATAAATCAACATTTTTACATTTTATTGAAAAAAAATATTTCGTGTGGTTTGAAAAATCTGCATATATTTTTTGGTTTTTTGTTTTTGTAGCATAAAAGATAATGCCGTACTATTATCAAAGATAAAGACTACAGAATTAGTAGTTAGGGAGAAAAAAATGTAGTATAAAGACAGGTTTTTGGCAAAACAAAATGACTTTCCTGTCATGCATGATTGCTCCCAAAAAATAGGGCTCATCTACACTAAACTATCTACATCAATAGTGTACTATGTACTACACTATGTACTCTATCTCTACACTAAAATATCAACTTGAACCATCAGATATTCTGGATCGTAGCTTGACCACAAACTTTGGCTACACACTTATCAGCCACACACACACACACACAGATATCATCAAAAAAAAACTTCATAAAACGTCTCTGGGACTTCAAAACATGTAATTCAGTCAAAATCTTGAGAACGAATTTTTCACGATCACTATACTTTACTAATAGTGAATTAAAAATTACGATGTTAATTTTTGAACGCTGGCATCAAGGCGCTCAATTTAGATTAATATATCTCATTCAGTTTGTTATCCACAAGATGTCAGTATGTGGAATTGTGTATATTTAATAGATGCAAAGCCGCGAATATGCTTTGCAAGTGATCAACATTCTAATTGAGAACTTACGTAAAGGAGGTGAGAGTTTTACTTTTTAGCATTAAATCTTGATAATAATGGCAAAATATTTGCCTTAGACCTATCATTTTATGTCTATTTCAATGATGACAACGTGGAATCTCGTTCAATTTCATCAATAAATAAAACAACTATCTAGGGCTTTAATATGATGACGTATCAATCTATCAAAAATTTGTATGAAACAATCAATAAATCTGAATGAATTATTAAGTGCTTATTTTATACTACTACTAAATGTAAATTAATTTATATTTACCTCTTAAATTGCCAACGATTTTGAATTTAAAGTAGAATTCTTGAATCTGTCACAGAAATGATTACAGGTCTCAAGAAATTAAGTTAAATAAAAATTGCAAATACTCCATCCCTTGCAAAACTGATAAAAATGTTCAAACGACTACAGTGCTATTTGTATATCAAATCCATGCTGTAGATTAATATAAACAGGCGCATAAAAATGAGTTTTATTTGATCTTATAAAATTCTAATGATTTATAAATATTTAGAATATCTTATGAGATTCAAAAGTGAGGAGAAGATATTTTTATCGTCTTAATGAAGAAAATTTATATAACTAAGGAAAAAGGGTAAGCATTTTTGAAAACAAAAAATAAATCTGAGTAAAGCAATAGCAAGCCATGTCATAAATATCTTTACCGTAGTGTGATGTTTGACTGCACGAAATTTTGAAGTATAAGACCGAAGTAAATTTCGATAGAGAGATTACAAGAGAGACTTGGGCTAAGTGGTATGCCATTAAAACGTTCAAGACAAGATGCCATACGGAAAACTTTCCAGAAGTTCTCATAGAAGACGACTCCTCACCCTTCGTTTTCACCACCCTTCTCACCTTGTTCCATATGTTAAAATAATTCTTGATTACAACTATTGTGTGGAAGTGAAGTTAATTTTCATCTGATAGATTTTTATTATTCACTGTAAAGAAAATTTTTTTTATATACGTTAAATGTATTTATGCTAAAATTCATTAATATATTTTTAAATACATTTTTGATCTATAATAAAATTATTGCTATTTCCCTTATTTCATATAGGAATATTCATTACAGTTATTTGTTTTGGTGTATAAACATTCATATAAACGTATGAACTCGTATAAACTTCGTATTCTGACATTAATTCTCACTTACCTTTTTCTTGAAAACTTTTCATTTTTTTGTTAAGTTAACAATGTAAGCATTAAGACTGTTTTTTGTTATTTATTTTTGATAATTTGTTTATTAAATCCATGCTGTAGGAGTAACATAAGCAGGCACACTGAAGCTAAAATTGACTTAAGTTTACTTATACCTAATACTAACTCTTAAATAAGTTACTTAATATGAGTGTATGTACCTGATTAATTAAAGCAAATATTAACTCTTGGGCGTTATATTCATAGAAAGATTTGATAATATTCCCGTTGTAGCTCATAGTTCCATTATTTGTGCCAGTCCTTCAGCAAATGTGATACTGTCAGTGTTGATCTGTAGTTAGACCAAATCAGAACACTGTTTCTTATTAGGAATAAGTTTTGTGTTAAGTTGGAAACTCGATCCTCAGAAGATTCAAAACTATGGCTTTTTGTCAAAGTGACTTCACATATGCTTTAATATGTCTCTATCGGGGGAAGCATCCTTCAAAGATGTGAAATATTACTTCTCCACTCAGTATCCCAACCATCCCAGTTGTCTTTAACAGTTACCTTCGTCACATCTACAGGCTGTACAGCAGGTGTCACCAGATTCGCTCCGAACGCTGGTTCCTTTGCGTCCAGATCTGCAGCATCGTTTCCCAACATTTTTATCTAACTATGAAACCAATACTGTACTATCTTGTCTCAGATTTTACATTATTGATTGAAACACTGATGAATCAGACTAGTGTCTCTATGTGCATGTGGTATTACAAGGTAAAGAAAAAAAACAATGTGATATAAACATATTTTTAAAAATATCCTTAATGTTTAATAGACTGGAAGAATATTATGTGCCTATGAATAAAACAAAAAATAATTATTTTTCACACCTGAGTTTTTCCTTAAAACCTTTCTTTATTATTTTAATTCTTTTTAAATTTGTCTTTTTTTTTATTGAAATGTCTAGTGTGTGTATAACAAGTCATATCTGACAGCGTACTTCGGATATTTGAAAGCAATGAATGTTCACTTCTGAGTGATTGATTTTTATTCCATTCATGAAATTTGTCGTTCTTTGAGGCGAGTTTTATTGATTGAAAATGCAATACTCAAAAACTATTGATCCAAAATCAATAAGTTATTTTATAAGAAATGTGTTATCCGTTATGAAAAATTTATAAGCTAATTGCCAAGATTATAATCAATTATTTATCTGTATAATAATGACCAATCTTTCTTTTTTTTGTATTTCCTTTTTCTCTCTCTTTCTGTGCCTAGATCTATAGGTCAAAAGAGACTGAATATATGTAACAATAAAGAGTACATTCTTATAAAACAATTTCTGTGAAAGACAATTGAAGTATTTCCAAATCCTTTAAGTCCTCCTTGGGAGACATGGCTGACAGACGCACTCTTTAACACTAAAGGTAAGTATGTAATTTGAATTGAACTTCAAAAATATGAAATTGAAAATGAACCATACGTAAGAATATAGTAATTGGAATTTTCCTAACCATAGGTATATTTTTTCCATTATTGTTCCCTAGCCTCATTATGAGCTATCAACAGTGGAATAAAAAAAAATTATTTATCAGAAATTGGTCATTTGTAAAGCTGAAGGTTCAGTTTTATTGAAGCCTTTTTCATAGGCCTACTAAAGAAAAAAGAAAAAAAAAAGAGAGACTGGAGTATAAATGTTGGTGCAAACGCTGTCTAAGAAACTACAATAGCATTTTTCACATTATCTTGTATGCATAACATTAAGTTATAATTTGTTTTATTCTTCCTTTTAGGCTTGATATAAATATTTTAATTATTAAAAGAATATTATTATAACAGATAAGAGTTATCTTGAGGACAACCTATATTATGTAACAAATAAAAAATTTAAATACTAATTTACCTTGAACTAGTACGTTATTACTTTTTCTATTGTATAAAATTTCTTGATCATCTATATATTTAAGTCAAAATCATTAAATTAGTTTTTTTAACAGCCGTTTTTCTGTATTAATTCTTTTGATCTTTAATTATTTTTCTCTACGAAAGATGGACTCCTGATTTCAATCGCTTATTTTTACAAAGTTTTGAGCACGATTCAGTTTTCAATTCGTAATATAGGGAGACCAGTAATTAGGAATTTTTCCATTACTGGTATACTTTTTGTACCCATCAGTCAAAATATTGCTATTTTTCCTCTCATCTATATAAATAAAATAATGATTTTGTCTGTACATTGCTTAGAACTGACTCATTTCAAGTTTTCTTTACGTTTCATACATTCGAGAAACCGAATCCACCCTTAGAAAAATTTCTGTCGGTTTGTCGGTTTGTCTGTTTGTCCGCAAAACTTTGTCCCAAGTAAACTCAACTACCATAAGACATATAAAGCTGAAACTTTTACAGTAGATTCGAGTAGGTCTAACTTAAAATATAAGCTCTGAATTGATTGGAAATTCAACGTAGAAGTGAAGTTATGGACGTTTAAAGCAAAAACGTTTGTCACAAGTAAACTCAGCCACCATAAGACAAGGCGAGCTGAAACATTGACACTGGATTTGTGTATGACTAACTTAAAATACGGGCTCTAAATAGATTCATAATTCAGTACAGAAACGAAGTTATAGGGCTTTAAGCGTATTTTCCTAACTTCAGAGACAAGTTTGTTTTGAAAATACACAGGTGTGGCAAGTAGGTATTGATAGTTGATTTTAATATTATTGGAGCATATGAATATATTGCGTATTTGACATCTTTGAAAAGGTGTCCCAGAGTTGAGGATGTACTATCTATTACGAATAAATAGTTTTGTAAACGAGCAATTCTCAACTCTTAATATGAACAGGCAGGAAAAATCAACAAACAAGTTCTTACGCTATATCATGCCGAGGAAAGAACTTACAAGTCAGTAAAGAGATTGGATTAGTGATGAAGAAGCAGTACATTATCTAATTGAATTTCTTGACTCTGAATTTATTTCTCCTAGACTGCCTGCTCATGAGTAAAAACTTAAAGTAGGAGCACCAGTCATGCTGCAATTTAGTGGCAGTAACAAATTTCATGTTACGAAACATGAGTGCCCCAAAACTGTGCAACGGGACACGACTCTGAGTTCGTGCTCTACACAGATATGCCATAGAGGCGGACATAATGACTGGATGTGGTATTGGGGAGTCTGTGTGTATACCACGCATACCATTGATTCCGAGCCACTGTCTGATTCCGTTGAAATGATTGCAAAGTCCTTTCAGAGTCTATTTCACAATGACGTTAACTAAGTCACAAGGGGAGACTTTATCTAACGCAGGAATTCAAGTTAGCGAGACCAAGTTTTTATCACATGGTCAACTGTAGTTTACTTGCTCAAGAGTCAGAGGTTTCAACTGTTTGTTCTTCCATGAACCTGAAGGACAGACAGCTAATGTAGTGTATACAGAGGCATTTGTTTAACACTGTACTAATAATGGTATTTTCTACTATTCTATAATTTCTAATTTTGGTATTAGTATAATACTATAATTGATATTTTGGAATACCAAGTGTAATAGAATTTTTGATTCCGTCAAAGATGGTTACGTTTGCTAGTAACCTTACAAAAAAAGTTCTTTTTAAAACTATTTGAACAACTAAAATTGATCGCATATAAAAAATCATAATTATGTAATACATTTTTCCAAAGGAAGATTATAGTATGATTCTGAATTTGTTAATTCCCAATATGTGAGCAGTTTGTGTAGTTGCTGTGGGGGGGGGGGGGGGGGGGTACAGACTTTTTTGAAACTTCAAATGTAAAAGATTTTGAAGGATTTCTATGGAATGAATCTGGATGAATGAATGATTAAATTCAATAGTTTATTATATGATAATATATTTTTCTGCCAAAGATTAGTGGTAACAGCTTGCTTATATTCCTTTTAAAGCTTTAATAATGTAAAATCTATAACTTTCACCAATCATAGTTCAATTTCCAAAAACTGCTTTTGAACTAGTTAAAGACTGTTGTCCTTGCTAATATATTTTTGTAGTCTGTAATATTTATATTATTAATAGTACAAACAAACTGTTTATAGGGGTACTAATGGAGTACGAGCCTCTAATAGCCTCTAACACTCAACTCCTACTTTCAGCCTTCACGAGGCTACCCTGTTAACCTGCTGTATGCAGGGAAAAACGATAGAGGAGGAGAAGGTGATCAGGGACTGGGCCTGACCACCTTCGTTTTACATCCTTCCTAATCCCCAAATACCCTCGTTTTATCCCAGCCTCAATCCAAGGTGTTATGCGGTCCGTGCCGAAGGATGGATGATTCAGGGATTACTTTATTATTAACAGAGCCTCAAGGGTACCAAGCGACACCCTTGAGTAAATAGCCTTACTCCGGTATGCGGTGTTCTGCCGGAGTGGACAAAATACCACCGATAGAGCTTCAGGGATTTCCCCCTGATGATACTAAGGAGAAGGAAGACCGGAGACCATCCTCCGGAAGCGCAGAGGGTCCAAAAGCGCTAACTAGTGGAAGCCATTCTCCCACAAGTGCACCTAAGGACCCAAAGAAGACCGTCCAAAGAAGGAAAAAGGAAATTACTTTCTCCCCAAAAGTAGGGAGCCTGAATGGACATTATCAATGATGGTTTAAGCAGATTCTGCAAAGAAGAGGAAGAAACACCGTTGCACTGCTGACTGACTGTCAAGCAACTTTGCTGCACAGAGCTAGGTGCTTCGGGACACTTAACAAAACCATAGAAAAACTTTTACCGCTGGACCAGCCAAAAGTGCTGAGCTTCATGGAGGCGTTGAAGCTAGCTGCTGGGGTACTTTAGTACAGAATGGGGAGAAGTACAATATTTTTATTTTTTAAGGCGCAGTGATATAGTCGCCCTCAAGTAATAAAATTATTAATAATAAACTGTTTGTATATATATATATATATATATATATATATATATATCTATATATATCTGGTCAAACCACAATATGAAATGGGAAAAAACCAAGATTTTTCAACCGTAGCAAGCGGTCTTCGTCAGCGTCAAAAACCCAACCGTCTCTGACAAAGACCGCTTGTTACTGTTGAAAGATTTTAGGCTTTTTTTCTATTTAATATTGTGGGTTGATCATTGATTGACATTTCACGTGTTTATGTGAAAACTTGTTATATATATATATATATATATATATATATATATATATATAAACAAAACTTGAAATGGTCCAACAGGACTACTAGTTAACACATGAAAGAGAAAAAACAAATAAAGACACACACAAAAGACTCACAACGATATTTCGACAGTCGTCGTCATCGGGTAGAAGTAGTCCCTTTGAGTAGCTGAAGCTAACTCAGTTAGCTTCAGCTACTCAAAGGGACTACTTCTACCCGATGACGACGACTGTCGAAATATCGTTGTGAGTCTTTTGTGTGTGTCTTTATTTGTTTTTTCTCTTTCATGTGTTAACTATATATATATATATATATATATATTACCTGATTTAGTAATATTTATAAAAATTGATACAGCGTACCATGTGCAATGAGCATTCATAGAGGAGACTCTAGTCAAAAACGTTTGAAATCCACTGGCCAAAGCTCCTGGGCAAATATATAATATTCAGTGTTGTTATCAGTTTGAAATATGTATATCACACTGAAAGAAATTATGAAAAAAATCGGAGAAGATGAATCCTAAGAGATTTTCATCCTATGAATTTAGACTTAGTTTTCTCTTTGAATGCGATGTAAGGACGGTTTTATTTCATAGATTGAATAGTTCTTTGACCAAATCAGACAACAGCCAACAAATTTTTGTCCGTTCTCATTACAACTAGCAGTTCAACATTATTGCTTTATTCTCGATGAATTAACAGTACCGTAGCAATTGTGATATAATCAAGTTGTCCGCACTTGCCCAGTTGTTCTGCTAACGTTTCTTTCATAATAGTTTGATATGATGGTTACTAGATATTATGCCATAAGAACAGCGATCAGTGTAGTGAGTTATTTTACAAAAATCAGAAAATTCTGAAGAGGTTGTTGTGGGAGAATTCCCGTAAGTAGATAGCTTTTCAGGAATTCCATTTCATCCTATGTATTAGGATGAGATTGTATTTTCATAGCTTCATTCATCACCAGTCAAGTTGTGCAGTGCCAATTGACTCTTAATTAAAGTTCCTTTGTATATATGTATTCTTCGATTTACCAAGAATCACGCTACAAAATAAGAACACTTATTTTGGATTATCTAGATGAGGTTCTTATTTCTTGTTGATTCCTGCAACAGGGTCTAATATCGTTAAGTAATGCTAACATCATTAAAAAGATGATTGTTAAAATTTACTAATAGTTAGTCTCGTAATACTTTATTTGAAGTATAATGTAGTTGTATGAACATATAAAGTGATTGAATTTAAATTAATAATATTTGATACCATAATACTAAAGAATTATTGTACGAAAAAAAATGGTATCCATAATTTTCATCTTATAAGTGTGGCCCGTCACTATATGTTCCTTATGTTATGTTCCTGGATAACGGGATACAGTAAAAACTAGGCTTTATGACTATATTCAGTAAATCGTTTACTGGTCCCTGTTTACTGGATTTCCTAACACAGAATCAGTGAAAATTTTTGTTTGAGGTAACTGTGCAACTAACTCTGTACATACAAAATAAACCCATGAGAATGGACCGTACAGCTTAAGACGCTTCTTTGAGGTACCCTCCTTAGCATCGGTCTCGTTGGAGAGTAATACCTGAAAGGTAGAAAAGAAATTTCTGCTTGAAAATAAATACTGGATTATTATAGTGAACTAATCGAGGAGGCTGGAAGTTCTACTTTAGAAAGGAATACCTTATATCATAACGAGTTAAAGGAATATACAGAGCTAAATCTATATAAATAAAAGAAAGGTTTTGTCTGTACATTGCTTAGAACTGACTCATTTCAAGTATTCTTATGTTTTATACACATTAGAGAAACCAAAAACCCTTAAAAAAATGTCTGTCTGTCGGTTTGTCAGTTTGTAGGTTTGTCCGCAAAATTTTGTCACAAGTAAACTCAGCCACCATAGCACACAGCGAGCTGAAACTTTGACAGTAGATTTGTGTATATCTAATTTAAAATATAAGCTTTGAATGGATTAAAAATTCAACGTAGAAGCAAAGGTATGGACTTTTCAACACAAAACTTTGTCACAAGTAAACTCAGTAACAATAAGGCATAGAAAGACGAAATTTTGAAAGTAGATTTGTATATATCCAACTTAAAATCTAAGCTTTGAATGGATTGAAAATTCAAGCTAGAAGCAAAGTTATCGACTTTTAAGCTGTTTTTGCCTAACTTTACAGAGATGTTTATTTTGAAAGTATGCAGATATAGCAAGTAGGTACTGTTAGTTGATTTAAATTTCATTAGCATTTAAATTGATAATTAATAAGGTGTTTACCGAAGTTCATGATCTGTCATCTATTTAGAATAACTGGCTTTGTGAACGAGGAATTCTCACCTCTGCAAATGAGCAGGCAGGAAAATCAAAAAACAATTTCTTATACTATATCAAGCTGAAGAAAGAACTTACAAGTCATAAACAGAGTGTTTAGTGAGGAGGAAACAGTTCATTATCCAACTGAATTTTTTGACTACGTGACTGCTCCTGGACTACCTGCTCATGACTTATAACTCAAGTTAGGGGTGCGTTACGAAGGTAACGAAGGTAAGGTAGAGTGGTGTTACGAAACTTGAGTGCCCCAAAAATGTGCAGCGGGATACGACTCCGAATTTGTTTTTTGCACACATCGTCATTGAGGCTGATATCATGACTGGGTGTGGTACTGGGGAGTCAGTGTTTATACAACGGAAAACATTGATACCTATCAAGTGTCCCTTTCAATTCAAACGGTTGCAAATTCCCGTCAGCGTCTGTTTTGCAATCACGTTAAATAAGTTGCAAGACCAAATTCTGTCTACGGCAGGAATTGAAGTGAGTGAGACCAAATGTTTTTCACATGGTCAACTGTAAGTTGCTTGCTCAAGAATCAGAGGTTCCAACTCTCTGTTCTTCCTTCAATGCACCTAAAGCACAGACAGCTAATGTGGTGTATACAGAGGCACTTACTTAACACTGTGCTAATAAATATATTTTTCCTCTTCTATAATTTTTCTAATACTATTTTGAAATACCACGTATCATCTTTGAATTTTTGTAAAATATCTGTCAAAGACGGGCACGCACGTCTGATAGTATGAAATAAAACCTTGTTTTCCAATTGGTAGGTGTTTTTGATAGTTAATTTTAATTTTAGAGTAGTTTCTGTTAAAGGTGAAATGGTAAATCAGAAATACTGCAGTTGTATGTTTGAACTGGTTTATTGAAGTAATCATTTTCTTCCACATATTTTTTAAACATTTTTGATGAGTTATTACATCATTACAAGCTCATTTACAATGAATACAATATATCTAAGCATCACTAATTATTCTAAAATACTTTAAAATATAATACTTAATAATATTTACAAATAGTAAACAGACAATAAATTAAACTAGCCAGCCGATCGGCAAAAGAATTGTTCTCGTCAGTAAGTACTTAAAAAATGTATTTAAAATAAGCAAAATTACAAAAAATGTTTCTCACAAACTGTAATACTTAGTTCCTACTGTTTGACAACATTATGAACAATTTTACAAATACTTGAATTTAGTATGTACGAAGCAAATAAATCTCACAGTTGTAATTTTAGTTCCTTTTAAAAATATGTTAAAGTTTACTAATAGTTAGTCTAGCAACACTTCATTTGAATTATCATAAAGTATTTTGAACATATAAAGTGATTGAATTTAAATTAATAATTGTAACCATAATCGATACCATAATTGCAAATAATTATTATCGTGTATTTCAAGTTCTAAACTTTAGAAGTTTGGTTTTCTCTTCTACTATATTTATTATGATCAAGCTGGAATTATTTTAATTTAATTTGATTGAGATCACTGAAATATGGTATAAAACTTTTAAGTGACTCAGGTATATATCAGTCCTTCATTAATTCTTCTCTTAAGTATATATATATAATTTTAAAGACAAATTATAGAGAGTTTAGTTGGATTCCGAATTAAAAGTAGAGAAATGATGAACTTTAACATTACTTGGCAGAGGCGCAGCAAGAGGAGGGGTGGTCCCGCCGGTACTTGCCAGTAGGCGGCATTTTGAGGGGTCAAAATAGAAAAAAAAGATAAAATAATAAAAAGCTAAGAAAAAATCTGAAATTTCGTATCAAAATTAGTTTTATAAGGTCGTCATTGCTTTTAAGTTTCATGTGTGTAATACTGTTTTTAAACAGATTTTTCAACTGTAATATTTGCAAATTAAAAATAAATTAATTTTAAAATTTTCAAAAACTAGTTTCGTAAAGGAGTTTGTTATATTTGTTTGCTTAGCCAGTTGATTAATTTAACAATTTTTATGATTTAAATTATTTGTTTTGATGAACTTTGGTTTTCTTTGATGACGACTGTATATGTATACTAGTACTGCAATAAGATGAGAATCTAGGAATAATTACAACAGTCTAAATTCAGATCTTTATTATAATTCCATAAAAACATATATTTTCAGGTCTTTGTGGAATTTGGAAGGTTAACAGATTATCAATGAGGGTGGTAAATCTTACGACCGCCCAGAGTGGAAAAAATAGTTGCAAGACCGCTGATACTTGGTGCATGATTTAATAAATAACTTCATTTATAGTAGAAGTATTCTAAAATTATTGGGAAATATTATTTTCTGACTGATCTTAAGAAAAATTGGGGCTGATAATTGTTTCTTGTATTAAGTGTCTCAGAACTCCTATTAATGTTTTCAGATTTCAAATAGGAGTTTCCCAGCGCATTACTATGCATTAGACATTTACTTTTAGATTTTCAAAATTATAATATATTGAGTATTATTAAGAGAGCGTTAAGCTATTAGACCGTAGTATTGCGTAGAAGAGAACAAATGTAACAGAAGTTTTATTTGGTATTTACAATACAAGGTTTTCAAAAAAGTCTACATATCTTAAAAGAATGATATTTTACACCAAGGTACCATTCCATTTCGTTTAAAATGTATGCTAAATAGTGTGTCAGTTACTTATATATTATATATATTAACAGCGACAATATGAATAATGTCAATTTTTGGTATTCATTTCACTCTCTAACACTTATATGTAAATAATATGTATAAAAAATGTAATATTTACAAAATGTCATTGACTATTTTAATAACTGAAGTGTTTTTAACATTATGTTCTACAGTTTCTAATTTTTTATAGTTTGTTTGATAATTAGCTTACCTAACAAATTTGGAATTAATATAATTTTAGATTGCACTTTAACGTTGGCTTTTAAAAAAAGTTTTAGTATTTCACATTATTTTTTATATTGAGGAATTCATAAAATATATAGAATGTCTGTCTAAAATTTATACATTTTTTTTTATAAAAAAAATGCAATTTATGCAGCATTTCGTCTACTATAAATATCATAAAGTTTCAATATTAAATTTTTTTTTAAAAATTAAATAAAGTCATTTGATCAAACGTCATTTATAGCTACAATAAAGTTACTTCAAAATGCAATATGTGAGAGAAATAGAAGATCACGGTGAATAGAAAAGGTTGAAAACAGAAGGCGATAACAAAAGGAACATTAATATCATCTTAGAACTTTCAATTGGTATTTCAATATGCAATAGTGGGCAGATCAAAGTGAAAAAAAGTTATCAGGATGGAATATGTGAGAGAGAGAGGTGATGAGAAGTAGGAGGACGAGAGCACTGGAAGCGGCAAGTGAAGGTGCGAAGGAGGGGCAGGTCTTACGAACGGCAACGCGAGGCAGCCCTCGGTGGGCGAGGAGTCGCCCAATACTGTCCAGCTGGCGAGGATGGAGTCGTGCTGAACGGGCGAGAACGACGCTGTAGAGCTCCTGCCCAGTCGAGCAGTGGGTTAAAACGGCGTGTGTGGCCACTGCTTTCGTCACTGCCACCATTCCGGCGAACTGTTTGTATGACTGTTCGAGTAGTGTCCCTACAAGAGAACATCAATAAAACCACTCTTTCTTTTTACTATAAATATAAATAAAATGAAATAAATCGATTTTGAAGATAAATTGGCATGGTTTGATGGTCCTAAATTTTTTTTAGATAATTCTTTTAATCACACTGATTTATTTTCATTATTGTTAATATGTAAGTGTGCTCATATGTATATGGATGGTTGTGTCAAACACTGCAGGTCACAGCGTCTGATGAATCAGCATTAAATCATAATAACAATTATAGTAATAAAAACAACAATAATATAATAATAATCATCATAATTCCTTTGATAGGTTTTGTGTGTTTAAATACTGGTTTACCTAATATATTATTATTATAAGGCAGAGTATTACCTCAAATGTCAGTTATGAATTATGGTTGGTGGATGAGTTTGGAAAATGTAGTTTTTAACTATTATGATTAACTTACACTTCTTTTTTAACAATTCTAAGTTAATTAAACAAATATAAAAGAAGAGCAGGGCGTCATTGTTCATAGTTAAGTTATTCGTTTCTAGAGCTATATATCTTGTCTTTCAATAAACCAAAATTCTTAGATTTTTTACCATATTGTACTAATTTCAGGTGGATGATAGTTGCAAAATTTTAATATTGAAATGTTTGTTGTTTAGAGGAAAAGATAATTTCTGAATTCACAATGCTTTCTTTATTTAAAGCAATTTGGTTCAAAGACTATAAGAGTCATCTTCCAATAATGTTATATGTATTTTGTATTTAAATTTTATTAAGATCCGTCAAGCAGTGTTTGTTACCAGTATCCTGTTCTCAAGTTTTCAGGTTTAGTGAGAAGTCAACATTTTTTACCCAAAATTGACCTTTCCTTTTATCCGTATCTTTCTGGAGTTAGTTGTCTGGAGAAAAACAGGTATTTAAAATCACATAATGGGCACTAAAGTTGAATTTACATTGAGTGTTTAAAAACTATGCATAAATAAAAATATATGTATATAATCTATACATTAAAAAACATTCATATTCAATGCTTGATAATATTTTCATCAATCTTCCTTAATCAATCAATCAATAACTTCCGCAGAATTAAAATTAATCCATCAATAAAAATGAATATAATTGATAGCACTAGACAAAAGGTTATTTTGATGTATTATTATGTACATGAATTAAAAAAAATAATAATTTTTAACAGTTACTACTAATTACTTTACAGTTCCTAATTTCTTCAGTGAAATGAAGTGCACTAAATAAAACATTATCAGATTTTATATTAAACAAATTGTTAAAAGCTGCTCTGTTGAAATAACTGCATTACTGTTAGTTGAATGTAAAGAAACATAAATAAAT
Source organism: Hermatobates lingyangjiaoensis (assembly GCA_026182355.1). Taxonomy (NCBI): domain Eukaryota; kingdom Metazoa; phylum Arthropoda; class Insecta; order Hemiptera; family Hermatobatidae; genus Hermatobates; species Hermatobates lingyangjiaoensis. The sequence goes on from JAPFBL010001618.1 coordinate 238,936, forward strand.
GGTAATAGCCTATTTAAGACTTTTAGAGTTCATTTTGAATCGGAAGCCCAATCAGGACACAGAGAAAAACGTTGTAAATAAAGTTGTAGGCAATAGTATTTTTATCACTCTTATGGCGTTGTCCTGTGGAAGTCGATGGAGAAACTGCGAAAAATGTTAACAAAGTATTTTGTTTAGACACCATTGCCTAACAGAGCATATTGATATACTACTTTTATGAGGGTGAGAAGTTATAGTGTGAATCTGTTTTGTTAGCTACCGTTTCTTTATTTTACTTTGCATGAGTTATTAGTTTAAAACCTTTATATAACAGACTTTCTTTTTTCAATGTTTCAATACGGTGATAATTCATTTCTGTATGTTTTCTACTCAACTACACAGACTAAAACCATCTATCAAGAATAAGCCAAGGTGGTTAGATTATAAAGTGAGGCTAATTTTTTTTTATAATTGTGAAATGTTAATTAAACAAATATAAGAGAAGAGCAGGGCGTCATTGTTCATAGTTAAGTTATTCGTTTCTAGAGCTATATATCTTGTCTTTCAAAAAACCAAAATTCATAGATTTTTTACCATATTGTACTAATTTCAGGTGGATGATAGTTGCAAAATTTTACTATTGAAGTGTTTGTTAAATGCAAAATATGATGAGAAGAGTTAAAATTTTAGAGTTAAAATATGAACTTGGAAGACACATCTTCCAAGTTCATATTTATATACTCATATATATTTGTATTATAAGATTATCTATTATAATCTCTAATAATTTTGCCCAGTATTATTGAAGAATTCATTCAATAATGAAATATATATTTCATTGGAAATTAAAATTTATAAAAACAAAAATGTAATATAGCTCAATCAAATGACAAATGAAGTTTATGTTTTAATAATAATAATAATATTATGATGTTATAACCATAATTGATATAACAATTTTTGAATTATTTATCCATCAGAAATAAATAGCTATTGTGGTTATATGTATTTTTCACTAAATAATTTAGAATGACTTTGCTTGGATTTCAAAATCAGATAAGCTTGGCTGTGAAGTGTTTACAAGGAGGTTAAAGTTTGATGTTGCAATTGACGGAACAAAAGGGGCAATTTGCCACTTGGAAGGGATGGACTTGATTTGACAAAGGTGACGGTTTTTCTTTTTATCCTTCTGATTTGATATATATAACTGTTTTCTCTATTCTGAGTCATTTAGGTTTCATTTTAGCGTTTTTTTTTCTTACTTGTGCAACTTTTATGAAACATTTTTCAAGAGATTAATCATTATTTCTAGTCAGATAAATAATCATTTAAATATCTATATTATTCAATACTCATATTTATATACTCATATATATTTGTATTATAATTTAAATACTTAATTTTAAAACAAATCAGCTAAACATAAATCATTTAATAGTGCTTCAATTAAATATCTCCGATAATATTTTAATTATCAGAGAGTTACCTGATTATCTGTTAATCATTGTAAGGAGTAGTAAAAAATGTTTTAGAAAAATGTCAGTAAAAATCCACTCATTCATGAAAAATTACACTTACTTCTTTGAGTTCGTTATCAGTTATGCACAGTTTTGCATAGATTCTAATTTATTAGCTGGTTAAACAAAAAAGACACGGCAATTTATTAAATAATTAGTAACAGGAATATTAGTATAGTTAATAATGTCATTTTACTTTACTATACGTCAAGTATATGAATAATGAAGAATTCATGTCATAACTGAGAAAAACAACAAATTTTTGAAACAACGATAAAGTTTTTTTTGCAGTAAATAATCACAATTTTGACTTACGGTTGGTTCTGAAAATTTGTTGCTTGATAGAGATCATACTGTTTAACGGATCGTAAAGAAATGTCACTTAATTGAGCACCTTTAAATTAAATTTAATTATATAAAGAATTTTTAATTAATTTTAGTAATTACCACTTAATTTATAAGTCAAAAATAGCATATTTTGAGTAAATTAGCAAAATACCTTTCTGTGGAAATTACAATGTTATAATCAATACACTGTTGATTTATTTATTTTTTTGTATTAATTTTTATTATGATTTAATTTTTGATTTTGAATTACTTTATGGAAAATGCTGGATATATCAAGTCGTACTGAAAAAAATACAATGATTTTACCATTTTGAGAACCCGTAGAAAACCAAATACCAGGATGGTTCTGCAGATACACGATGAAGTTATACTCTACATGACCTGCATCCTCTTGCCAGAGCATTTTCAGTTTAAGTGATCCCGTGGTCGACCCCATATAACGGTTCTGGTCAGGCAAAGTCAAATGTATCACCGGGCATACATCAACATGAGAGACACCCTTAGGCCAGTGACTGTCTTCTCTGTGCTGGACTATTTCTACAGCGTACCATCTTCCAAGTAGCTGAAAAAAAAAGAAAAGAAAATACCAGTATTAGTTATATAGCTTTAGTTTCCTATAGAATTTTTTTTTTATAATTTAATTTTGATCTGACTGAAAAGAACTTCATGATGTTATAAATCAGGAGTCAAATGTTTCAGTTATCGAATAATTAAAATGATCAATATTTGGTGCTAAAAAATACGAAGCATACGGGTTGCTCCATTATGTATACAACGAAGAAATAAGACGTAGGGTGTTGAATAAGTGAAATACGATGTAGTATTTAATAGGTTTACCTTGATAGCCATGTTGTCTGCTTGAAGATTGGCCGAAGTATTACCAAGTTTTTCAACCTAAAATCTGTAATGAATTTTTTAAAAGATTCCTAATATAATACTCTTCCCAAAAATTAAGGACTGCTATTATGGTATACTATCTAGCTTCCATTTTGTTATCTACCACTTACGATATCATTTCATAGTAACGCAAAAATTCATATCTTTTATTCATTCCGATCAATTTATTATCCATTATCCATTCATCAGGAAATTTACGTAGACTCAAATGCAGGAGTAACTGCGCAATCTATTGAACGTTCATGGCTGGATGCAAAGATTGACATACTAACAAATAAAAGAGGAGTACTTTAACAGCATTCGCAATCTCATTAAGACCTGTTGGAAAATTCTCAGAAAAAACGATGATATATTTCCAGCTTTCTTGAACATTTAATATATGTTTACAAACAGTAATAGAATAAATTTTTGACGGGATATATTATATATTTTACTTCTTTTAATTTTATAAACTTTGATTATGTTTTGAATAAGTTGTAAAATTTTTGTGTAATGAGTTGTGAATAATCTATATAAATAAAAGAAAGGTTTTGTCTGTACATTGCTTAGTACTGACTCATTTCAAGTTATCTTTACGTTTCATACATCAGAGAAAACGAATCCGCCCTTAGAGAATTTTTGTCTCTCGGTTCGTCTGCAAAATTTTTCACAAGTAAACTCAGTTACCATAAGACATAGCAAGCTGAAACTTTGAAAGTAGATTTGTGTATGCCTAACTTAAAATCTAAGCTGTGAGTGGATTGGAAATTCAACGCAGAAGTGAAGTTATAGACTTTTTGCTAACATCACAGACATGTTTATTTTGAAAACATACACGTATAGCAAGTAGGTATTGTTACTTGATTTCAATTTCATTTGCATTTAAGCTCTCAGTAAGAGATAATTGACAAGGTGTTTCCCAAAGTTCAACGTCTGCCATCTATTCGGAATAACTGGCTTTCTGAACGAGCAATTGTTACCCCTACAAATGAGCAGGCAGGAAAAATCAGTAAACAAGTTCTTGCACTATATCAAGCTGCGAAAAGACTTAAAAGTCAGTAAACAGAGTGACTTGTGATGAGGATTTAATTTCTTGTAAACCCGTGACTGCCTCGTCATGACTAGGTGTGGTACTGGGGAGTCAGTGTTTGTACCACACATACCACTGATACCTCGCAACTGTCCCTTTCAATTTAAACGGTTGCAATTTCCCGTGCGCATCTGTTTTGTAATTACAGTAAATAAGTCGCAAGGCCCAATTCTGTCTACGGCAGGAATTGAAGTGAGTGTTTTTCACATGGTCAACTGTATATTGCTTGCTCAAGAATCAGAGGTTCCAACTCTCTGTTCTCCTATGCACCGAAAGGGCAGACAGCTAATGTGGTGTATACAGAGGTACTTATATAACACTATGCTAATAAATATATTTTTTCCTATTCTATAATTTTTTTAATAAAATTTTGAAATACCACGTATCATATTTGAATTTTTTAAAATACCCATCAAAGACGAGCACGTCTGCTACTGTATATTTAAAATGTAAGAGTAAACCTTTAATTTAAGATGGAAACAGGGTTAAAGAAAATAAACTCCCTCTTTGTAGGATTACTACCAGTGAGGAAAACATAAAAAAAATCAGTTTCAACTTTTTACACATTTTTTGATCTAGGTTTTTTGAATTTCTCATTTGATTTGTAAAATAAATATCACAAAATATAGGATAAGTGGTAAGGTAACCCAGGAGTGAGTCATTGAGTGCTACGGTCCTTCTTCGTATTCCTCCACTCTCACTTTTCAATTATATTTCTTCGACTAGTTTTTAGCTGATTAATTTTTTGCTACTCAAATTTAACCTTTGCTTTCATCTTTTTCAGAAAAAAACAACAACAATATACCTTACTAGTAACTATAGATGGAATCAGTTTAGTCCAGTCTTCATGTTTTTATAAGCAATGGTAACTAGTTGAAATCAATAAACTGAATTCACTTAACTAAGCTTACTCCTTCATTTTCGATCAAAATGAAAAGCAGATTAAAGGAATGAATAACTGATTATTTTTTTTAGAAGCTTCTCAGAAACGTTGATGGGAGTTATTGGTTTTATAATTAACTCCTTTCTTGATGGTGAATTTTAAATATTAATAATTTGTGTTGTAAACATAATTGCGATATTTTAAGATTAGAAGGTTTCTTTAAAACTTACTAAAGAGGGAAGTTATTTATTTTTAATTATATCAACCAATTATAATCTGTAATAGCTTTTCTTTTATTAGTCAGTTTTCTTAAACTGAAAATGATATTATTATTTTAGCTTCATTGTAAGAATTTTCTGCAAAATTCAACTTAATGCCTGTTCATGCTATAATGTTTTAATATTGAACTACTTTGTAAAACAAATGTCATTATATCATACCATCTGACCATATAGTATGATGGAAATTATATTACTACATAGTAGAATGACAAGGAATTTGGAGAGGCCTACACTCAACTTTACTACAAATAAACATAATATCGAACTCATTAGCAATCATTTGAGTTTGTATTGTATTTTATTGTGGCATCGAGTTGATGCCAACTTATAGATAATCAATTTAATGATTTCATTTGTTATACTGTAGCTATAATCACTTTTTCAGTTATAGCAATTTAGAAATGGTTGATCTAGAATCTAGAACTATCGGACACGTTCAGAAACAGTGTGAGATAAATCGTATTTAGAAAGTTTCAGAATTAATGACAATCAACATTTTTACATTTTATTAAAAAAATTACCTCTTTGGTTTTTTGAAAAATACTAAAATATGTTTTACTTATTGCAACATAATAGTAAACATATTTTAATATTCTAATAGTAATTTAACATTCAAGACTAAAATAATAGAGGTTTAGGATAAAAGAAATTTTTCTCAAAAATCATATTTTTCTAAAAAAAGTGACTTTCCTATCATGAAATATTGGCCAGACAATAGGGTACTTCTACATTATAGTGTAAAATACGAAATTAATCTATACAATGGCGTATTTTAGCATTCCCACAACCTATAGAATACCTACCAACCTAGACACAGGTATCATAGAAAAACGTCAAAAAAAACTTTGGAGTCCTGACAAAATGTAAATCAGTAAAAATCTCGGGATCAATTTTTTTTTACAATTACTGTACGTTATTAATAGTATGGTAAGCATATCTAAATTGAAGTTGTTTAATAATTTCCTTCGATGAAAGTAGTTGTTGTGATCATTTCTTCTGTTATCTTAACTGCACATGGTTGGCTGTGTAGTATGTTATGGTTAATATGGATACCTGCTTCATTATCTTAACACACCACACAAACAATTCATAGCATATCATTTATTTTAGCATAACAATAGTAGTAATTTTGTTACTTTTGTATTTTGGCTTTAGAGCCAAAGTGAAGATTTCTGGTTAAGACTCCGTTTCTATCAAAATATTCCTTACAACAAAACAGTCTGTTTATGGCATAATACAATGTAACTGTTACAAGGTTTCTCAGTCATGACTTTCAACTAAATAGAGTCTAAGTCAATTTTCTCATGGTGTGCCACAAAAACTGTTGAGGCCTATAATGCTGATCCTGAAAGATACAAACAGTAGAGTAAGAATTGTAGGCGAACTGTCTACTTCTTTCCCCATCAAACGTGGAGTGAGTAAGGAGATCTTTTTTCAACACTTCTTTTTAACCTGACTATAGAAAAAGCAATGCGTCAGATACCAACTATCCAGGAGGGACTATATTTAATAGACAATGGCAGGGTCTGGGATATGCAGACGACATTGACCTGCTTGCGAGATCGCAAAGAGCGCTTATGCACTCAAGGGAGCGGTAAAAGAATTAGGCCTGAAAGTCAACCAGAGGAAGACAGAATACATGGTTATGACAGAAGAAGAGACAGGATGCTCCTCACAGAAATAAAGCAAGGTGGGGACAATTTCAAAGACACTGACTCGTTTAAGTACCTGGGGAAAAATAAAAAACGCGTTTATATTAATGACAAAAATTTTATGGGAGAGGAGGTGAGAAGTAAGATAGCAGCAGGTAACCGTACCTACTTCTCCCTTCTGAGAATCTTTAAGAGCAGGATAGTCAGTAGAGAGTCGAAAGTACGAACTTATATTACAGTGATATGACCAATGGTCCTCTACGGGGCAGAGACTTGTACGCTGACGCTGTGGGACATAGAAACGCTAAGAAGGTGGGATATATGGTCTGGTTTGCGAACAAGGGGTGTGAAGAAAGAGAAGAAACAGAGAGCTGAAAGATCTCTTTGGAACGCCCGACCTGGCATCGGAGGTACGACGGGCACGTTTAAGGTGGCTAGGTCATTTAGAAAGGATGCCGGAGGAAAGAGTAGTAAAAAAGTTCAACCGAGAAAATCCGGGCCGTAGACGGTTGAGGGGACGTCCAAGGCAAAGATGGAAGGATGGGAAGACCTCAGAAGGATGGGTGTGAGAAGGTGGAGGAACTTGGTCCAGAACCGACAACTCTGGAGGGAAAGTGTGGCTCTGGCCCAGGCTCTACGCAGCTGTAGCGCCTTGGATGATGATGACAATTTCCTCATCTTTGATCGTTCGATGAGACGAGGTCAATTTCATCGATAAGACATTATCCATGAAAGTGTTTTAGGTATCTACATTCTTTTACTTTGAAAAATTAATAAGGACCATTTCAAATTAACCCATTAAGTCCCACTGTCCTATATAAAGGACACTAATTAAAGTAACTTAAAAGTATATAAAATGATACACAATAACACTTTTACCTGATAGGCCACTCTCATAAAGGCATAAAGAGTTATTATAATTGTAAACCTAATCCAGGAACTTGTTGCAAATACTTTAAAATTTGTTCTAAAAATGCATGAAATATCAGTTTCCCAGTGGTATACAAACAATTACTCATAAAATCTAACTATATGCATCTATTGACTTCTAGATAAATAGAACATATTATTTAAGGTTTAGTTCAAATAACTAAATACAAAGGTTTTGTAGTTATACCTATTTTTACTTGTAATAAGCGTCAAAACATTGCTGTCCTATATAAATGACGCTGGGATCATGTGTGTATAAACGTGTTACTATCTGGTGCGTTACATGTTGAGACAAGAAATGTCACGTGGAAGCTTGAGTTACTTCATTGTTCCGTGTTCACCAGCAATCATAGAGTAAGCAGCATTCCTAGAGGAAGGACAAGAGCTCCCTGACTCCATAGAGACTACTTATCACTTCAGTTATTACATATCAATATTCAAGGTAGGAGTGAGCGTTTTATTTACATTGAGAGAAATTATTGTTGAGATTAGAATAATACGCCTTTTTTGATTGTATAGGATTTCGAAATAAAATCTTTCTTGGAATATGAAAAGTTACTATATATCTTTGTAATAGAAAAAAGGTTCATTTTTGTCTAAAGTAAAAATCATACTTATTTTCAAATATCAAATACCGATCATCTATGGAGGAAGAAACAGTCTGTTTACACGAATGCAGTCAGCAGAACTGAGAGTTATTTAGAGAATTTCAGAAAAATGAAAGATGCTTTGCACCATTGCAGTCCACTGGAAATATTTCACGAAATAATTACTCCAGAAATATATGATCACATAATAAAAGAGAGTGTCAGATTCTCTGCATCAAGCAAAAACCAGATTGAAGTCCTGTCAGTGGATGAACTAAAAGCATTTTTTGGTATCCTTATGTTTTCAAGCTACTGCAAGTTACCTGCAACGAGAAATTACTGGTCAAATGACGAGGATTTAGGCCAATCCATAATAAAAAATTCTATGTCACGGAATCGCTTCCAACAACTGAAGAGCATCATTCATTTTTGTAATAATGAGGAGTGGGAAAATAACAAATCTGACAGAGGGTACAAAGTTCGTGCCCTCATGCAAATGATGCAAAATTCTTTTAAAAAATTTGGAATGTTTGAAAAATTTCTCTCAGTAGACGAAATGATCATCAAGTATTACGGACATAACTCACTGAAACAGTTCATAAAAGGGAAACCCATAAGATTTGGATACAAATTTTGGTCTTTGTGTGGTGTATCTGGTTACTGCTTCAATTTTGATCTGTACTGTGGTAAAAGTAATCAGGAAAGTCTTCATGCAGACCTGTCACTTGGAAGTAGAGTTGTATTACAAATGCTGGAAGTTGTAGAAGACCCTCGGTCGCACTGCGTGTTCTTTGATAACCTTTTTACAGGTATTGATTTGCTCATTCACCTTAGGGACAAGGGGTATGAAGCTACAGGAACCATGAGGGAAAACAGACTGAAGAAATGCCCCCTGAGAGACTCAAAACAAATGAAAAAAGAATCGCGAGGATCTTATGATGACAGATTTGATGCCAACAACGAGATTCTCATTGTCAGGTGGCTTGACAATAAATGTGTCACAATTGGAACCAACTATGATACAGTTGAGCCAATTGCTAATGTGCTTCGCTGGAAAAAACAAGAAAAAATCAGAGGGAATGTAAGCCAGCCACATGTACTACGTACTTACAACACTTACATGGGGGGAGTCGACAAACATGACTGGCTACTGTCAAAATATGCTTGCTCCATTAGAGGGAAAAAGTGGTATTGGCCACTCCTTACTCGACTTCTCGATATGGCTGTAGTGAATACATGGATAATCTATAAATTAGTTAATGACGAAAAAGGTGAAATAAAGACATTGCTCGACTTCAAAAGATACATATGTACTGCATGCCTAAAAGGATCGTCAAAACCTGCGAAAAGAAGCTTGGCAACACCAACCAGACCAGTGAATGATGTCAGATATGACACAAAAGGTCACGTAATTGCTAAGCGTGAAAAACAGAGCCGTCAAGGCAAGTCGTGTACGAGAAAACCTCTGACTTACTGCGCAAAGTGTAATGTTACCCTCTGTGTGAGCTGCTTTGCTCCTTACCATGAGAAATAAATTGATTTTAAATGTATATTGGCATGAATGCGAAATATATACACATTAGCCCAGTGTCATATATATAGGATTGTTTTTTATTATTTCTAATGAAAATAAATTATTTTTGCCATTCAATTCGTTCTTTTAAACCTTATTTTAATAAGTATATAAAGTTTCAATGCAATATTCAAAATATTTAGCATCGTGGGACTTAATGGGTTAATCTTTAAACAATTTGGGGAGTATGCTGCATAAACCAAAAGGTAGCGCTGTCTAGCACGGCAGTTTTTATAATAACACTTTCATATAACTATCCTTTTTTATAATACATTTGATCATTTTGAGTATCCAGCAGATGATCTACAACTAATATCTGCAATAGTGATGACTGGACATCTTACTGAAAAGACCCTTTAGTACTCATAATTCTAGCTGTAGATCCAACACTTCCATAAATTATTCTTGCATTCGATTTTTGTAATGTATTATATATGTCTTGGATTAATACATTTATGTATTAGTTCTAATTTAATGGAATCGAGAGTATGTTATCAAAAACATCTTCAATATCCATGAAGCAATCAGGGGTGATTTTTTAATAATTGAACATTTTCTATTTTGTAAACAAAAATTTTTGAAACTGATTCTGTTAATCTTCTGATATCAATGTCGTCTCTAATCAAGATAATCATTTATCAAAGACTTGTTATGCTACTATAGATAAAACTTAATTGTTCTCATTTTTTGAGGGTATTATACTTCCAATATTTTAACCCATGAATACTCTTAGTAAGGCAATATCAAATAAGAAATGTCAAGTTTATTCAAGGGTGCAACATGTAGTTTGATTACAACATTTCGTTAGACTGACAAACTTTATTCCCCAGAAAATATCTTGAAATATATGTTTGATTGGTGTTGATATTATATATTTAAGGATTTTGTTATTCTTACACATCATATTAACTCATTAAAACAGCTCAATCTTTTTTGTTAAAACTTAAAGTAAAATGTTATTTTACTCAATTCTCCTCCTACAAAATTTCTTAGCCAGTGGAAACAAAGGTGATAACTACAGGATATAAGTAAATAAGTAAATAAGTAAATAAGACAGTAAATATGATCCATGATTTTAGGGTGAATTTTCGGTTTTTATAGCTATATTCCTCATTACAGTACTCGAAATTTTATGAATTTTTGTTTATAAAATATTAATTTTAAGATTATAAATTTCTTTGCCAAAAATGTCATTATGGAAACATAATGAAAAGTAAGTCTTCTCCTTATCCTAACATAAATTACTACTTTAGGTATAACTTAATTTTTTATCTGTGAAACAGTTCGACTTGAATCATGCTCAGAACCTTTCAGAATCAATCATAATTCAAAATAGTTGCATTTTATTACAAAAACCTTTTTGGTTAATTTCAAATCATGAGTTTTATTTCATTTATTGCACTTGTTAATCACATAATAGTCCCATAATTTCGGCACTTTGGATTTAGTAGTTTAGGAGGAAAAAAATGATGTCAGAAATTATATTCCAAAAAAAATCACAAACTTTTGGACGCACACTCATTCACCCACCTACCTGAGGAATGAATAATAATTCATTGCTAGAGCCATGAACTCTTCATATGAAGGGTCGACGATGGATTTCTTTTAAAGCTATTCCTAATCAACGTGTAATGAAAGACTCATTGTATATTATATCTGCTGGAAAGTGTATCAGTACTTCGTTTATTAATGAAGTACTATAGTATATAATATAGTATTTGAGTTTATCTAGCGATGCCATGAATTCATGTATGGTGTAACTGTTTAGTAATGTTGCCTAATTTAAAGTCACCTAATCTAGTGTTTTAGGTGGGTGATATGAAAATAGGTAGCTACAGAAAGCTTCACAGTTTAGTGAAGTCAATGCGTGAACTGGAAAGCTACAAAGAATTGTTTGAAGGTAAAAACATCCTTTTCTATCTAACGCAGAATGGAAGTGCGGAAATACCAATGATCTATGAACAGTTAAAAGACTTTCCAACCTTTCCAAAAGTACTTATGGTTCCAACTAAGTCTGAGAAAGAGTAAGAAAGATCTAAAAGTATTAGCCCTTTAAACTATTCGTAGTCTTTATCCTCAAAGGATAACTTTGCATTTACACTTCACATTTATACTTTACTCCATGTTTACCGAAAGCAGTAGGAGGTGGATGGCATGTCAGGTCACGCTGGAATGCAGGACAGTAGAGAAGAGGCTGATGCAATGACAACACTAGGTGAAGATACCGGCCAGCCCAAATCACCAAAAGATCCTCAGAACAGCTTGAATAAAAGCTCTAACTGAGTCAACAAATATTCAAAAAGTGCTATTAAGACATGATCAAACATTAGAAATATGTAGCCACTACTGGTCCAATTAAAAAGTGTTTGGAAAGGTTTGATGCAGTCGTTCGGTTCTCCCTAGCCACCAAAATACAATCTGCAAACCCACCTGTACTGGCTGCTAATGGCATCAACCCTTCCCGCTGGACGCCAACAATAAAGTGGGAAAACCTTAATGTATTTGCCTTAACCTACAGGATATGGGGATAAAGTGATGTGTATCTGGGAGGTTCTGTATTGTATATCTGAATTATCAACGGTTTAGTCAAGAAAGAAAAAATCTGGAGTGGCCTACACTCTACTTTACTATAAGTAACTTAATGTCAAATTTCTTGAGTATATAAAACATAACGTCTCATTTAAGCATAACGTAAACATCTAAATGGGATATAATTATTAGCCTGTCATACCTGAGGTAGTACAGATAGTGATTGAAGGACATATCAATTTATAAGCTTATTTTTGTACATCACAAATAATTTATTATTTGCAAATAATTTCATTAGTATAACTACAGCAGTATAACATTTTTGAAAAACCAAAGTGAACATTTCTTGAAACGAAATATTATCCTACAAGTGAACATGGCTATTGTTCAAATAGTTAGTAGATTTCTTACATCGTTTACTTGACATCCTTCTACATTGAATATTAATGTAAAATTTTCAAATTTGAAACAGTAAAATACTCTTTTTTTCTCTGAAAAACTTCTTAAACAGCGAAGAAAATGTTGTTTTAAGGTGATTTGTTAATTAAAGATGTACGATAATTACATTTATTAATCTCTAAACGAAAGATTTCAATTTTGAATTATCTTTTACATTTTTGGTTTTTAACAGAATTATTATACTGGGAATTTTATGGCTTCTTAGTATTTAATAAGATCATTTTCCTTCCCCTTTGTCAAATAACATATATACGAATTTTTTTTTAATGAGTGTTATCATTTACATGCACAATATTATTCCTCTTACATCTCTTATAAGTCAATAATATATATTCATTTTTCCATTAGAAACATCAATTTTATCTCAGTGGATTCGCTCAAAAAATTTCTAAGTCAATGTAAACAATGTAAAAAAATACAAAAAATTCGACAAGTATAGCAGGTGATCTCTTAGTCTAGAATAAACAAACAGTTTTTATATCGTTATTGCTCTTTCCCGTAAAATTGAAACTTCATGAATTTTTTTTTGTGAATTGCTAATTTTTTGTTCCATTTTTGGTCAAATTTTCATTTTTTTTAACGAGCCGTTTAGCGTCAAAAAATCATTTTCTGAAAACACAAATCGTACTCTAACGCCCCTTTAGCGAAAGTAATTTCAAAAAAAAATATCTCAACTCATTTGCCATATAATGTTCTATTTGTAGGCATAGTTTCATTCTTGTCCGTCAAACAGTATGGCTTGTATCGCTCTCACAAGGTTTGAGATTGAATTATAAGTCAAAATTTTTACATTTTATTGAAAAAAACACATTTCCTGTTGTCTTAAAATTTTGAATATATATTTCGTTTGTTGCATTTGTAACTTCAAAGATAATGTCAAAATTTCAAAACTCTAGGGTTATCAGTTTAGGAGAAATAAATGTTTTAAAAAAAACGGTTTTTGGCAAAAAAAGTGACTTTCCCATCATGCATAATTCTTCCCAAACAATAGGGATCTTCGTCTAAATGGGGCCCATTTTTGTGTAAAATATCAACTTGATCCATCAAAGATTCTGGACCGTAGCGTGGTAACAAGCAATGCTAACACACGCACCCACCCACGCACCCACACACACACAGACATCATCGTAAAAACGTCATAAAACGACTTCTGGTACCTCAAAACATGTAATTCCGTCAAAATCTCGAGATCGAATTTTTTCACGATCACTATACTTTACTTATAGTAAAGTAAAAATAACCGTATAAAAAATGGATAAGGATAGGAAAGGAAGAAAGAAGAATATGTTTACCGATGAAGTGAGGCAGAAAGCAGACAAAAGGATTGGTACGTTTTAAGCGGTTTTATTATTTTTTAATGAACTGTTTGAAGAAATTCTTACATTAAGTCTGTTTGAATGTTGATTCACACAAAGCAAAAAGCTTTAATAACATGGAAGTCCCGTTCTTCTGTTTACTTTGAACTTCTTCGTATAATATTCGTCAGTCTCCAGTTCAAAATATACTTATAACCACTCCGAACATGCAATAATTCAATGTTATTGAGTGGGCCATCTCATCACAAGTAGATTTACTGCAGTCTCTGCAAACGTTGTGTCAATTCAAGACATTGTCATCAATTCAAACGTTGTGTCAAGTCATCCAATAAAACTCTAGTATTATCGATGTCAGTTTATATCCATTTTGCATATAACTTAAGTCTAAGATACCCTCTACTTCTTTTTTCTACACAGTTTAATAAAATAAAATTTTATATATACGTTTCACGGTAAATCACAAACACAGAACAAAGGAACAAACACACTTACTGCCTCTAATCTTCGGTTGAACCGTCATCAGGAGAGTTGAGATAGGGACACCAAGCGACATTGTGAAGCGACGGTTGGTCTCCAAATATGTTTATTCCTTTGTTCTGTGTTTGTGATTTACTGTGAAATGTTTGTTGTCCTTTTGGATTGTTTACAATGTTCAGTGCAAATAGCGCAATGTTATAACCTCCAGTACGGTTACTACTCGTTCCTTCAAGAGGGTCTCCAACCGTCGCTTCACAAGTGCGCTTGGTGTCCCTATCTCAACTCTCCTGATGACGGTTCAACCGAAAAGGAAAAGGAAAACAGGAGCGGAACGTGGAAGTGTCCACCGACCGACACAAAGTGACACACAGTGTAGCCACCTTGTCCCATGGACCACTTTAAGCTGAACTAAATGTCAATAAAACTAAAATTAATGTAAAAAAGGATAGAAAAGCAAGAAGGAAAAAGGAAAAGATGAAATTGTAAATAAACAATTAAGAAGTAATAAATAAGAATTAAAACAGAAGTTAAGAAATAAAATGAAACATAATAAATAATAGCAATAGTAAACAATGAATAAAAAAAATCAATAAATAAAAAAAAATTAAAAAATGTAAGAAGTCATCTAGTTAAGTTCAGACCAGAGGAACTTCTGGCGCCCAATAACCAAATTAATGCTTCAGAAGCCTGATAAGATAAGAAATGTATATATATGTATACATCTCTCACCCATTTCAACTTTTATTAATTTGTTGAAAAGATTTTCCAGTTTTCTTATTTCTTTTTTCGTGGTGTGAGATAGCAAATGCAGCAACTGTCCCTAATTCATTATATTACACATATATTAAAACTTTTTTTCTTATCCTTTAATTACCATTAAATTCTAATTGAACATAACTATACAAATCGACATGTTTGGTCCTTCAAAAGACAATCATTAAGTTTTTTTTACACTATTAACTAATAACTAATGCAAGGAGATTATTATTAACAAGGGAGATAACATATTACTGCTTTTAAATAAATAAATATATGTATATATATATAACAATATGAAAACTTCTATCCATTTTTTAGTAAAACTTTTCTTTATTATAGTTATGCTGAACACATACATAATAATATCTTGGTAATTATTTATTAATTTAGTAGAATTTTGGATTCATTCACATAAAATTTTATTGCATTCTGTATCTGTAATCTTGTGAGTTGTTTCTTTTCCTCTCAAATTATGAGTATTTAAATTTCCTTTGTTATTATTACAAAGCTTTGTTATTGTTATTTACACTATATTAATTATAATAACTTTTATATATTTATTATTATCTTTTATATTTGCTAGTGTACTTTTAAAACATAAAATTGTATTGAAAAACGAACAATTTTAGAAGCAATATACAAGGAATTATCAATAAACTATTCATTGTGTCAATAGAATTGCAAAATCCTTATCTTATATTCATTTTAGTTTTGGGTATGAATAGTACCTGCTGATAAAAAGAATTAAAAGAAAAAGAATACTATTGCAGCATGCGAAAGTGATAACAACTCCAGAGATAAATATACGAAACGAATGCCTCTTTGAAAGCGATACCGAAATCAAACGCTGATTAATCTGAGAACTGCTGTCTATGTGAGCGAGAGAGTACTATCAGAGAGCTCATTGTAAACACCGATAGCAGGGAATTATCTTAAAGGGTTTAGCTTGCCTGGACTCATCAATTTTCCACCAATGAAGTGACTCTCAGACAATAATGTACTTCGAAAAGACATTTAGATATTATATTAATCGATTTTTTTTTCTATTTCAATTGACAACAGTTTTTCCTTTTTTCCTCTCATATTTAAGTTTTCAATACTTCCATCTACAAAATAAAAAAAGAAATGATGTCCATGTAATTTATTTTTTAAAGAGCATGAAAAAAAGACTGTCACTTATACTTCTTTTGTCTATATAGTCTAATCAAATAAAACTATATATTATATATATATAAATGAAACGATTCCATGAACTAAATAAACTAGATTCACAAAAAGAACATACAGAAAAGAAATCCCAGAAACACTGCTATATTCCTGAGGCCATCAAAATGTAGTGAGTTTCTGTAATTTATTTTTTTATGTTCTTTTTTGTATCTACTTTATGTAAATATTTACATAAATTACTTTATGTAAATAATATGTTATATATTACAATATAAACACTTCTATCCATTTTGCAGTAAAACTTTTCCTTATTGTACTTCTGTTAATAAGAATTATTTATTAACTAGTAATTAATTATTAAATAATTATTTCATTAATTTTCTTTACAAAAAAAGTGTGTGGATCACTGGTCGATGAAAATGACAATTTAATGTAATTTGTTTATGTTTTGTTCAAAATTTCACTGAAATGTAACACTGTATCGTCAATAATTCTACCCTTCCTACACTTCATTTCATTATTGTGTGTATGATCATAATACCATTTATTTTTGGCTTTCATCTGAGTTTGTGTTCTAGAATAATAGCCAACAGTGGCAAATTTTTGTTGTATCGTATTAGTTGTATTATCGTATTACAAGACATGACCCTATGCCGAGGCTCCACTGCTATATTGTCTCTTAGGAGTGACATGAATGTCACTTTCATTAGCTATAATGAAAGTCATTATTAAAGATAATCTTTTTTTTTTTGCTTTAAGATTAACCACTTGATTGATAACAAAAATGCTTACACTAAGATTGAATTCGCAGTAAAATCGTATGATTCGGGCACAGTAAAGTTTTCTGAATCCTGGATTAGTGGCTTCCTCAACCCTTTCACAAACGTTAAATGCTTGTAATTTCAGCTACCATGTACCCTTCCTGTCCAAAACTTTTTTTCTCTCTTAATTATTTCTTGTCTTCCTTAAACCACATTTAACATGAAAAATATTAATTTGTTTTTGACACGGTGTCACTAAAATATTAATTAATAACACTAATATTTCATTTTTTTATTTACTAAACTTTTATAAAGTATTTTATATCCTAAACTAACCAAGCAGTTATTTTTTAACAGCGAGCGTTGACTCATACCATTTACAAAAGTTTAATTTTTTGTTAATATTTACAATGTAGTTTTAAGAACGTCAAACATATGAGTGTAGTTGGTTCATGGTTCAAATGATATTTTTTCTATAGGAGTAACCTTATTCAACTATTTTCAGGGCTCGAGTACTTGGCTGAGGGGATTTCAACTGCCAACGATCACCGAATATATCCACTAAGATTGAATTCGCAGTAAAATCGTTTGCACGTCGTAAACGTGCCTTTACTGCTTGATTACAGTGCTACTCTAACTTGGATTATCAGTAATTTATGTAAGATATTATGTTCATCTGTACAGTAATGACTTGACATTCGCGTTCATGTGGTCTTATTGTTCATAGTTTTCTGTAGTGCAAATTGGTTTTAGTCAGGAGTTAGAAAAATAGTAGATGATGTAATTGTTCAGTGAGTTTGAGAAAGGTTGGTGACATGATTGACAGCCTATAAAAGGAGGTTCTAAACTGATCTAAACCCGAAGAAACATTGAGGGGATTGAGCAAGGGGTTTCCTTTTGATCGGCTAGTCCAGGGATCGTGAACCATTTTGATAAGTGGGTCAAATTTTCTTAATATTTTGTCTAGTATTTCTATCACTGAGTCATTTGTCCATTCAAACTAGATAGTTGTTGTTAACTTCCACAGACTACTTTTCTTGTAAAATAATCTTTAATGTAATAGTTAGTTTTTCTGTTTCAACATTTTATATTTCTGCCTATAAAAAAAGTTAAATAAAAACCAAAACGTTGGCAATGAGAGTGTAATTTGGATCTGACGAACTGACCGAGTCCAGATAAACTTAAATTTTGTTTCTATTTTACGGTTATTTTTTTTATCAATTTTATATACATGCATATATATCTATACGTTTCACACTAAACAATGGACACAGAATAAAGGTACGAACACACTTACAGTCACTAATTTTCAATTATTAGAGACTGTAAGTGTGTTCATATCTTTATTATGTGTCAATAGTTTAATCTGAAACGTTAAACATTAAATGTATATTAAACACATAATATACCGCCTTACCTCGTACATTACTGTCGTAGCTCTCGGACCGGTTTCGGGTGTCACCCATCTTCAACACGAACTGATCTAATGAATCCTACCTATCTGATTATATAACCTACCTACTATCCCAATGCTGCCTAGATTTTATTAGTTGATTATTTTAACACCATTTTATTTTATTTTATTATTATATTAGTTATTATTATTTAGTCTGATTCTTTTCCTATTATTTTCGTCTTTGTCAAGTCTGTCAAGTCGTCGTTTTATTTTCTTTAGGGGTTTAAATAGTGTGTCGCTTTGATGATTTACTTGTTCGTTTATTAGATTACCCGATTCCTTATGTTTAAATATCTCTAATTCTTCATTTACGTTTAGTCTTTTTCCTTTTTGTCCTGTTTTTATTAAGGTCATTGAATTTTCTATACTGTCCGGTTCATGTCCATATTCAGTTAGGTGGTTAGCATAATTAGATTTATTTGTGTTATTTAGATAATCTTTAATGTGTTCTTTATATCTTAATTTTAGGGTCCTTCCCGTTTGTCCAATATATATATGATTACAATTTTTACATTTTATTTTATATACACCGCTTTTATCATATTTATTAGTTTTATTTTCCGTTGAGTTATCTAATCTATGGTTTATTGAATTATTTGTTTTAAACCCTATATTTATACTATATTGCTTTAGTAAGTTCGCGATTTTATAACTTACTCGTATTTGACCTATAAATGTTATACACGCGTATTTATCATTATTAGTTCTTTCCTTATTGACATTTTTTATATTTCTTCTGGGTTTTAGCATTTTGTCTATTATGTTTGCATTATACCCGTTGTTATTTGCTATTGTTTTTATTATGTTTAATTCGTTATTAAAATTAGTTTGATTCATCGGAATTTTTATTAATCTATCTATCATATAACGGAAAGCTGCTAATTTTTGTTGCCTAGGATGGATTGAAGTTTTATGTATGGTTATATCGGTCGCGGTGGGTTTCCTATATATTTTAAAACTAAGTTTTTTACCGTATTTTACAATAGTTAGATGCATAAAATTTATTTTATTGTTACTTCTATTTCGTGTGTAAATTTGATTTTATTATTTATCGAGTTTAGGTAGTTTCTAATATTTGTTATATTTCCTTCATTTTTATTCTTTACGATTAGGAAGGAGTCATCCACATATCTGCTATAATGAACCCCGTTAAATTTCTCTTTTATTTTATTGACATAAGTTTTTTCTAATTCTTGTAAAAATATTTCCGATAATATAGCAGAAGTTGGATGCCCCATTCCTAACCCATCTTTTGCTAAATAAAATTCGTTATTAAATTGAAATTAGTTTTGTTTTAAAGTTGCATTTGTTAATTCTATTATTTAATTTATATTGCTATCCTGATCATATTGTTTATCTAGTTTACGTATTATGTTTATTACTTCCGAACTAGGGATTGACGTATACAGATTTTTAACATCGAATGATACTAGTTTTGTGTTTTTATTTATATTTATATCATTTATTTTATTCTTTATTATAGTTACTATTTTTATTTACTAGTTTGTCTATTTTTTTATTCATTTGGTCATATTTTTTATTAAGTTCTTATTTAATTTTTTCATTTATAATTTTACTCGCATTTAAAAACATCTCTGTCTGTAGAAAGTTAGTCAGTCTAATATCTTCAGTCATCGGTCGTTTGTTAGTTTCCGTCTTTTTACAATAACGTAAACTAGATAAACAATATAACTATTATTATATAAACAATAACTAATATAATAATAAAATAAAATAAAGTGGTGTTAAAATAATCAACTAATAAAATCTAGGCAGCATTGGGATAGTAGGTAGGTTATATAATCAGAACGGTAGGATTTCTTAGATCAGTTTGTGTTGAAGATGGGTGACACCCGAAACCGGTCCGAGAGCTACGGCAGTAATGTACGAGGTAAGACGGTATATTATGTGTTCAATATTAATAATACCAACCTCTGTGATAATGATGAAATGCATGAATTAAATGTATAGTTTAACTGATATATATATATATATATAAGTAGTATAATAGTCACAATAGGAGGACTACGCATGCGTATTATTTTTAAAACAAATGTAATAATATAATAATATTATATATTATTATATTAATATTATTATTAATTATTATTAATATTATTATTAATTTAATTATTATTAATATTATTATTATTATATTAATTATATATTATTATATTATATTAATATTATATATTATATTATTATCGACGTGGATAATCGAGACGATGCATGCTCATGATTAGGCATGTATTATTTTACTTTAATATAAATGTCATAATGGAGATGAAATTATCTCAAGCGACAAGCAAAATGTCAATATTGATTTGAATGTATCACTATGTGAGTGATATTGTGTCAGTATGTACATTGAACTGTACATATATATATATATATATATATATATATATATAGGTGTGTTCTCTAATCGAGATTTGGTCAATTTTCTAGGATAAAAAATCAATCTTTCGTTGTCAAGTTTCGATTTTATTTTATAAAATAAAATTTGTTTTATAAAATTCATAAAATTGATTGATTAATTAATAATATTAATACTGAATATTATTAATATAATATTAATTAATAAAATTTATTAATTTTATTTTATAAAACCGAAATGTTGCCAATGAGAGTTTGATTTTTTATCCTAGAAAATTAACCGAATCCCGACTAGAGAACACTCCTATTCTATTAAACGGTCGATATATTGTTGAATCTGCTTTATATATAAATATATATATATATATAACATGTATACATATACACATAAACATACACGCTATCAATAAAACTGAAGTGACCTACGCTCAACATTACTATAAAGACATTGATTATCAATTTATTTGTTTCATTGATTTTAATGTGGGAACGAATTATCAAACTCTGTAGCGAACTTATTTTCAAATTTATCGGGAATCAGTTGAATTAATTGATTTATTTAAATTGGTGGTCTTCATTCTGTTAATTTTTACAAAAATGTAATCATTGTTACAGTACATTCCTAGAACTGACTGCACATTAAACTTAATGGTTGTTAGTACTTCTAGTGTTGCTGTTCCGCATGGAATGATCACTATGTTCACCATGAAATATTCATATTAAAGCAATGTATATATATATATGCATAATTTAATTTTTTTGTAATCATGAAACGAGTGGGTTAATGTTAGAAACCGTTTTGGTACAGAGAATGATAAAATGCCTTTCCTCTACTTCAATATTTCCTATAGAAAAGAAATGAGGTTTCCGTCACCTGAAGCTATATGTGTGTCAAATGCCATTGATATTAATCAAATGGTTTGACATATACATTAATTATATTTACAATCAAGTTATTGTAAGTAGGTAAGCATCAATATAAGTAGGTTCAGTAAAACTTGAATCATGTCAATCTGTCAAAATCAATAATTTTTGTTATGATCACTGTTGTTTGCAGGAGCCAACTATGAAATGACTATAAGCACGTTTTATATCAAAAACTCATCATAAGAATGTACTGTTTCAAGAAATACAACTTATGCTATATTATTAAATATTACCATACTTATGGGATAATCGTATCCTATAACTGTTGTAGTACTTTTCAAATTTCTGTGTTATTACTCAACAGTTGCGAGTATTTAATCAAAATGGTATGGTACAGTAAAGAAACATGTAATGCCACTGTCCTTTGATTTAGTACGCTGAAATTTATATGTTCATACTGTAAAAAAATATATATGCATAATAAATTTCTTTAGTTGATTCTGATAACATTTTTTTTACGTTAATTATGCAAATCTGACAAGTAATCGTTGTCTTATTGCCATTTAAGTCTCGCTCTTTAGGATTCTATTACTTCTTTCAGCATTCAAAAATTATTAAAATTGTTACATACGGTGCTGTACCATTTACCATTCCATACTATAATAATTTTAGGTAGATACTATCCATAAAATTTAAGTATATAGCAAGCTGTTTAGTGAACAAAAAAACTTTTTTTTTAAGTCATAAAATGTACCATAATTAATTTGTTCTATAAAAAATTATGGAAAGATTATAATAACTATTGTACACAGAATTAATTTTGCTATATAGAGGTATATTTGTATTTAATTTTATTATCGTCTGACCTGTAAACACAAACTTTCACAAACACATTTCACAACATATTGTATACAAACTTTCAGATTCCATCCTAACTTGACATTTCATATCTCTATGTAAACATGGAAATTATGTTGCTTAATAGTTGTATTTTTTTATTTAATGATATTAACAGTATTGAACTCACTAATCAATTTTAACTCTGTAAATTTAGTGGTATAGTATGAAAAAAATGGTAAAAATCAAATTATGGACCGAAAAGTGACTTTTCATGATGCAATGTTACCAACAAAGTCATTGGACACTATTTTGAATTTAATACCACTGGACCCATATGGGGAGCAGCTGGCTGTTAACTCTGTTATAAGATTACATACGATCAAACCCTGGAGGGAGACCCACATTGGGCATTCAATTCAGGCAGAGTTGGTGGAGGTATCTTTTCAGAAACACTCAAATGGAATATAGTTTTTAGGCTCCCTAGTGTGTTCCAAGCAGAAGTCACTGCTATTATAGAAGCGTTAGGCGCCTATTAGCCTTGACCTCCTTAGGCGGCAACGACATCAAAATCTTTTCAGATAGTCAAGCTGCTATACCTGAAGGGAATTTATAGTACATCAGAGGCAGTCGGGGACTGCAAGTGACTCTTAAATGAACTGTCAATAAGGGCTAAGGTTGACCTTATATGGGTACCAGGTCACTGGAACATTAAGGGCAACTTAAGATGAGCTTGCCCGCTTTGGCACTACTCTCTCGACGCAGGATATGCTATATAATTTAGGGACCCCACTTTCTTCATGTATGCTTTGGATCAGACAGAGAATTGATGAACACGTCAAACAAAGATGGTGTTCAAACAAAAAACCTAGGGAGCCTGAATGGATATTATCAATGATGGTTTGTACAGATTCTGCAAAGAAGAGGAAGAAACACCTTTACACCTG
Source organism: Hermatobates lingyangjiaoensis (assembly GCA_026182355.1). NCBI lineage: Eukaryota > Metazoa > Arthropoda > Insecta > Hemiptera > Hermatobatidae > Hermatobates > Hermatobates lingyangjiaoensis. The sequence goes on from JAPFBL010001618.1 coordinate 262,603, forward strand.
CTGGCCGACTGTTAAGTAACCTTGCTGTACAGAGTTAAGTGCTTTGGGACATTCAACAAAACAATGAACTTTTGTTCATTGCAGGAGCCAACTATCTTATTAGTTTAGATAATAAGACAATAATAATAAAACTAATAAGACTTATAAATAGACAACTGAATTAAATGTTGTAAATTCAGCATAACCGCTGAACCCAGCAAAAGTGCTGAGCTTCTTGGAGGTGTTGAAGCTAACTGCTGGGGTACTTTACTACAAAAGAGGGGAAGTACAATAGTTTTTATAACGCAGTGCTATAGTCACCCTCAGATGATAATAATAATAAACAGTATAGGATTGGCGTGTTCACAAATTTTCGGATTCTACCCATCCACTTAACCACACCATGCAACTAACATCAATAACTCTGGGGTGGTGTAGTCTCAACTTACTATAAATAACGCTTCGTTATATTTTTATTTATGTATTTATTTTATTTATATCGTTATCATTTATTACATTTGTACAACAAAATAATTAACAAATAATTGAATCGCTTGATTATTTTTAACTAGTTTGACTCAATTTTTGCCATTTTTACCCAAAATGCAATTCTTATCTGATACGTGTCTATAGCCGAAACGTTATAGTTGTCTTTTTAAGTGGACTATTCTTTCTCTTCAGTGTTCATAATTCATTTTTTTATGCAAAAAAAATATTTAGACAATATATAACTTAGAAGTTAAGTTTTTTGGAATTAACAGAAGAGCAGGTAGCCATTCCGTCATAGAGTAGAACAAATTTTCCCCTACTCAATAACGGCTATAATGTAGTCCTAATAAATAAAATGATAAACATTGGAGGAAACTAGCTGAAAAATTGTCGAGTTACTGTATAAATTTAACTTAAAGTAGGTATTAATTACTTAATTAATTAAGAATTCCTTAAATCCCCTAATATGTAAAACAATAGGATATGAAATTAATAAACATGATAAAGTCCGGGTATATAAATTCTTAAATTAACAATACGAAATATTTAATGGAAAAGAAGATAATAAAAGATTAAAATTAGTAAATTACTTATTAAAAAAATTAAAATGGATAATTTGAAAGAAAACTAGGAATATTATAGTCTGGAACCAGTTCATAGGAGGCGTCGATTAGGTCGAAATCGGGCCAGAAACTCCAAATCAACATACAAGGTAAGAAAGTTATTCTGTTATTTAATAGACATTATTTACTGAATTTTTTTAGGCTTGTTGCCTTTGTTATCGTAATTATAATATGCCTAATGCTGTGAAATTAGTTGATAGCTAATATGTCTGTATATTGTCATTCACGAATGGATGAAGTCCCACTAGTCGTACTAAGGGAAGAAAAAAAGATTGTTGTATATAGAATATAAAATGCGGATGAAAATGATTAAAAACAACCTGGTATAATTGTCATTACCCAGTAAATATGTTTTAGAATCAATAAGTAAAAAAGTACCAAAAAAAGTACCTTTTTTGTTAAAATAAGAAATCAAATTTCCTGCTATCCAAATTTAATAATATAATCATTATTTCTTTCTATGACATAATAATAACAACATAAAAACGCAATTTTTTGTATATGTTAAGTCGATGTCTCTTGGTTTTGTTGAGTAGTAAACGTGCTTGCCTCTAGACTGGAAGGTCTGGGGTTCAAAGGACTCTTGTCCTCGATTTATTCACGTGCAAGGTGAATAAATCTGAGCACATCATCCCTCGGAGGTTATGCCGTCGGACTGAGCCTGTACAATGTCAAGTACTTGTTAAAGATCCCTACTCTAAATATCTCGAGTTAGGAAAATTCAGGACTCACAATGTAAAATCAATCTTCATTGTGTAATATCACAAAGGACCAATGATCGACATATGTTTGTTCCCTTGTGGGACTGCCACTGAAACTTTACCTAATCCTTTGTCGGATGGTTTTAAGTTATATTTTAAATTTCTGATTTTTTTTCCTGCTAATCATTGATGATTAGGCTGAAAGAAAAATTTTCTTTAGTCATCTTCTTCCTGATGTCTGTCATCAGGAAGAAGATGGATTTCCTGATCTAGCTCTGGCTTTCCAATGTATAACTCTCCACTATTTTACCTCCTGCTGTCTTTTTATTTCCACAGACTTTTCTTTCCCGAAATCCATGATAACCTTCTTTGAGTGAGATAAGTTATATTTAGAAAATTTTTAAGAATCTTATATTATAAATCAACTGAATATATTTACAACACTTAAAAACTAAACAAGCATCGATTCAAATAGGGACAAGTGACACACACTTATTTCAAACTGGAAAAAGAATATGCTATGACAGACTGCTGAATATGTCAATATATACAGCTGGCAAGCTTTAAATTCAAGTTAAAAAGCTGCCCGTAGATCTCTTAGGAGAAGGCATTGAGTTTCGTGACAACTTTTATTGTACTTATTAAACAATTTGACGTATGAAAACAATTTCACCTTTTTTTTCACACAATGTGACTTTTTTTTTGTTATCTAAGATTAACTTATACAGAGACATTAACATTTATATAAATAGATTTCCTACTGCAAATGTTATAATGTAGCAAGGGTTTACTACACAAATTTCAAACATTCTACTTAAACTGATATATTTATTTTACAGTGAATTTAAAAATGTTGATATTAAACCTTTAAGAAATCCCAAAATTAATTTTAGAAATTTTTTTGCGTATTTACATCTTAAGGGATGAATAAGATTATAAACAGTACAACATTGGCTATGCAATGAATAGTAAATAAACATGTCTATGTTGTGTCCTATAATATGAGCAGCTAGTACATAAAGACAAAAAAAAACCTGTTCCTCGATTAAAAAAATAAGAGAATATTTAATTGATTCAACTGTCCAATGGTCTGTAAAAAATAAATAATAAGTGATCAAACATTAGCCTCAGATTATTCCATATAATTGTTAAAAAGAATTTAAGATTACAAGCTTTGAGAATGTTTGAATTTGAAGGATAATTTTTTTGTAGTAAATAAATTATTTAATCATTAAAGGTATTTACTTTTTGAAACGTTATTATGCAAGGATTGTCGAGAGTCTTGTTAGGAAGAAACAACAAGTAATCCAATCTCCTAGGGATCTGAACCTCATTAAAAGGAAATAATTAATCAAGATAGATATAATTTACTACTTGTTAATGTTAATTATTTAATACGAATTTAAGAGTAGGTACTCATCCAAGTGCCTGTTATAACTACAGGTAGATAATGATGTGTTTAGTTTATAAAAAAAAACAGGTTCATTACTGAACAAAAATAACTTTAAATTAATTATATTCAACTATATATTTTCTATAATTTTCTTTTTTCAACTTTACAGCAATGATTATTACAACATTTTCAATTTTTTGAGAATACCGTGTATATGTTGCAGACAGAGAGATATATTTTCGGTATCGACTTGCAAGTTTACTAGGTATGAAAATAAGTAGGGACTTTAATATACTTGTAATTAATAACTATGTTAAATTGCTAAAACTAACTGAGTACAGATAAGAGGTTATTATATTCTAAGTCTGTTTGTAATACCTATTTTGATTTATTAAAGTGTGCCTAAATCATTTATTCATACACTTCTCTTTCTAAATTTTTACGTTATTGGAGTAACATATTTAACGAATTCGTTTAGAAATAGCTTTAATTTCTCCTTGAGGAGTGGTGTACACAAGAATTAGTGTCTATAATAAAAGAGAATTTAACTTAGCTCAAACTCCACATTTTTCACATTAATGGTGAGTACTCAATCCACATTACTAAATATGACCCGCCTTATTGGTTAAGTCTGGAATATTGTTTTATAGAGGAATACCTATTTCACATAGTCGGCTCGTTGTTCAAAGCAGTTAAAGTAGGTTGTTATAAAATATGATACATTTCCAATTAGTATTATTTATATTTGGGATTTATAAAAACGTTTCATATGTTCAATTTCTCCCATACCTACTGTATTCTGTCATGTGTTCAATTCTGTCTGACCTATTCACCCTTTTATGTGTCTTTTTTGTAGAAATTAGAGTGATGTATAATAAAAAAAATATTATAAAAATTAAAGGATGTTTCATCAGAAATTCTTAACTATTCCGGATATGCGTGAGAAAAAGTTGCAGCCCAAGTATAACTTAGTATAACACGTCTAGTAATAGACTGAACTACTTCTTTTGAATTTCCCCGGCAAGTGTGTGCTAGAAATTTTAAACTAAAATGACCCAGATTGTATTTATAATACGCAAATTTTCTCCTAGAGTGAAAATGGTTTAACCGAGATTAAGAAGAAAGATTCATGATTTCATGATTTTGAAGTCATGATGAGATAATAAAGCAGGTGAAACAGCATGACAACATAGACCCAACTCATACACCATGACCACATGCGCCATGGACAGATACATATACCGTGCCCGCATACACCATAGCCACATTGAATACATATTTGTATTCAAAAAACATACATCATGACACATACACCATGTCCACGTCCTTTCATTAAACATCCATATTAAATAAACTTTCTTTATTTTCTCTTTTATTTGTTCATTGTTGTGTGTGTAACTCCAACATCTGTCTACTGTTAATTCATTAATAATTATATGAAGAGTTATTATATTTTACTGTCTTTGAGATTAATATAAAGAGTCAGTTATTAAGTACAGGAGTATATTCCTTCAACAGTCTATTGTAAATTTCTACATGAAGAGCCTGAAAGCATGACTAATGAACTGATAAGTGCTAATGAACAAGAATATTCAAATTGTGAAGCACCACTGGAAATTTCAATACAATTCGATCCATGGATAATGAAGGATAATTTTAGGAACACTATGTTAAATTTGACTATAACCAATTTTTACTGATTTTAAACGTTCTTTCAGTATTAATATTATGAACAAAACATTAAAAAAATAGGTTGACATGTTAAAATGGCAAATAAACCATAAAGTCTAAGTATTAAACATATTGGAAGATAGACATATTAAAAAGACATTTCGATCCTATATAATATTAACAAAGAAATAAAACTGATGCAGCTCGACATAGTTATCAAATGTTATTAGTTTACTACAAGGAAAAGAACTGCGCATTCTAATATCCGGAACATTAGCATGTCGAGAGGAATAAGTGTTATAATGAAAGGCATGCAATGTAGTGAAGCAGAGAATGTTATTATAAATATCAATTCTAGACAGAAATTGAAGGTTTATGTAGTTTCACATTTTTGAAGGTATTTACATTAAAGAACCATATCCAGAATATAAATCAAATGTACATTTTCTAACTTCAGTGAATATTGAACATAATATAAGACTTAAAAAAATGAGACTTGTTAACTTGATATAGAATTCAGCAATATAAGTAAGTAAATTTGTTGTTCCGTAAGAAAAACCTTATACATATATATACTAATTAGAAATAAAAATTGGAAGTTTATCAAAATTGAAGACTGTTTTTTTGTTGGGAACAAATGTATTAAACATTCGTTAAAGCTGAAATGGTAATACAGTTGGAACATTGTATATTTGAAAAAGGAAAGCAAAATTCTTTCCAGTAACAGTTTGGGTGAAAGTCAATGTAAGTGAATTATTAGTCGATAGATCACCGTTATTCGGAAGCTTCATACGTCCCTGTGTGTTTATTTTTAATTGAAGTCATAGCGTGAAATCGAATAAACACGAATATATTGTTACAAGGAAAAGATATTGAAGCAAAAGTGACGGACTGAGTAGAAGCTACTCCTCCATAGTGTTGTAGTTTCATGAAGCGTTTTATGAGAAGAAAAGAGAAGAACTTTCAAACGCACAAGTGATAGAACCATTTTGGACTAATAAAGACCGCTCAGAAAAAGGGAAAAATGAAGTGATATCAGATCGCTTAACATTTTATAATACTACTTGGAAGAATGGAAATTCTTTTTCCTCTTCGCTGCGCCTGAAGAGCTTTAGTCAACTGTCAGTTGACAACAGAGAGTTCAATACAGCACTTGATCTTTTACTAAAGACGCTATAAAAAATTTAAGGATACAGGGTTGATTCGGTTTATGTTGTATCAAATTTGTTTGTATTTCATTCTCATTTTGTCATTTCTTTTGTATTTCAACTATTATATAGGTGTTTGACCTCCAGTTTCTCGGAAAACAGAAATGTCTACTTTTTAAATAAAAAAAGTATAAGGCATTTATATTTTCTTACTGGTTAAGTATGCATGTCAGATGATTATACAGAATAGTAAACCATATGTTTGTGGACTAATGGGGTTTGATTTAGTTTCTGCATACACACACGCCTTCAAACATTTCTTTTAACTAAAAAAAATACTTTTATTTTAGTTTTTCGGCATCATCTCTAGTATTAGTTATACACATTTATTTATTTGCAATTTTGTATTAATTTTTGGTCATTTTTCAAATATAATTTGTTCCAGTATCTATGATGCTTTCTTGCAACCAGTTATAATTACATTGAAATTGGAATGATTCTTTTACATGTATTAAAAGTCTGTTAATACATATTACAAACTGATTTCGACAAACAATATAACGTCAATTTCACTTAAGAGTACATATAAAGAAAAATATTAAGGATTTTAATTTATGACTTAAGATACTCTGTTTATTTTCTCACTAAAATTGTAATTTTCTTACTAGCATAAACTTTGGACAACTTTAATCCATCTACCTCATTATGATAGAAAAACTTAAGAGATGTATAGAAGGTATCACTGGGAATATTACAAATAGTCAGAGAGTAGTAAAAAAATTAATTAAATATATATTTACAAAAATCTATATAAATAGGTAAATATACGATAATATTTATACAAAATAAAACAGTATAGCGTATTTATGCAAGGTTTATAGTTACTTTTAAGTTCTTTGGTACTTTTCAGTTGTTATTATTGTTTTTATTTATATAATGATTTCTTCTTCTTCTTTTGACATTATTTTTACTTGTTTTGTTTTTTATACTTTTGTCCTTTTACTTTCTGCATTTTCTCTTAAGTAATGCGAGCAAAGTGTCGCTTAGCACCTGTGAATGTAACGGATAGTTTTTATTTACTTTTTACGGCATGATTTTCTTATGAGAATGAAAGTCGAAATATTAAAGTGAATCTTTGTCACAGTTATGTTATATATGTGGTTATCTTGTTTTTTGTCACATACAAATATATTCCGATCTGTACTTAAGGACTAAAAAATCTGGGGACACAACTAAGCGTTCAAATATCCAAAGAATCCAAACAATATTTCTTTGGAAAATCTTTCGTAAAATTGTACAAGCTCACTTTTATGTTTCAAACAACACCATTCATAATGATCTGAAAATCCAGTTTATCCACCAAGAAATCCAATCTCGATACCGCCAATTCAATGAATCTTTACCCATCAATCTAAACCCTTTTATTCAGGAATTATCATCCAACCAGATTCCTACCAACCCAATTAGAAGGTTGAAAAGATGTTGGCCTAGAGATCTACTCGTTAAGAAATGATAACTGTCAAGACTAGTTGCAAGTGATCTGCAAATCTATGTATATAGAGTACTACCAATGGGTGGTTTCTCCACTCTCTTACCTCTCTTTTATGTATCATGAATCAGTATTCTGAATCAGTATTACTTATTACCCCTCTAAGGGTAGTTGTAATATAATCAAGTCATTAAAAAGAAATAAAAAATATTATATTTACAGGTTAATTAAAAATGTGTGTGTTTAGCAATACAGGTATTCACCATATCATTCAAACTTGAATATTAAACATAAATACATATCAAGAAAATACGTAACATGTTATAAAAAAGCAAGGAACCATACGAGTTTACACTGACAGTTTTTAATTTTAATATCACACCTACACAGTCATAAGCGGTAGAAACTAAAAGTACAAAGCAATTAGTATTTAACAAATCTACAGAACCTTACAAAATCACTTCTATAATTAGGGGGAGATTAATAATTTGACTTGGTATGTAATAAATGAAAATTTGTTATCAATGTAGTGGTATTACTCTCATTGACTGCTCGTGGGTATAAAGGCTTTGTGTAGAGTTTGACTTATAGCAAATCAGTAGATTCTGACATTATAGAGAGTCAGTAGAGTCTGGCTCTATAGAAAGTAAATAGAGTCTGACCCTATTCGCGGAGTTGTTCTTCTGGAGAGTTGGCTCCTATTATACTTCTCGTCCAAAACCTTCCCTACAACTAGCTGTAGTCCAAAATACCAATTATGGTGAGCCTTTGTCTATTTTGTGTTTTTTATTTCTTAGAGATTGTTTACATTCAATTCAATGGCTAGTTTAACTTTTAGAATATGTAGATATATAGATAGTTATGAACATATGTATAAGGAAGTTATGTAAACTTTCAAAGTAAACAAATGAAGAATTATAAAACTTTTTTAGCAGATAAAACCAATCTAATCTGCATTAACGTCCATATTTGAATCAATTTTCTCTCATGCTACCACATATGAGATAGTTGAACATTTTAAAACGTAGTGTGTATAATAATTTTAACAAAACGAGAATTGCATCCAGATTTTGTGCGACATTAGATAAACAAGCTAAAGTAACCGGCCCTAATTAAATCTGTATCGTCAACCCAGTTACGTGACTTGAACACTAATAAATGAAGGACAACAGACCACCCCATTAAAATGACTTCACCTTAAATTTGAGAAGACCAGAAGTACAGAACAGTCAGTTGTATTCTGTATTATTTTGAAAGTAGGTATATTAATTAGAATAACAAAGAATTATTAATACAAATTTCAGCAACTAATGTTGATTTTATTGTTAATACTATAATAAAAATAAAATTTTGCATCCCTGATTTACTTCAATTAATATTGACAATAACTTTATCATAGACATAAAAAATCTAGCTTGCTTGCATGCAGTCACATATAATGGACTAGTTACCATTTTTAAATAAATCAAAATTCTTAGAAATCTTTTAATTTTTAATACATGACCTTTGCCATAAGAATGCATTGATATAAAAAATGTTTCTATACAATAATCTTTTACAAGGCTATTAACTAACGTTATCGACTTGAATTTATTCTTATTTATTTTTCTCTAAGAATGCTTATATCTCCATGAAAGAGAAGAATAAGCATTTGTTATCATACTAGTCTTTGACAGATATTTTAGAAAAAATCAGAGATCATACGTGGTATTCCAAAATATTATGAGAAATTATAGAATGACAGAAAAGATCATTATTACTACAGTCCATAACTATCATTAGATATGGAGTTTCTTTTACATTTTGCAGCTTTAGTTACTGAGCTCAAATTTCATTTTTTTTTTTAGATATACCTCATATTTAATATGCAGGTAGAAAGGACTCACTTTTTAAAGCGAGTAAATTATGATAAACGCAAAAGAAATTAAAATAAACTAACAACATTTACTTGCTACTGTATCAGGTATCTAAAAATACCTGTATATCTGTACTGGTGTTGCCTGTTCATTGCTTAGAACTGACTCATTTCAAGTTATCTTTACGTTATATACATAAGAGAAACCGAATCCAACCTTAGAAAAATTGCTGTGTTTGCATTTTTATTTTAAAAATATGCAGATATTTTTAGGTGCCTGAACTGTAGCAAGTACATATTGTTAGTTGATATACGTGTGTAGCTAGCAAAACACAGCATAAAAGTTCATAACTTCGCTTTTACGTTGAATTTCTAATCCATATAAATCTTAACTTTTAAGTTAGACATACACAAATCTACTGTCAAAGTTTCGGCTTGCTATGACTTATGGTGGCTGAGTTTGCTTGTGACAAAATTTTTGGACAAACACACAGGTAGAAGTTTTTCTAAGTGTGGATTCAGTTTCTCGAATGTTTAAAACGTAAAGATAACTTGAAATGAGTCAGTTCTAAGTAATTTAAAGAGAAAAGAGAAAAACTTTTTTTATTTATGTAGATTATACTATTATATATGAATTATTGGCATCACAGACTGTAAGAGAGGTAAGTTGTTTATCTGCACTGCAGCATAATAGCACTTGATGTCAGAAATAAACTCCACAATTACAAATAATACAACTCATTCAAAAATTTATTAAATGGTTGTCGTTCTTTACCATCTAATATAAAAGCACATAACACGAATTTAGAAAGACCTAATTTTGAAGAATTGTTATTTTTAGAGTTTTCTAAATTCTTTTAGAAATTAAATTGAGGAAAATGAATCAAGTCATTTTGAAATATTTTGATCTTAAAGCTTCCATATATTTAAATCCACTTCATTGAACTAATTTTACTTAGATATTTTAAGCTAGACATAGAATGGAGTAAAATTAACCCTAAACTATCCTAATTATCCATTTTTGAAAACAAATGATAATTATGGACTCATTGAAGGTAACTAACTTAATAACTAAGTAGTTAGACACTAAGTATTCATAGATAGCAACTTAGTACTAAGTACCAAGGGAATTAAGAATTATAAAAAAAAAAATTTCCAATGCCAGAAAAAACTTTTCAATAATATTGTATACGAGTATATTGATTGAATGTTATAATAAGATTTATAACATTTATAAATGTTATGAAGATTTCAGTCACACGATATTAATTTACTAAAAACATACATATAGATATGAATTAATTATAGAACTTCATTAATATAGGATTTAGTATATCTAATGTATTAATGAATTGAGTTTAAAATAAGTTTTGTTGAGGTTAATGAAATCGGAATGATATGTTTGGCTGCGATGGGTTAAAGTATTGTATTTCTGAGTAGAATATTAATGTCACTGTTATAGTCGTTATTCAAATCCGTTCCGCAGCCCATGATAGGTAGGCCAGTTTTTTTTCCGCAATATGTAACAGATGCATCAGAACACAGAAATAGGAAATCGACTAAACCCTGTGCGCCTATATGGTTGTCCGGAAAGCTTACCTACACCACTGAACGTGCAACGAATTGAAGTTTAATCCGCTCAGGGCTTATTTTTGATCATAATATGAATCGCATAGAGTAATCGGTTTAGCAACTACTCCAAGAAGACATTCATTTATTTTAATTTTCTGCATGTATTTGGCTTCAACATCATGATTACATAATCCTGTAGTCAAGACTAAAAGTGGTCTTCGTAAGTTTTCATAAAATAACGGCTATTCAAGGAGTTTTTATTTGACTACTTAATTATATCTAGATACCCAGTAAAAAAATGTTATGAAACCACACATATATAAAATTAAATTTACCTATTTGTCACATAGCCATAATTTTTCATACACTTATTAAAGCATATAGAATACTTTTTTTCGTACGCAATTTATAAGCTAATGAAACTTAAAAAAAATTATAAACATAATATTTTCGTTGAACTTTAGCTTAAATGTTTTTGTTGTTGTTGTAAATAAGAGATGTTCGTCTATGATAAAGTGAAGTAAGAAGGTAAAAATAATTCTCGATAAGAATAAATTTGCATATCGTTTTGTATTTTTTAGCATTCAATTTAAATATTTAAAGATAGAATTCGGTCCGGTATTATCAGGGCGATAGGTATGAGTTAATATAATTTAAAAAAAGGAAAAAAAAAGCCTTCAATAAGTTAATGAAAATTGATCTAAGTACTATGTTTCTGATGTGTTGGTGTATCAGCAATAACAGGAAACTTTCAATCCATTATAAGATGAAAACTCGCTAGTGAGTTCAGTCTTTAGGGACTCTGAAATTACGATTTATTTTCTTATTAATTTTAGACTTTATTAATGAGGTAGGCAGTCATATTTAAATTATTTGCCAGTGGTATCTTCTACATATAAGACAATTTTCATATAGGACAATTCAAAGTGAGACTTTCCTAAGGTATGGGAGAAAATGGTTTCGTATTTATGAGAATCTCTAGTCAAATTTGGCACTAAAAATAGTAATACAAAATATAGAACATCAATATTTATCTCCATAGAAAAAGCATTGCTATAAAACCCTAAGGTATATTAATAAATAAGTTCTGAATGAACTAAGATATTTAATTGAATTTAGTTTACTTAGTTTAAGTCGATTTAAAAAAATTAATTAAATAAAATGCAGTTTTTTATATAATATTTAATTCATAGTATTGCTCACGTTTGTCTCTTTTGAGTACAGTGTTCATTACCACCCACTGGTTTAGTTTACCTGAGATTACGTTCCTTAAATTTTTCATTTCATTCATTTTATAATATATTAACTAAAATTTTATTCTTCTTTAAAAATATTTGAAATTTATTTCTCAAAATAATATTTAGGTATAGTGGATTGATTCTATTAACTTTACAAATCATACCACATTCTTCAGTTTTTTGAAAAAAAAAATAATTTGAAATATTATATTTAGTCCTAGTAAAATGTTCATTTTTACTTTAATTTAAGTGCAGTATAGTTATCGTGAAATCATGTTTCATTATGTTTTATGTTTAATGCACAAGTATGTGTCGTTTGACAGATTTTACTTAATTTTTCAGATATGAGGTTGTTTGTGTGAAAAGCTACCCTATGGCTTTTATCATCAAAATAGCTGCATAAAAACAATACCTTTTATATTGAAAGAAAAACGAATATATTCCATAAAATTGTATTCAATAGTGTTGCTTTAAAATTGTGAATACAATTTGTCAGTACATCTTTGATATTTACTGTGACTTTATCCTTTTTTGTAAATAAAATGTGGTATAATTATAAGTAAACATAAGCAGCATATGAACACAACAACATACAATCATGACTTATTATTTTTTTTTCAGAATTTGAATATTTTGATGTTTTTTTCTGAGAAATTTCAATCCTTTATGGTTTTTTTGAAGAGCTGGAATAGAAAACATGTTGTACACTTAAGTACATTCACATGTTTAGAATATTTTAGCAGTTATACTGTTATTGTCTGTAGTATAGACTAATTTATGTCGCATTTGATACTTTTGTTTGTCAAACGTATGCAACACTTAGTGTGTTCGCAACTTTTAGGGAACTACAATCAAAAACTGAACCTTCCAAACACATTTACACTTAAATCATTGGAAAAATATCGTCAATGTACGAAGGAAATCTTAAAAATATAAATCCATTAACATTTTGATTTCAATTTCTTCTATGATTATTGTACTGTACTATAAGATCAAAATAATCCAAAGTAATTACATTTTTTAGAGTTGAATCAATGGTTTATCTTTCACCTCTATAAAAACACACATTTTCTGCTAGTAAACATAGCATAATTTTACAGGAGAATCAAAATTAAATTTTAGCAATCAAATTATCATCAGTAATAAATATAATTGTTTTATTAAAACCAGAAATTTTACTCAGTAAATTTCAATGTTGTTGGTACTTAAAATATGTTTTTTCGTCAAAGGGTTTCATTTTGGTTTGATTAGAAATGCTGCTTGCAGTATGTTTCAAAAATTAGAAGGTTTTATCAATGGTCGTAACTGGTTAGTGAATGTCTAATTCCAGTGGCGTATTACAGGCTTATTTAAGTAAAACTTTTATTACAATTAACATATGTTTTATCTCACAATACGAATTATCTCTTGATAATTGACTCATGACTACAAAATGACATTGACATTCATGTTACTATCAATAAAAAAAAACTATTTCCTATTGGTGAAGAATATTTCAATTGAGTACAATCCACAGACAACATTACAAGTTATTACCTTTTTTTTTATTATTATTAAAAATAGCTTCCACGGTTCCAGAACAAGAGGAGACAACATATGCTTTACACCGTCAATTTCAGTCCCATAGTTGCTTTACATTTCATTCAACCATTTTTTTAAACCTTATCTTTGTCGATAAACATTTATGTGTGTAAACATGTATGTGTTTTTTACATCAAATACAGATTACTAAATTGTAAACTTACTAAAATACACAATAAAAAATAAAGCAAAAATCGCAAAAAACAATTTTTATATATTATTCATTTCATTTATCCTTACTTCAAAAAATAATGGTTAACAAAATTACTATTACCAGTGTCGAGCAATGCTAGCAATACGTATAGAGTGCTAGCTCTAACACACACCATCGTGTGTGATTATTGGACTGATTTTTTTTTTATATTTCAACCTCTAAATAAGACACAATAAACAAATAGCGTCTATTCTTGAAAATGATGTTCAACAAATTCAAAATCTATATAAATAAAAAAAAAGGTTTTGTCCGTACATTGCTTAGAACTGACTCTTTCAAGTTATCATTAAACTTTTTTTACAAGTAAACTCAGCCACCATAAGGCGTAGCAAGCTGAAACTTTGAAAGTAGATTTGTGTATGTCCAATTTAAAATCTAAGCTCTAAATAGTCTTGTTGGAAATTCATTGTAGAAGCGAAGTTATGGGCTTTTAAGCTCAAAATTTTGTCACAAGTGAACTCAGCCACCACAAGGCATAGCAAGCTGAAATATTGAAAGTAGGTTTGTGTATGGACAAACTGCTATAGACAAGCTGGACTGCCTACTCATGATTAAATGTAAGCTCTGAATGGATAGGAAATTCAACGTAGAAGCGGAGTTATGGACCTTTAAGCTGTCTTTAGCTAACTTCATAGACATGTTTATTTTGAAAACATACAGATATAGCAAGTAGGTATTGTTAGTTGATTTCAATTTCATTTGAATTTTAGTTCTCAGCAAGAGGTAATTGACAAGGTGTTTCCTGAAGTCCAAGATCTGCCATCTTCAGAATAACTGCCTTTGTGAATGAACATCTCTCACCCCTACAAATGAGCAGGTAGGAAAAATCAAATTTTTTCACTATGTCAAGCTGAAGAATGAACTTACAAATCAGTGAACGGAGTGATTAGTGATGAGAAAGCAGTTCATTATCCAATTGAATTTCTTGACTCCGTGACTTCTTGACTGCTATTGGACTGCCTGCTCATGATTAAACCTTTATGTAGGAGCACCAATCATACTGTTACGGAACTTAAGTGCCCCAAAAATGTGCAACGGGACATGACTCCGAATTCGTACTTTGCACAGATACGTCATAGAGACATATATCATGACTGGATGTGGTACTGGGGAATGAGTGTTTATACCACGCATACCCATTGATACCTAGCAACTGTCCCTTTCCATTCAAAAGGTTGCAATTTCCCGCCAGTGTGTGTTTTGCAATGATGGTAAATAGGTCGTAAGACCAAACTCTGTCTACGGCAAGAATTGAAATGAATGAAACCAAGTGTTTCTCGCATGGTCAACTGTATGTTGCTTCCTCAAGACTCAGAGGTTACAACTCTATGTTCGTCTATACACCTGAAGGACAGACAGCTAATGTGGTGTATAGAGATGCACTTACTTAACACTGTACTAATAATGATATTTTTTCCTATTCTATAATTTCCATAATAATATTTTGAAATACCACGTTTCATCTCTGAATTTTTGTAAAATACCCCTCAAAAATAGACACGTCTGCTAGTGAATATTAAAGCTAATATTCAAGACAAAAACTACTCATTAAAATTCTTTTATCAAGCCAATTTAGAAAACAAAGAAACCAGTTAATTTTATAAGATAATTGTTAAAAAAAATGTTAATTTTTGATGAGCTGTTATAACCTTTCTTAATTCCGACTTATATGCAAATAATAAACTAAAAATAAGGCCCTAAAACAGACTTGAGTAAACAGGAAATTACTAAATTGTGTTAGGAAAAGAAGAAAGACATTCTGAATAAAATGCTTTATAAGGCGTGTTAGATTATTTGATACGTCAGTGCTGTGAAGCCTAAGCGTGGCAGTGTAGCAAGTGTGAGTAGCAGGGCTATACTGATGTTGATCCATTGGCCGGACGGAGACCCGAACAATCCTCTTTATTTAGGCTCGTCAAAAGTAAGCTCGCTATCTATCTCACAGACACATCCTACTGGTAGCCTGTGACCTTAAAACTAACAATTGAGGAATCAGGCTTCCCCTCCTGTTACGTGATGGGCTATTACCTTTAAAGTCTGTCTGAGATTACACCGTCTCTTTGTACTAATCTCTAATAAGTTCTTAGAGAACTGTAATTTTATAGCAACAAGGAAGTATAAGTGTATGATATCTAAAACACATATATACAGAAATACATTATTTTTGTACAAATAATATGCTTTTTGCAAATAAGAAAAAGAATAGTTATGTTTTTGGGTTATACACACGATATACGTATCATACAAACAGTTATTATCTCAATTTACTTAAGTCGTATTTCTCATGTGGTTAATGATAACATTAAGTAGATTTAACTAAATCTAAAAATCAAGGTACTAAGTCATAGGTTATGGGTCATAGATCTACATATCACTCTGAAACTCAAGGTATTTGGCTGTATATTTCGTGAAGGCCAAAAATGAGAAGATATTTAAACTATCGAAGTCAAAAAGGTATAGATATTTTTTTTGAAAAACATCGTTCAATAGTGTAATTAATAAAATAAATTTAAGTAAATCTATGAAAATTCACAGCTGAAATAGTGGACATGAAATTATTATAAAATATTTCTGAATTTAGTAGAACCATGAGGGAAAGAAAATGTGGCTAGGATACAGCCTGGAAATGATTTAACATTTAGAAGGTTTTGCTTTAATCAATTTAATTTCAAAGTTAATGTTTAATTACTATGTTAACAGAATAACTAACTTTAACTTTAGAGAGTTTCTGATCATTGTAAATCTCCTTTTGAATAGGTGGAAGACAATTTTTATTGAGATTTAAAAACTAAGTAGTAAATTGTTGTCACTTTGTGACTAAAAAAGATATTTCAAAAGAGAATCCGTCTAGGGATTTTGGCAGACATTGCTAGAGTTGTGAGATAAGAATTTGTTTGGGAAAGTTTTTAACAAAAGAAAATCCTTAATTATTCCTTCATTAATAGAAATAAATAACAAAGTGTGCCTATAATCAACGAAGCAGAGAACTCTGGGGACTTATGCTTCAGTCTTAAAAATACAAATACCAAGGTTAAACTCCATATTTAATACTAATAATAATCAATAATAATAATAATAATAATATTAATAATAATAATAATAATAACTAAGTAGGTTAGGTTAGGTTGCAGTAACAGTCTCAGAAGAGAACCACATAGACCGATCATTGGCCTTTTGTGATGCACATTATGATTCTACATTGAGAGTTTTAAATTATCTAACTCAAGTGTTTTTGAGTAAGGTTTTTAAAGAATATCTGACCTCGTACAGGCTCGGGACCGATGGCTTAACGCCCTTTCAGAGGATTGACATTCACAGTTTTATTTACCTCTCGCGTAAATAAATGATGGACCAGATTGGGTATTGAACCCAGTATCTACCAGTCCAGAGAGGCGAGCAAGTAGTCGCTGGGCTAGGCTGCCCCCTAATAATGACTAATTCTCCATGAGAAAAACATTGAACAAGAAGATTAATTCAAGTTGGTTTTTACGTAATAAATATCAAGTAATGAAGGTCGGAATTTCAGCAAAATCTTTTTGAACGAATGTCTTTCTTTCAAAAGAATAATTAAAGATGCTCCACAGCAGCTACCATATGCAGTCAATAATTATTGTAGCTATAATTGTTCTATAATTTTCTTGGTCAGGGGGTTCACGAATGTAACATGTAGAGACTGCTCGAACTGTGTTGAAATATTTAAGTTAGTATAATCCAGTGAAATATAAAATTACAGTTAGTCCATGGTAACTCAGGTTATATAACAGTGATCCAAGTCTAATAAAAATAAAAATAAATGTACTGGAGCTAACTAAACAGTATATATTACTTCAAGAGTCAAACTTGATAGCAGTAAAAATTAAATGAGTTTTAAATGTTCAAAGAAATTTTACACGTGTATTTTTGATATTTTTGTAATATTCGTGGATTGATATTTTTAAATAGCATATTAGATCTTTTTTTTATTAGTTTAATGATTGACAAAGATGTTGCAGGTATAAACGAATGATTAAAATAAATCTGGCAATTTCAACTTTATTGCTTGAAATTAATAGCATTTTGTATCTATTTATAAACAATTCATTTAAATTATTGTTTAATCACTAAATAGAAATTACTAAAATAAATATCTGCAGATAGAGTGATTGCAAAGAAAGGAGGGTAAATATTTCTTTTGTAAACCCAACATGTACAGAACTTTTATTTACCTGGCGTGGGAAAATTTGAAATAATCTGTTTGTAGGCAGGAGTTCAAAAATATGGTGAGCAGAAGAAATATATTTAATTTGTGGAAATAATCAAATAAATGAAAGATTATAATAGATAAGTCATTCAAAACATGGAATGAATAGGGTGAGTAAATGATGAGGAACGTTATTTAGAATGATTTTTCACTACGTGTATTCTACAGTAGAGTGGCAGTTTGCCAGTTGGTGGTGATGGCCATCTTTTTAAAGATGGATACAAGAAATTTAATTCATCTTTGGGATATAGCATGGGAATAGCTCCATATATAACAAACCGTTTATATGTACGTATATATCCTTTATAGCCTTGACTCAACTGATTTGCACTAACTTTTGTAATTAGCTTTCTATTTGTTTACTAAGTTTGCTATAGCTTCATGGTATGTTTCATTACCATTGGAGTAGATATTACCCAATTTTCCATTTGCATGGTAACAGATAACTTGCTACTACTGTGTTTACATTTTGATGTTCACTTCTTAGTGATTGCAATGTTCTTTGTGCAAATATTTTACATTAATTTTGCTCTACCCTGCTCCAGTGTTTTATTGAAATATTTTGAACTTCTCTAAAAAGAAATAATATACACCTGAAGTAAATTGATTTGCACTTCATACTTGGAGTGACATAAATAATCATATAACAATAAATTACGAAGAATGTTCAGATTTTAGCTTCAAACAGTTATTTCAATAAAAACCTTATACTCCACTACTTACTATATTAAAAAGCACTATTAGTTTCATGGTGAAAAAATATCTACAATTTAAGATTTAAACGTTTCAAATCAATTAAATCTATTAGTGTCTTAACCTACTAAGATATAGAAATCTATGACTTGAACGTACTTTCAAATCGAGAACCATACTGACCACTAGAGGTAGTACACCTCAAGTCAACATTTTGATAAACCTAAATGAACAAAAATGGTTGTAAAAACCGGGTGACTAAAAGTTGTCTATGATGATACCCTTAAGCATAGGTAAGCTATGTTAGAGCTATTAAATAAAATCTATCTATTCCAGTATTCACTATAATCATAGAACGTCCCAGATAAAAAGACAAGCTATGTTGTGTTTGACAAGGGAACTACCAATTTATACGATGAAATTATATAAAACAAAATAATTATATTATATTTCTAAAATAATAACAATATTATTTTATATCTGAATTTTGTATCTATTGTCTTATATATATATATATATATATATATATATATATATATATATATAAATATATATATAATAAACACATACTGGGATCAATATTTGGAAAAAAAGTTCGTCATCAGGAAGAGACTAGAAGGGAAGAAGAAGAGGCACGTTTGTTTTATATACATAGTTTCGGTTTGTTTCTCAACGCCAGTACTTCGTACTCTTCTTCCTGATGACGATGGATGTCGAAATATTGAAGTGAGTTTCTGTAGTGACTTTTTTTTTGTTTCTTTCCTATGTATTAAAGTATATATATGCAGAAAAATCACAATAAAAACTTTCATGTTAGCTTCTCAGTTATCCTTTGACTGCTCTCTGATGATATAAATTAGAAGGCCTTAGAGCATTTATTTCTATTGTTTTCCTTTTTCCATTGTGGTTTAAACTTTATATATATATAATATTTTGTTTGTTTGTAGAGGGTTGAGGTCTTATGATTGAAAATACTCCTGTCGCCGACGTTTCGACATATATTTAGGTCATCCTCAGGGCTAGAACAGGTTTTTTACAGTTAGCACTGTTATTACTTCAATTTTGGTTATTTTTTTACATTTTACATTTTGACATACAGGGTAATAGAAAGGTAGTGATTTGACACATCTGGTATTACTACCATGGATTTTCACATTAACATAAATATATTTTAATTATATTTTATTGCTTTTAAATTATTTCAAAAGTATAGAGATCAATCTTACCTTGAAAATCTGCTCCTTAGCAACATTACATGTTTTATACATCCAGGATACATTCTATGTTTGTTGGGAGGTTATGTTTCATATTTTTATATTTATTTTATCTTTTGAAATATAAAAAAAAAAAGGGAATAAACACATAAGATAGGCAAACACAATAAGCATGTAAACACTCGGTACTCAAAGTTCAAAAGATAACTGTAATGAAACATAACCTCCCAACAAACATAGAATGTATCCTGGATGTATAAAACATGTAATGTTGCTAAGGAGCAGATTTTCAAGGTAAGATTGATCTCTATACTTTTGAAATAATTTAAAAGGAATAAAATATAATTAAAATATATTTATGTTAATGTGAAAATCCATGGTAGTAATACCAGATGTGTCAAATCACTACCTTCCTATTACCCTGTATGTCAAAATGTAAAATGTAAAAAAATAACCAAAATTGTAGTAATAATAGTGCTAACTTTAAAAAAAATGTTATATGCCTGAATATGACGTAAATATATGTCAATAATAAGATCTCAGCCCTCATCACAAAAAAAAAAAAAATTATATAATTTGAATATTGGGTCAAGAAAACAAATCGTGATATATATATATATATATATAAACTAGATTCACAAAAAGAACCCACATAAATGAGATCACAGAACTCACAACTATATTTCGGTTGCCTCGTCATCAGGAAAATAGTAGTGATTTTCTGTGATTTCATTTATGTGTGTTCTTTTTGTGAACCTAGTTAATTTTGTTCGTAGAATCGTGTCTTTTAGTTAGAAAATATATATATATATAGTATAGGAATATAATAAACATCTCGAGTAATTCAAGACAATTCTGAGATAAAACTGATGAATTGCTTTCCCAATAAATTTAGTTTCAATTTATTTTAGGATACCTTAATATTAATGGAAATTTTAGTTATTTCATAATTTAGAGTATCACAATACAATTTAGTTTAAAACTTAAACGGATCAAAGAATTTGAGTTTGTTATTGGGGTGGTACAGAAATAAAACAACAAGCAATTAATGAGAGTGATTAACATAGAGAAAATAAAGTAAGTGTATTCTATATATTATAATTAGTATTATTATTTTGATTTAGTATTATTATTATTATAATTAGTGTTATTATTATTTTGGTTTGCTAATTCTGTCTGTCTCACTGGTTTGGGAATTTTTACCTCATAGTCAGTTCTGACCCTGGATTTTTGAATTGAGAAATTAAAATAAAGTTTTCACTTTGTGCCAAGGTCAAATTTAATGCTATCATTTCTTTAAAGCAGACACAAAAATATTCAAATTTAACTTGCATTCAAATACCCATGACTTGCAGCTAATTGGGTAATACCCGTTACCCAGATCTTGGAAACTGATCACAAAACTGAACCTTTAATCATTCGTACTTGAACTGGCACGCGTACTACAGTTTGAGTGACATACTACACTAATATATCTGACATATCAGTGTTAAAATTATAAGTATTTTTAATTCTTGTTTTGTTATTGAGAGCACTAAAACTCTAATTATTTTTCAGTAATACCTGCCATTAATACTGTATAAGCCAAGTAATTGTATATGTTCATCTTAAAATAATATAACTTATTAAAAGGTATAGATAGTAATAAAAAAATAACGGCCAATTAATGTTGACCAAAATATGATGACATATATTTCTGAAAATATTAAATATATCATGCACAATTATTTATGACAATTATAAAATACAAATATTTATGTGTTAATTAAGAACAGACAAGTACTTATAAATAATTCTTCCTATATCTTGTGTAATATCATCTATGAAATACGTGATTCAATTCACCAAATAGCTAAAATGATTAAACTGTAATAATGAAACATAACTAAGTTTTATCACTGCAATAAATATGAATACTTTGCAAAAGCTGCAACTAATTTGAGACTAACTGAACTTTTTTCCTCTAGTGATCAATACATTAACTATCATAGTATACAGCTAGTAGATCCTCAATATTTCCCTTTCTCACGGTTTTTGAAATAAAAAGCTAGTGTGTCAACTTGTATTCTTTTATAGTATGATCAATATTATAATATTAATTTTCTAGGACCTTTACTACCTGATATGGTGATTATTATTTAATTAAAATCTGGAGAGGTAGATAACAAAATATATTGATAACTTTCAGTATCTGAAACTCATGGCTAATCAATTATATTAATTGTTTGACTTCACTTTGGTCAGCATGAGTTATTGGTAATTATATGGTATGTCTTAAAATAGCATCAGTTATTGGTAATTATATGGTATGTCTTAAAATAGCATCAGTTATTGGTAATTATATGGTATGTCTTAAAATAAGTCAATTATTATCGATGCTTGATAGAAATAATTAGAATTCAATATATTTATTATATTTATTTATACTAGAATTAATTAGACATATAGTTATTACGGTAGAGGTATATTTATGTTAAATGGTTATACTAACATATCAAAGTACTTGATATATGTTTATATTATAAGTATAACCAATATAATATAAACACTTTTACCTT
Organism: Hermatobates lingyangjiaoensis; assembly: GCA_026182355.1. Classification (NCBI taxonomy): domain Eukaryota; kingdom Metazoa; phylum Arthropoda; class Insecta; order Hemiptera; family Hermatobatidae; genus Hermatobates; species Hermatobates lingyangjiaoensis. The sequence continues at coordinate 285,261 of JAPFBL010001618.1, forward strand.
GAAAATACGATCTGAAACCGACAAATAAAGTTCAGTGTAGATGAAAAAACACAGGGGAATTAAAAACACATATTTACAGTCTCTAAGTTTTGGTTTAAATCGTCTTCAGGAGAGATAAGAGAGGGAAACCAAGCGCACTGGTACAAAAACGGTTGGTGGCGAACAATGTTGCTGCATACGCGCCCGGTCACAGAAAGTAAAGTAGACAAAAATCAATTCGTCAATCCTATCTTCCCATCGCCGTTTATGCCAATAACCACAGACTCACATTTAATGAGAGCTACAGGTTGCAGATTTTGAAACAAATCCCCACTGATAGCAAAGATTTTACTCTACGAGCCTCCGAAGATGCCTATATTTGGTTGCTCAGTGCCTGGTGTGCGCCTGACCGTAATATAAAGAATAATGCTTCAGTTAATTTGTTTATTATTTAATTACTTTATTTATGTAATATTAAGATTATTATTTTTATTATCAATATTATTTTAAGTTTCAATTTATTTCACTATATGTTTATTAAAGCATAGTCCTTTACTTTTATTTATGTCATTTCCTTTGTTCATCTCTCTAATTTTTTTTATTTATTATTAATTCATATTCCCTATCCTATCCTTTATTTTAAATTGATTGTTGTCTACCTTACTCCTGTGGCCGGGTACGTATGCGGCAACATTGTTGGTCTCCAACCGTCTCTGTACCAGTGCACTTAGTTTTTGACTCTTATCTCTCTTGAGATTTGGTGAAACCAAAAATTAGAGACTGTACGAGCTCAAATTTTCGGGCAATACGTCTTCAGGAGAAAAGAGAAAGGGAGACTAAGCATGTTGTAGATGCAAAGGTAAGTAACTTGCTTGGTCTCCCTTTTTCTTTTCTCCTGAAGACGGATTGCCCAAAATTATTAGTTTGTAAATGTGTTTCTTTACTGTGTATGTTACTCTTCTTCAAATTTGAACTTTTATTGTGTCCAGTTTGGATCGTCTTTCCATTTTTTAAGTGAATACATATATATAAACTGGCAGTAGTATGTTGCATCTCCGGCGTGCTTGGTCTACTTCTCTCTTTCCTTGAGGAAGAGAATTTAAAAAAAATTGAATGAATGAGTGTCTTTTTTATTCTATGTATTATTCTTATTCGATTCTGAACTTGTGTATGTCCAGTTTAGATAATCTTTCTAAATTGTATAGCATATATATGTATATTTAGTTAAATAATATTAGAAAAATACAATTTAACTTATTAGAAGCATGACTTGTACAATACGACAAAATTTTTGTTTTATATTTATAAAAAGTATAAGACTTTTACAAAAGCTCTTTGTTTATGTGCAATTGTCATCAAACTTTTCAGGCAATACAAAGCTTTACATTTAAAATAGTCATGAAAACAACTATTGGTATATCTATTCACAATAGTACAAACGTTGCTGTAATTTAAAAATAAATAAAAATCTAGTGAATCCAGTCTAATATACAGGTACTCGTAAACAATTACTAAAAACAGTATGGTAATGAATGCACAGTACAGTTAAATAATGCAAAAATGCTCATTTAAATGCAACCTCTTTCATTATGCTCGTGTTTAAATTTTCAAAATAGGCAAATATTAAGTGTTGAATTAAATGAAGTTTATATAAATTATGTTCAATTTTATAATTTGTATTCGGTTTGAATTAGTTAATACTATTTGTTTCACGAATCGAACAGCATTTATTCAAAAGAGTCACAATCTTTGTGTAATTTAGCGATTAAAAAACGATTCATTACGTCAAAAGACTAATATATATTTTTTAAATTAAAGTGATACACTTCAATCAATTTTACAATCTTTGTTGTTCAGAGCACAGGGATTTAACTCGGTATGCAACTTTTTATTTTAAAATTAATTAAAAATAAATGCATTCAACAAATAAAAATAGGTAGTAATTTTTTAAAGTTACCATTTTTCGTTTCTAGTGCTATATTATTCTATGAGATCAAATTTAATAACATTTTATAATTATACATTAATCATATCATTATTTATGATTAATAGTGTAATTAATAAATTGTTCTTGGTTTGACATAATGTACCAGAATCGTACATTAAGATATTGCGAACAAAATAAGAGTTTTTTTCAAATTAAGTAATATTTATATGCAGAAATTTATGGTGATCCATCAATTTCTATGATTAATATTTTTACATATACGTTGCTATCATGCTAAAAACATTCGAAATGTATTCAGGGAAATTCAAAACACGAAAATCTCTCAAAATGTTGTTGCATACTAGTGTAGGTACTGAAGATCCCAAGAGTTCATCAATCAAAAATATCCCGTTATGTAGTTTAAAACTATATTTCTCAATTCATATCTGTCAGTAAAGTATTACCACTATCTCTCAGAGTCCACAAAGTCTTCTGAAGAGATGTGGCCAAGAGATCTATTGGAGGGAACTAGTCCTATTGTTCTTACGTTCTCATATATCTCCAGAGTGTTTTCCTGACTTACAATTGTCTTCTGTTCAAGTGGAGAATTATAAACAGAGAATAGTTTCTTCTATATTGTTATTATTATCATTAACATAACTACCCTTGCATAGTAATGATTTTACATTTTATTTACTTTTCAATTAAAACAACTACAAAGGTATTTTTAAAAGAAAACAAAATGCAAATTTGTGTTTTTAATCAGTTATTAAATGTTAAAAACAAATTTATTTTAGAATTTCCTGAACCTATTTAACGAGGACAGAATAACATTTCATCTACTAGTGATCTATTTCTGTCACTGCTCTATTTATTTCGGAAGAGAAAAGTGAAAGTTCTGGAGAAGGAAGTTTTTCCTTGTTTAAATTAATATTTCAATTAAATGTTTCAATTAAATACAATTTAACTAACTTTGTATTTAATTGAATTTGAATTAAATCATTTTATCTCATTACCAGTGTTTGAATTATTTTCTAAATTTCGTTCTTCTCAAAAAAGGGTATTATTTTCTTGCTTGATTTTCAAGAATGTAAAGATATTCACTCAGTTGCTTTATTTTGGTTGTGGAATAGCTACATCTTTCTCCTCATAGAAATGCGTTTGTTAATAAAGTAATTTTTGAGATATAAATGTTCAAATTAAACTTTTTTCCAAGAAGTAACATACTTATTCAGCATTTGTGCCTGTGTTTTGTCTGCAAGGCTCACTTCAATACTAAATACTTCAGCATCAGTTATATCCTGTTTAAAATTAGAGGATAAAACAATAGAATACATTCGTATCTTTCACGCATTATTATATTGTATTATCAAGAGTGAGAAAACAATATAATATACCACTGAATCAGAGTAGAATAGACTGGTATGAATTATATATTATATTTCTTAGTTTAATATTTTTTTTTTATAAAAGTCAGAATTATATTCCTAAATTAAAATTAATGTTGGTTCAGAGACAATTTCATGTATAAAAATAGCATTCAATTTGAAAACAACTCAATAAAAAACCTCTAAGAAACTAAGTGAAGACAAAATTTAGGCGTTAGATGACTTTAAAAGGGTCCTAAATCTAACGCTTAAGCGCAAGTTGGCAACTCTCTAACAGGTTTATATCTTAAGACCCACTGCACTGGCCTTCAGCCAGGTCCAATACATTTATAAGTAATCTAACGTTTCCACAAGTTAATAAAAATAATTCTCTTTAACAGGTTCTTGAGAATGTATACGTTTGAAGAGGACACTAGTAATAGTGTTTATTTTCTAACAATTCAATGCTGAATTTAGTAATTTCCTCAGAAATTTTTATTTATATATTGGTGTAAGTACGTAAAAATTATGTGTGCAACTCTATTACAGACAATTCCTTGAATACAGAATTGATATTTTATTTATATAAACTTTTACATCTTTAGATAAAAGAACTACCAGGTGTATTATCAGAATCAAATCGTTTATATATTTTTTATGTTATTAAATGTATCATAAATACCTTTTTTTTCATACATAATCAAGTAAAATAAATAATTTTATCTATATAAATAAAAGAAAGGTTTTGTCTGTACATTGCTTAGAATTAACTCTTTTCAAGTTGTGTTTACGTTTCATACATTAGAGAAACTGAATCCACCCTTAGGAAAATTTCTGTCTGTCGGTTTGTCTACAAATGTTTGTCACAAGAAAATTCAATCACATAAGACATAGCAAGATAAAATTTTGGTAGTAGATTTATGCATGTCTAACTTAAAATCTAAGTTCTGAATAGGTTAGAAATTCACTTAGAAGCGAAGTTATGGACCTTTAAAGCACCAAATGTTGTCACAAGTTTACTTGTGAATGTCTAACTTGAAAATCTAAGATTTCAATGGATTGAAAATTCAATGTAAAAGCAAAGTTATAAACTTTTAAGCCGTGTTTGGCTTGCTACACAGACATGTTTATTTTGAAAATATACAGTTGTAGTAAGTAGGTATTGTTAGTTGATTTTAATTTCAGTTGGATTTAAGCTCCCAACAAAAGCTTGTAGACAAGGTGTTCCCCATAGTTCAAGATATATCTATTCAGAATAAATGGCTTTGTGAAGGAGCAATTATCAACCGCTACTAATGAACAGGCAGAAAAAATAAACAAACAAGTTCTTATGCTATATCAAACCGAAGAAAGAATTTACAAGTCAGTAAACAGAGTGATTAGTGATGAGGAAGCAGTTCATTATCCAACTGAATTTCTTGACTCCGTGACGGCTCATGAGTAAAAACTTAAAGTAGGAGCACCAATAATGCTGCGAATTCAGTAGGAGTAACAAATTTCATATTATGAAACTGGAGTGCCCCAACGGGATACGACTCTGAGTTTGTACTCTGCACAGATACTGCATAGAGGCGGACATCATACTCGTAAGTGTTTGTGGTATTGGGGAGTCTGTGTGAATACTACTCATGCCATTGATCCCGAGCCACTGTCCAATTCAAACGATTGTAATAGCCCATCAGCGTCTGTTTCGCAATGACGGTAACTAAGTTCCAAGGGGAAACTATCTAACGCAGGAATTGAAGTGAGTGAGACCAAGTTATTCTCACATGGCCAACTGTAGTTTGCTTGCTCAACAGCCAGAGGTTTCAAAGACTGGCATATTTGGTAGTAAATAAATAAATATGTACAACCAATTGCTAAGAAAACACAAACTTCGTGGCAGAGGATGTTTTATAATAATTTAAACGATGAAGATATCTTGATATATTATATATATATATATATATATATTATAAAAAGATTTCACATAAACACGTGAAACAACAATCAATGATCAAACCACAATAAGAAATGGGAAAACAAGACTAAGATCTTTCAACCGTAACAAGCGGTTACGCTTGAACCCAACTCAGTTGGGTTTTTGACTCTGACGAAGACCGCTTGTTACGGTTGAAAGATCTTAGTCTTGTTTTCCCATTTCTTATTGTGGTTTGATCATTGATATATATATATATATATATATATATTCATGATAATATTTTAGTGAGTCAATATACTTATTCAATTTTGTTACAAAATAAATTATATAATATTTTATAATTTGATTATGATATGTAGGAATTGCTTACATCACTTTGTCGAATGAAAGTCTTAGTATCTGTTTCCTTCATTCTTTAAAATAAATAGTATAAATTGTAAGCAGTAAAATACTTCTTTCTATTATTAGGTATATTGATTACAATTTTATTTAATTAATCTTGTTAAACAACATAAGTAAGTATTTTTCTGTGAACAATGAACTATTTTTTTTATTTTTGTAATATAATTGGCCTATTTATTGTAAAGAATAGAAAAATATCAGAAAAAGCAAAGACCATATAGATAAATTAAAAAATTGATTAGGCCAGATTTCACTTAGTATGATCAGATTTGTTTTTGAGGGTTTAAGTACATAAAAATTCAAGGAGAGCTTTAAATCTTTTCCAGTGAAATTGTCAGCATTTACTAGTCTCTGCTCATATGGAATCATCTTTCTTTTTCCAACCGTGTAACCAAAAAGAACCTTTCAGCATTATAACCTTATCAGAAGAAGAGTGGGAATGACTTTGTTTACCTTACTTCAATGTTATTTAGGAATATTCCTTTCCTTTCCGAAATACTGATAAAAATAATAACCCATTGTTCTTGCTTGGTTCATTAAGTGAACTTGGGATGGGGAATTTAAAAAATTACGTCTCCATACAAAAAAGGGGTCTAATATAAAAACTAACAAGTGTTTTAAGCAATTCATGTTCTTTTGCAGGTTTACTTCAGGTCTTCTTCTTTAGGTGTTCAAAACGCGTTGTTAGTTTTGATATTAAACTCTTTTTTGTGTGATGATGTAATTTTTGAAATACCCCATCATAAGTAAATACCATACTATAACAGATTGCACAAATAATGAACTTGGGGATAATAATTTTTTTTTTTTTTTTAGAGCTTTGCATTAACTCTTTAGAAATAAAGAAACATTAAAAATGTTTATCAACAAAAAAATCTTTATATATAATAAAATTATTCAATAAATTACTAAACTGGAGTCCAGACATTTATTTAATTTAGAATAATAACTCAAATACTACATAGATGCAATTCAGTAAGGGCGGTTCTACATTGGCCATTATACATTTTTTCCTTACTTAAAGTTATTGGATAGTGTCATTCAGTGAGTATGCCACAAAGTTCAGACACAATGGTGGAGAAGCGTTCTGAAGGATTTTCCATCTTCCACATCAAAAACTCTTAGTTGATTGTCAACTAAGGACATTTGAAATTTGCATTTCAAACCTTCGGTATTACGTCATTATGCTATCACCACTAGATCATATCTGAATATTACTACATTTGTTCTTGCACAAATAAGCTTTCTTCGAACAAAAAATAATATAAAAATCTGAAGTGGCCTACACTCAACTTTACTATCAGTAAGGTCATTATATAATAACATCAAACATGTTGGGTATATAATATATTATGCCCCATTTAGGCATAATATAAATGTGTAAATTGGAGATGTTTATTAGTCTTTCATTCTTGGAAGTAGTATAGATAGTAACTGATCCACTTATGAATATAATTACAGTTTAATTACAGGAGTACAACATTTTTGAAAAGCGGAAGTGTAGATTTCGTGTTACGAAATAATCTCTTACAGGAGAATATGGCTTTTGTTCCAATAGCCAGTGGTTCTCTTACATAGGAAATTGACCTCTTTCTACATTGAAGATTTAAGACAATATATCCCATTTGAAACTTGATAATATTTTTATTTTGTATGAAAAATGTCAGAAACATGCCAGAAAAAATGTCGTTTTAAGATAATTTTTAACTTAAGATATAGGATAATTTTATTTATTTTTTTCAAAGAATTTTTTCCAATTTTGAATTTTTTTTACATGTTTGGTTTTTTGTAAAATTATTATACTGAGAATTTTATGTATTAATTGGAGATGTTTATTATAAATTTTTGAAAATAATAGATATGAAGCTTTAGACTAGAATAGTGAAAAAAAAGCATTTATTTGTCAACAAACATAACTCCTCTTTCTTGAAAAGGGAGTCCATTTATCACACTTCAATATTATCCGAAGATACTGTGATTCAAAAACACAAAAAATTTTACATCTGATATTAAGTTTTGTTCTAGGGTGCAACATGTAAATTGTTCAAAGGATTTTGGATTTTGTGAGACAAATAACTTGAATTCTTTTTATCAGAATTCAACTAAAGGGATTTATTAAAAATCAATTTTTTTTAATAAATCATGAAATACATTAAATTAGTCAATGTGATATGTAAAATGAGTATCATTCTCAAAGCAAATATTAATACTATAATAAAAAATGATTACAACGAATAGAATTCGGAGTACCCTACTCTTCGATTAATAAATAAAATTTTTAATTTTATTCCACTTTTAAATTGGCCAAAATAGTTTGAATAGTAAGTCGCCATATGCATTTTAAATATATGGTACGAATATATTATCAGCATGCCATAATTTTGGTGAGGCTGAAAAATAGTTGATTTTGACAGCAAATGCAAAAAAAAATCATTACTAATATGTATTGACAGATGGAGTTCGATAAAAGAAAATGTAATGCATGTAGTAACAGCAGTAGTTAAACTTGATATAATCAAGCGAACAAAATCAGTTCACTTACTGTTGTTCAAAAGTACAGAAAAAATGTGTAATGGTTAAAGATATCAAGAAGTGTTACACCTACTAAGCAATTCAGAAGCGCTGGAAATAGAATAAGAAATAAAAGGTGAGCATTCGTGGAACTAGAGATGTATTCAACTTTTGGGCTTCCCAATTAAAGGATCAGTTAATTACACTGAGTAGCGCTAGCTGAAGGTGAATCAAAACAACATTACTGATAAGGACAGTTTGTCAAGGCTATTAATAAAGCAAAATGTTAACTAGCTAGTATTAGGGCAGTGGATTGACTGCGCAGTTTATTAAAAGTCCGAAGAATTGTTAATGCAAAATAACATACTTCTGTAAGATAATTTCTATATGAAAGTTTGAATATGGAAAAATGTATGAACTGCAGATCATTACAAAAACATAAAACTAAATTAATCATTGATGGGACGAATTGTTTAGGTTATGGTAAGGGAGTGAGTCAAATGGATGTTCTTTCAATAAAACCTCATTCCAAGGAAGTGACAATTATTGACTTTACCATCCGACCCAATCTAAAGTCGTTTTCACAAGCTTGATCTATGTGATACAAGAACATTATATTATAAGCGCTGTAGAATTTTAAATTACCCATTTACAAATTTGAATATTATGAAACATTTTTCATTATTATGATGAGAAAAATAAGTTGAATTACAGTATTCATCTGTTTTCTATTCAGGTATGCGCTACCTGCAACATGGAATCTTTCAAAAGAGACTTCATAATTTTTAAGCTATAGTTTTTTTGAAATCATCAGTTGTAGACTTACTGATATTAGAATCGTATAAACCACATAAAAGAGAAACAAAACAGGCATTTTTGATAGTTTGAGTTAACTGATGCGTTGTCAATGTAGTGGTATACTTTCCATAGTTATTTTCAACTTTATTACATTCTACTGTGGACTGATATCTAAAAGTATTACAAAATATCTATATCTATATACTCATAACTCTGATGGTCGATCGTATTTGTTTTCTTGCCACCGTTCATTGTCAGAACTGAATAAATAATAAAAAAATCTGGAGTGTAAAGTAAACACTCTACTTTACTATAAGTAACTTAATGTCAAATTTCTTGAGTATATAAAACATAACATCTCATTTAAGCATAACATAAATATCTAAATGGGATATAATTATTAGCATTGCATTCGTGAGGTAGTACAGATAATGATTGAAGGACATATCAATTTATAAGCTTGTTTTTGTACATCACAAATAATTTATTATTTGTAAATAATTTCATTAGTATAACTACAGCAGTAATAACATTTCGTTATTACTACTACAGCTACTTTTGCTGTAATAGCCATGTTCTAGCATTTCAAATAGCCAGTGGATTTCTTACATCGTTTACTTGACATCCTTCTACATTGAATATTAAAGTAAAATTTTTCAAATTGAAAACAGGAAAATACCCTTTTTTCTCTGAAAAACATCATAAACAGCAAAGAAAAAATGTTGTTTTAAGATGATTTATAGTTAAAGATATACGATAATTACATTTATTAATCTCTAAACGGAAGATTTCAATTTTGAATTATTTTTTACATTTTTGGTTTTTTTACAGAATTATTATACTGGGAATTTTATGGCTTCTTAGTATTTAATAAGATCATTTTCTTTCTCCTTTGTCAAATAACATATATACGAATTTTTTCTGAATGAGTGTTATCATTTTCCTGCACAATATTATTCCTCTTACATCTCATACAAGTCAATAAACATTTTAAATTGTTCCTTTATAAATATCAATTTTATCTCAGTGGATTCGCTCAAAAAATTTCTAAGTCAATGTAAACAATGTAAAAAAATATAAAAAATTCGACAAGTATAGCAGGTGATCTTTTAGTCTAGGATAAACAAACAGTTTTTATAGGTTATTGCTCTTTCCCATAATTGAAACTCCTTGATTTTTTTTTTATGAATTGCTAATTTTTTCTTCCATTTTTGGTCAAATTTTCATTATTTTCTAATGAGCCGTTTAGCGTCAAAAAAACATTCTCTGAAAACAAAAATCGTACTGTAACGCCCCTTTAGCGAATGTAATTTTGAAAAAAAATATCTCAACTCATTTTCCACATAATGTCCTATTTTTAGGCATAGTTTCATTTTGATCTGTCAAATAGTATGGCTTGTATCGCTTTCACAAGGTTTGAGATTGAATTATAAGTCAAAATTTGTACATTTTATTGAAAAAAAATATTTTCTGTTGTTTTAAAATTCCGAATATATTTTTCGTTTGTTCCATTTGTAACCTTAAAGATAATGTCAAAATTTCAAAACTCTAGGGTTACCAGTTTAGGAGAAATAAATATTTTATAAAAAACGGTTTTTGGCAAAAAAAGTGACTTTCCCATCATGCATAATTCTTCCCAAACATTAGGGATCTTCGTCTTTATGGGGTCCATTTTTGTGTAAAATATCAACTTGATCTATCAAAGATTCTGGACCGTAGCGTGGTAACAAGCAATGCTAACACACTCACCTATCCACCCACACACACACAGAAATCATCGTAAAAACTCAAAACAAAAAACCTCAAAACATGTAATTCCGTCAAAATCTCGAGATCGAATTTTTTCACGATCACTATACTTTACTTATAGTAAAGTAGTAAAGATTTTGTTGGTATCGAACCCACCAACGTTTGCATTAGAGGCCGGCGTGCTACGCCCTACTTCAAAAGGGCCTTCTTACAAGAGACTTCCAAAACCTGATATAAATGATGCGATTTTTGTATAACTCAACTAAAGATGAAGTCTTAGCTATTTTATGATTGCAAAGTTATTTTGAACATCAACAGATTAAATATTATTGGTTTTTTGAACTAAATTATCCTAATGATTTAATTACAACAAATTCTGAAAGAGGAAATTTAATGAATAATGGACGAAAATATGAAATAATTGTTGAATATATCAACGAATGACATTTACTATAAATAACAGAAGTTTTAGAAATTATCAAACTAATATAATTAATATAAAATGTTAATCAAAAATATTTTATATTAATAAAATGTTAATTTTATATTAATATTTTGAGTCCGTAATCAAAAAACCATGTCATAATGCCTATATTTTCTTGTTTTGATATATCTATTCCAATAAAAATAATAGAGTAAGGCTCCCGGTGCTTCGGAAGGTACGGGAAAGTTCTTCATAAAACTAATTCTCTCTAAATTAAAGAGTTCAGGACAAATTACTTTGGCTGTAGCCTCTTAGGAATTGGCAACTTCTTCCAGTTGTCAAGAGTTGTCTATAATTCTTGCATCAGAGTCTTACTTGTGTGGCGCAAATTTTCTAAATTCCAACTCGCAATACGAGAAGGTGATGAATACTCTAAATTTCTGATAAATATTGGTGAAGACAGAGTTAAAAAGAAAGTAAATAACTGCTGAAGACATGATTATCCGTGCTCATAATGATGAATACAGTAAACCAGTATATTGAATAAATTAATTCTTAAAAATTCTGCATATATGAGTCCATTTAACGAGATGCTCAGTGAAATTAATCATAGGTTCATTGAATACTTTTCAGCAGAAATTAAACAATATCTATCATATAATTTGGTTTGTGTAGGAATAGAAGTCATGCAATACTTTCAATAATTTCTTGACCCACTAGAGTTGTTTGGATATCATCAACATAAGCTAGAACTCAAAAAAGAAGCTCCTGTCAAGTGTATATATGAGAAGTATCGATGCACTGCGATTATGTAATGAAACAAGACTAATAACTTAGGAGCTTTATGATAATGTCCTTGTTTGTAAAATTATCTCATCACGGTTTCAAGGGAAATAGTTTTAAAACCATGATTGAAAATTGTTTTATCTGAAGAGGACAACATTCCTTTTTTAAAGATTCAATTTCCAATTCAGTTAGCATTTGCTATGACTATTTATAAGTCTCGAAGAGAGATTCTACAGAAAGTTTTAGTTCATTAGGTAAACCAGTATTTCAACATGACCAATTACACGTTGCTCTCAGTAGGGTCAAACAGAAAGAAAACAAAACTTTTTTGGAAAATTAAAATTGTAAAAAAAATATAAATAGAAGAGAACTGTCTTAAAAATGTGTTTATTATCCTCTTTATTAGAAATGTATTAATTTAGAATTTATCTGCATTTATGTGAGCATGATTGCATTAAAAGGGAAGGTGTTGGATACCCGGTGAGTCACGGGAGTCTAGTTTTCACTATTTTCTTTTATTTTCTCGTATTTTAGTTTAGGAACCCAAAATGAGATTTATATCAAATATTACAAAAACGATTAACATTTTAAATAAGCACATTTAAATGTAGAGCAAATAAATTAAATTATCCCATTACGATTGTGTCAGATCAGTTTGAAACTTTAGTAATAGCCCATTATTTCAATGGGCCTTGGAAAGATTACAATTGAAAACTTTATCATTGCGATATAAAAGTTTCCTAATTCATGATATTTAAACGGTGATAATGAAATCAATTTAGATTTTTGAAATCAATATAAAATATAACACAATAGTTTAAAGTATTAATTTTAATTTAAGTTAAACTGACTTTAAGATAATGTTAGTTGTTTAATTTTTTTTAGAACCGACACTGTTTGGGTCACACTTGATTAATATGATTTTATTAATCTGAGGCATTTCTATTTTAACACTTTTTTTTTAAGACATAATGTAGTACTTGATGTTAAAATATTTAACTAATGGATAACTGCAACATTAACATGATTATTGAAATGTGATCTGAAATTCCTGCTAATGTAAAATAGCAGTGATATGAATTGTTATAATCAGGTTTATTGATCTTTGTAATTTAAATAGAGTTTAATAATACAAGAAAATTCAGCATTTACATACAGATGCTTTTGGGTTTTTAATGTTTTAATTACAATCGGTGGTATTATTCATTTACTCTTAATGGTCTGTTTCATGGATTGAAAACATCAGAGGTCATGGTTCATTTTTTACTTAAATATTCATAGTTTGATTTACCAGCATACATTTTCACAAAGAAATCTTTAAAACATTCATAATCATAGGAGTATAACAATACAATAAATATTTGAGAACATTCTGGGGAAGTCACGGTGAGAATCAAGTATTTAATGTGATTTCAACAAAAAAGTCAAAAAGTTTTCATTTTTAATTTAAACCACCAATTAATTTAAAGTTTCAGAATTGTTGGATACTTGGATAATTATGTATTTAAGGAGTAATTTAAATGCGTCTGTTTTTGTAATTAAAAAGAAAACACGAACAAAAGTTAAAGTTGCGTTGAATACATTATTTACGGGGAAGTAATTTGAAAAATAATACAACTTACCAGTAAAAATAGAACTGAATATTGTGATTTTTTAAAAATTGAATAAATTGATATGACTGTAATATTGTCTCAATCAATTTTTGGTTACATGTACTAGACTATTAAAAAAAAATCGAGTAAGTCTCACTTCCCTTTCCTTTCATGTGTTCTGAGGCATAACCAAAGTTAATCTTTTAACATACAACAGCATTTTATCAAAACTGACATGTTTTGATACAACATTAGAAAATTACTTCAATTTGATTTTGTTCAATATCTGGATGATTTCTAAATAGTTAAATCATGTAAACTATTAACAAAGGTAGCACTATACTTAGTGTGAAAGACGTGACGAAGAAAGACTTTTTAGTATCAATGAAATGGTGGATGAAGGAAGCTAAAATGAAATATGGTGTGTTGTTTAAAGAACAGAGTCCAACTTTTTCATATATATATATATATATATATATGACCTATATAAGATATATATATATATATCTCATATGATATATATCTATATATATATATATGATATATATATATGTAATATATATATATTACATATATATATGACCGTAATGGCGGTCGAAATATTAAAAAGTGTGTCTTTGTTATGTTTCTGTCTATGTGTCACAGTTTATTTTAAGTGTAATCTGTCCTGCCGGACCGTTTTTCGTTTATCACGGTATATATATATAACTTTAAATCACACAAAGCACGACACTGTTGTTCATCATCAGGAGTAGACTAGAAAAGAGGACGAAGTGAGAGAGATCTCCCCACGTCGAAGGACGGAGCGCGAAATATATATATATATATTTCGCGCTCCGTCATTCGACTTGGGGAGTTGTAAATTCTAAAACTCGAATGAGATCATTCCAATGAGTTATCGTTATATCAGAGTTCCGTTAAAAAAAAACGCACTCTGATGAAGATCGTTACTTGGCCGAAAGATTTTAATAACATTTAATAATTGTTATTAGTATTTATTAGAAGATTTCTCTTTAACCTATATAATGTGGAATCCTGATATATACCTAGATAGGTTTGTATATATATATATAAATACACTATAAAACTGGAAAGACGATCCAAAATGGACACAAAGTACACAATCTAACGTCCTAAAGACGGATTGCTTGAAATTTTGAGTTTGTTTGTGTGTTTTCCTTCTTTATGCACTACTCTTCTTCGATTTCGAACTCGTGTGTATGTATATATATATGAATTAAATACCACAATAAACAATATACATTAATTAAAATGCTCTAAGGTCTTTCGTTACAACATCATCAGAGAGCTAAATGAAACAACCAAAAAATATAATAACAAGTTAACCTGGTTGATTGAAGTCTTCAGGATGGCTGGCGAGCAATCCTGAAGACTTCAATCATATATCTTGTTTATTGTGGTATTTAATTCATATATTATATCAAGAGTTATTGTTGATTATTAATTTATATATATATATATATATATGAAAATATATTACTAAAATAAATTAAGACTCTGTCTCTTTCCAGGTTCAAATCAAACCCTCAAATGCTGACGTTTTTGTTTTTATCATCTTTTCTATAGAGTGAAGTAGCAATTTATTGAATCAAGAAAACTATGAAACTAGGTTTAATGAAAAGTTGAGTACTGTTGACATCGTTAGCCTTTGAGTAATCTAAAAGTTCATAGGTTTTATTATTCAATAAATTTTTACTTCTCTCTATGAAAATGATTGAAATATAATAACCAAAACATCAGCATTTGTCAGTTTGGTTTGAACCTGAAAAACTGACCGTTCTCAATTTCTTTTATTACATTATATAGGATTAGTTATCAACGAACCTGTTCTGATTACTTGTCTATCTATCAGTCTAAGACATTGATGTGAACCATTATATAAGAACTAACGCCTCGTACAAAGTTTTACCTGAAGATAACTGAAGAACGGTTGGACTATGTTTCAAACGGAACAGTCAAGGGGTCACCCTGGAAAACCATCTAACCAGAAACAGCAATAATAACTTTAACAGCGAGCGAAATTTAACTTCAACATTAACGAAACCAATTACTTTATGCAGTCTCTACGAGAGGAGCTTGAGTCCAATGTCAATACACCTTTCTCAAGAGGGACATTGCAATCTCTATTTTCATTTGTTTCCTCTGTCTAGCAAACTGAATAGAACAGCAAACAGTGTAATATGGATATTTGAAGTGAGCATCAAATTCAACCATAAACCCAACACTACAAAAACAATAGTATGAATAAACCAAGGGGGGTTGGGGGTTGGATTTGTTGTAAACTTATGCTTTTGGTCAAAATACTTAATGTAAATAGGGATTCTGTAACCTAATATACATTGGCAGAGTGGTGACAGTTTCCTAGAGTTGGTGGAAACTAGGAATTTTGCAAACAGACATACTCCAGTAATACAAATTGGCTTACTTGGCTTACATATAATCGATTCTTGTTGGTAATTACTAACTAATCTACAATTTTCTTCCAGACAACTGGTAACTGATAGAAACCAATATATATATATATATATATACAAAGATGATATTTTTGTATATATATATATATACAAATATATAATTTTCCCATTTTCTATTTCCCAATAGAAAATGGGAAAACAAGACTAAGATCTTTCAACCGTAACAAGCGGTCTTCGTCAGAGTCAAAAACCCAACTCATTTATCTATATATATAATCATTTATATATATATATATATATAACAAAGATTAACATAAACACGTGAAATAACAATCAATGATAAAACCACAATATGAAATGTGAAAAAAAGACTAAGATCTTTTAAACGTAACAAGCGGTCTTCGGTTGGGTTTTGACTCTGACGAAGACCACTCTTAACAATTCAAAGAACTTAGTATTTTTTTCCCATTTCATATTGTGGTTTGACGATTGATATATATATATATATATATATATATATATATATATATATATAACGCCATATTTACGATTAATTAGTTTCCTCGTGTAGTTTTCAAGGGACCGAAATATTTTTGGCGTATATTAAAATATGGCGTAATATTTAATCGAACCTGCATAAATGAAGGACTGCTTCCTAAATATACCTATATATATATACACTTTTTCGTTGGAAATACGATCAAAAACAGACAAATATAGTTCAATATAGACAAAGAAATATAGAGAAATCTAAAGAACACACTTACAGTCTCTAACTTTTGGTTTGAACCGTCTTCAGGAGAGATAAGAGAGGGAAACCAAGCGCACTGGTTCAGAGCGCTTAACTAAAATGGTTATTAAATGGTTGGAGGGTCTCCAACCATCTCAGAACCAGTGCGTTTGGTTTCCCTCTCTTATCTCTCCTGAAGACGGTTCAAACCGAAAATTAGAGACTGTAAGTGTGTTCTTTTGATTTCTCTATGTTTCTTTGTCTATATTGAACTATATATATATTAGTGATTTTCCATGCTATTACCATGTGAATCTATTAATGTTTTACTGTAGTTTTATTTCACACTAATCACGGGTGAAACAAAGAAGAAATCAACTAAATAATAGCGTAAATGCATAACAACAAGTAAAACTATAATTTTTTTTAAAAAAAATCTATGATCGTGTAAGGTAACCTGGTCAATAGCAATTTCACTTTGTGCATCAATCCCTTGACAATGGAAGACGTCTTGAGAGATCACCGGTGTGGCCAAGATGATGGCCCAGGTGAGAACGGACAGCATGATGCTCTAACTAGGAGACCGCGCTACTGACTCCCCCTCCTCTCGTACGAATTGGCCTAATCGGACAATATGGGAGTGGTCGCCTGCTCCCCTCCCATCCTTCAACAATGCTTATATCTGTCATAATTTTGGTTAATTTGGAATAATAATACTACAAAATGGCTGCCTTAATAATCTATTACGAGTATCATGAAGTGGAACAATCTTAAAAATATCATGCATTGTTAATTTATGATATACATTATTATAATTCACTACAGCTTTTAAATCACAAGTTAAATTATTGAGGAACTTCTTCACTATAAAGGATATGGTTATTTATCAATATTTACTAGAGCTATAAACACAAAACTTTAATTATCTTAGCTATCAAGTTTAAAGAAAAAGTTTAGAAAATGTTAATCTTCCGATTTATTGCCTAATTTACACTCATTACTTTAGAATTTCTATAAATTAAATTAATTCTCCATGAACATAGAAAGTTTTTGAAAAATGATTAAATATTGATATTTTCTCGGAAATATATAAATGATATAAATTTCTTGTAGCATTCCTTATGCTTAACATAACACTTTACGTCATTCAGAGTACACATGACTAGTATCCCTAAAGTAGAAGCACATATTCTGTCTAGACCATGTACTTCGTCTCATAATTCAGGAGTTTGCATTGCAACTTTCGTTTTAATCTGGACATTTTAAGAGTATCTTATCATATGTGGATCTCCTGTAACCTGTAAGGTTTAACTATGCACATACATTTTTTTAGATACAATATTTTTTTGTAAGTAAATAAAATATATAACAGTTAAAGAGTTATATAATATTCATAACATGAGTTCCAATTAGAACACTCTTTTTATACCACAAATTTTATAAACAAAATATGAAATTGAATTATAAAATAAACAATCAATGTGACACTTTTAAGTACTGATCATTATTACAAATTATCAAATCGTATTGCTTGATGCTTTAATGTTCATATTTGATTATTCTAAAAGTCAGTTCACTACGTTATTGGTATATTTTTCGTTATGATATAGTTGTATATAAATTATTCACATATCATTTACTCTTTATCACAGTTCTTTACATTAATATTTATTACTTGGGGATTGTCTCAAACTTCTGGACTCCTGTGGGTCTATATTGTTAATGTTGAAAACCCATATAATAATCATAGGAATTTTAATTGTAATAGGGTATCTAATATCTTGAGTCTAGTACGTTAAGTCATGTAGATAGTTATTTTCAATCATTAATTTCCAGCATTTGGTTGTTCTAGATTGATATATACGAATAAAAATTGCATACAAACATATTTGAACCATGGTGATTTAATCTGATCAGAAATATGAGAAATAGTCTTTTTAGATTTTATTCATCTAGAAGAAATTCAATTTTAACATCCATTCTTATAACTTAACTTAGGGACAAAGAAACAGATTCTATTGAAGATCATATCAAAAGTTTAAAAAAAATCCTAATGGCTGAGATTTATCCCTGGTGAAAAATAGATGGTGTTGGAAAAAGTCAGAGTACATTCTCTGTTTTCAGAAAATGTTTTTTTGACGCTAAATTGCTCATAATAAAACTATGAAAATTTGCCAACAAATTGATCAGAAAATTAACAGTTTTTAAAAAAAAATTATGAAATTTCAATAACGACAAAGAGCAACAGAAATATAACAACTGAATATTGATCTTGGACTAATGGTCTACTTACTATACTTGTCGTATTTGCTTACATTTATTTACACGATTTACATTGACTTAAAATATTTTTGAGTGAATCCTCTGGAATAAAATTGATGTTTAGAGGTTTAATGACAAATTTCTAAATAATTTAACAACATAATATGAGATGTAAAAAAATAAAATTCTTACATGTAAAAAATCAATGCTAATCAACGTATAATTTCTTATGCTTTCCAAGGTATGGTGTATTTGTCTCACAAAATGCTCTAATCAATCTATATATTGCGCTTTTGAACCCAAAAAATAATATCAGCTGTACATTTTTTTATGTTTATGAACCATATTAACTTTGGGTAATATCGAAGTGTGTGGAATGGACTCTTTCCTATTATGTTGAGAAATATCCAGTTTTTTAGTATTCTAGTCTATTATAGTTCATATCTATTATATAGATATCTATATATTATCTATATAGTATCTACTATATAGTTCTATTAATACTATTATATAATACTATATAATATCTATTATATAGTTCATATCTATTTTTTTCAAAATTTTCAAGCTTCCAACATATATTGAAAAGCCGACTTTGAATTTGATTGGAGCATGCAAAACTTACTAATTACTAATATATTTTTTCTCAATATACATTTACAGCAACCGTATAGTAGAGTTCAGTACGCAGCAAAAAGCTAACACTCGGTAAATTGGATTTTTGATAAAAAGAAAGAAAAGTAATTTTTTTAAACAGAGATTTAATGGCATAACCTAAAATAGCATGCCATGAAATTCTCAGTAAAATAATTTTATAAAAGACCACACATGTTAAACATATTTTACATGTTCAAAATTGGAAATAATCTTTGAAAAATAATAAATGAAGTAATCCTATAAATTTCATTAAACATTATCTTTTAACGATATTTTTTCTTTCATCTTTCTGATATTTTTCATATAAAATAGGAATACTCTCACGTTTTAAATGAGCAATATAGTCTTAAATCTTCAATGAAGAAGAGGTCAGATAAACTACGTAAGAAATACACTGGCTAAGTGTTCTCCTGTAAGAGATTATTTCATGTACCGAAATCTACACTTTTGCTTTTCAAAAATATTATTACTCCTGTAGTTATACTAATGATATTATGGTCCTCAGTGGTGTGATATACAAAAAGTTGCATATATATTGATACGTGGACGAATCAATATCTGTACTACCTCCAGGAATGAAAGACTAATAAGCCTCTCCAATTTAAACATTTATATTATGCCTAAATGGGACATTGTATATAATACATGAAATAAGTTCGATTTTAAGTGCACTTATATTATAGTTGAGTGTAGGCTACTCCATATTTTTAGTAATAGAGCGCTTCTAAATACCTTGATAATTACTTTTAAAAGTTATCATAATTTGAAATGATAATTATGAAAAATGGTTTCTGAGAACTTAAAATAATGAAAATACGCCAAGAATTTCAATCAAATCTTTTCATGATTACTATGTATTACATATAGCAAAGGTCTAGGTGTATTTTTTGAAGTTTGACACAGAAGAAATAATCATTCAAATGTTTTTGAGAGGATTATTTGACAAAGTTATACTTTTTGGTGCAATTCAAACCAGTAAGTTTAATTACAATCATGATGCCCTCTTTGTTTGACCATTTTTATATCATTATTATAGCCATCCATTTTATAATTGTACATCACCAAAAATTTTTCAGTAATGATTTTTGAGAAGAAGTATGATATTAACTAGAAACCTTTCAGTTTAAGGAAGTAAAAGTTCAAATAATCGAGAAAGTTGTGCAGTGGGATTTCCTTAAGAAAAGAAATATGACCTCGTATATTTCCTGTCACACCGGGATTTATTGAACACATTTGGAAATATACACTATCTTTTCATGAACTTATAAAGTTCTTGAAAAAATAATTGCAAAAAGATCATTTTTGGGGGAGTTGTGTTATAATTTGACATTTTCACATCTACTTAAATCAGCTTCCTTCAGCAAACATCTCGGAGAATTATTGGTGAAACAAAATGATGGTATATAGAGAAAATCATAATCACAAGGTTTTAGTTAAATCTAGATATGATGCTGTCTTCACCTCTAATATACAAATAATTTAATGTTATGCACTCGACAGTTCATTTTTTACAGCATTGGAGTAATGTTAGAATATTCTCATAGAGAAAATATCCAAACCCTTAAGAATTCTTTAGCTTAAGAGTTCTGTAGATAATGTGGATCGTGTTTTGATCTGGACTCAAGAACGTTTAACAACTGTAACTAAAATGATGTAAAAGTTGCTTCTAAAATTACATTATCATGATGGAATATGATTTAAATATTTTTTTATACATTCTCATGGAACTTCTACGAGGATGGATGACTATATTCATTCTATCAGAACTAATAATCCTATTACAGATGTAAAAAAAAACAAAACTATAAAAGAACAGAGTACATGTCAAATATGCATAAAATACCTATTTTAAAAGAGTTTCTTATAAACTGGAGACAATTTATTTCAATTTATTTTGACCGTAAAGGTATCAACATTTTGGAATGATATTGCTGTTAAAAAACGAAATGTTTATTCCAATTCAAGTGCATGATGGTTCTCATTGTATAGATAAATATAAATGGAATGATTCAGATACGGTGTGGTGGCTAAGAATTGACAGTGACATTAATCGCTTCATCGAACTGTATCGGGCGTGTATTCAGGAAAGAACTAAATGAACCGAACCTGGATCATATGCCAAGTGTTAGCGAAGCCAAAAAGGAAAATAATCACAGATGTTTATACTGTTAAATAGAAAAATTTATTTGTGTTGAGGATTATTACTACATAGTAGTTAATCTAAAGGTAATGGAGAACAGTCTACGCAATAGCTAGGCTAAAGGATATCACCGCTCTCTTAGGGTTAGACAGTGAATAATATTTTACAGTTAATAATATTTTACAGTGAATTTCTTTTTCACGGTGAATAATATATGCAGGTTTTGTGTACGTTTTCTGTTCAATGTTATCTTCAATCCTCTTCTAAGAAGATTACCTTCTTTAAACCTTGATGTCAAAAGCTCACTTTTGTCTTTGGTTAAATAGAGATCTCTGCATAAGTAATTTTGAGCCTCTTAAGAAACTTAGTATTGGTTTACTCTCGTTTTATGAACAAAACGTTCTACTATTTCATCAGTGGAATGTTAATCTCTACTGCTGGAACTCCACATTTTCAGACCTGGGTATTTCAGTACAGGTAAATCTTTTGGTGCTCAACTCGGCGTTCTATGCATCAGTGGTGTGATATACAAAAAGAAGCATATATATTGATAAGTGGATCAATCACTATCTCAACAACCTCCAGGAATGAAAGACTAATAAGCCTCTCCCATTTAGACACTTATATTATGTCTAATATATAGCTGATTGGAAATTTGGATGAATAATGTGTTTTTTTTTCTTTGTTGTACTACAGCTTGTATATTCTTACTGACAAAAGTGGTGATCATTAGAGTGAGTTATCTACTCACAATAAATCATTGTTGAATAAATATTCAACATTATTCCTATTTAACATTTGACTATTGGCTACTACTTTAATATAAATTCAAAAAAAACTGTTGAATATAAATTCAACAATTTATTCGGTTCATTTCAAATCTAGTTTGACATCAAACTTGAATATGTTTTCTTGCATACCATGTAAGACATGAAGACCCCATGAATAGTGTTGGTCTCCTCTGACACAATAAAAGCACGCTTTCAACAATTTTTGTATGGCTTGTAACGCTGCGCTTTCCTTTAGCAAATGATAATTCTCCACACATGTAGAAGAATCTCTTTGAATTGTTTTTACGTCATCGTCGAAACTTACAAAAAAAGAATAAAGAAATATTAATACAGGTATTGAGGTATGATGTATTGAGTGATAAACTCGGTTAAATATAATCACACAATAATGTCAAAAGATAATGTAATAATACTGAAATTATCAAAAGTGACAATTATGCAAAAAAAGATATCTAATTAAAACAAAAGAGGGCCAGAAATGGTTTTTCCATGCCATTGCGTATATAAAAATGGCCAAATTTATCCTGTACTTTTTCAAGTGTTTAAGTATAATAATAATCATTGAGAAGAATAATCAGAGGGTAGATGCTCATTAGAACTGATAAATTAAAAGCAGTTTGGCCAGGCAACGAGTAGGTAGAGAAAAAACATTTAAAAGAAGAACTGTGAAAGAAAATATATTATGACAAGAGGATTTGAATGAAGAAGACAAAAACACTACGTAAAAGAGAAAAGGTATGAATATAATATAAAAAAAATCTGAAAATCCATGAAAGGTAACTGACAAAAAGTGAGTCACATTTTTAATCACTTGCAATAATAGTTTCCAAATAATATCTCTATGAACAGAACTCTATGAGTGTAGAAAAGGTGCTTTGCACTGATAATTCTATTTTTTTTGTTTTGATTGTTAATATTCATTTCTTGAAACTATTTTGATTTTGTAGTGTTGAATAATAATTATTGTTTTCTATAATATAGACAATTAAATCATTCTAATTGTATGTAACAGTCTATGCTTTTATTTTTATAAAACCACTAAAAACATAACAAGATAGGAACTAGTTGATGACACACCATTTGAGACGTCTTTACGCAATCATTTGACATAAGCAGTTAAGACAATTGGTTCTAATTAAGAGGTCTAAAATGCAAAAAAGAAATCATTAGATTGATTATTTCTTTCTTTATAAAAAAATCATGATTTTAGTTATGCCAAGCTTTCATTGAAGTTTATATTTTTCGAGAAAGAAATCGAACTACTGTGTAATTAGTTGTCTTCTTTTTTATCGTAGTTTCAAAATAAGTTGAAAGATCGTAGATCTATTTTAATTTTAATAGATCTAGTAGAAAGATCTATTTTATGCATATATCATAATAGAATCTAGGTTATAATAATAATAATAATAATAATAATATATAAATGACGATATTGAAACAATTAATAATGACACAACTATAATATAAAACTAAATACCAATCTGCAGACGATATGAGCAGTATTGAAATAGATATCAAATCATCATACAATGATAACTGCAGTGAAAGGTCTGACTGTCATGTAAATATTGAAATAAAAGTACATTATGCTTTCAAATATCAATTCTGGGAAATTTCTAATAGTAAACTGCAGCATCTGTGTGTTTGTTTAATATCAAACACTTCCTAGGGTTTAGGGACAAACCCGCATACATATGTATTCTAAATCTACATGAACCAGGCCTACTTGTAAATATACGTTTTTAATTTATGTATAAAACGTGTACATTGCATAATGACGTCATTGGTATAATATTTTATTATATATATATATATATATATATATATATATATATATATATATATATATAAGTATAAGGGCTCGCACTCCCACATTTTCTGAGGGAGTGCGAGCCGTTATACTACTTGCTGTGTCGGTGGAGATGACTTCATGGAAGAGAAGAACCGCTGTACGTAACTTCGATCAGAGCTAGAAGCCTTCAACTTCGAAAACAGCACGCAATAAAATGAGTCAAGCTTATTTGGTTCTGCATCAACCAATCAGATATTAGAACCAGAGCCCTCATGTAGATTTCAATATATATATATATATCACCAGAATTTTTTGTGATTTTAGCGGGCATGATAATTCTCATTATCTTTGTATAAGCTAGTAATTAGTTAAACAGATATCACTCATAACTAATGGAGGACCTCTACGTGAATTAATTTTTAGTTCATGTCTTGGTCTAAATTTGTAGATGTTATAAGGATAAATGGTATAAAAAATTAATGATTAAATATTCAGGTTAAAGTATTTTGACATATCTGAAGTGACACTCAGCATAAGTGAACATAATATCAACCTCCTTGGCAATAAATTTAGTTTTGGTTTTTTTATAATCTGGTGTATACGCAATATTAAACTCTATGCTGAAGTATTATCAAACTCATAGATAATCAATTTAATGATTTAATTTGTTTTGTGGCAGTATCTATTTTCAACTGATAAAAAAATTGGAATCGTTGTTCTTGAACATACTGATCTATTATTATTATTATTATTTAATTTGGCTAAAACCATTAAAGTCTTAAGACATTGCCTCGTATTCTGACAGAATGTGATCAGAGGTTTTCGTCTCATCCAGGTGTAGTCTGCATTCTTTGCCGGCTGTTAATTTCAGCCTACATATGTAATATACATTAACAGGCAATATAGGTTAAATATTCTACATCTATTTTTAAATCCTTCCTTCCAAGATTTATTAGTTTCTCAACAAATTTAAATGCAGTTGAAATGGGCTTTTCAAACTGAATTAGACCTGGTTGTTCTAGCCATCTTTTCTCTGATTCCTTCTTCATTCATTAATAGAATTCTTCAAGAAGCTGATGTGTGCTGTGCAAAAGGACTTCAGGCCACAGAAGGTTTGTTTGGTTCCAAATTTTTCTAAAGTCTGAACTGAATAGACTGGCTGAACTAAATTATGTATAAATAATAATATAAATTTATATATAAAGTATGTGTGTTATGACCTATTATCATGGTTCAAGCTGACTTTTGTGAACCAATATATTTAAAGGATTATTTTTTTCCCTATTTATTATGTATATAAAAAAAATAAACATATAGTTATTTTGTTTTTAATAGGTACTATGAAGTATAGTCATAATAACTAATTTAATTTATTAAATTAATAAATTAAACCTAATTTATTACCCTCAGGTGATCAGATTTAGAATCTAATTTTGCATTAAAGATCATGGATTTCAAAGCAGCTGGTCTAATTTTTTGAGTTATATTGTCTTTTATAGTAATAATAATTAATTTTTAAAATCGTATTAGTATGATAGAAAATGTAAAAACTGTATCAAATGATAAATAAAATATGAGTGATTTATGACCATGGTATGTTCAGTTCAGTTTTTTGAACCAAAGCATTTAACAAATAATTTTGCGCTCCTTAAAATAAAGATTAATATTTTCATAGTTGATTACAGAAATGAAACTTAACATAATGATAGCAGAAATCCTCGGATTTTCATAGTTCATGGTAAGTTAACTTAATCTTGATTTCTTGTGTCTAACTGTTGATGAATGATATCTAATAAATGTGTTTAATGAATCTACATATCTCATTGTTTAACAGTTTTTAACAATATTTGACAGACATATAGCGCATCATGTGATATATTGACTGGCAGGAAAGGTACATTATCATATTTTACATAAAAATCGTACCAACTTTATACCTCTGTACGGTTATTATGGGATCCGGAAAGTTTGCCTAAAATATAATTTGGCTAAATCAATTCGTTTAAACCAAGTTGTCTAAAGTACAGTTCATCTATAAAAAAATTGTCGAAAATACAGTTTGTTTAAAACAGGGCTGGGAAATCGGTGTTTTGCTGATTCTTGATTTGTTTTTTTCTTTATTAGAACCAAATAGGTTAATTTGAAATAGGTTACCTATTAAAAATACATAAGTATATAAATATTTATGTGGGTGTGTATATATATAATGAAAGGTATATTCAGTGATCATATGCATCATATTTTGTATTCCGTATGATATCTTGTTCGATAACCTATGGCAACCAAAATACTATTCAGTCAATCATCGTAAAATCCTGCTAAAAATCGAACTTATTTCGTTTACATAAAAATTACCATATATTGTGAAAAACTTTTCTTCTAAAAAAGTTCAAAATTGTACTTTATTATAAATTATTAATTAAATCTACCAAATTCTCAGCGGTTTTTCCTTTCTCATTCATATACTTAGCGCAAAAAATGATTTATTCAAAAACATATGTTTACTATTTCAATTGAAGGTATAATTTTGTTTCATTAGAGAATAGAACCAAGTACTTAAGCTCAAACGTGTACAGTGTACACGTATATAAAAGTCTATTTCAGCGCAGCAGAAAAGTAAAAATGAAAATGATTTGCATAAACAATTTATTTAACACCATTTATGAATCAGTAACTGAAAAGCTAAAAAAAAATGTATTTGATTATTTATGTTTATTAGAGTGACTTATTTCAAATTCAAAGTTCAATTACGGCAAAGAGCAATAAAGCTATAAAAACTGAATATTGATCCTGGACTAATAGTTCACTTGCTATACTTGTCTTATTTGTTCAAAATATGGACAGGTAAAATTAAGAAAAATAATTTCTGATGTTTTCAATGGCATGATGGATTTATCTCACAAAATCCTATATTCAATCTATATGTTGCACCCTTGGACAAAATTTAATATCCGATGCAAATTTTTTGTGTTTACGAATCATATTAACTGTGGGTAATATTGAAGTGTAAGGAATGGACTCCTTCCTATTATGTTGAGAAATATCTAGTATTTTAGTATTCTAGTCTAATAGTTTATTTTTATTATTTTCAAAAATTTCAAGCTTTCAGCTTTAAAAGTTTTAAATTATATTGAAAAGTCGGCTTTGAATTTGATTTGAGTATGCTAAACTGGCTAACTACTAATATATTTTTCTTAATATACATTTACGGCAACTTTATAATAGAGAACAGCATGCAGTAAAAAAATAACACTCGCTCAGAGTAAGTTAGATTTTTAAGAAATGGAAAGAAAATTTCTTAAATAATTTTTTAAATAATACTAACATGCCATAACATTCCCAGTACAACAATTTTATAAAAGACCAAAAATGTAAACCATAATTCAAAATTGGAAATATTCTTTGAAAAATAATAAATGAAATAATCCTATAGCTTTAATTAAAAATTATCTTTAAACGACATTTTTTCTTACATGTTTCTGACATTTTCCATACAAAGTGGGAATACTTTTACGTTTCAAATAGGAAAAATTACCTTAAATCTTCAATGCAGAAGGAGGTCAGGAAAACTACGTAAGAAATACTCGTACACTGGCTATTGAGAACGTGTGTAGGTAGGACTCACTTTTTTAAAGCTAGCAAATTATGAGAGAGGCAAATAAAATTAAAATCACATCAAGACTTACTTGCTACAGTAAATATTCTTGTATTTTTTCAGCTATATACCAGCATACCTGTGTAGCTAGCCAAACACAGCCCAAAAGTCCATAACTTTGCTTTTACATTGAATTTCTAATCCATCCAAACCTTAGCTTTAAAGTTACACACACACAAATCTACTAAAAATGTTTCAGCTTGCTATAATTTATTGTGGCTGAGTTTACTTCTGACAAAATTTTTGTATACACAAACAGACAGAAATTTTAGTAAGGGTGGTTTCGGGTTCTCTAATGTATAAAACGTGAAGATAACTTGAAGTTAGTTCTAACCAATGCACAGAATAAATCTTTCTTTTATTTATATAGACATAACAGCAATAGCCACATTGGTGTAACTTCCATTACACAAAGACGTTGAATATAATTACATATTTTATCAGATATAGCAGAGGTTCATAAATAGACTATTCCTGTGATACCCAGGTGCTTTGTCGGTTGCTAACTCCTGAAAGAAAATAAATTCATGGACTTGTTCCACTAATATTGGTGACCTGGGTTTACTATTATTTTAGAAACTTAAATATTTGATAGACATTAGGGATATCATTGTTATATTTTGGAATATGGACTTTAGACCCCGTTAATCTGTTAAATGATTTTCTCTCAGTATTTATTTGCATAACTGCTTTAAAGAGTTTACATTGATTTGAACAGTTCTGTGATGAGAGGCCGTTAACATTAACAATTATTTTGCCTTAGATTAACATTTCATATGCACTACGTGTTTCAATTGGAATTTGAATTGGCAGAAATGTTTCACTAAACTCTAGTTCATCGGAAGATAATTATCTCTCAGAATGATCCAGGACATTTACTATTGTATTTCATTCGACGCATCATCAACTACAAAACGGATCAATAACCTAATTGTTAATTACATCTATTATAATATAAAATAATTGTAAAACATTAATACATTAAGTAAGAACCAATTTTCTTGATATTTGCAGTTTTCTACGTATCCGCTACAACCAAGAAGGAGTTTAGTTATTGACAGTCAGTAGATATCTAACACTTTGATAATAGTTCTTGAAATAACATGTTAAGTTTCGTTATATTTTAAGTAAAAAAAGTATAACATATATAATAATTTGTCAACATGATTTTATCACGAAGTGACAAAGAATATTTTACTGTTTTATTCAAGGACATAACATCTTTAAGTTTGAAAAATGTATTTAGGAGTATTCAGTGTTATTCTAAAAAAAATATTGAGAAACAAACTTATTAATTCTTTAAGTTTGAATAACATTTAATTTTTTATTTTAATATTATTAAACATTAATTAGGCTGACACAAATTTGAGAACATTTAAAATCCATTTATTTGAAATTTATTTTAAAAAAAATAATAATATTTGCAATGTACCTACATTGATAACGTCAACTTACAAGTTTTATTTTGTGCATAAATTAAAAGTAATGAGTAAATGTTTGGCTACTATATGATATCTAATAGTGGTTTATTAGTCTTAGCCATAGACTAATAAACTTATTTGGACTTAACATAAACTTATAATCCTAATAAAATAACATTTGCTACTCTTGCTAAGGCAATTATGCTTGTATTTGTTGTTTTTTCCCTACACCAGGTCTATTAGACTTGAACCATTCCTTCTAGCAGCCCAAGACAAAATGTGGTTTCAAGGATATGCTGATGGTGGGAGGGAGCTTCGAACATTGGCAAGTGCACCAAAGGTTCCAAGGTCTTGTCCATTCATCATTTCCCCTGTCGCGCGTTCAGGACATGAAGGGTAGTCGTCGACCCCGATTCTGTGCAAAAGTTCTTGCAGATAATCATGCCTGGTATTAACGCGGAATTCTGCAAGGCTTGTGCTCGCGGAACTATGACTGTTTTGTGATTCACTGTTTATAATTCATTTCCACCTTCATAAAATGGAAGAAAATATTTTTAATATTTGTTGAATGAAATAAAATATTCGATTCAAAAAATTCCCTAAACCTAATCCATAAAATAAATCAGTTATGGCTGCTAGCTAATTAATGGGGAATACTAGGTTTTACTGTATCCCCAGTGGGTCGTGCCAAAGTAGGAGTTTCCCACGAGACTAACAGATGATAAAAACAAATGATATAAGTTTCACACCAACTTACAGACTGTTCATATACAATCAAATACTCAAGTCCCCCCCCCCCCCCCAAGTTTTTTTGTTCCATCAAGCTATTCAATTTGTTTCCAATCCCTTATTTCACCTACCATTACAACTATTAAAACCATTTATCAATAATTTATGGTTAATTTTGTTTGATACTTTGCACTAGGTTGATAGGGACTAATATACAGCAGACTCTGAACTCATTTAAATCCACTTTCAGGAACCCTATCTTTATTCATAATCCATTTAAACCACCAAAGATAGTTAAATTTAATACGGTCATGGAACTTCTATCATACTAAATAGTATGATCATGTTACACAGTATCAACAAATTTCTGTTACTTAAATCATTAAATTTTAAACCCAATGTTACAAATAATTCGGAATATACATAAATTATAGTTGATGGAAAGATAATTAAAAAAATAATAAAAAATTAATTAAAAATAAAATATTATCCTTCAAGACACTAATCGACGTAAAACATCTGCACATTTATAGGTTTTATATGCTTCCAGTAGAACAGTTATGTCAATATTAGATACAGGATCTCAATTATCTGTGATTAATGTGTTTTTTATAAATTTCATTAGTTTCATAACGTTGAATATGATTATTTATTTTGTCAGCTACAAGCAGAGGTTTATAGGTAGACTATTTTGGTGATGCAATACAAGTGTGCTTTGCCGGTTGTAAACTTCTGTAAGAAAAGGAATTACTTGATTTGGCCTGGATTTTCAATTTTATTTTAGAAATTTTAATATTTGAATAGTTATTAGGGATATCCTTGTATATTTTGTAATATAGCCATTAGATTTATTTAATTTTAATTTAGACCCTGATATTCGCTGCTGACTGGGTCGAATTCTCATCTGATGATGACGGTAGACCCAATTAAAAAAAAATCCGTTGTTCTTTGTTGACAAAAGCACTCTCCTTTCTAATACCTAGATCGCGTAACATATTCCTGGTGTAAAGGTTAGTTGTTTTCATTTTCAGATGTGGCAGTCGCATTTTCAGTACAAAGAACAAGATGTTATGTGAAGACAATAAATTTCTTGCCACGGAGAAATGTGATGTTTCATAATACGGATTCACTCTATTAGCACAATTATTATTCCATAGAAAGATTGGATCTGTGGGTATTAGAGAGTTTGGAAGAGGTATTGCACTACCTGATACGAGGGCGGATTGAGAAGTCAGTGACTTTTTGAATTTCCCGCGCAGTTACTCCAAATACAACAGTGCTGCCGTCATCTGTAATCTATTAGTGGACAACTATCTAATTATGAGCCAGCTAACACGTGCAGTCGGTGTTTGATAGTCATTCAAAGCAGACAATCTTGTGTATTTTTACGAAAATGGAAAAAAGTGAATTTCGTGTGCTGATTAAGCTTACATTTACGTCAAAAATCCATCAATGAAACTAAGGAAAGACTTGATAAATACTACGGGGACTCAGCACCATCAATTTCAATGGTTAAGAAGTGGTTTACAGAGTTCCGTTGTGGTCGTACTAGCACTAGTGACGCCGAACGTTCAGGTCGTAGATTAAACTAATTTTTAGTCAGACAATAATTTTGAATATCACAATTAAGAAATTTTGGAATTTGCAAATTAATTCTACAATACCATGTGCATCACGTTATCTGTTCTGTATATATATATATATGATCACTTTGTATTGTTTGGTGGACGCTTTCACGTCTCTACTCCTGTGTTCCTTTTTTCCTTTCCTGAAGACGGCAAGAAAGTCGAAATGATCGAGAATCGTGAGTGTTGGTCTCTTTTTTGTGTTATGTAGTCATAATTGTAATTATAAAACACAAAAAAGAGAAGTACATTCACGATTCTTATCATAAACTACTTCTTATAAGCTGAGCGCTGTGAGAAGTTTTAGAGCTGAGGAAGATCAAAAACGATTTTAGTTTCAGGGTTTACTTAGGGTAGCTTCAGGGTAGTCAGCATAGGGTATTTAATTAACTTGTTACTTTTGTTATTAATCTTAGATACTTTTATATTAAAAATTAGAATATAAACTGTTTCGTATTATGAACTAATTCAATATATTTCGTAAGAACAGTGATATTTGAGATTGGAATGTTATTGGCCAACCTTTCTTTTCTGAACCTCCTAAACATTATAAATGCAAGAAGATGTTAATGAATGTCAATAATTAGCATGGATGTCAAAAAGCAAAGAATTGTGTCGACAAAAGGAGCCTTATGGCAAATCACACGCAAACTCAACATAGTTAAAATCAGACTGGCATAAAGAACATCTCATCTAGCGTAAAAAATCGATTGATGCACTTACAGAAAGTGAAGGATGTTTTAAGTTGAATACAGTAGATTTCTTACTAAGAAATCTAGTGAAGTATGGATTAGATAGATGATGAGGAAAGTAGAAGCTTAAAGCAGCTTACTGTAAGCAACTTCAAGAGTTACAGATGAGCCACAATTTTTTTCCTTTAAGACTTATTAACTCCTGAACTCAAAATCTGTATCTTATTTTGTTCATTGACCGTTATTACTATTTTTTAATAAGTTTATTTATTCTAAACTAATTATTCATATTTTCCATTAATATTATATTCGAGAAAGAAACAATCATGAAAATTATTTGCTTTTGAATAAAACAGGAGGAGATTGTTTTATAAAATTTCTGATTGAAATATTACGAGACATTTATTTGTTCTCATTGTAAATTAAGATGCAATTGTCAAGATATAGTGGGGGTAGTTTTCCTAGTGGAATGACTGTAAGTGAACTTTTGTACCCTATGGTTGGATGCATGTCTTAACACGTCAGTCTTATCCGCGCTTCGCCAGACAGAGCAGAACAAATTACATCTCATCATTCTAAGGTACACCTTATATTTTATTGTTAATAGACCATGTCCTATGATATTATGTTTCATCATTTTCTTTATATATACTTTCACATGCATTATGTACAATATTCTATGCACAATATCTGTATTAAAAATTAAATGGAAGTTATTTTTCTTCTTTTTGATCCAAAAATATTAAACGAAGTCTTAGTTCATATAATTAAGAGTTTAACATTTAGAATAATTTAATTTATAAATCTAATCTAGAATAATTTTTTTGCAATACTTAAATACAATTGATTATATTGAAATTAAGAATACATAATTTAATTTCTTAATCCAGTTGTGTTATATATTTATACTAAACAATTGCAATGAGCCAGTTCCATCTCCTCTACGTATTTTATGCTACTTTTCAACCATTCATTAATTAGGGATTTACTTTTATCAATTATTTGTAACTTAATGCAAATGGCGCCTGAAAATTGTTTATTTCGAGTTAATTAGGTGGTTTTCAACTCGTGACTGTTAGATGATCAATAAAATCTTGAAATGGATATAAAAAAATGTAAGGTAATTATCTAATTAATAAAATACAATAGATATTTAAAAAAATCATTGTTGTAATTTTCTGGTTGAATGCTTGATTTAAGCTTACCTCTTTTAACCTTTGAATGTTAAACCTGTAAGCTTGCCACCATCTTTGATTCCCATCTCTCTTGTTCTCACTCCCTCTTTATCCCTGTCATACACTTCTCCCTCTCTACACTATGTCACATTCTCTCTCTTCTTCGGTTCCCTCTCACACCCTATATCTCGCTCTCCTCTCACACTTCACCCCTGATCTATGTAACAATGTGTCAATTGTATTGGTTTCTTTGTTTTGATTTCCTAATTTTCTCTAAAGTAGAGAGTTTAGTATTCACATGTTGTTAATTTGTATACAAATTAAATATATGGATTCAGGTTTATATACCATTAGAATTATTCAAAAATACATTATGGTATATATTTTTGCATATACTCACAATATATATGTGTTCCTCTATACAATAAAAAATAGAAATATGAGAATTATTCAGCCTGTTTACAGTATTAATTCATGATAGGTCATTATATCAGAGTTGAAGCCTTTTATTGAAATCCCAACGCATTCATTTCAAGGGATCATATGTGTTCACTTCGAAGCCGCATGTAAAATAATCTACGATGGCAGAGCATTTCTATTTGTTAAAATAAACAAAAAAATATTAATTTTTTATGTAAATTTCTAAATGTGAGATGTTTACTAGTCTTCATTTCTCGAGATTATACTGAAAGTGATTGATACAGTTGTCAATATAGAGTATTGCGTATTTTTGTACATCGCATAACTAATGCATATAATATAAGTGGTAGTACTACGCCAGTAATAACACTTTTGTGAAACCATACTAAAGATTTTTTATTACAAAGGCTTATTTTTGTATTTCATACCACTGATGCATATAATATCATTAGTATAACTACAGCAGTAATAACGTTTCTGAAAAACAAATGTGTAGATTTCGTGTTACGAAATAATCTCTTACAGGAGAACATGGCTTTTGTTCCCACAGCCAATGGATCTTATACATGGCCATCTGAAACATTACATGACCAGTGAATTTGTTAACTTTAATGTCGTTTATCAGACCTCCTTTTACAATGAAGAAACCATTAGTCTATAGTCAATATTCAGTTTCTATATTTTTATTGCTCTTTGCAGTAATTGAAATTTCACGAATCATTTTTGTATATATTGATAATTTTTTGTTTAATTTTTGGGAAAATTTAATCGTTGTTTAATGAGCTATTTAACGTCAAAAAACATTTTCTGTAAAGTTAAAATTTGTCATAACGTTCCTTTGATTAATGTAACTTTTAAAACAAAATACTTCAACTCATCCGCCACATAATGTTCTATTTTTAGGTATAATTTCATTTAGATCCGTTAAACGATATGGCTTGTATCATCTTCACAATCTTTTAGATTCTATTATGAGTGAAATATTTAGATTTTATTAGAAAAATATTTCCTGTTGTTTAAAAAATCTGAGATTTTTTCAGATATTGGTTTTGTAACTCCCAAGATAATGCCAACATTTAAGACTCTAGATTTAGTGATTTAGAAGAAAAAAATGTAGTCTAAAAAAACATTTTGGGAAAAAGCGACTTTCCCATATTGCATAATTGCTCCCAAACAGTCTACTACACTATGACGCCCATTTGTCTGTAAAATATTAATTTGATCCATCAAAGATTGCGGACTGTAACGTGTACACAAACTTTTTGATACATATTCACCACCCACCCACACATACACACACACGCACACACACACCAAGATACATATAAATTATCAAAAAACGTTCATAAAACGACTTATGTTTGCAGTATATGAAAAGTTATGATATTAAGAAAAAAAGAAATCCCAAACACCAACATTTGATACAACTTGAAATATAATATAAAGTAAAATAGGGTCCGGAGAAATTGTGGTTTCTCCACTAATGTAAATTATAAATTATTAGATTGTGCAAGAAAAAAATGGTATGTTCTTTGATCATGTACTGTCTTTTGCAATGAAAATTGAAATTTCTTTGTTTTAAGTAAAGTACCTTTAATGCTTTTAAGAATGTCGTTTGTATAGATAAAGTCACTCGTATATTAGATAAGTTTATCATGAACACTATAGTATTTTTTTGAAATATGTATGAATTACTAGAAATACAAAATTATTATAGAATAAATTATCCTATTTTTAATTACAAATTAAAATTAATATTATGAATCTAATAGTAATTATTACACTAAATTGTCTGGACTATCTATCGATTAATATAGAAGGAATTTGCTAGGTAAATCAAAAGACCTCTTAAGACGGTTTATCATAAAAATAATATTCATTTCCCTATATTTTTTGTTTATTTAAGATAAATTCAAAGGAAAGTACCTTCATAAATTACCTCTGGGATAAAATATGACTGCTTATGTAACCTATACAGCATATATTAGTAATTTTATTTAACAGTGTTGTTATTTTATCGGTGTTATATTTCTACAATAGATTTGCTCCTTGATATATATTCGCTTGAATCCTGAGCTAACCAGAGTTATCAAAACACATGTTGTCCTAATGCAAAATTCTTGTATAAATTACAATGACAATCTATTTTAAACAGTTTCCTACTTTACCTGTATGATTTTATTTTGAAACTCTATCAAACACGAGTGTAAATATTAGTGGATAATATATTCAAATAGGCAATGAAATCTCTTACTTGTTTTTTATTACTCAATGATAAATTACCTGTTTATAATATATTTTCAAATTTTTAAAAAAGTAGTACTCAGAAATATATTCAATACTAACAGAACTTATTTATCCTATTTTTTAATTACTTTGTTTATTACCTTTACTTTATTTATGAATGAACAAACAAAATGCCAAGTATCAATTAACAATTTTATTAAAAAACAACGTTTTTTAGGTAAAAACATTGTAATTATAAATAAATCCATTGTAATAAGAACAATGATTGCAATTATTGGTGAAACAGCCACCACTGGCCACAGTTATCTGGTTGTAAGGTGAGTATTCACCAGTGTAAGTTCTATTCTATTTAAATGGGCTTATACATATATACTTGTATATTTAAATTCTAGATAGACTTCGAATTCATCAACTCGACTAATACTTCCCGATGTTAGTCTCTCAATAAGGCTCTATCATCTTGCCTTTAAATATACTTTTTAATACTTCATTCGTCTGTAGATTTTGAAGGGACCAGCCGTCTCTGATACATCATTACCAAATTGTTTTCGATTTACCTTGTATGTCAATGTGGGTACTGCTCATCCATTTCAGTTGACCCATTGACTGGTGAGTTTTTAAAATTTTCACAGACACATGCCATAGTATTGCATATTGCCCTTTGTTATTATCTTTAATTGCTGGAATTGTAGTAACGCATTTTTGTTATGGTAAAACGCAATTTGATTTCATTTATAAAAATACATTAGAATCACAATTTGCTTTTCAGTGCAATATTAAATATTTGTACATAAACTTAAAGAATTAAATGATGAAAAATTTATCTAAAAAAGATAGCTAAAATTCAATATAAACAAAGATTGAAACATAAATAATTTAAAAACCTATTTTGTTAAGGTTTTGATTTGTTTGTTTTCATTTTTGTCTACTATATTCTTTGTGACTGGGCAGGCATGCGGAATCATTGTTGGCCTCCAACCCTCTCTGCACCAGTGAACTTGGTTTCCTTGTGTTACTTTTCCTGATGACGGTACAAATCGAAAATTACAGACTACAAGTTTGTGTTTTTAATTAATCTGTATTTCTTTGTTTACATTTAAATGTTGTATACAAACGTACAAATATTAATTGAATGATTAAATTTTATCCACTCCTTAACTGCATCTTTACTGCAGTTGAGGTGAGTGATGCAAAAAGGCTCCAGCCTGCATAAACTTCATTTGACTCCAATCTGTTCTCTCCAGTCTGCTATCTCATTCCAGCGAACTTATTTTACTGGTTTGCTATTAGTTTTTTGATCAACCTGTATACAAGACCCGTTGCTTGAAATTAAGAAGCTAGCAAACGAGATGATCATTGGTGGTCACTTTTCAAGAACATACCAAATATTCTATGAGTAGCAGTGTATCTGGCAACATAGAAGCCTAATTATTAATGTTCCGTTCAATTAAATTGTTGTAAATTTTATTTCAGAAAGAAGAATTTACATTTCCTACTAACCTGATTATTCTGAAGAGTTCCTTTTTCTTCTTAAAAAAAAAAAAAATCATCTCAAAGGAAGATATTTGATAATTCATCCATGTTTAAGGTAGTACAAGTGATAATTTCTCCTATCATTGTTTTGACACGCTTGTTTGTGTTATTCATTAAAACAGGAATGGTATTCATGGTTTCATTTATTTATGGATTTATTTATCTTAGGATAGCATACAACAAATGCATATCATACCAGTAGTTTTATGACAACAGTAGTAGTAATTTTGTAGAGCCAAAGTATAGATTTGTAGTTAAGACTCCACGTTCTACAAATGAAGTTTATTCAGTAGAGTATTTCATTTTTACTGTACTCAATTTAACTTCGGTAGGCTTATGCAGTTTAGTCTTCCAACTAAAACAACTTGAATATCGAAGAAATGTTGATATTTCTCCCATAATATTTTCAGTAAAATCATTTTAGACATTTACCTAATTTGATCTTTTAATAATGTGGAGGGCTTGATGCTTAAACCCAATGGTATTGCCATCTAGCAAGGCCCTTGTTATAAAAAGATTTTCATTAATCTATACTTGTGTGTGGTAAAATTGGTCATTTAGTGTATCCAGTAAGTTTTCCACATATAATCCCCAAATTGTACCGACCTGACATCGCCCTGAGGAAAGCCTTTGGTAGTCACACTTCCAGCTATGGTAGATTCAACAGATTCATTAATTGGTGATAGATTAATTATTCTTGCATTTTGATAATTGTTATCTTATATAAAGTTCCCGAATTAATTTGAATGCACAATTCTTCAATATACATGAAGCAGTCTGGCAGTAATTTGAGGATTATTCTATTTCTTATCAAAAATTCTTGGAATGGATTCTGTTGATTTCCTCTTTTTATATAGCTGTTGTCCTTTTTTTCCTCAAGACAGTAACCCTCATCCGAGCCGTATATTTACAATATGTTTCCTTATAGATTACACATTTATCACTACCCTAAAAATACCTTATATCTAAATATATACAATATATCTTATTAATTAATTGAGAATGTATCTTATTTTTATTTTAACGATGATATTTGTTATCTTCGTTCATCCTGCTCTTTATCAAAAATAATTGCATCTTTTAATTTATAGTTATTAACTATAACGTCAAGTAAGATTAGTGCACTCTTAAATTAAGAGTAATAAACTTCTTTTTTATAACAATAAAATAGACACAAACTAAACTATCCATGTTGTCCCTTATGAAGATGATTATTTACCAAAAACGTAACATCTTGTTATAGATAGAACTAATAATTTTTATTTTTAGTTCTACTTTTCCTACATTTAAGCTCATGAATATTTGTAGTAGGGCAATAAATAATAAAAAACGTCACGTTCATCAAATCATCAAAGGAGTAGTCTAAAATTAGTATCCATTTTTTAATGAAGAACGAAAGAGGTACCTTCGCCATACTTCAGTATTACCCGTAGATAGTGGGGTTCTTAAACCCACCAAGAACAATAAAACAGATATTCACTTTTGTTCAAGTCTGCAACATAAAGTTTAATTATAACACTTTTTAAACAGCTGACAGACTGTTGATTTTTTTATATTTAAATAATTTATTTTTCCTACATATCATTCTAACTCATTAAAGCATTTTAAATTTTTGGTTATTGAACCTTTAAATAGAATATTCCTACCAAGCAACTGACTTAATATATCAATTTAAGTCTCTTTGTCAGTGCAAACAAGTCTGGCAAATACTCAGGTCAACCATTATCCAAGATGAATATTCATTTTTTTATGGCTACATTTCCCTTTGCAGTAATTGGGATCTCATGAAAATATGTTTATAAAATTCGAATTATAAATAAATTCGAAATATAAAGATTAATTTTGGCAATAACTTCTTTGTTATATAATTAATTTTTTGCATTAACAGTTTTTTTTCAGGAATTTTGAAATAAAACCATAAACTCTCTTTTTGTTAATGTAATTTTGAAATAGAAAACTCTTTAACACATCTTCACATAAGACACTATTTTTTAGCATAATGTCATTTTGATCCGCCAAACAGTATATCTTGTACCCCACAAGCTTTCATATATATAAAAGAAAGCTTCGTTTTTTCAATAATCATCTAAAACATTTATGTCCCTAGAATTACAAAAATTAACTAAACTTAAAAGTTAAACCTCTTTGAAAATCACCTTTGTACGCCGTAATATTAAAGTTGTTCATGCAATTAATAAAGGTTTGATCCATTTTAATATAAAGGATTTATAATGTTTTTCTTCTTCGTTCATCCTGCTCTTTATCGAAAATAATTGCACCTTTCAAATCAAAAGAGTACATGCGATTGATTCATGAAATGAGTGCTTTTTTTGTTATTATTGGATAACTATGTTGATGTAACCGTTCTTTCAGAAGACGGCTTGTTAGTTTCAATATCACAGTATTATATTTAGGGCTTTATTTACAAGTAAGATCACTTGAAACTAATTAGTACGTTTTCATCTAAATTAAAAAACAATTATTTTACTCTTCGTTTGTTATAGAACGAAGTAAAAGCCTGGTTGTTATCTCAAATGTCTAGAAAAACAACTTTGAATTAAATTGTTTGGAGATGTAATTTTCTACATAAACTTCTATTTTTCTCTTGATATTTAAAAGAACATGAGTACTGATTTGAATTTTGTTTGACAGAATTCTTTATACAATTACCATTTTGGTTCATAGCATGAGATAAAGTATATTTAGGATTCTTACTACAGTGAAAAGATTTCTACACCATTGAATTCAAATATTGTTGTTTGAATAGCTTTTAGGCTCTTTTTTGTGTAAAATATAAATTTGAACCATCAAACGATGTGGCTTCAAACTTTTAAGTACACAGCCCTCTACCCAATCACATCACACACACACATACACACACACACACACACATATATATATTCTATTCTATATATATATATATATATATATATATATCATTGTCCATACGCCTCCATAAAATTTGTAGCAGAATAAAAGATCGTTCCTTCCAAATAGATTTATTGAAACAGAAATTTTCTGACCGAGGATATCCTTCTAATTTCATTAACAACCGTATAGTCCCTGCAGATGTTCATCATAATTCAGGTCCTAGGAGGGATCGCAGTGACTCTAATTTCCTCATCACCACTTATTTTCCTGGTGCTCATAGGCTGGGTGCAGTTGTCAGGGAGTTTTTCCCTATACTTTCTTCTTCCTCCTGTACTTCTTCAGTCTTTAGTGAGGCACCTTCCATTTCCTATCGCAAACCTGCTAATCTTCAATCTATCTTCTCTCACATCTCTTCTCCTAAGCCTCCAAAAACTGCTGGTGGTATGGTTCAATGTGGACGTCGTGGATGTCTTACTTGTCCTATCATCAATCCTGTTCCTTCCTTTACCTCTTCCCATAGTAAACGCACCTACCCTATCTCTCACAAGACCTCTTGTACCTCTGGTAACTGCGTTTACCGTTTGGATTGCACCCAGTGTGATTCTTTTTATGTGGGTTTGGCTTCCACCAAGCTAAGCCTGCGTATGAATAATCACAGGTCATCCGTTGGCAAACGCAGTGACCTTCCCGTTGCTACTTATGCCAGTTCT
This sequence comes from Hermatobates lingyangjiaoensis, assembly GCA_026182355.1. Classification (NCBI taxonomy): domain Eukaryota; kingdom Metazoa; phylum Arthropoda; class Insecta; order Hemiptera; family Hermatobatidae; genus Hermatobates; species Hermatobates lingyangjiaoensis. The sequence continues at coordinate 326,602 of JAPFBL010001618.1, forward strand.
AACGGACTCAGTTTCAATGACTGTTTCCGTGTACAGGTCCTGAGGCAGATTGATGAGACTAATTCGAAAGTCACTCTGAGAGCTTCAGAAGAAGCACTTATTAGTCTTCTGGGTGGTAGATCGGCTCCTGGGCTTAACCTCAATCGTTGATTTTTTTTTTTTTTAATAGTAGTTATCAGCTTTTAATTTTATTTTAGTTAATTGTTTTCATTTTTTAAATTTTATTTGGCTTTTATCTCTTTATCTTCCCTTTCTTTAATTTTTCAATTTTTTCTTTTATTTATTTATTGTTTTCATATTCCATTAAATTAATGTAATTATAAATTGATTCCTGTCTACCTTATTTTCTGTGAACGGGCGCGCATGCGGCAACACTGTTGGTCTCCAACCGTCTCTGAACCAGTGCGCTTGGTTTCCCTCTCTTATCTCTCCTGAAGACGGTTAAAACAAAAAATTAGAGACTGTAAGTGTGTTATTTTGATTTCTCTATGTTTTTTTGTTTATATTGAACTATATTTGTTCGTTTTGGATCGTATTTCCAACGAAAAAAAGTGTATATATATATATATATATATATATACGCAGACATCAAAAAAATGTGAGTGACCTATAATCACCTTTACTATAAGTAAACATATAACACGTCAATACATAATTGAGTTTTGGTTTTATTTTAACATGCCTATTGAGTATACGTAATATGATACCATCTGAAAAATTATTATTAATTTATAAACCATCTAAAGAAATTCCAAGATTTGTATAACTCTGAGCGTTCAGGTTTAGTATTTTGTAATATGGTCTCTGAAACCTACCTTCGTTCTTCTTCTTAAAAAAGCTATAAAGACCGGGTGTACTAGATTTATATGCAGATCTTTCCATCATTGTGCAATTTTGATTTTATGCGGCATAAGCTTAAAAGCAGTGCTATTAAAAATTCATCTTCTTAAAATAACGAGATTACATGCATATCGTTGGGTGTTCCATTATTGATTGTTTGTACTACCCAGTAGGTTATCCACAACAAATCATGACAATAGCGGCGATAGTACAAGTCCCCGAGAGCAGCCTCTTGTGGGCGATAATTCAGGTGAGTTAGATGCTAAATTTTTACTAATTATAATGATATATATTATTATATTGTGGTATATAATATATACTGCATTTTGTATATAATTATATAATATATATATAATTATTATATTATAACTATAATTTTTTTACGTTAGTTGTTTATATCCATTATATTATTATATTATTGAGTTAAAACCACTGTATATTAGTTATGACTCACTAGATTCTGAACTATGTTATCAGAAGCTCCTTCAATATTCAACAATAAAAGAATGGATCCTATAAGACTTTAGAAGCTTTCTATTTTGTTAACCGAAGTTTTTCGAATAACTCTGTTCATTTGCTCTTCTGCTATGTAAGTTATTTCTAAAGAAGAAATTCCTTATATACCAAAAAACTTCTCCCGTTAATAATATATAATCTAATAGTTTAATATTTGTATCGGGGTTTATTTTTGGTTAAATATGACTTTGATCCATGAAATAGTGTGATCTGCAGCGTGCCCACAAAATTTTATATAAAGTTATATGCATAAGTAAAGAATTTTATATTCATTTTATTCAAGATAATGCATTGTCTTAAATTCATGCATAATTTTGCATATAATGGAAGATTATGTTACACTGCTTTGGTGTACCGAACAAGACACACAGGTATCATCAAAGAATCAAAAAAAGAGGCTTGGGTTACATCAAAAGATGTAAATTCAAAGTAATCAGGAGATCGTATGATTTCAGCACCGCTATATTTTACTTAAAATAAAGTAATGTGTCATTGATTTACGATTACCTTTTTTTTACCTTAAAATATCACTTTATATTGGGAAGAGCGGAAAGTATTTTTTTCGAAATTACATTTAACGAAAAGGCCATTATAAATATTTTATGATTTCAGAAAAGGTTTTTTTTCAGCTAAATGATATTTATAGTCAAAAAAATAAATCTAAAAATTAGTAATATTAATTTTTTTTTTATAAATTCTGGACACTACTAATGTTAATATTAGTGTAAAAACTAAAAATACATCTAAGGATAATGGATCATCTGTTGTACTTGTCGGATTTTTTTGAGTTAGAAACTTTCTAGGAGAATGTAGTGAAATAAAATGTTATTTAAAGGTTTAATAAAGAAATCAACATCAGTCAAACGTATATTTTATGATGTTTTCCAAGGTATGATGGATGGTTGACGAACAATGTGTTGTAATTATACGATTTGTTGCGCTCTTAAACAAAACTAAATGTCAGATATTTGTTCTTAGTTCTTGGTGTGTTTACGAACTCCATTGCCTTTGAGTAATATTGATGTAAGAAAATGTACTCTTTCATTTTTTATTACAAAATAGATATTAATTTTGTGGTACTTCTTCATTGATTCGATGAACTTTAACTTTTTTTTATTAGGTATTGTCTTACTACGAATATTCATGAGCTTAATTAGTTTTAGATGGACTGCTGAATGCTCTAAATAGTAATATTTCTTAGATACAAGTACAATTGTTATTATAAAAAGATTATATTACTTTTGGGTATGTGAAACATGCTCTCCAAGTTGCTGAATGGTGGAGAAAGGAAGAAGATATGCGTATAAATCTTGCTCAAATGATCCTTATACATTTTTGAAAGGGAAAGAAGGTAAATGTCTAAACAGCTTTGATTTACAATATCATGCCAAAAATATCAAAGATATGAAAATCTTCTGGTAGTTTTTTTAGTTGAAGAACTAAACTGAAAAAGGTTTGTAGCAGTCACATTGAATAATGCAACTGGACTGTTCTGTTGTAAGAAAGTTTTTTGTAGATGATAGGGTCTCAACCACAAATCTACTCTTTGGATCTACGAGTAGAATATTACTATTAGTGCTGTAATAAAACTAATGGTAGTTAGTATAAGCATTGAAGAGTCTTTGCAACGTTTGATAACATTTTATATGAATGCCATGAAATTGCCTTTAAGAGGTTAATGATATTCGCAAATTATACTTAAAAACAATAAAAGTGAGCGATATTTCTCTGAAAACAATTATGAAGTTTATTAAAGATCCTAAAATCTAGTGTTAATTTTTGAAAAGAGGGAATCAATTACAATAGTAAAGATGTAGCAGCGGTGCGCAGGAACCGATAATAACATGTCACATTTTTCTAAATCTATGATTTAAAGTTTTATGTTACTACCAAAATAGATATAACTGCACAAAATAATTGAAATCATTAAAATAATCAATTATATGTTTTATAATATTTACTATAGCGTTTGATATTTTGTTTACTCTATAGCTATGGTACATAAAGATGAAACGATAATTTAACTGATTTTCAACAAGTTTTACATTAAATGTATATTTACATACAGTAATGTCAAGTGTAGGGCACTCCAGCTTTTTGTTAATTACTGTTGAGCATTATGATTAGGGAACAATCATTTCATTTGAAGGAGTTAGAAATTTTATTGTAGTCTCTGAATAAATATTCCATGGTTTCTGCATCATTTGTGTGGTAGATGGTGAATTTACTGAGTTTAGCTTTTGCATATAATACTGTGATATAGTGGATATTGTATATGAAATAATAGAATGAAACATTAATAAATGGACCTGTCTGTTTTTTTGATACAAAGCCCTTCGCAGATTATTTTATAGAGGAGCTCTAAATATGTGCACATATAAATAACTGGATTAAATGGGTTATGATAGGGTTTACTGATGGGTAATAAATTAATAATAGAAACAGTGTAAATAATTTGATTCTCATGTAAGTACCTTAAAACAAGGGGATACCTGGGATGAGTTAGTCTCGATAATTTTTGCACAACACATCTGACACTTTCAGAGAAGAGGAACTGACAAATAGAAAATTCTTGAAAAGAAAGAATTTGTCAGTTTGTTTGACTAACAGTTCTTAGGTGGCAAGAACAACCGAGTCTAATTTAGTTTAAAAAGCTCATTGAAACTGAACTTACATTTGTAAAAAAATGCTATATGTTTAAAGAGTGAATTCAAAAATGTATGTAGAATATATTATAAAAATTCAATATCTATTTAAAATAATTAGAAACCTTTGATCGTATTATATCTGTATGCAAACTAATTGCCAAGAAGAGGATTACATTTTTTCTCGACCCATACCTAAAAGTAAAGAAGTCAGGGTTACTACTCTATATACTCACATGAAAGTCACTAGAGAACTTAAAATATGAAATTGAATTTAATTACAAAAATGATGTGTGGAGTATAACCTCAGATTATACAAGTCCGATAAAATTCAGGGCACAGTTTAATAATTGTAATAAAAGAAAATAAATTTATAGTTTAATAACAGGTCAGATTGATTAATCATGTCAAGTTTCCTACAGCTGGTAAAATCATTATAGACACATGTAGACAAATGATATATTATTAATTAATATGAGTGTAAAGCAGCTTAAAAATACAAGAAATTATCAATTGGTTGTCAACGAGTTTGATCTTGTTTCCTTATAGGAAAGTTGAGTGTAGGCCACTCTAGAGTTTTAATGTTTACTTTTGTATTTTTTTTAATTTTAGTTTCTTCTGAAGTAATTTACTAAACAACCAGGCTTTAGGTTGGTAATTTACCAACAACCGGGCTTGAACCGGTTCTTTTAAAACCAGGTTGAAACCCATTGCAATAAACATAGTACTATGATTATGTACCTAACATTGATTTTATGGTTTTATAGTTAATTACAACATTGCCTTAACATACGTGATTATTATTTATTCCCAAAACTAGAACATGTATATTAAAACTTAAAAAATTGTTTAAACCTCACTGTATCTGGCTTACCTATTTATAGATTTTTATTAATATTTATGTTACGTATAAAATAGTATTATCAGAACCAACCTTCATAATTATCAGTATCTCCAGATTCGAGAGAAGTGAATATGTAACAAATTTTATTTTCTTTTTAGAGATACTGGAATAACAGGCAAATAATGACACAATAAAATGTAGTGAAAATGGGGGGGGGGGGGGAGGAGTGAATATCATAAAAAGGAAAGTTAAGGCAAAGAAATGATGGCAAATGCAAAACTGTCTCGTGAGCTGACTGGTGCAAGCAGACACCATCTCATATCAACATCTCTTAGTCACAAATTCCTTCTTAGAAAAATTGTGTATACCTAAAGTGATGTCACTGAACATAGGTATTTTGGGTCATCATCCTGAATCTCCCACACGCACAACTATCATTTAACGTCAGCTCATTTTTATCTGTTGTTCTCTCTGATATTATACTATCCCGGTTTTATCTACTTAATATCCACCAAATATTTATAATAGAAAAAAACATTAGAGCACTTACTGCTGCAACTTTTTGGTATAACTGTCATCAGAAAAAAAAACATTAGTGACATGTTAGTACTTCAAAATAAGATTTAACCTGTATATATATATATATATATATATATATATATATATATAATATAAATGATCAAACCACAATAAGAAAATGGGAAAACAAGATTAAGATCTTTCAACCGTAACAAGCGGTCTTCGTCAGAGTCAAAAACCCAATTACGGTTGAAAGATCTTAGTCTTGTTTTCCCATTTTCTTATTGTGGTTTGATCATTGATTGTTATTTCACGTGTTTATGTGAAATCTTTTTTATATATATATATATAAAAAGATTTCACAATAAACACGTGAAAAAACACGGTTGGGTTTTCTACTCTGACGAAGACCGCTTGTTACGGTTGAAAGATCTTGGTCTTGTTCCCATTTCTTATTGTGGTTTTATCATTGATATATATATATATATATATATTCACTGATAAAACGAAATACGATCCAAACTGGACACAATACGAGTTCGAGATTAACAAAGAACAACACACAAAGTAGGGAAACACACTTACAGACTCAAAGTAATTGGTTACTTGCCGTTGCGCCTACAACGTGCTTGGTCTCCCATTCTCTTTTCTCCTGAAGACGGATTACCCGAAAATTTGAGTCTGTAAGTGTGTTTCCCTACTTTGTGTGTTGTTCTTTGTTAATCTCGAACTCGTATATATATATATATATATATATATATATATATAATATATATAAATAATGAAGATTAAAACTACAAAATTCAATTTGAGAACAATTCTGTTGTAACAAATATGAATAGATTCTGTTGTCACTAATTACAAAATATTCATCTGACGTTGATAGACCCAAATGAATTCTGTTAAAGGGTGGGCAAGTAAATAGATGGATACTCACGAGTTGAAACTGATATTTTAAACATATATAAATAAACATCGTGAAAAAAAATAAATTAAATGAAAATCATGACAGACACAATAAAGAAATTTCTGAAAATATGAAAGATTATAACATTCAAAGGAAAAAAAAAATATAGCATAGTTTTATTTTCTTAAACTTAGTAACTAGATTTTGTTGATTTAATGATAAAATGTCGATTTTTTTCATTCTCTTGATGGTATCTCCAATAAATGTTGCTTAATTCATTCTAAATTTCTAATATGTTAGAGAAGATAAATGTAAATTTTTCAACCTATTCATATGCATGAACATACTGCTAAAAAAATTGTATAATGATGAGTTCCTATTAGCAACGAGGCTAGAAATTCTCCGTCACAGTCAAAAAATTAAAAAGTTCGTCTGAAATAAAATCCTGTGATTTCGAGGTTCAGTGCTTAGATCAGTTCATCCCGACATTAAACAAAACACATCAAGATACGTGTAACATATACGTTCGACAATGTATAATATATACATTAAATTTGATCTGAATTGGCTAAACAGATAAGTAATGAGAATTTTATTTACCTCAGTTATATTCTGTACTTCTATCAACTTTTCTTGTATAAATAGAACAGGTTTAATTGGATATGTGTAAAGCCAGGTTTGCTCAGTGGTTAACGTACTCGCCTCTGAGCTGTTAGGTCTGGAGTTCGATACCCATCTAGCCCTAGATTTATTTACGAGGGAGGTGGATAAATCTGAGCACGTCGTCCCTCGGAAAGGACGTTGAAACGTCGGTCCCGAATCTGCACGATGTCAGGTACTGGTTAAAGATCCCCATTTTAAAATACTCTTGAGTTAGGCTTAATTTAGTACTCCCAATGTAGAATCAACCAACATGTAATGTGGCTGGCCCATTACTAAAATGAGTGGTAAATAATAAATGATCTAAAATTTATGCCCCTAGAAGAGCAATAAAGAGTGAAAGCCTTTTAAGTGTGGGCTTGGAAAACAACAAGAGATATGTTTCATTCCTTTGTACTTCGTAAGACACAACAGTATTTTTTTGAATGATTTTTGTAAGAAAGGTAGCAGTTATAAATGAATATTTATGACCAAATTGTCAATTGATTTCAATGATTGAAATTGTTATTTTCAAATATGTGATTTTCGTCTGGAACATGCCTGTACTATTTTGTTCTGTGATGTAGAGTTCATATCTCTCAAATGACCGTCATCCCTGAGTTCATATTCCTGAGTTAACTATTTTTATCATTCACTTATCTAGTTAATTAGTGTTCATCGGGAATAGTTATTTCTTAAACATGATTCATAAATTATTATACAGTAGAACCTCGTAGTACGAGTGCTTCCTTTTATGAGCAATTTGCTTTTAGCAACCATTCGTAAAACTTTTTTCCGTATGACGTGCAAAAATTCATAATACGAGTGACCGTTTTCCTCACGCATCTATGGTCTCTCATTTAAGTTTAGTAGATTAATAAAACATGATTATTTCGTGCATGCATTTTGATTATTCATATTACATTTACAGTATGGTTTATTTTTTCGAATTGAACCTTTTCTGTTTTTAGAAAATAAACTTAAAAACCGGTATTTTGGGGATGGAACAAATTATTTATTTTCATATTAATTTCAATGCGAAAAATTTCTTCATAATATGAGTAAATCGCAATGCGAACTCGATCTGGGAACAAATTAAACTCGCACTGCGATGTTCTACTCTATGTAAAAACATTTTTCACGGGGTTACAGTTTCATCATTTAACTACCCTAAAAATATCTAGGGTCTTGAAATAAAATTTAAACTCTCATCATAAAAAACTCATGTAATTCATTTACACTCAATTATTTTCTTGCAAAAACAGAATTGTTCAATTTGCTGTAGGATGTAGAAAAGAAATTATCTGTCACTATTGCAAAAAGGTGAGAGAGAATTGTTTCAAATTATAAAGGAGACTTGTGTCTGAAACAAGAAACAATTGGATGTAATTAAATAACGCATGTGATTGAAATTCAGATGGAGTATAATGAGACAACCGAAGAAATGGGAGTATACTATTGATAAAAAGAGAAAGGCAATCTAAACTGGAGATTAACAGTCCGTGATAAGCAATCATACGAAAGCACATCATGTTAAACAAATTATCCGAACAGATTTCATTTAATCAAATCAAACCCTCATCTTGTTTTGCTCTCATTTGACATTAATTTGAAAGTTTATGCTAAAATTTAGATACTAAACTGAATTTGAATCAGTGGTTTTTTTTCAATTTGTTCTTTACTATCTCTGTTAACAGAAATCATTAATTATGCTGAGAGTTATTATCAAATCATCAATACAACAATACAGTCGTATGTTAAAGCCATAACTATGAGTCTATTCCTATGCACTTCATATAGTCTACTTTTTTCTGCCTCTTTGGGAAACTTTTTTATTTACCTAGTGCAGGTTTATTTAGCAACCTATTCTTGTTGATCTTAAATTATTTTCACTATTAAAGTAATTTAAGAAATACTAAAATCATAAATTTGTTTTAAACATATAGGTTTATGTTTTTTTAATTTGGTTAGAGAAAAAAGAATGTTTACTAAGAGTTTAATGTTTAGTTTCTTATTCACATTAATTTTTTTTGTTATTTTGTTGTATTCCAGTCACATAAGTGTTCACATTTTTTTACAAACGTTAGTCAAAATTGTTTGTGGATATTACTTTGATTTACTCTCTAAATAAATTGAAAGTTTGCATTTGAGTAAAAATTGAGATAGCTAGTTTTTAACTAGATCTTCAATAGTTTTTAAGTCGGTCTTCTAAGTCCAATAAAATAGATTTTGTAAATTGCTCTGTCTGTGCGATCAGTAAATCTCAAAAACCAACAGAGATGTAGTAATAAAAATCATATTTCAGTTCCTGTTAAATCTGAGACGAAACAAGCTCGGCGCCAATATTACACTTAGAGATTACTTTATCTGAAAAACAAACCTGTTTTTTTGCATTTTGCTAGAAGTATGTTCAAACGATTCAAAATCTACAGTTTCACGTTGTTTTACAGTTGTCCTTTTTTTTTATCGTTTTCATTAAGATATTATATATATATATATATGGGAAAACAAGACTAAGATCTTTCAACCGTAACAAGCGCAGTCTTTGTCAGTGCTTGTTACGGTTGAAAGATCTTAGTCTTGTTTTCCCATTTCTTATTGTGGTTTGATCATTGATTGTTATTTCACGTGTTTTTGTGAAATGTTTATATATATATATATATATATATATATATATATATATATACTTTAACACAGAGAAAAGAACACAGAAAGACACTACAGAACTCACTTCGATATTTCGACATCCGTCATCATCGGGAATGATATACCCATATCTATCCATGCTAATTCCCATGACCTCCCTTTCAATGATCGTTTCAGGGTACAAATCCACAAACAAATCCCCGAGTCTAATTCCCATGTCACTCTTAGAGCTTCCGAAGAGGCATTCATATGCCTCTTTGGGGCTTGTTCTCCTCCTGGTCTTTACCTGTACCGTTAATTTTTTTTTTAATTTTATTTGCATTCTTATTATTTATTGTCTTCATTATTATTTCGTATTATATACTTTTTATCTTGTTTTATAAATAAATATTGGAGGGATTTCTATTTTTGCTCTCCTCCGCTGGGGGGCAGCATTGCGGTGGTTCCACGAGTTACTCTGGAGGCCAGTAGCAGTTTGCTTCTCAACGCAAACTTCTCGCGAAGCACTTCTTCCCGATGACGACGGATGTCGAAATATCGAAGTGAGTTCTGTAGTGTTTTTCTGTGTTCTTTTCTCTGTGTTAAAGTATATATATATATATATATATATTTATTTATTTATTTACTCTTCATTATATAATCTAGGAGGCCTCAGAGCTTATTTTCTCTTCATTCTGATTCTGCCTACGACATTTTGTCTCATATACATATCTTAGGTGTTGCTGGTCTGAATACTGGGCGGTGACGATTAATTAATGGGTAGTGCTTCATGATTTTCATGACTTCATATATTTGCAGTCTGGCTGGATCATTAATTTTCTTTAAAATGATGGTGTTTTGAACAAGGTCCTGGCGGGTGAGTTTTCTTCCATGTTCCTCGGAGGTGTGTCTGGCGATGGCTCCTGCTTGCAAGTGCATGGTCAGTCGTCGTGAGAGTGTGGTCGATGTCATCCTGGATATTTGGAATTGTCCAGGAGCTCACAATCTCCGATATTGCAGTTATATTCGTATATGACATTGACCTTTTGCATCTCCGGGATGACTGCATCTGGGCTATTTTTCATTATCAGGTTAGCGGTGGTTCTACTTTTATAATAAATATGGACTTGAAGACGTTCATTTTCGTTATTACATTTAACATTCCTGCGGATAATTTGTTTCAACACTCTCTCATCTTGTTTATACGCCTCTGTGTATTGATTCTTATAGTACACCTTATGGACTGTGCTACTTCGGTCGATTGTTTGATTAGCATTGTTGGTTTGAATTATTATGTTTTTCAGAGAAAATAAGAGTATTTTCTTGTTTTAAATTTAAAAATTTGGCTTAAATGTTCAATGTAGAAGGAGGTGAAGTAAACGATGTAAGAAATCCACTGGCTACTTGAACAAAAGCCATGTTCTCTTGCAGGAGAATATTTCCTATCAATAAATTTTTTACTTTGGCTTTTCAAAAATGTTATTACTACTGTAGTTATACTGATGAGATTATTTGCATCAGTGATGTGATATACAAAAATAAGCTTATATATTGATAAGTCGATCAATCATTACTATCTGACTACCTCAGGAATGGAAGACTAATAAACATCTCCCATTTAGATGTTTACATTATGCTTAAATGAAACATTATATCTTATATACCCAAGGAGATTGATATTAAATTTACTTATAGTAAAGTTGAGTGTAGGCCACTCCAGATTTTTTTTAATGTTTTAATGGTTCTGTTATTGTAAGATTTGTTCTACTTTATTCTTAATATAAGACTCAACCCCGATTTGTTATCTGTAGAAAGATTTAGGACATACTCTGAGTTTTCCAAAGTTTTTAGCGGGAGTTATAAAATATTTAAGTCACGTAGTAGTGAACATCCGTTATCCTGGCTTGCTATTTAATTAAATTTTAAAATTGTTATTTCATGGTTTCTTTTTTTTTCCTACAGTTTTCAGCAGCTTAATTTTAAGGAATTCTTTTTCACTATTGAGTGCGTTATCTTGTTGTATTTTAATCACAAAAGTAATTATTAAATCATTTATATCTAACAAAAAAGAGTATTTTATTTTTACTTGTGATAAGAAATATAATTCATAAATTAATTAAATACGTCTAAATATTTTGTAAGCAGTACTAAAAGAAATAGATTTACCTGCATTAACTGATAATTATATAATGGTCAATTTTGAAAAAGTGTTTATAGATATATGGCTACATAAAAATATTTTTGTTATTTTTTGTTTTCCTGCTTTTTCTGAATTGGTTTTTTGAAAGTAAGAATAAGTTGACGTTCGTTTTAATAATAATTGGATGAAACAATATCAGCTACTTACACTGAACTCCTTGGATTGGTTATCACTTGAACATCTCTTACATTGAATATGGTTATTCTAACGTTTTATGATAAGATTCTAAATATTGGAAACATAAATTAATATGAAATGAATTATTGACAGCTTTATTATGTCATGATAATTCTTTAATGCTTATTCACAAGTAGAAACAACTACATATGTAAGATGGACTAAATACTTACTGAGCTCTGCTATGTGCTGTTTCTCATCGATTGTGGTAGTCAAAGAATCGTTGTTTTAGTACCCATAATAAAATAATCAACCAATAATTTATTTTTATACTGATGAATTTCCCTAAGTATTTTGTAGCATTAAATTATATAAATTATATACATATGCAATCAAAAACTACAGTATTAGTTTTATCCAAAGATCTAATAAACAAAACTAATGCGTCCATGTACACTTGACTTGTATAAACGTATATAAACATATTAGTGCAACATGTAATACCTTGTGTGGAGCACGTTTTAATAATGAATTTAAAAAAAAAACATATGTGTATTTATCATGAATGTACCAACTCTAAGGTTAATATTTGCTAGTGACATATCATGTCAAAATAGTTTTTTACAACTGTCTTTTATAAACTAAGAAGGTTTAAAAGTGAGTTTTTTTTCAGTAGAATGGGTAGATTGTTTCTTAATTGGTATTCGCTTTAATTTTGGATGAGAACCAAAATGATTTTAATAATTAATTATTGAAAAAAATATTGTTTAATGAAGATTGACCTTTTTCTTTCGTACATGGAATATAGGTATATGGTATGATCAGTTAGAAATCTGCTCCTCATGGATAGATTGAATAGCAGTAATTTTGAATCTGCATGATTTTTGTCATGCTTAGTTAGAATCATTATAGTTTCATAAGTATAAGGTATCCGTTTTCTTTATTTTTGGTGTTACTGTGGGGGAAAAAAACAAGAAATCTTTAGTCATATTGAACCGTTTGTTTTGAAATATTTGTACCCTAATAAATTTGATTCATTTGTATTGTTCGTACTAACTAGTAAAGAAAATTAAATTACATATCCTTATACCTCATAATATGATAGATCACTTTTTATTTAGTTTATTAACCAGAAATAAAGTGCACAAACACAACTGTAATAATGTTATCAGGGTTATTTTTAACGGCACGAATGAACGAGCAAGAATTAAACGGTCAAAGAGTTCAACTAGCCGTTATAATTCTGCTCAATAACAGAGACAGTCTTCCCCCTGTACACTATATACCTTTTTCAGCTGAGATAAGCCCAAACCTTCTTCAGTTTACCTAAAATTGATATATTTTTTTTTGTTTTCTTCTCTTTTTTTGATTATATTCTTTTTCTTTTCCTTCATAACTTTATGATGACTCCGATTTGTCGACAGGAATCCTCTGTACTGGTAATGACAAGTGTCAAAATACTAAAGTTAGTTGTGCCTGTCGTGCGCATATGTGTATGAGTGTGAGTGAGTGATGGATGTAGTCTTTGGTTTGTTGTATTTTGTTGCTTTTAGTCATCATCTTTATTCATTATTCAGTGAAATATGAATTGTTTTACGCCATCATTGTTGTAGATTCTGACGAATTGCTGTTTTTATAAATTGCTGTATAAAGAGAACGTTTCTTTTCTTTTTGCTTTTTTTTTTTTTAAACATAATTGCGGTTATATTAAACATAAAACCAACAAAACCTTTTATCTTACTGAAAAAAATCATCTCGAGTCGACTTGGTAACAAATTGAAAAACAAGTATTAATACAAAAAGTGAATTATAAAATTTCAATGGATAAAATTCACAGTCTTTTATCAGTTGAATTCTTTTATTCCTTTGAATTGAAATGCTTGATTCTTGGTTCAAAGATAGAATAAGAAATCCTTGCATTGACAACACATTCAAAAAAGCTCTACTAAAGCTCATTTCAGAACAATTCCAATTGAATTGAGATCAAAACATCAAATTATAGACTTCCTTACTTTACTTCGCACCTTTATTGTATGCTCAACTCAATCAAACTTTGGCTCCTTACAAATTGTAATGCATTTTCAACTTCTCTTAAGAATGTAAATATTAATTAAAATTACCATGTATTTGTTTAAAAATTCCTAGATTTGTCACTAAATAATAATAGATGTGATCATTTTAGTATACATAAAAACTAAACAAGCAGCAATTAAATATCACATATTAAAAAAAAAAAAATTCTAAATTTAAAAATATGTTTACTATGTTTTATAACCTCACTTTCAGTTATCATTTAATAAATTCTATAATTATAGTAGTAAAATTTATGGGCTTACAGCCTGCAGCGACAGTTGTCAATCACATTAGATTTCGCATGAAAAAATATTATTATTATTACATTTGATAATAATGTACAACCGTATTCTGCAAATATGACGCGTTTGGTTATGAGCCGATTGAATGCACTCGAGGAAGTATTCTAAAAAATTATATCTAAAGTTTACCTTAAAAAAAGCTATAATCAATAAAATTTCTTCTTTGACTTACTTCTTTTTAAAGGAAAAAAAAAATACATGAACCACTGTTTACATAATGGTAGAGAAACATCCACTGACTTAGAAATCCAGAACCAATATCCTAATGCTATAACGATAAAAGTCCTCATACATATGAGTTTCAAACTAACTTCAAGCTGAAAGAATTTTTACACTAATACTATGAAAACACGGCCGGCATTTGGGAACCACGACTTTAAAAGAAACAGGTCCATGAATTTATTCAATTCCTTGAAGGAAAAAGAATAATACAATTCAAACAGATTGTTATTTACTTAAATAATGATTATCATCACTCAAGAAGGCAGCAAGAAAATTCAAATGTAATTTAGAAGATAGAATTTTAAAAAGTATAATAATGAAAATGTGAAGACAGTAAATCATAGAAAGGATGTAACTTCAGTTGCAAAATTTAACTGAAGCAACATTTACGGAAAACAAAATCTATCTTTTAGAGAAAAATACTATAAATTTTAGCCGTACCAGTAAGAAACGATGGGTACTATTGAATCCAAAAACTATAGTGCATTAAAAAGATAAACATCAGGCTAACAATTCATCGTATATCTTGAGGACCAGATGAACACAAGGTTAATTCCAAATACAGGGAGCAGATAAAAAAATAATGACAACAATTGCAATCGTGTACAAATTAAAAATTTATTGGAAGAATTAAAGTCTACCATATGGTTATTTATTGAAAGCTGAAAAATATTGCAATCGTTAGAGGAGGTAATATTGAGATTTTAAGACCATCAACGAACAGTAAAAATTCAACATTCTATAGCACAGAATAAATGTCGTTGATAAATATTGAAAACAATAATGGAACAATATGAGATCCATGCAGAATTTGAGATGTTTTAGAGAACATGTTTGATTTAAAAGTTTTAAATTTAACCATGTCTTATGTTTGTAAGGTAAATTCTTAATCAGTTAAAAACATGTCTCCTGAAATACTTATAGAAAACCCTCTTGAAATATTACGAAAGAGTATTCTATAATATATGTTACAAAATGCTTAATCAAAGTCAGTATAAACCTGTAAACCGAGTTATAGAACCGACCGAAAATTCAATTTTGATATATATATATATATATATATAGCAGATTCAATAATATATAGACCGTTTGATAGAATAGGTGTGTTTTCTAATCGGGATTCAGTCAATTTTCTAGGATAAAAAATCAAACTCTCATTGCCAACGTTTCGGTTTTATTAGTCTAGTCGAAGGTTTTGTCCGGTTAACATTGTTATTCCTTTAAATAATGTAAATTTCATTTTCTTAGTTAAAAAATTCTTACTTCTGCCTATGAAAAAGGTTTTAAATAAATATATAAATAAATAAATATATATATATTTCTTATTCTTATTGAGAAATGATAAATTATTAATATCTCTGCCTATCTTAATAGTAATTATAAAGCAAAGAATTTTATAAAAAGTGGAATGTTGTACTTAAAGCTGTATAGTTTACAATTACTACTTAATACAGGTGACTTTTTTTAAACTGTTTAGAGTTTTAGGTAAACTGTTTTTTTAAACTGTCATGTACAATTTAAAAAAAATTACATATTAAACTTCATGTAATATACACATGGTTATTTCTTGAACAATTCATGAACTGTAAACCATTGTTTACAGTTTGTGGTTTGCCATTTATCACTAGCTTTGTGAAGTCGAATAACATAGGTTTTTTTCCAGATTTGAGAGAAAGATAGTACTCTTTCTCAAAGATTGAGAGAAGATAACCAATTAAATTAGGAAAACGATTTCTAACAAAAATTGTAGAGATATTGTCATTGAGATTTATTACTGCTTATTTTAGAAACTGTGCTTGGTATTGCTGCTGTATTTATGTATTTTATCAATAGAATTGATATGGAGTTTATCAGGTAAAATTTAGACAGATCTAATTATAGATTTGCTGCTTCTGTAATCAAGCAATGTATAATTTCTTCAATACTCCCATATTTTGGAATAAGTAGCTAAGATATCAAATTATTTTTAAACAACCACTGAAACACCGGGACCATGAAGTTTATGGCTTGTTTTATCATTTCTGTCATCCCTATAGATATTACAGCTATCAAAAGCAAGCTCAAAATTATTAGAAGTCAACCAAGTTTCAAGGTGTATGATGATATTACATTCAAAACTTGTAACAGCACTTCTAAGTTTATTCGGCTTGGTGGTATCCATTCCACTAACATTTTGATACATGAAATAAAATGCTTAATTGTGCTTTGACCTATAACTTGATGGTAATTTGATGAAGTTTATTCATTTTTTTCAGTTGGCCATTAAAAAGCTTAAACACAAAATCAGTTTTACTAATTTAACCAAAAAATCAATAGATTTTTTTTCACAAATATTTTCACCTGTAAAATTTAAAAAATGTTTATAATATACATATGATTATTTGTGTAATATCTGTGTGTATGATGATGTAATTATCTGTAGCTGGTTATACAACAATTAATTGATTGTTTAATGATTTCTTATTTTTCTCAATTTTGTTGATCTATGAAACATACTTTAAATTAAGTCGAAAAGTCGGTACTGTATCTTTAATTTAAACCTAGAGTACTGTGCAACCCATCATTTGAACGTTGGCATTAAAGCGGCTTTATCTTCAATTTTAAGGAAGGTAGTAAATAGTGGATTGATATTTTCCTGACCATAATAAACTAATGAACTAAAAATTATAACTAAGAGAACAAATATTTGAAAATATTATCCGTCATATATATATATATATATAATATATAATAATTATATATATATATAAAGATAAAAGATAATATATATTATATATTAGTTTTTATCTTATTATATTAGCTTTTAAATACTGTTTTGTTTGACCAATGTATACTGCATCGCAATTTTCACATGGAGTTGAATATATAATATTACTACATAGGAATTTATTAATGGGTGATTTGAAAAAAAAAATACTTCAATTTAAACTTTTTCTAACTTTGTATGCAATTTTTATGTTGATACATTTGAATACCTAACTACGTTGCTCTGATAACCCTTTTATGTAAGTTAGCAACCTATATTGTGTTTGATTTATGTTACCACTACCCTAGATCACATTCTTTTTCAACTTATATTTCAAAACTTACTGGAGGAATAATTGAAGAATTAAAATTCAGTAATCGTTATTTTGTTGAAAATTGGTGGTTGATGTTGGTTCTAAAAGAATATGTTACTATTTTAAAAAGAAAAGAATACTTCACTCTAAGTAAAATGGAGTAATAATTAACAGTGGTTATAATCGATGTTTACGAATTTATACTTTTTGTGATAAGAATATACGGAATGTATCTTCCATCTTCTTGAGACGATACCTGGATTATGTGTGTGTGTGTGCGAGTGCGTGTTATAGGTGTGTGGGTAGATAAGGTATAAACAATTTTGTAATCTCTCTAGGTGTTAACACGTCTGACAGATCTTTATGAGATAAGTCAGGTAATTCATATATATGAATTATTTAAATAATACATATTTTGCGATATTCATTACCAAGTATGATTTAACAATTCACTTGATTTAAAACATAATGTCTAATAATTAATATTCAGAGTTTTATCTTATCTGAGTGATATGATACTGTTATTCTGATCTCGTAGAGGCATTTTTAATGTCAATAATAAGTATATCTGATACATGTAGTCGAAAGTCGGTAATCTAATTATGGTATCACTTTACTCCATGATGTAGGGTACTCAAAGTATATGTTATTTTTTTAAACCAATACATTTAACTAATTATTTTCCAACTCTTAAAATTTTAACGTTATTATTTTTTTTTAATTTATTATTAAGTGTAGTGATCTCGACAAAAATATATTGTAATGTTTTTTGGAATTTTAAAATTTCAGATTCGTGAAGCCATTTTCTATAAAGTCTGTCTGAGATAGTTAGGGGAGATTGCAGTGGCAGTCTTCGTAAGGAACATATATAGACCCAAATATTGGCTCTATGTAATACTACTCAATGAACATTCTACATTCGAAGTCATAAATTTTGCCAAAATCGAGTGTATTTGGAGTAGGGATATCTTTAACGAGTACCTGACATCATACAGGATTGGGACCGAGGGTTTAATGTCCTCTTTGATGGACAACGTGCTGAAATTTATTTAGATCGTACATGAATAAATCGAGGGTCAATGTGGGTTTTGAACCTCGGACCTAACAGTCCAGAGGCAAGCACGTTGCCACTGAGTAACCTGACCGCTCTGTCTGATATACTCACGCATATGTATAAGATATATGCTTCAGTATGTTTTTTTTTTAAAAAATACCGTACTTTTATTTTTTAATAATTTAATATGTTATGATATTTTTTAAGAAATATATGTTTCATATAATAGTAATTCTGCGATGAGCCCAAACATGAAATACAATTTCAAATCAATACATTCAAGCATTTGTATTGTGTTTAAAAGATAATATGCGGATTCGAATGCAATGTTTGGAAAATAATGTGAAATAAAAGCGTTGGATGTTTGGTGTACGTATTTAGGGAAAGGTAATTTAGTGAGATCGATACAGTCAGACGAACTTTTTTTTTATTGAATTTTAAAATTGAATAATCTACATAATCGTGATTGAAATTAATTTCTATTTAATAACTGTGCTTATCGTTAACACTTAAGCTGTTTTATTCTGAAAACCTAATAAGATAAACGCATATTGATTTCATGGTCTACGCCAGTTATATGTGTACATTTTACTCTTTGCGTTTCTGCTTACTTATCACAACAGTTTTCATATCTTAATGATGTTGAAAATGACCTGTACTGACTTGTGGTAAAAAACCCTTACTCCAATTACATGTGACTAGAGAAAAACACATTCCTTTTAATGTCAAGACGTTATTGGTTTGAATTTAGTTAAGAATTTGCTAATACAAGTGAGACAAATTTATCATCCACACAAATGGATTGCAGAAATCAATTGGACTGATGTGTAAGCTTTACTTTTGTGTTCTTCCCTTATCTATGTACAATATGAGGTTACATATTAATAAATAAGTTAAGTAGAAACAAAAATATATTTTTAAACATTAACAACAGATTTTACTATGTCTGAAAATATGTCTTTGGACTTATTTCATTTTTATAAATATATATTACTTTCACGCGAATAGAATACACACCCGGCTTGTTATTCTATATTTTCAAGGAAATAAGCTTTATGTTATTCTGTCAGTCCCTTCGCATATTTTAGAGTTACTGTAACTGAATCAACTCATGTATTCATTCACTTCAGTAATTTCAACCACTCAACCCAATTTCTTAACCTGAAAACATTCCACTTACACAATGTTTTAGATAAGAGATATCCAAAAATATAAGAGATATACGACTATTTAATTAATCGAGAGAATAAAAAGACGCTGACATGGTGAAGAATGTATTAAAACAACCTTTTAAACAGTAAAATATAATAATAATGTACTAACTTGTGGTAAAAAACCCTTTCTCCAAATACATGTGACTAGAGAAAAACATATTCCGTTTAATGTCCATGTTATTCTTCTGATAATTTTAGAAGACAACTTCTTACACATTATTTAGAGGGTAATGCTTTCTTTAGACAATTTATTCTATGTGTTTATTAGAAATATTAACTGACAACGAAATGTACGTATTGCTGAACCAATAACAACAATCTAGAACTAGCAAGTTTGCTGCTTGATGCTGAAGCAGCTTGCATAAGCGATTGTATTATTTTGAAATCAAATGATTGAAATTGCTCATATTTGCTTTTGAGGTTTTTGTTAAAGTAGCATTTTGTTAATACAACTGAGAGTCCATCTATATAAATAAAATAATGATTTTGTCTGTACATTGCTTAGAACTGACTCATTTCAAGTTTTCTTTACGTTTCATACATTGGAGAAACCGAATCCACCCTTAGAAAAATTTCTGTCGGTTTGTCGGTTTGTCTGTTTGTCCGCAAAACTTTGTCACAAGTAAACTCAGCTACCATAAGACATATAATGCTGAAACTTTTACAGTAGATTTGAGTAGGTCTAACTTAAAATATAAGCTCTGAATTGATTGGAAATTCAACGTAGAAGTGAAGTTATGGACGTTTAAAGCAAAAATGTTTGTCACAAGTAAACTCAGCAACCATAAGACATGTTGAGCTGAAACTTTGACACTGGATTTGTGTATGCCTAACTTAAAATATGGGCTCTAAATAGATTCATAATTCAGTACAGAAACGAAGTTATAGGGCTTTAATCGTATTTTCCTAACTTCACAGACAAGTTTGTTTTGAAAATACACAGGTGTGGCAAGTAGGTATTGTTAGTTGATTTTAATTTCATTGGAGCATACGAATATATTGCGTATTTGACATCTTTGAAAAAGTGTTTCCCAGAGTTGAGGATGTACTATCTATTACGAATAAATAGTTTTGTAAACGAGCAATTCTCAACTCTTAATATGAACAGGCAGGATAAATCAACAAACAAGTTCTTACGCTATATCATACCGAGGAAAGAACTTACAAGTCAATAAAGAGATTGGATTAGTGATGAAGAAGCAGTTCATTATCTAATTGAATTTCTTGACTCTGAATTTATTTCTCCTGGACTGCCTGCTCATGAGTAAAAACTTAAAGTAGGAGAACCAATCATGCTGCAATTTAGTAGCAGTAACAAATTTCATGTTACGAAACATGAGTGCCCCAAAACTGTGCAACGGGACACGACTCTGAGTTCGTGCTGTACACAGATATGCCATAGAGGCGGACATAATGACTGGATGTGGTATTGGGGAGTTTGTGTGTATACCACGCATACCATTGATTCCGAGCCACTGTCTGTTTTCGTTGAAATGATTGCAAAGTCCTGTCAGAGTCTATTTCGCAATGACTTTAACTAAGTCACAAAGGGAGACTTTATCTAACGCAGGAATTCAAGTTAGCGAGACCAAATTTCGCTCACATGGTTAACTATAGTTTACTTGCTCAAGGATCAGAGGTTCCAACTGTTTGTTCTTCCGTGAACCTGAAGGACAGACAGCTAATGTGGTGTATACAGAGGCATTTGTTTAACACTGTACTAATAATGGTATTTTCTACAATTCTATAATTTCTAATTATAGTATTAGTATAATACTATAATTGATATTTTGGAATACCAAGTATAATAGAATTTTTGATTCCGTCAAAGACGGGTACGTTTGCTAGTAATAAATAAATAGACAGTCCACAGTTTCAAATATTAAAATTACTCATATCAAAGACTTATTTAACTCTAATAAAAAATACTGTTGCCTTTAGAATGACAACGTAAATGAATAAAAAATTCAACTCAACTGGTCATCCTTCCAGTGTTTCATACGAGTCTAACACATTAGTTAAAGGTATAAAATCTTGACGAAGATTGTATTAAAACCAAGGACCAAGGAATTGGTTTTTAAAACCAATCTGTTGGGCTGGGTGCTGTAGTTTCATCTATTTTATGAAATATTTCCTACCATTTTCAAAACTGTAAATTTTTTTTTGGTCTGTCTGACTGTGGTCGGATACATTTTTGTATACGAAATATTTTAATTTTCACAAGTTACACTGTTTGACACATCCTACTGAAATTGTGAGCACTATAGTTGATACTACAGTAGTGAATGTTACTTTTTTGGGTAATGTTGAATCATGGGAAGTGTACTTTATCAAATATTTGTTAAAAATAGATCTGATGTTGACCTGATGTTCTCGAAATTCTGCAAAATTTGAAATTAATATTTAGTATTGTATTAATATGAACATTAGCTCACGAACATTTCATAAATTTAGAATAATATAAGAAGAAATATTACTCTAAAACGAACATCTATTACATTTCAGATGTACTTACTTGACAATTGCAGTATGATTATTTTTTTGTTATTACAGACAAAGTAGAGATAAATTGATTAGAATGTATCATCTTAATTCATAATTTTTCTTCCTCACGTTACGTTCATTTTCAAGAGAGACACTGATAGTTTTTGAACTGTTTCCTATATTTATGCATACATAGAAATTTGGTGGAAATAACATTTTTTTTCTCTTAAACCACAAAAAAGTCTTGAAATGTTGACATTATCATGGAAGTTATAAAAGCAATAAATAAAAAAAACTATTGGATATCTATAATAACGTGAAATATTTTTTTTAAATAAAATATAAAATGTTTCACTTATAATGGAATCTGAAAGATTTCAGGAGATACAAGCCATGCCAATTGATGGATCAAAATGAAATTATATCTAAAGATAAAGCATTATGTGGAAAACGAGTAGAGATATTTTTTTTCAAAATTACAGTTGTACGTGTATACAGCTATGCCGCTACATTGGATTTGTCTACATTTATTTACATTGTTTACTCCGGCTTGGATATTTTTGAAGACATGAACACTTGGAATGAGGAAACTAAGGCTTGATTCAGTATATAGAAATAAATTATGAAACTGTTTCTAGAAAGATTGGCATGGAAAGGCTAAGACAGAATACTGAATTCAGTAAAAAAGGAAGATCTTTTTTAAAGTGGAGGCGACGGCATGGCATTATGGTCCTCTGTTTAATATGTCGCTGGTAGGCATATATATAAATATATATATATATATATATAACATTTTAACTATGTACAAGTAATCCAGATGGCAAATCAAAAGTGTTATTGGCCAGTGTCACTGAAGCAAAGCGCATATTTTCCTGAGGACAACGGATGTCGAAATATCGTGAGTCTATAATGTTTTCAATAATTTTTTTTAAAGAGAGTTGTCAATTTTCTTTTTTCAATAGCACTTGAAGTGTTACATTACTATCAGTATTTATTATACACAGTTTTTATTTACCTGTTGCTTAAATCTTAGCTGCCATAGCTATAAATTTAAGTTTTAATCAATAAAAGGGGAAAAAAACTACTGGTTTAAGAAGAAATAAAAGGGTTTAATAAAATTGATCGATCATGTGAAAAACAACAAAGTGGAGCAAATTGTGGTACTTTTTTCAATGATAAGCTTTATGTCCAGATGACACAATACATTTTTTTCATAACTATTCTAAACAAAAATAATGTTTTTTTTAATTTATTATTCACAAATAAAAAACTGTTAAAACAGTAAATACAGAACAAACTTTACTATTAAGTACATTAAAATGTATATAGAAAAGTAGGTTAACTCTATTAATAACAAAACAAATCAGAGAAGTATTATAAACGTGATTTACCATACCCTTTAAGATATGCTGAAAACCATGAACAAAATTTATGTAATTACATTATGGGAAAGTAGGTCATATTATTTTATTCTAATTAAATGCATTATGAATTTAAGATCATTCCTGCTTTTTAGCAAAGAGATCTGCATTTAGTATTGAATGCTCAAGTTATCATTTGGTTATGATTTTGTGCTTTACAGTCTGATGTTATAATATGATAATGAAATATACGGAATGCAGTTGTAGTTTTTTCAGTGAACTGATGTATTTTTCTTTACTGCATCCTGTTAGTCTTCATCAGTGTGGTGGAACCAGAGTTCACGAATTTAATCCGTTCCTGCTACCACTCGATATTTAAAAAATGTAATATTTGTAAAAATTGTCTACATTTAAGAATGTTCTCGAAGTGAGAACAACGATGTCAAAATGAATTCTTTTTCACAAAAACTGCTGGTGAGTGCACTTTTTGTTTTTACAAATTTAGTAGGTAGTTGTTTTTCAATTGAAATATTTTATCTCGTTCGCAAAAAAAATCAACCCCTAGAGGCTTTATTTGTTTTCCATGGTAAAGTGTAATGATATTGAAAAAAATCAATTTTGAAATCTCGACGGTCGTCTGAAGGTCCATTTTTGAAGTTTTCTTGATGATACCTTTGTGTGTGTATGTTTCTATGCGTGGGTGAGAATTCACGTCTTATGAATAAGCTACAGACCACTCTGTTTCATGAATTTATTAAATGTTTATTTTTTAATGATTGATGAAAATTTGTTTTTGTAATATTTTCTGAGTGTCATCTTTTTGAGTTATATATATATATATATTCAAGAATACGATCTAAAAAGGACAACAAACGTTTCACAGTAAACTATTGGTACACAAGAAATAGAAAACAAACATTAAATTTACCTTAGTTTACTCTGAAATGTATACATATATTTTTTTCTGTATTTTATTTTGTTTTCTATTCCTTTTGATTCACTTACTTTTGCCAACTTTGTACTTAATTTTATTTTCAAATCTTATCTACTTCATTACTTCCAGACCGGGCGCACATGTTGGCACAGTTGGTTGGTTACCTGGTCGACTATCGGCCTTTGCGTCTCTGGTGTGCTTCAACATCTTTCGATTTTCTCCTAAAGACAAATTTCCCAAGAGTTTGAATATTTAAGAAGCGTTACTATATTTCGTATTAGAACTTGTGTATGTCTAGTTTGGGTCATCTTTTCGATTTTAAAGTGAATATAAACATACTAGATGTACAGAAAGAAAACACACAAAAAAATATCACAGAAACTCACTACTACCGACCGCGTCGTTAGCAGGTATAGAGACAAGAACTGAGTCACTCTGAATATAATAATAATTTATAATGAGCTTGTTTTATCGTTATAAAATAGGTCACTTGACCAAATCCTATTTAAACTAACCTCTGATAGAAGGAAACTTATTCGTAATATCTAATATCTCATCCAGAACATTGTGTCTGCCCAGGCTGCAGTTTACTTTAATGTAAACAAGCATTAAAGTGTGTGCCGATGGGTTGATGATTTTGGCGCCAATTCATCATACAAAATATCTGATGTTCTAATGATGTTCTAAATGTGGCCTGTTTAAACATGTTCCATTCCTTTTTATATTCTCTCATACGGTTAATATGTTGAATAGATTTTTCAAAAGCCCATCAGAATATCTGTCAATATTTTTTATAATGCATAAACTAAAATAAATTAAATCATGTAGTATTTTAAGAATAAATAATATCAATTGAAATAAATTTACAATAAAATGAAATATAAAAGCCTTTACCAAATCTCAGTTGAACCATAATAAAACAAAAAAGCCGAATCATGGAGTAACAGAATGGATTACAAACCTTTAATCGATTTAGCAGTGGACATATTAGTCACCCAGAGAGTGGAATGCAGTAAGTTTGGGGAGACTAATATTGAAGGGGTTGAGAACTACCGCAGAATAATTTGGTTGGACTGCGTGTTCCTTGAGATGTGGTGTTCACCAGTAAAAGATTTGCTACCTATGTACACTATATATATATATATATATATATATATATATATATAACAGATTGAATAATATATCGACCGTTTGATAGAATAGGTGTGTTCTCTAATCGGGGTTCGGTCAATTTTCCAGGATAAAAAATCAAACTCTCGTTGCCAACGTTTCGGTTTTATTTAAAACCTTTTTCATAGGCAGAAGTAAGAATTTTTTAACTAAGAAAATGAAATTTACATTATTTAAAGGAACAACAATGTTAGCCGGACAAAACCTTCGACTAGACAGTCTAGTCGAAGGTTTTGTCCGGCTAACATTGTTGTTCCTTTAAATAATGTAAATTTCATTTTCTTAGTTAAAAAATTCTTACTTCTGCCTATGAAAAAGGTTTTAAATAAAACCGAAACGTTGGCAACGAGAGTTTGATTTTTTATCCTGGAAAATTGACCGAACCCCGATTAGAGAACACACCTATATATATATATATATATTAATGAAAGAAACATAAAGGTAGACGCTAACGTAAATCAATTGTCGTCATCAGAAGTTGAAGTTTGGACATGGAGGTAGGGTGGTACTCAGAGGTTGGGCAGGGGTCACCAATATAGTCAAAATTAATGACAAAACCAGTAGTATACAACCAGAAATAAATCTGACTTCTTATGATTTTGTATAGTAATATAAATCCAAATAACAGAAAATATAACCATTTTTAATTTATTTTTTATTAATTTTACAACTGTTTTATTGTTTCTTTATATAGATTTTAATTTTTTTGGTTAACTAATCTCATTTCACATCATAATTAAACGACAATTTTTTTTTGTTTTTTTTGTGAAAAGTAGTGTGGATGAATGGTATAGCTAAGGCTAATCATTAAATTAGTATGGATTCATATAAAACAATGGTTACTAACATACCAACAAAGGTTACCTAGTGCATTCTATATTATATATCTGGCGATGGATACGGCTTATTTTTTAAAGTAAATCATGTTGTGGTATAGAAATAGACTCTGGTATATAACAAATAATACTAATTTAGTTTTAATTTTTTTTATATTTATGAAAAATGACAAGTACCAAACAAAAGCTGAAATGTTAACTACATTTTGTATTTAGTATTGTATTTTACTGATAATTGCTTTATGATTGTTAGGAGTAGGTTGACGACGAACACACTTTTAAAATGGTTATTTTGAAAGATTGTTTGTTCTCTGAAGTTGAAAGGACCCACATATTTACTTAGTTTCGGTGGAGGATTTCAATTAGTTTCTTTTGAACACATGTCCATTATCAACATTTGAATTATCACTATTATAGAGATAATTAATCAAAACTATTTGTAACATTCCTGTTACAAATATATAAACATTATAGCATTTTCCTAAAATATCACTCGGCTCTTTCTTCACTATTTGTACATTTAGTATCAGTTTTTAAATTTGTCGAAGTATTATAGTTAAACTATATAATATAATAACGAATTAGGTATTAATTTCAAACCAAAACATTTATTGAAACATTTTATGAAAAACATCATCTGTTTAATGTCATGTAACTGTGACAGCAGACGTAATGTGGCCGATGGCCTTGTTAGTACCCATTGGTACATGCTTGGTTACTCGTGATTTCAACATCTTTAAGGAAGAACCAGTTATTACATAGTATTACAGTACGATTTATAATTCAAACAGTTCTATAACTGGCTTAAATACGAAAATAAATTACACCAATTACAACATAAATAAAAAAAGATTATTTTTTATAAGACCGTAGACATTTGGTGAAATATCTCTCGGTTTAGTTATTCTTTGTCTGAGAATTACCCTGGAATCGATATTTCAATGAGTATGAGAGTAATAAAAAGCTTTCAGGGGAATTAAACATTTCCAGCTTCACACCTGTATTTAAAACATTTTAAAACGGATTATACAAAAATAATGTTGAAAGCAGAGATAATATTACTTATTGATTTTTTTCTTACTTTATGCATGAATGGTTTCATTTACAGATAAGCAGAGCTTTTTGAAAAGTATGTATATTTTTTATACTATTAAGCCTTGAGGGCAACATTATTGGATTACAAGTAGCACATTAATCTCACAAATGAAAATCCTTTTCGATAAAATTATAATTTTTTACGCCCTATCAAATGTAATATTTGGGTCCAAAATGGATAAAATTGTTTTATAAAAAATCATAAAGCAAAATAAAAAGAATCACTAGACTAAAAAAAAAAAGGAAAGAATATTTCATAAAACCTTCATGATGGCATTTCACCGAATTTGGACTCCTATCCTTCTTAAAGAGCAACTGAAGCATGTTTATCATACTCTTATGATAAACTTATGCTTCCTCTCGAAGATGGAGGCAGCCCAAAAACCAGTGATGTGTAATCGACGAAGTACAGGGTAAGATGTTTTGAAAGATTTTGAATTAATTAACAGTAATCTCAGTGATTCTAAGAATAGGTGTTTATCACAAAGATAACGAAGCATATTAGTGTTTATCAAATAAAACCACAGAAATCATTATGCATTGTTAGGGTTTGCTGATCATGGATCCAGAAATACTGAAAGAAAATATATTATCAGATATCGTATAAAATAGTCCTTGAATATATCTCGTTATTTTTAAAATTATAAATCTAAGCAAGAATAGTGTGACATAATTATACCCATATGTCATTATAATGTATTGTTGGACTAATTTAGAGGTGTAGTCGTTACATTAGGAATATTCGTTACAGATATGTAGTATATACGAGGCAAGTACAGTTACGGAACATTTAAAAATTATCTATATAATCCCTGTGTTATATATTATAGACAATCACCAACATGCATGTCCTAGCTCGAATCATTTTAGAGAGAAACATTAAACATTATCTATTAGTGGAAATATATTGCCAGATTGGGGAGTTTATAAGATTCTTTTATAAAGAAGAAGTTTTGGTATTCAAATAAAAAAGTTTAAGCCTTTCAAATGTTGGAGCGAAGTTTCACATTACTGCTGCAGTCATTGGATATAAAAATGCCATCCACTGAAATAGCATATCGATATATATTAGTTACGTTGACCTTGGAATTGATATCTATATTGGAATTCCAATTTTATGACTGACGATCACCTTGAAAACTGCATTAGTAGCAGTTTGAAAATAGTTATGTTGGAATTTGAAAAAACTAGGCAGGAGTTAAATTGAGAAGCGCTTTATCACGTTTATAATCTTTGTACACACTTTTTTGATTAGATGTTGTTTTCTTCTCAAAAATAAATCATTTTCAACCACTGGTTTTGTAATACTACACTTCAAAAATTTTACTGAAAAATGGAGTTGTAGAGATTTTGAAAAAATTCATTTTTGTTTGATATAATAGAGTAAAAGCAAGAATATATGCACAAATACAGTATCTACAGCAAAAAAAAACTCTCTCCGCAATCATTTTAAATCTAAGTTAATCACTTGTTTCTTCTTCAATAAAGTTTACATATATTTTACATTACTATCACCAAATCTATGAGCAATGTTTATGTTAAATATTTGACTCATAGAGAGACAAAAAATAATGGTATTTTTAATATCAACGTAACAAAAATTTTTACAACAATTTATAAATGTGTATTAAATTAATTGGTATAAAAATGTATGTAAAATTAATTACAAAAAGAAATCCCCTAGAACGCCTGTGTTGTTTAAGATCTCTCAAGACTTTACTGACACTGTATTAATCTATCAGACATGCTTGGAATCAAAGTATTAAGGTTAATGTTATTTGAAATAGTTTATTTCAGTTTATTTACTTGATATTTAAATTAGAATGAATAATAGATAACTTCTACATTTTTTGAGACATTTAGAAGTTCAATTAAAACATTTAATAACATGTATCTTCTTTAACAGGTATAAAGAAGTGCCTGATTTATTTCAGTTGAATAATAAGAAAATACAAAATTAGTAGGGGACGTTGTGGTTTGTATCATACGGAGAGCTGAGAATCAGATAACTGGGCAGGGGACGCAGGCCGGCGAAGGATGGCTCGAGCTCTGGAAGCAATGCTATCTTGGGCCAAAGAAAAGGCCATAGCCACCAGAGTGAGACCAAGAAGAAGGTAAAGGGCAAGAGTGAGGGTGGCATGAAGATGTGTAGGTCGAGAGGCCAAATCTCCTAGACTAATTGTGGCCATCGCAGTAAAGACGGCAAAAAGAGCCTCTGGGTATGAGGTGTCAGGTAGCCAGCGCGAAACGAGCCAAGCACCAGCGCAGAGATAGGCGGCAAGGATGGATGCGGTTACACTGTGAGGTACTCTGCACGCTGTGTGGCCCCAACGTAGAGGAGTGCGCCTACCGGGATCATTGTTTCCTGCCACCAACCTCCTAAAAAATTTTACTTTTAGTCAAACCAAATGAATAGCTGCTTTAAAAGATATTCAATTCTATAAAAAGAATAGGCTGAACATTTTGATAAAGAAACACTTAAATGTTAACTAAGAAACACTTAGTTTGTTAAACATATGACAAAATTGACAACCTTTGCTTGGGGATTTTTCAGTAAATTTTGGATTAATTACTGCCACATTTAAATAATTATTGATACATAATGGATTCTGCTAAGGGTTCACAGGTAACTGTACTTGCATTTATATTCACTCTTACCTTACAACACTTTTGACTTTTCTAGGTCAATAGTGTTTTTATCTACTATCCCAGAAATGCTCCTCATTTACATCAGTAGCAACGTAATGTGTTTGTTTCTGAAGAATTAATCACAATGATACTATATACCCACTTTACTTTAAAAATAAGACATTCAATTATTTTTAATCTCCATGAACTAGTAAGATATTTGTGTCGTTAAAGAGAAATCTAAGTAAAGCAATCTGAAAGTTTTGGAAGGTTTATTTCAAGGAAAATATTCTGTGAAATTTGCCTGCGTTTATTTATTTCGATAACAATTACAATAGAGGCTTGTTGTAAACATAAACCCCTTATTTCCTTCATGAATAGTAAAGTATTCATATATTATATGAGTATTCAAACATTAGAGTAGTAAACATAATAAATAATACAGATTGTTATAAATCATAACAAGAACAGGAAATGATTACAAATTTGATGTTTACAACTTGAACTTGGAATAGTAAATTGAAATAATTTGCAAGACAGCAGACTGTTCCTTAACTAGCTGAATTTCAATGTATTTAGAACGGTGCTATCCCTTTAATTTAATCGATAGTTGCGTGGTATCCTGAACTGACAATCTTCATTTGTCTGGACCTAGAAGGCATTAGCAGTAATTAGATCTTCTTCCCTGGTACCTTTTTGTCTAGAGGCTTTAAACTTGAAAATGCTATCAGAAATTTAATTTCCACAAGTAATTTTAGTAAGCTTCCTCTTTACCTTACGAAGAACCTCCTAATCTCATGTGAATTTTTGCTATTTCTTTTTTAAATGTTCTCAAAAGTATGAAACAATGTGGGTGTACTAAATAAAAAAGTTTAGAGTAGCCTACTCTCAACTTTACTACAACTAAACATAATATCAAACTTCTAGGGTGTGTAATATATAATATATTATTTAGGCATAATATAAATGTCTAAATGAGAGAGGTTTATTAGTCTTTCATTCCTGGAGGTAGTACAGATAGTGATTGATCCACCATCCAGTACATATGATATTTTTTGTATATCACACCACTGATGCATATAATACCAGTATAGCTATAATAACAGTAGCAGTATAGCAGTAATAACATTTTTGAAAATTGAAAGTGTATATTTTGTGTTACGCAATAATCTCTTACAGGAGAACATGGGTTTGTTC
Organism: Hermatobates lingyangjiaoensis; assembly: GCA_026182355.1. Lineage (NCBI taxonomy): Eukaryota > Metazoa > Arthropoda > Insecta > Hemiptera > Hermatobatidae > Hermatobates > Hermatobates lingyangjiaoensis. The sequence goes on from JAPFBL010001618.1 coordinate 358,083, forward strand.
CAAGAGCCAGTGGATCTCTTGAATAGTTTATCTGACCACCACCTTCTACACTGAAGGTTTAAGATAAAGTTGTCCATTTAAAACTTAAAACTTTCGCTATTTTGTTTTTATTTTATGTATTTTGTGAAACGGTATCGTTGATTCAAGCTTTCAGATTGAATTTTTATTCAAATTTTTTTTTAGTCAATTTTTTAGAAATTTTTAGAATTTTTAGTCAAAATGTTTAAACTTTATTGGAAATAAATGTTCTCTTGTTTTAAAAATCTGAGGTTATTTTCATTTATTTTTATCGTAGCTTCAAAGATATTGCAAAAATTTTAAGACTCTAGAATTAGTAGTTTAGGAGAAAAAATGTAGTCTAAAAACAGGCTTTTGGCAAAAAATCTACTTTTCCATCATGCATATTTGCTCCCAAACAGTAGGGCTCATCTGCGCTATGAGGACCTTTACTTGTATAAAATATCAGCTTGATCCGTCAAAGATTCTAGACCGTAGTATGGTCACAAACTTTGGATACATACTTTGGATAAAAACTTCATAAAAGGACTTTTAGAACCTCAAAACATGTAATTCCGTCAGAATCTCGAAATCTTTTTTTTTCATGATCACTATACTTTACTGTAAAGTAAAAATGTGTCATTATGAAACTTCCATTACTTCCTGTATTTATATCTCATGCAGTCTGTGTGATGGCTTTTATATTGGTTCTGACACCAATAAGCAGAGATTACATATGAATTGTCAAAGGGCTTCTGCGTTACGCTACTGCAGAACTACAAATTGGTTTTAAAATGAATTGACAAAGTTTTAATAAATTCTTCCGAGTTTGAATCCTCAAAAAGATCCTTGACAAAGTAAACAATGCTACTTTAATAGTTTCTGGGCTGGCTAGCCAATATTTATCTCTTTGGAGCAAAATAAACTCTACAACTCAACCTGTATCATTAGGGCTTTTTTTGGTTATTTTAATTAGACATACATTTTGAATATATAGCTAATTCTTTTACTTCTTTTATTTTTATTCGTATTTATTGTATACTATTATTTATTATTTGGTTTTTATTTTACTTTGAAATTTTTCATAATTTTTTCCTTCTGTTTGCCCATGGTGGTCCGACGAATATAGCTGTATTTTCATAAGTTTTGGTTGCTTTCAATTGTAAATATCCTCTCCTCTTGACAATAATGTTTGGAATAAATATATTAATTTTTTTCAGTTGTATTTATAAATTTTTGTTGTTTTTGGATAATTGTCCTGAAAAACTGGTTCATATTTATGATATCAACATTTCAATGTACAAGTTAATGTATCAGTTCTCATGTACACAAGGGGGATGCGAATCCCTTCCTTCACGATATAATGGAATGACTGCAACAAATTTATCGGGGTGTCTTAAACTTCACCTATTTTGTGGAGCACCAAAAATGTATATGGAGAAAGCACATGGTACTTGTCCGACGAGGGAAATGTTAGTGAATGGAACTTCTCTCTTTATTACTAATAACAACCCCCTTCATTTGCAAATATTGGAAGCATTATTTATTAAAGAAAAATTCCCCTCACTAAATTGTCAAATAAATGATATGTTTCTCATTCCTTGTGCAAGAAATATTGTTTGACTGATCGTAATAAAATTAAACACAAAAAATAGTTTCTTATAAAAGGCAAAGTTTTTTAATTTATTTTAAAAATTTGCTTATTTGTTTGTGAATTAAACAAAATATCGTTTAACAATAAAGCTAGAACATAAAATTAAAACTTTGATCAAGATTTACCAGAAATTAATATGCAGAAAAAAAAATCAAGAATATTGACTTATTAACAGAAGCAATATAGTCTTAAAAAAAGACTCAACTTGAAATAATTCACTGTTTATTTTCGATATTTTTTTAATAAAAATTATTTGTAACCATCGCCACTGAGTTTTAAAAAGTCAACAACGCCATCTCCATCAAAATTAATATTTGACGTAGAATATTAATTCTGTTGAGAAATAATTATATAATTATATTATATTATATAAACCTTACAACATCTGTCTTAGTTAAACTGAAAATTATAAAATACATCTTAATGATTGGATATATTATTATAATGATTACAAATAGCAATTAAACAATAATAATGCACTATTATAATTATTATTATTATAAGCACTCCATAAATTTTATAAATCATGTTTGCACATTTGTAAGTGCACTAAAATTAGAACATTAATACCAATAATTAATCAATGATTTGTTAATAAGTTACTAAAGCTGATAAGGAGGAAAATGGAAACAAAAGACTGTCCTTTTGGGGCAATACAATGGTACCTTATGAACGTACCGACATACTAATATTTTGACATACGACGTAAATCTTGAATCAAATATGACTCGACATACGAAGATTTACTTAAGGAACTAAGTACAATTGAAGTGTTGTTTATTTATTATAACGAAACATTGTGGAAGTGCAAAAAAAAAGGAGAAAACTAAAGTGAGTAAAAGTGAAGAAGGTCAAGATGAAAACTAGAAAGAAAAGTAAAAAAAAATAAACAATATTTTCTCTGCACAACATACTAAACTAGGTTTCGTTTTACATTGAGTGAAGCATACAATTTCGAACAAGGAAAATAAATTGACTAAGTTACTCAATGTAAATTACAGTGCAAGGTGCTGTACGCTCCACATCCCATCGTAAAGGGCCTTCACACTATCCGTCTCATATGACCTTAATCAGCCAGTCTATTTGGTAAGGCGACGTTCTGTACTTTAATTCTTATTTATTTGTTTAAATCTGGCTAATTTAACTGATATATATTTATATGTATATGTAATTTTTATTTATACTTTTATGTATACAGTATTAATGATCAAACCACAAAAAGAAATGGGAAAACAAGACTAAGATCTTTCAACCGTAACAAGCGGTCTTCGTCAGAGTCAAAAACCCAACTGAACACTAGATGCAGAAAACATCTGGTGAGGAGTTGAGAAGAGTGGGAGGGAAGAGTGGTATTTTAAAAGGGTGAAAGCACAGGAAAGGACTAATGTCCAGAAAGGGATGTTTGGGGAAACAAAGGAGTACAGTAAGAAAAAGTAAAAAACTATCCGCTAGCTGTCAACCCTCTTTGAAGAGGCTATTGCCCTCGTGACGAAAGTATCAAGTTTCTTACTGTACTCCTTTGTTTCCCCAAACATCCCTTTCTGGACATTAGTCCTTTCCTGTGCTTTCACCCTTTTAAAATACCACTCTTCCCTCCCACTCTTCTCAACTCCTCACCAGATGTTTTCTGCATCTAGTGTTCAGTTGGGTTTTTGACTCTGACGAAGACCGCTTGTTACGGTTGAAAGATCTTAGTCTTGTTTTCCCATTTCTTTTTGTGGTTTGATCATTGATTGTTGTTTCACGTGTTTATGTGAAATCTTTGTATACAGTATTATTAAGGATTTTCGTAGGTCTTTGGGCAGTAGAACACATAAAACGAATTATAATATATTTTGATGGGCAAATTAGTTTTGACATACGACTATTTCGATATTGAAAGTCGGCTCTGGAACGAATTAAATTTGTAAGTAGAGGTACCACTGTATCAGGAATGTATAAAAAATAACGTAAGCGGGATCAGTGTTTAATTTTATATTAACCTTAAAAGTAATTATATCATAAAGTTTTCACGTTTACATCTTCCTAGAATGTACTGATAAAATCAAATTACGTTACCTGGTGGGTGGAGGTTGGGTTTCGTCGTCAGTGTCAACAGTAGTATCCGGCAAAGAGGTCTGTTCAAGAGCAGCAAGTCGACACACGGCTCGCCCACACCCGCCTCTCATTCCCACGACGACGCCGTGTTGGCGGCCTTCACCTCGCATTTCCCGCAGCTCCAGTCTCTCTGTAAGACACCTTAAAATTATCATCTAGTCTGGTCACCACTAAAAATAGGCATTCATTGAACAAAAATTATGAACTTTTAAACAATATAATAAATTATCTTTTTATTTTTAATTCAAAAATAAACTCTTTTAATATAAAAATAAACTAATTTCTCATACATCTGAGATAAAAAAACTACGAATAATTTACTTAACATAAAAAATAGCACATTTTTCTCTCCAAAACAACAAGGATTTAAAGAAATTGATATGGGTTGTGTTTCAAAACAAAAATGCTACGGAGTAATTTGATTTGTAGAGAATGTAAAATATTATCCCACGAGATTTTACAATGATGTAAAATTTTCCTAACAGTGATAACATTTTCCTAATTTTGAACCATTAAAATGGCTCATTCTATTTATGAATGGTTTTCTTTTATGAAAGTGTATAATTAATTATAATTATCCTTTAATGTATTAACATAGTTAAAGGATAATTATGTTAATAAATGTTTTATAGAATTACCACAACCTACATTCAACATTTTATAAAAGTGTTTAAACAACTTTTACAGACATTTTTTTATATAAAGAGCTTAATATTATTTTATGAGACATATTTATCGTTTCTGCGAACTCTTTTAAAAACCTGAGCTTACAGATGTGACCTATTTGAGAGCTCAGTATAGTTTGTTATTTATAATAAAGTCTATTAATAAATTTATAGTCTTTTTGCTTCTGTAGAAGTGGGTTCTTTGCAAGAGTCATACCGTCATAACGATGTTTATAAAAAAAAACTACTATGAGTTCTCGTTATGGATTCTAATGTAGTGATTTTTACTACCCTTTGTCTAAAAACTATACCAATTTAATTATTTTTTGATAAAAGTAATATTAAAAAGTCCAGAAAATAAAAATTATATTTGAAATATTGAATTTTAATTGTTCATTATAATAATAAATGGTAAAAAATTATTTTTGTATTTCAGAGGTAAGTCTTTATACTAAAAAGCTTAGCTTTGACATTATCAAGTGAATCAATCAACTTAGTAAAACATTGATTTCTAAATTAGAGACTTGAGACAACCCTGTGATAACAACTTGTCTAGGATGCCTGTGAAGTCAGTGGATTCAGTAGTAGCAACTAATTTTCAAAGTAAAGTGGTAACCATTAACTATTGTTAACATACAGTTAAAGGCGCTTTGTGTTAAGTTGTCCCCCAGTAGTTTTCTGTTTTCATGTGACTCAAGCTGATTAATTTTTTCATGGTTCTTTTCCTCATCGCCTTCCACTCAATAGCTTCATGCTACCATAAGTGGAATTACAGCCTAACCAAATCTGAGTAGTTAATGTGAAACAATCTACATATTATGACATGAGACATAATATAAAATTACCTTTTATTACCATAACTGTTTATGATCTTTTTTTTGTTAATTTTAGTTGATTATAACTGGCCCAAAAGTCCAATCATGCTTCACCATTCCTATTATGCTGTATATACTCATTAATATCTCTAAGAAAGCAAAATATTAAGTTATTTTCTTCTAACTTATGGTGGAAACTTAAAGAACGTTGTTAAGCAAGTCTTTACTAATCAAACATCCTTCGAGTGTGATTACGTGGAATAAAAAAGTTTGAAATTGATGAAAAATATACTAATCTGTTTTCTTTACATATTAACATATCCAGAATCCTTGAAATAACTATGTTTTTTTCATAATGGGATAAAAGTTGTAAAATAATGTCTCTCTCCTTAACCAGAGAAGGAAGATAAATGACTAAACGTTTAAATATGTCTCTTGACAAAGAACCACAGATAATGACAGATAGTTATTATCAAACATGGATAACTTATGATACATTTTTATTTGTGTGTGTCAAATTGTGCACTGTTAAACGAATAAACTGACAAACTTTTCAAAAATCACAAAAACTGAAGAAATATTGGAAGATTTGTGTAATTTGGAACTTAAACAACAAAACTTTAGTTAAGAAATGTTTAAAGACAGTTGTAATTAGTTCATGTTCAAGCTAATCTGAAGGAGTTCTATAGTCTACAAAATGCAGTCAAGAAAAATAAACTTTTCTGTTCAATGACAAAAGAAGATATTAAATTAAAATCTACTCTGGTGTTTGTGGAAGAAGGCGTTGTGGTCCTCTGGAGAATTTCCTCACATTTGTGCTGCAAATTGTATTTGTGAATATTCCATGAAAAAACTGTGTTACTGTTTGTGGTATTGGCATGTTATATCTTCTAAAATGTGTTTTACATATTTTATTGAATGAACAAATTACACAAGCAATTATTAAAATTTTACATAAGAAACCTTAGGAAGCCAAAGGTTTCGTATTTACGATTTACTAAGAAGCCTATAATTAAACCTCCACTATTATAATGTGTAAATGATAAATTGACATTATGTTGTTAATCATTGTCACATGTTCATTGTAATGTATTTTGAATTACTGATTTCTATTTCCATTTATTTTTTTTAACTTAACTTTAAAATAATCTTATAGATCGTAACAATTTCTACTCTTTATAGTATTGTCCTTCATTCCCTTGGTTACTTTCACTTCCAGTTCACAAAAACACAAGTAAAGGGGTTTTCTATCTTCTTCGACTTCTTATTAATCATTAAACTTCATTATTTTATTTTATTAATAATCCATACAAATAAAAGTGAAATTGATTTTGACAAGGCCATCTGGTGGATTGATGAAATTACGTTTGTGAGCAACTAACATTCGAAATAAACAAAAAAAGTAATAAATATTATTACACAAAACAGGAAAAAGTAGAAACATAATATTTTGTTAAAATCTGATTTGATCAGATTCTTGATTTTTATTTTATATATTTTTATTTTTATTTATATATTTTATACTTATTTTATTATATAAAAAGACTCGCATTTATCTTAATGTTGCATAGAGTGAATTTTCATTAAAACAAATTAAAGATAAACAAAGCATTCCGAGTTAGCAGAGTTAATAAGGCTATGATTCTCCGAGAGTATTTATAGACGACTTAGCAGATAATTTAAACCTAAAGCTTTGTCTGTGGTTGCTTCAATTGAGAAAGCAGGTTGTTCAGGTCCAGTTTGGTAAAGCAACGTCTTGGGTGCCCAGCACCTAACCAGTAATTAGGAAACTTTCTTCTCTCCTAACACACTTTACTAATCCAAACACTACTCTAATTCAGACCCAACACAAATCCGTCAGAGACTTTTAGAACCTGACCCAGTTCTAGTTCTTAATACAAGCTCATATGTTCCCACAACTAGATTGCTTCGTTAGATCTCTATTTTATATTAAATTCAAATGCCCCTAATACAAGAACGTATTTTAGTAGACATTTAACGTAAATGTTAGCTATTGATAGATTAAATTATAAAACATCTATTGAAATATACTGCAGTAGTTTACTGTGAATTCTTTTCTGTCAAGTAAACCAGATTTATCTATTGTTAAATAGATTTTGTATTAGTCATAAATATAACTGTTTTACTTTAAACAACTGTTAGGATATTCAGATGACACCATATTTTTACTTCAATATAAGTAAAGTATAGTGATCACGAAAAAAATTGATCTCGAGATTTTGACGGAATGCGTGTTTTGAGGTCCTAGAATCGTTTTATGAAATTTTTCCGATGATATCTGTGTGTGTGGGTGGTAGGTGGGTAAGAATGTATCCAAAGATTGTGGCCACGCTACGGTCCAGAATCTCTGATGGATCAAATTGATATTTTACACAAAAATGGACCTCAAAACTCCATTTTGTGTACTCCAGTACACAAAATGGAACTGTAATATTATTCTACATATCATAGTGTAGTTGAGTTGTATTGTTAGGGAGACATTCTGGATGACGCGAAAGTTATTTATTTTGCCAAAACCCTGTTTTTAGACAATATTTTTTTTCTCCTGAACTACTAATTCTAGAGTCTTGAAATTTTATGTAAGTGAAATAATATTCAATCACAACGTGATTGCTCAAAATATAGGAGAGAGTTCTTGCAGTCTTTTACTAAGTGTTTTCAGTTTTCCATTGAAATAATTGGTCTATTAGCAGAGTTTCTATTTCATTCAAAGCATTCATTTATATCGACCAAATAGTCAGTATAAAATTAGTATCTCTCTAATTTGAAGTTTTTGTGAATAACACTAAAAATCTATGCTAACAATTCTTATTTATATGAAGACCTTTGAAGTATGGACAACAGAATGATAAAAAAAAACTGTTTAAAAAATAAAAAAAATTTGCATAGATTTTTTATTCATTAATTTTTCTAAACATCCAGAAAGAGGTGAATAGTATTACAACCACTGTAGTTCAAACAATCGTTTGACTGGTAAAAGCAAAGGAAGAAAGGGACCAAAAAGTTAAATATTTTGTTGATAATGACAGATGACTTCTGAAATGAACAACAATATGCTCATAAATTGTTTTATTACTTTACTATAAGTAAAGTATAATGGTCGTGAAAAAAATCAAGTTGTTTTATGATGTTTTTCGATGATGATGATGATGATGATGTGTGTGTTGTTGATGATGATGATGGTGATGGTGATGGTGATGGTGATGTGATGGTGATGGTGATGGGGATGGTGATGGTGATGGTGTGTGTGTGTGTGTGTGTGTGTGTCTACCTGGGTGGGTAAGTGTGTATCCAAAAGATTCTGTAGATGCTACTGCCTATATCTAAAGTAGACGCTACAAAGATTTATCTAATCTTTGATAAATCTAATTAATATTTTACACAAAAATTGGTCTCACAGTTTAGATGTGCTGTATAGTTAGGGAGCAATTACTAATAATAGAAAAGTCCCTTTTCCAGACAAAATGTGTTTTTAGACAACATTATTTTCTCTTCAACTGCTAACTCAAGAGTCTTGAAAATTTGGCACTATCTTTAAAGCTACAAAAGCAATATCTAAAAAAATTCTCAGATTTTCAAAACTACTGAAAAAAAATTTTTTTCAATAAAATCTAAAAATTTTGACTTATCATTCAATCTGAAAGATTGTGAGAGCAATAAAGTTATCAGAACTGAATTTTTATCCTGGAATAATGGATCATTGCTTATAGTGTCAGATTTGTTGACATTTATTTACATGGTTCATATTGATTTAGAATTTTTTCAAGTAAATCGACTGAAACACAATTGATATTTAGAGGTTTAATGAAAAAATATGAAATGAGTTAATACTTTAATATGAGATGAAAGAACAATAAAATTCTTATATGTAAAAAATCTACATCAATCAAAGATATAATTTCTGATGCTCTCCGTGGTATAATGAATATGTCTAACAAAATGCTCTTATCAGTTTGTATGTTACACCCTTGAACAAAAATTAATATCACAGTTAGATTTTCTTCTGTTTATGAATTTTATTACCTTTGGGTAATTTTGAATTAAGAGGAATGGACTCCTTAGTTTTATATTACAAGCCTAAGTTTTATTTACAAGTACAAGCTTTTATAAAGCCACTATAATTTTTTTTTTAAATAAGTTATTTATGTAAAAGGTTATCAGGTTAGAAATACTGGTGATATTTTAGTACAGGTAAGATTTAAATTGTCCTGACGATGTGAATGATGTTTGTTTCGATCGCCACCAATTGGATTGGTAAGGAAGACGTGATTCTTGTCGGGGTTAGACTCCAGTTTGTCCAAGAGCTGTTAGTCTGATTTCACTCTCTCTGCCAAAACCGAGTTTACATTGTTTACATAGGCAGAACCTTCTTCGGTAACCTCTCTAAAACAACTTTGAATTGCAGGTCTATAAACGATCTATCAATAAATAACAAACTTCAACCATTACTGTTCGATTAAATTATTTTATATTTACTTTAATGTGCCGATAGTCTTTTATAATAAATAGTGTAAATTGTTATTGCATCAAGTAAACATTTATAAATTGAGTAAAATTGTTTTAATTAAGTATAAAACCCCAATGCTAAAGCAGTGAATTAATTTATTATTCCATATTTTTATCTTTTTGGATGAAGAGTAAAGAAAAACCTATTTAAATATCAAAATATTAAGCAATTAAGCAGGCACGATCAAAATTAATCAAACTAAAAATAATGTCAATTAATATATGTTTGTTTTAAATAATTTTTTTTTAAACTAAATAAAAGATTCATAGTAACTTCTGATAAGATTTAAATGAGATAAACACAGACAGACATACATACACGCGCGCGTACCATACATCAGTTACATGTACCATACACATATCAGTTCAAAAGATAGAGAAAATGAAGGTTTTTCTTAGATAAAGTTCATAATGAAGTCAACATTTATTTGGTTTGAATTGTAGTACGTCTAGTGGGTGCATGATTTGTCTCAAAATTAAAAATGAACTGTTTTCAAAAAACTATCTTCTTTTACTCAAATTTGTTGTATTATTTCTTCCTCTAAATCATTTGAATCTACCAAAAAGATACTGGCGTGGAATAAAGTCTGTATCTCTTGATATACTTTTTACGAGCAGTAAAAAGTGTGTTTATTGTTTAGAATTTTGTCAGTTGTTTTTCCTTTCATGCATGCTCAAACCTCCACATCCACAGACTGACCTGTGGCATCTTTCCTTCATAAAAAACTCTTACATACCTGTTTCCAGTTATTCATTCCAAGGTTTCCATTTTATAATAACTTAAAACTACAAATTTTACTACATGTTGCAGTTGAATACAACATTTTTTTTAACAACAAGATAACAAATTAGAATTTTATAAAAAATCAACAATGATACACAAATAAACTAAATCGTCATCAGTAAATAGTAAGAGATGCGTAACATTTTCTATATTAAAAAGCAAAAATGTATATATTATTTTTTTTTTAAAAACACGTTAACATTGCATGAAACTAAGTGTTTTAATAAATAACACCTAATTTCTGCAACAGAAAATAAAAACAATCGCTTATATTGTAACAGAATTCATATTCTGAAATTATAGTGATCCTCAACTATACAAAATCAAACTGGAAAAAAAATATAGAGTTCAGAGAAGCTAATAAATACATAATATAACATTCAGTTTCCTCTTGATGATGTGTTACAGTCAAGAATACCAATCCTTTCTTATTTTGAAAACAGTAGCGTCTGTAGAATTAATTGTGACATAAATACAACGTTTCTTATTCCTAACGTTCATTTTTTTAAGGAACTTATACAAAAATAAATATATTTGTGCAGTTTGTACTTGTTTTTTTGTTTTATGCCGTACTTGATAATCACTTCACGTAGGGACTGTATGAATTTGTTTAGGTTTCGTTAATATGAAATCATTGTAGTTTTAGAATGTGTTTTAGTCATTTGCCAGATGTATTCTGACCAAAATTATTATTTATCACTGTTTTATAGGTTGATGTACATATTTTATTTTATGAGTCATTGTCTTGAAACTTCTAGAAGTATCTTTCTATAAACACTTAATGTCATCAGAATATCGTGCAAACATAAATTTGAAAGAACGTACTTGGTTTATTACTTTACTATAAGTAAAGTATAGTGATCGTGAAAAAATTCGATCTCGAGATTTTGACGGAATTACATGTTTTGAGGTCCCAGAAGTCGTTTTATGAGGTTTTTACGATGATGTCTGTGTGTGTGTGGGTGGGTGGGTGGGTGAGTGAGTGTGTTAGCATTGCTTGTTACCACGCTACGGTCCAGAATCTTTGATGGATCAAGTTGATATTTTACACAAAAATGGGCCCCATAAAGACGAAGATCCCTATTGTTTGCGAAGAATTATGCATGATGGGAAAGTTACTTTTTTTGCCAAAAAACGTTTTTTTTTAAACATTTATTTCTCCTAAACTGATAACCCTAGAGTTTTGAAATTTTGACATTATCTTTGAGGTTACAAATGAAACAAACGAAAAATATATTCAGAATTTTAAAACAACAGGAAATTTTTTTTTTTAAATAAAATGTAAAAATTTTGACTTATAATTCAATCTCAAACCTTGTGAGAGCGATGCAAGCCATACTGTTTGACGGACAAGAATGAAACTATGCCTATAAATACACCATTATGTGTAGAATGAGTTGAGATATTTTTTTTCAAAATTACATTCGCTAATGGGGCGTTACAGTAATATTTCTGTTTTCAGAAAATGTTTTTTTGACGCTAAACGGCTAATTAAAAAATAATGAAAATTTGACCAAAAATGGAACAAAAAATTAGGAATTCATAAAAAAAAAATCATGAAATTTCAATTATGGGAAAGAGCAATAACGCTATAAAAACTGTTTGTTTATCTTAGACTAAGAGATCACCTGCTATACTTGTCGAATTTTTTATATTTTTTTACATTGTTTACATTGACTTAGAAATTTTTTGAGCAAATCCACTGAGATAAAATTGGTATTTATAAAGGAATAATTTAAATTGTTTATTGACTTATATGAGATGTAAGAGGAATAATATTGTGCAGGAAAATAATAACACTCACTCAGAAAAAATTCGTATATATGTTATTTGACAAAGGGGAAGGAAAATTATCTTATTAAATACTAAGAAGCTTATTATTATTATTATTATTTTAAAGATTAAAATCCCCAGGATAATAATTCTATAAAAGACCAAAAATGTAAATGATAATTCATAATTGGAATCTTTCGTTTAGAGATTAATAAATATAATTATCGTACATCTTTAATTAACAAAGCACCTTAAAACAACATTTTCTTTGCTGTTTAAGATGTTTTTCAGAGAAAAAAAGGGTATTTTCCTGTTTTAAATTTGAAAATTTTACTTTAATATTCAATGTAGAAGGATGTCAAGTAAACGATGTAAGAAATCCACTGGCTGTTTGAACGAAAGCCATTCTCTTGTAGGAGAATAAATCGTTTCAAGAAATGTTCACTTTGGTTTTTCAAAAATGTTATTACTGCTGTAGTTATACTAATGAAATTATTTGCAAATAATAAATTATTTGTGATGTACAAAAATAAGCTTATAAATTGATATCTCCTTCAATCACTATCTGTACTACCTCTGGAATGAAAGACTAATAATTATATCCCATTTAGATGTTTACGTTATGCTTAAATGAGATGTTATGTTTTATATACTCAAGAAATTTGACATTGAGTTACTTATAGTAAAGTAGAGTGTAGGCCACTCCAGATTTTTTTTTAATTGTTGTTGGCAGTAAAATAACGGTAGAACTGTCATATTTTTTTAAACAGAATTAGATTTAACATACTAATGAGTTAAAGGCCGTTTAGTCCAGGTTTTTATGATATTTTTTGCACATACTCTTTTGATTACGTCAAGGCTCTTCGGTATAATGTCATACATCATGTGAAATAGAAATATTAAAATATTAAAGTAGGTAGATATTTAAGATACCTTATATATTTCATTTATAGTAGAAATATTAAAGATATGGAAATCCTGTTTTTTTTTTTAGAGGGCTGAGGACTGACTAAGTTAGACCTCCGATGCTGATTCCTCCAGGGATTATTGCATCTTCCATTTAGTATACATTGGAAGTCCTAATATTGGCCTAACTCACGTATATTTAGAGTAGGGCCTTAACGCAGTACCTGACAACTTACAGGCTCGGGATCGAAGGTTTTACGTTCTCTCAGAGGGACGACATGCTCAGCTTTATTCACCTCCCACGTGAATAAATCGATGTCTCACAATGATAAATACATAGACTGAACATTAGATCTTTGTGATCCGATACAAACAAGACTGATTCTTCATTGGGAGTCCTAAATTTTGCCTAACTCAAGTATATTTAAGAGTTCAGATCTTTAACGAGTACCTGACAACGTACAGGCTCAGGACCGACGGTTAACATTTTCTCTGAGGAGTGATATGCTCAGATTTATTCACCTGCAACGTGAATAAATGAAGGGCTAGAATTTGTATCGAATGCCGGATCTACCAGTTCAGAGGCGGGCACCTTAACGACTAAGCAAAACTGGCCCCCTGTCAATCCTGATCCATTGAGTAATGTCACAACACAGACAATACAACTGTAAGGAATTCTTTAGTAGAACGTGAGTTCCTAACCGCAAATCTACACTTCATCTATAAAATTATTACTACTGTTCTCATAAAAACAATGTATGTTATGCATTAGCTGTATTCCTTCCGAAGATAAAGAATGAGGAATCAACATTAGGCTTAATAAACTAAAATGACAAACGTGTCACAGAATAAATGGAAAATTATGCAAAAATAATGAAGATTAGAAGGAAAGTGTGTAAAATTTGGATAGAATAATTGGATTTCTTTTGGTTTAAAGCAGTCCATTCCAACGAAAGATACATTTTTATAAAAATTAAAAAATCTGAATATTAAGTATTTAACCAGACATAATTATTTTTTATGAATGACTTTGAGGTACAATAGTGCTATACAAATAGTGCAGGCTTTCGAACGTTTGATGCAATCTATGTGAATTCAAGGCAATGCTTTTAAAAGGTTAAGGATTTTCGTAAATCATATCTAACCAAAAGTAAGAGAAATATTCCTCTCAGCAGAATTATATAGTTCATTAAAGAGCTTAAAATCTGATGTTCATTTTAGAAATAAAAGAATGAAGCACAATAGGACAAAATATAGTCCTATGAGACTCGGTTGCACAGTTTAATAATAATAACAATAGCTTTCAAATCTTTTCAAATCACCGATTTTAAGTTTGTTATTAGTATTAAAATAAATATAGTCAAAGAAGAATTAAGGAAACCATTAAACTGATGAACTATGATTTTCATAATATTTAACATTACATTTGATATTACGTATACACTACAGCTTTCTTAAAATTAAAACAAACTCTATTGGTCGTCCACGAGTTATAAATTATATTTACTTATATCAAAGTTAAGTGTTGGCCACTCCAGATTTTTATTTATTATTTCAATCAATTTTGTGGATTACAGGTGCAATTGAAGTGTATAACGTAGCTGAACTTTTATATACTAGGCAACTATAAAAGTACTTAGAGGAGATTTAAAACCTTCATAAATTTCCAGACTTTCTGTCTTATGTAAAATACAGCCAGATTGCTTTTAAAGGATATACTTTTGTTCGACATTCAATTAAAGGAATGAATTCTGTCCAGGGAATAATATACGGCTGTAGAAGTTTAGTAAACTTTTTATCAATAAATCGTTTTATTATTTGAATACTACTCTAGTGTTTTTTAATTATGTTAGTAATATTATTAATATAATGAATATGAGAACAACATTTAGGGAAAATGCTATTTCAAATTTGTATTAACTTAATATATGCTAATAATTCTTTCCATAAGTTAATTGCAACGTTTATTGAAACATGCAAAATATAAAATTAATGTTGTAATTTAATTATTGATTTATGGTAGTATAAAAAGGTAATATATAAAAAGATAGTAATATAATATAATAATATGGAAGTAATGCCATAACATAGATATGATAATATTGACGGGAAGTGACTACTTTCTGTTCTAGGGTATTCAAAGTTACTGGGCTCTGTATTTTTATATTTTTTAAAGAAAGAACAGATAAAGTTCTGTTATCAAGTGACCCGTGATTTCTGTTTTGTTTCAAGTTGATTTGTGAAAATATAAAACTTGTGCTATTGTTTAAAAACGTTTACTTATAATTCCGAATACTCTCAAACTATTGAATATATAGTACGGTAGGAAGTCGAAGAAGCACTGGCTCCAATTGTCCGACAACCATAAACTCCGGTAAGAGCAAGGCAACAGCATTTTGATGAATGTTCTATTTTGCTACCTTCAACCTCAAACAGGCCTAATTTCAATAAGTTATAGTAATTCTCAGTATCACAACTTATTAAGGACTACTTTGAAAATAAAGTTCTTCAGATTGTTGTAGGATAAACATAAATTTGATGTTAATGTCTAATTTTTATCAGGTTTTAAAGTAGGATTTATAAGTGACTTTGTCAACAATACCCGTATAGTTAACCTGGGTTTGGCATGATATCAACTAGACAATTTGTAAAGATTTTAAACATTTAATTTTTGGTAAGAACTAGATTTCATAAATAGATGGGAAAAATTATGTGATTTGTAAAGAAGTTGAAGTAATATATTATCACTCATGCAATTCTCCTTTCTAAACAAGTTTTATATTCATTTTTTCAGATTAGGATGTCATTCTTCATTAGCAATTTATTTTATTCTATTGGTAAACCTAAAGACCAATCATTAATTAATTGTAATGGTTTACAACCCTCCACTAATAGGCTTTAGTTTTTAGTGATCATTTTACTTGACTGAGCCTTGGCTTTACGGGCTGGGATGATATGTATTATGTGTATAAACGTATAGACCAAAACATAAATTTCCGAAATGAGATTAAAAACAGAAACTGTGGGATTATTATATCGTTATTTATTATTATTTTACTATAAGTAAGGTATAGTGATGGTGAAAAAATTTGATCTCGAGATTTTGACGGAATTACATGTGTTTAGGTCCCAGAAGTCGTTTTATGAAGTTTTTTCGATGATGGTCTATGGTGTGTGGGTGGGTGGGTGAGTAATGTATCTAAAGTTTGTGGCTATGCTGCGGTCCAGAATCTTTGATAGATCAAGTTGATATTTTACACAAAAATGGGTCCCATAGTGTAGATGAGCCCTATTGTTTAGGAGCAATTATGCATGATGGAGAAGTCACTTTTTTTGCCAAAAACCTGTTTTTAGACTACATTTTTTCTCCTAAACTACTAATTCTACGGTTTTAAAATTTTGCCATTATCTTTGAGGTTACAAATTTATAAACAAAAAATATACTCAGATTTTTAAAACAACGGGAAATTTTTTTTGATAAAATATAAAAATTTTGACGTATAATTCAATCTGAAAGCTTGTGAAAGCGATACAAGCTATACCGTTTGAGGGATCAAAATGAAACTATGCCCATAAATTGAACATTCTAAGGAGGATGAGTTGCAATATTTTTTTTATATATTATTTTCCCAAGAAGTATGGTATTATGTTTACTTATAGTAAAGTTGAGTGTAAATCATTCCAGATTTTTTTAAATATATTTAAATATTGCCTAAGTGTATTTTACGAATCCTTAACTCTGAAAGAATATTATTGTGAGAATGTGACTATATTGATATTCAAATTCTAGTAAACCAATTTTCTAGTAAATTCCCAAATGCATGTTCACATTTGGATGTTTCTCACTTGTTTCATAAAATTGTTTCTCACTTATTTTGTAAGTAAAATATCTGCATCTGAAGCTTATATAAATACAATATCTTTCTAGTGAATCATTTTTAAGTTTTTTTTTATTTTTTAATTTCAATATGCCTAACTTTGATTATTAATATAAAAAAAAAATCATGGGAGGTTGATAAAACGAAAAGGAAACTACTAAGAAAAAGTCACTTATAATTGAAAACCAAATGAATGAGTTAGAAAAGGTAATTACAAAAAATAATTAGATTATTTTCGGAGAGGAAAAGTAAAGTAGGAGAATATTAAAATACTTTTCGATAATTTGATGACTGTTCCTCTAACGAGTGTGGAACCAAAGGGAGTATTTTCAGCAGTTCTATTGTTTTATGCCAATTAAATTACTGAACACTAAAAGCTTTTCAAAAAACCAAACCAAACTCTCTAAAATCATTAAAAATGCTTATTCATAAAAAAAAGGTTTTCATATTAATCTTAGTATTATTATATTTTAACGCCAATGTTTTTATTAGATATTATAATTTGTTAGTATATAAATGCTTACATTTTTTACAACATAAACTTTATGTTTAAAGTAAATGTATTATTATGCAAAATCATGTTTATTTTAATCACTACATGACAAGTTTTTTCATATAAATAGTTCTTAGGTATATTAAATTTAACACATTTAACGATCCAGTTCATTCGTAATAACCGAGAAACACAAACAGAAGACCGTTACTCTTCATCATTTTGCATCAACGTTTTTCGCCATTATTAGGAAAATAAACTAGAATAAAGATAAAGGTACATTTAACGACAAACGGGTGTATAGATAGTCGGAACACATGATACTCATGTACTGGTATAGTGCTAAATGAAATCGATAGAGACTCGATCAGTCTAACAAAACCAAATCAACTTCTCAGATGTTGAGGATTCGGATATATATATGTATATATATATATATCCGAATTAAAGTTTATCAGGACTCGGTCAGTTCTTCAGGTTAAAATTAAACTTTGATTGCCAACGTTTCAATTTTTACTTAAAACCTTTTTCATATGCAGAAGTATACAATTTTGAAACAGAAAAACTAAGTATTACATTAGAGATTATTTTACAAAAAAAATATTCTGTGGATTTTAACAACTGTCAATTTTGAAAGAACACATCACACTTTATTGAAATCCACCGACTATTTTTGTTTGTAAAATAATCTCTAATGTAATTCTTAGTTTTTCTGTTTCAAAATTTAATACTTATGCCTGTGAAAAATCCTCAACATCTGAGAAGTTGATTTGGTTTTGTTAGACTGATCGAGTCTCTATCGATTTCATTTAGCACTATACCAGTACATGAGTATCATGTGTTCCGACTATCTACACACCCATTTGTCCTTAAATGTACCTTTATCTTTACTCTAGTTTATTTTCCTAATAATGGTGAAAAACGTTGATGTGAAATGATGGAGAATTTTTGAGTATCAGTCTTCTGTTTGTATTTCTCGGTTATTATGAAACAACTAATGCGTTAAATTTGATATATTATTACTACATTTAACGCAAAACTAATGAAATCAGTTATAAGCGAAAAAAAATTAACGTAAGAGATGTAGATAAAAAACTATAAACATATATTTAAGAATTTCAAAAATTATTTCAGTACATTTTAGTTTGATAAGAAAATTAGACGATGGGGTATGAGATTTGACATAACAATTATAATAATATTAATTTAATCATCTAAGTATTCAAAGAAACGGTTAGTAGCTCTAAAAAATAGGTGTGTAAAGGAAGTTAGTTAAAATTGTTGAGATAGCCTGATTGACATCAGACATATGTGGGAACAATTGTAGAATTCCTGTAAATCAGAAATTTTCCTTTATAAAAAAAAGGGAACTACATTTCATTTTATGGTTTACTAAGAAGAAATTGAAACTAATATGTCATTTATAGTTTACTTCAACTTGAATTGTAAATCGGATGATTGACATTAACAAATTTGGTTTTCTATAAAAACGTGCTTATTTATTGATTTGTCCAGAACCAAAATACAACTCACATAAAGGGATTACTAAAATTTTTAGGTAAAAATAACAATAAATTTTAATTTTATTAGAGTTTATGAATAAATTACTATCAAGAGTGTATAATCAATAACCTATAATTCTCAGTCTTTGTTTTAAAGTATTAATACATTTAAAATCACAATAATCAGTATAGAATTTTATTTTTTTTGTTGCTTTGGCAAGTAGGTAAATAGAATAGTTAATCAAGTTGTCTGAACAACATTATTTTAGTATAGTACGTACTTCTGAATATTTTAGGTGTAAAATATTTATGAAAATTGTTGTTTTTTCCTGATTTAATAAATATTACCGTAAAAATATCTATTCAGTATGGTTTTGTTAAAATTGGGATTACTGAAAGCAAGGGTCTATATCCAGTATTCTGAATCTGCCTATAGCAAGAGATATTTGGATCTCTTAGGTCAGGCAAGGGGTACCTGCGCCCTCAAGGCCAAATGACGCACGTGTTTTTGTGCGGCCCTTGGAGACTATCTGATAAACTGTTAAATATGAAAAATCCTTTTCTTCCTGCTTATTAACAAAAGCTAACCAAAACGTTTGGATGAAAATAACAACATTTGAAAAGTGAGTGAGAGAGAGAGAGAGAGAGAGAGAGAGAGAGAGAGAGAGAGAGAGAGCGAGAGAGAGAGGAAAAGCTCAATGGCAACAACCTTTTGAAGATTTCGTTGTGATAATTGTTTAATCATCATTGTGAAATTATGAGATATGAATAGTACTTTTCATTATCAGAATAAAAAAATGTTAAATAATTATTCCATTTATTTATACAAATGAATGAAAATACATACTTTTCAGCGCGCGAGGTAGCAGTAGCCGACATAACCTACCTGATGACGACGCCTATCGAAATATATGTAGATTTGAGCCTTGTATACCTATATTTATGTTATCTCTTTTCCTTATTGAACTATTTATTTATGAAATTATACATTACATATATAAACTGTATCTATCCAAATACACAGAAATAACCATGCAGCCCACGGTCAATTGGAAATTATATCATGCGGCCAAAAGTGACATTATAGCTCGTTCACAAAAGGTTGCCCATCCCTATCTTAGGTTCTTCCGAACCTAAATTATTACAATCGTGATCGTATAATTTTATGTTACATCGTTATGTTTATTTTATGTTACATAAAATTATTATTTATTTATTATTATTATTATTTAGAATATATTTGAAAAAATTGTATATTTAGCAAATAATGACTTAGTGAAATGTCGTTTTCTAAAGCCTATATGGTCTATATTTAAGAGATTTTCCACCAAATGACAGGTTACAACAATCGAGAACTTAGCAGAGCAAATTACAAGTTTTGATGTGAATAATGTTATGTGAGTTTTAGAGCAAAACCCTTTGGAAGTGTCTCAGTGTTTATTGAAGATTCATTACGGTATAAAGTGTCACTGTTGACTTATCGGTGTCAGTATACTTGACGTCTGTGTCAAAAGCCAACAAATGAGGTAATTTACCATCAATCCGCTACATCAGAGACATTTGATTCTTATTATTAAGTTAAAGCTTAACATGAGAAACCTACCATAACTTTAAATTAATGAGATTAATTTGATTTTACTACAACTATTTATTTTTATGTGACATTATCTAATGATTAGTAATCAAGACAAGGTTATAATTAACTTGCTCTTAAAATGGACATAACAGCACATTTTTTTAGGCTATAAAATATTTTTTTTAAAATTAGTATATTATGTAAACAAAATGGGAACTATTTCAGACTACTATGAAATGAAATCAACTCTAAAACATGTGAAGTGATGCACACTCCACTTTACAATAAGTAAACACAATATGAAACTCATTGACAATCAATTGAATTTTGGTTTTATTTTAATCTGGCTATCAAAAATACGTAATAGCAAACTATAGATTACTATAGTAATCTATAATATAACAAACTATAATCAATAATGATTTGATTCGTTCAATGTGTGAATATTGAATATTAATATTTAATTTATTAAAAAATAATAAAAAAAGAGAATATTTCATCAGTTATAAAAAACTAGAAATCAGTAAGTTAGAGCAATCTGACATGTTATTATTACTAAACTTTTAGGGTCTTCATTTCATTGTACTCAAACACATCGTGGCTATATCTGTTATACTTTGTAAAAATAAGGTACTATACTGTAGTTATTCTTTAAATTAATTACTTTGGATGATTCAGTATTGCGGCATTTTCTTCTAAAATATGAAATTGTTCTAGAGTTTTCATGTCTGAAACTTTTGTTTAGAATTCTCAAAAGTATATTTGGTTTTTTGTTTTGTGAAATAATCTATTTCCAAGAAAAGTGTTTTGTGTCCATATAGACATTATTGTTGGTTTATATGTATTCCGTGAGTTTTGTATGTGAGAATTTTGCCTAAAGGGTTAAAACCTTCCTTTATACGTTTTTGTTTAAACTCTCGGTCTGGAAACTGTTTCTTTTAGATAGTGTTGAATGTTTCTCTGTGTTGCGAAGCACAGATTGTGCTACTACAAGGATCTCGTTTTTTTTTTATAATTGATCCTAATAGATACAGGTACAATAAAACGAATCAAGTAAATCAAATAATCTGTTTATATCATTATGATATGTTTACTACCAAGTTTAATGATACGTATACACAGCTCTCACATTAAAATAAATTAACTATAAATTTATTATTTAATTACTAGTCATGGAATTTGATAATAGGTTTACTAACAATAAAGTTGACAGTAGAACACTCCAGATATTTTTACAAGCACAATTTGATTCAAACGTTTGAATGAAAACATATTGTGATCTTCTAGCTATATTGTATTTTTATAAGTAAGTAAATTTGACAGTTTATAAATAAGAGTATATACCTATGATCAATTAATATTAATCAGTAGATCTTAAAATACTCTTACACAGTAAATATATTATGTTAAAGTTACAAGAATTAATAACACTTTTTTATAATATACAATTTATAACTATTATCCAGATACTAATTGGTAGAAAAAGAAAAGGTGATAAATCAAAGCACTAATGAGGAGGCAGGTGTTGATTAGGTCGAAAACAGAATGTTCTCACTTCTTTCCAATTAAGATAGAAAACGGAAATAGACGTCAACATGCTTTTATGTGATAACAATTTTTTTCTTGTTTCTTGTTTTTATCACCCATTTTGATCATCCATTTTTACGATAGTGACAATAATATAATTCAAAAATTGAATTAACATCGAGTTCCACAATATGTCTACTTATATGATAATTTAGTGCCTCGCATTCTTGCTTTTCACCCTACTGTAAGTAATATACAGTATTTATAATACATTTGGAGTTCAATATACTAACAAATTTAAAAGTTTCAAAGTCCTTTGAGTCTATTTTTGAAGTTTTCTTGGTAATATCCGTGTGTATGGGAGGATTGGTAGGTGGATAAACGTTCATCCAAAAGTTTCTTGACGGAATTTTTCTCACACTATTTAATGGATAAATTGATATTATAAACTCATAAGTGGTCAGTTATGCATAACATTTGGAACATTTTGACTTAGAATTAAATGCAGGATATTATAATCACGATTTTTAATCTATTGATTGGTTTTGACAATTTAAAAGTACTTTATACTAAAATAGATGAAATAAATTAGAAAAGAATTACGCCAAAACGAAAAATTCTTGTAATATTAGAAACGCTTATGAGACAACTAACATCACATTAACATGAAATAAAGGGAAAAGGAAAGAGATGAAACCACTATTATTATATTCCCAGAAATAGAACAAGTAATAGAAGGTTAAATGTTTATAAAAGGGTAAAGGTTACATACTCAATATAATTTAACGAGTATATAGCTAAAACTATGCAGGTATTTTTACTGTAGCAAGTAGGTAGTGTTAGTTGACTTTAATTTCATTTGCGTTTATTATATGAGCTCAGTATAATACTCCAGATCTAATGACAGTTACGAACTGTACTAATAATATTTTCTACTATTCTATAATTTCTAATAACATGTTGGAATATCACGTATCATCTCAGATTTTTTTTAAAATACCGTCTAAGACAGGCACGTCTGCTAATTAAAAATAAATTAAAATACACTCACACGCATACTACAAATAAGATATATCTTTTAAAATTTTCTAAGGTAATTAACATATTATAAGGAAATTATAATACTATAAAGACATTTGAAAAATATCGAAAAGTGTACACAATACAAAATATATATCTAAAAATAAGAAACAGTAGGTAAAAGGAACAAACAGAAGACTCTCTCATTAAGCATGACGCTCAGCTGTTTGGATTGTACAAAGAAATGTACATTTTTAAGTCGTTTGTCTTAAAATGGAAATAAATTAAATTATTTAATTGTAAATTAAATTGAAATTCTAATGATGATCGCAATTTAATACAAAATATTATGGATCTTTTAGTTAAACTAGATAAAGGTTATTGTTTTTTGACAATTGATTTAACTTCAGCATTTCAACAAATTGAATTGAAAGAAAATGTTCCTAAAACCATGATTAGTACTGAAGAGGAAATTACAAATTTGTTTGAATGCCTTTCGATTTCAGGAATAATCTAATCAGTTTTCAAAGAGTAAATGAATGACATATTAAGAGAAGTTTCCTGTGTAGTTATCAGTGTATTTGCCTGTATAATAGTATTCAGTCCCAGTCTAAAGGAGCCTATAGAAAGGCCAAGGTAAGTTCTTGACAGATTAAGACTGTCAAACTTTAAGGTTCAACCAGATAAAACTGAATTTTTGAGGAAAGAAATCGCTTATCTAGGCCATGCAGTAACCCTAGATGGTGTGAAAGAAACCCTGACAAAGTTAAAGCTATACAAAGTATCTACCCACTAAAACTCAATGAGAAATAGAAGGATACCTTTGTTTACTTTGTTATTTAACAATATTTATTATAGATCTAGCATCATTGACTAAGTGAATACCTTAATTAAGCACCTAAAGAAAAATCTAATATTAACATTAACAATGAAGAATGTCTAACCGGTTTTAATACATGTAAAAATTCACTTATAAACTAGCCAATAAATGCAGCAATTTGATTCTTCAAAACTATTTAATTTTAACAACGGATGCTAGTAGTGTAACAAGAAGTGCAGTTCTTAGTTAAATGAATGATGGCGCAGAATTGCATATTCCATATGTGTGTAGAACATTAAACAATTAAAAACAAATCTAGCACTAGCAACCATAAAACGAAATCTTTTGGTGATAGATTAGGCGTTAAAAAATATTTCAAACCATATTTCTATGGTAGAAAATTTAAAATATTCTCCAACCATAGAACAATAAATTGTTGATTTCATTTAAAGGAGCAAAATTCAAACAATAAGATGAAATATGAAACTAAAAGAATATGTTTGTTTCTCAACACTCACACTTATAAGGCTTTTACCTTTTACTACTGTTCCAGTGTAGCTCATTTAATATTTGGAACCCACTTTAGTAATGGGTGAGCCACATTACATGTTGATTCTGCATTGCAAGTCATAAATTTTGCCTAACTCAAGTGTATTAAGAGTAGGGATTTTTAACGAATACCTGACATCGTACAGACTCAGGACCGACGGTTTAACGTCTTTCTCCGAGGAAATTATGAATGGAGTTAGTAAAAGAAGTGATGAGTTCATTAGAAATTCGACACGAGAAGATTAGTAACAATTTCGAATTCTGGGCAAGTTTGCAATTAGAGTTATTTAATGAATCACTCGTGGTATATCCAGATGAAACTTTAAACAAAGAAAATAATGAGGAACACCATGCAGTACATTTAAATTTGAAGAGAATACAATAGTAAACATGCTCTTAAGGGATGAACCTGTAAACTACATTAAAAATCAAATATTAATTTCGCAAACATCACAGGGCTCTTCAGAACTAAAAATCGTAAAACACTTTGATAAAAGGCAAATAAACCTTTGGTATTTGGGAATACCAAAAAATACATTTTAAAAAAACATAATTCTGTTGGTAAGGACATATGTGGTATATGTAAAAACAAAATATTTACTTTATTTTGGAAATAATATTTGCCAAATTTTTTTAGAGTAAAGTGTGATATTTAAACACTCAGAAATAAACAACCTTATCAAGAAATAACATTGCAGAAATAATAGAAGGATACGACTTAGAAAGGAATAACCATAGAGGTTTTGACGATACAGAATACGAGATAATATTACGACGAGAACGATAATATTACTGCCTTAATATAAGGAAATCAATTTGGACCTGTGCAAACCTGTGCGATTAGATTTTTATAACACTACAGCAACACTTTCATAGTGAATACTACACATAGATGATATAGTTTTAGAAACTGTAAATGTAATTTAGTAAGTAATTTAGAAACTGTATAGTTTTAGACCTTTACAGTTGTAGATTTCCTTTCAATATATGCACAAGTTTATAAATTATAAACTTGGCGAGGTATTAAAACTGTCAACCAACTTAATTAACTTTTTCACTCATCATAACGTACCTAAAAAAACTGATAACGGATAATGGACTAGAAGTTGGTGATAATCTGCAAAAAGTCCATTTACACAGGGTGAAACCTGCATATATCAGTTCAAAACACCCAGGTAGTTATAAGGTAGCCGAACGTGTTCACTCTAAATTAGTAGAACGCCTTCGACTTAAATAGCAAATAGAATTCAAAAAAGAATCTATAGAAATGAAAATTAAATACTACTTGTTAGTTCATAACTCCATTGGTTCGACAACAAAACTAATATCTGAAATTATTACCAGGCATATGAACACTTGAACTACACTAAATAGTGATTTAGAAAAACAAATAATGAAATATATCACAAAACACAGAGAAAGACTAAATTTTTATACAAACAAACTAATGAAATTTTAATGGTAAACAATGATAGGTTAATTTTCTGTTCTAGCAGAAAATGTTAAACATTACCAAACATCTCACAGAATGTTTTCATTTTTAACTAACAAAAACAAGGTAACAAGAAAAACAATTAAATAGCAGAGACAATAGAGCTTCAATATTACAGCATACTACAAAATATATGTTTTTCCAACATTAAAAGCCTAGGACAGTAGTGTATAATTTTAAAAATACTGTTTCAAAGTAATCGTTTAAATCACGACAGGCAACACTAATCGTAAATTTATTTATATTGTTTACCTTGACTTAGAAAATTTTTAAGTGAAACAAAATTGTTATTTAGAAGTTTATTAAACAGAAATTTTAATGTCCTAATGAGTTAAGATAATATATTATAAGAGTCAAATTGTTAAATGTAAAAAAAATTAACCCCAATCACACATATATTTTCTGATGCACTCCATGGTGCGATGGATGGTTGTCGAACAAGTGTTTTATTAATGAAACAAATCAAGTTGGTTGTTAACTAGTTTATTACGTTTACTTACAGTAAAGTTGAGTTTAGGCCACTCCAAATTTTTTATCTTAGTTTTAATTTCTGTTTGAATTAAATATTTATACGTAAAGCACAACAGCATCTCTCAGGTTAGCTTTATGTTAATAATTAAATACCAAATTAAGCTTAGCTAAAGATAACACGACGATCACTGATAGTTGGCAAAGTTCCGCTAGTAAAATATAAAACATATTATTGATGTGAGGAAATAATAAATCAGAAATCCATTAATTAATTAAAGCTCACATCCGACAGAGCAAAAATGAAGACTGATAAATTTATCAGGATATGTAATTAAATTTATTACTGGTAACGAAGCTTCAAACTATGAAGAAATATATGATCAAATGCTCATACATTATGGGTACTTATGAAGACATTTATAACAGATTGTACAAAACATAAAAGGTCAAACAGTTAACAAATACTCTGTAAGTCCAGATTTAATAACAACTACAACAAGAAGATAAAGAATATTTGATACAATTTGGATTTACCAGAAGTTGGAGTTAGAGAGTGTGCTTCATTACTTTGTGCATTTCTTTTCTTCATATTTGAATTTTTTTTTGGCCAGTTTTGATCTTTTTTTCAAATTTAAAGTGAGTGTATGTGTATTTAAAGTCACAAAAACAAAAGCTGGCATAGATTAAACTGACGTTTTCAATATTCTGACCGCCGAAGTGATTATATCAAGAGGAGGAATAGTGATATGTCTAAGACACAACAGCCAGCTGAGGAACTCTTTTTTATGGAGAGCTCTATATCGCTGTGTTACTACAACGTGACAGACAGGCACCCAAGAAAACGTGGAGAAAAATTCAGAAGGAGTGTAAATGATAAAGTGAAGAAAAATGAAAAATATAATAAATAAATATAAGAAAAGTAGGAATAATAATTGAGATTTATATGAACAAAAACTAATTAATAACAATTTATAAGAAATAAAAACGAAATTAAAAGCTAAAAAAACCCATCGGTTTAAGGGTATAATCATGCTTAAGTAAGCCAAATATAGGCTTTTTCAGAAGCTCTCAGTTACTTGTCTATTTACTTTCTTCAGACCTTAATTTTGAATCTGTCATTGCAAATGTGTTTGTGGAAGTTGGTATAAATAACAACCGGAAAGTTATTGTATTGACAACTAAGTCCCTGGAATTATTCATGTGAAAGCATAAAATGTTAGTGGTAAATCTACATAAATGGCACCACACATCTGCCCACAATTCAGTCATGCAAGAAGCAGGGAGAAATGTTGTTTATAAGGTATTTATTTATTAATATCGAAAGATAAAGTCGAATAAAACTCAGAGTTAAGAATTGGATAACAATCAAAGTTAACAATAAGATGACGCTAACGTTACAACGTCACATTTATCGATATTAAGAACAAATGATTGGTTTTATTTTCCTGTTGGAAATAGATTGTTAGAAGCTCGCTAACCGTTTGATGTAGTGGACATAAAAATGTCATAGCTAAGTCAATACTATTGTCATACTTAATAGTTAATGGTCATACTGAATTTGAAAATTAAAAACTTAAAACTGCTTATGAAATCAACCTAGTTGATAAGTAATTTTTGGGGCCAGCAAAAATTGGTTGCGTGTTTAGTCCCAATAAATTACCACTACTACTTCTATGGAAACAGAACTCTTGCTTCTATACTAATGTGCAGTAAAGCATAACTTGGAAAAATCTCTTAAAAAGACTAGAATATCAATTTTTTTTAAAAATAGAATAAAATAAATTGCAGAGATAGATACAGTGAATCGTAAGTGCTGGAAGAATTTTTATAATGATATAATCTTTAGATCCTAAAAATATAAGTCTAATTCTATCTAACCACTTGAAAAGCCATAAAATTTAATTACGTTAGAACTAAATTTTTCAGAATCTTGATTTCATTTAGCATAGAAAATGTGGAATGTTAAAATGTTTTAAAATGCACATTGTCCTTTGGGAATAAAAATATTCTATCAAACTACTTTAGTTAAAAGAGGATTTCGATTTTATTTTTTTAGGTGTTACCTAAATCTAATGTAAATTTACTTTATGGTTCATTAATTCATTAATTAAATTATTCATAGGGTATCAGTATTTTGTATTTAATATTCCAAAAATTATATGGGGTGGAAATTATATACCATCCTGAGTAATAGTCGTGTACTTTACCATAAGTATAGTATAGAGATCATGAGATAATTTAATTGTTCGAAATGACGCAGTGTTTCTAAATTTTGAGTTCTGTTGAAGTCATTTTTGGGTTGGTAGGTACGTACAAACAGTTTTGTAAACACAGTACAGGTCTCTAACTATTGATGGATCAATCTGGAGTTGCAAACAAAAAATAGTTCCTATTGTGTAAATTAGCAGTATGTTTTTTAGACAATATTGTAAAATAGAAAATTGCATATTTCCTAATATGTGATAAAATACTATTTCTTTGCTTCTAAACTACTAATTCTAGAGAGTTGAACTCTTTCATTTCAGTTCTTTTTGTATTATACAAAAAAATGAGCCTCATAGTGTAGATGTGTCCTATTGTTTGAGAGAAATTATGTATAATGGGGAAGTCACTTTTTTTTAAGAACCTGTTTTTAGAATTTTTTTTTCTCCTAAACTACCAATTCTAGAGTCTTGAAATGTTAGCATTATCTTTAAAGCTACAAAAGAATAAATGAAAATTATCATCAGATTTTGATAAGTTTACAGATATTTGATTAGATTTTTTAGGGTGTCTACCCTGTATGTAGCTGGCTGGATAATAAATATGTTTTAACCTGTTTTGATATTAGAACGTGTACCCAGCCTTACGGCCATAACACGTAAAATATGTTTTAACCACTCCACAAGTTGCAGAATATGTTAGACATATGTATAGTCCTTGGGATGGAAAAGAATTTATTTTACTCGTTAAATTTCGAAACTCAAGGAATTTGCATTTCTTTTTTTTTTCAGAAAGTTAATTGGGAAGTTTAATCCTAAATTAAATTTTGATTTAAGTGAATCATTATATATATGGCATGATAAAAAGGTAATGAAATTGAAATAGTTGAGAAGAAAAGATTGCACTAAAAATGTCAACTGTCATATTCCACCAATAGTAAATTATCAGATTATTATTAACAATGTTTCTATTTTTTTTGTAACTTTTAATATAGATGTATCCACATTAAAATAAGGAAAGTCATGCAATTGATTATTGTGAGATAATATTTTTAATAGACTTTGATAAATTGTTTAAATGATAGCTAAGTTAAAATAAATCGAATATGAAATTAATCGTCAACGAGTTTGATAATATGTTTATCCATATTAAAGTTGAGTGCAATTCACCCCAGATTTTTTGAGTCGCTTATTTTAGTATAAATCGCATATCATAATTGAACAAAAGTATTTTTCAAGGATGTAACTTTTTACAACATAGTGACGTACAGTCAGTTAAATTGATATGAAAATATATAGATCATTCATAAAACTATTAAAGCAAATACTATGTGAAGTATATATTAAGGGCTCTATATCAGATTGATGTGTTCTTTGAACTGGTTAAAGGACCTTAAAATAATGTATATATCATATCTATATATCTTGAATCAACATCCAACACAGTAAAGAAATCAGAAATGTAAGGAAGATGTTTCAACCAAAACAAGTGGTCCTCATCACAGTCTCACTCATTCTGATGAAGACAGACATCTTCATGTCTCATGCTAACACAAAAAGTATACTTGATGGATCAAGTTTACCTATGGTGTAGTGGGAAGGAGTACGGCAACAGCAGGATGGGCAATGGGTGGAGGTAAGACCAGAGTAAAGTGTTCTCAGGAGATCGGCCAGCAAGTAACCCAGGTGAGACAAGCACACTAGCATCAAAGGAACGCCAACCACTGCATATACCATCGTCGCTACCTTACCTTCCCACGTCTTCGGACCCAGGTTTCCAAAACCTGAAAGAATATTCCTTTATAACCATTTTATTGCTTACATACTTCAATTAATTGCTAGTAATAAATAGAATTAATAATGAATGTATTGACATGGATTATTTTTTCTGTGTTATTAGACGTATAGTACACCATTGATATCATTGCCGAAGGAACGTACTAAAACTAGAAAAAAAAAGTGCAGCGCCTGTAAAATAGTGAACTTAGGTATGCAGATCTCAAGTAGAATTCGATTTTTTTTATTTTTCATTGAAAGTGATTATAGCACTGCGTCCTAAGAACTATTGCACTTCCCCCACTTCTGTACTACATTACGCAGTTATCTTAGTTAAACAATACGTTAACTAAGATTCTGCTTAGAATCCTAAGCAAAAATCTAAGCGGGTACAACTAATAATTCATACGTTTATTTCAACATGTAAATGCAATCTCTCGTTGACCTATTAGGTGTCCCCGGACGGAGTAGTATTTTTAAGGATACACGTCAAGTTCCTAGATGAATAATCTAGATTTCTAATTCTGTAATTCTAATTCTCTTATTCCTAATTTAATTTTCTATTTGAGGAATTATTTTATTCAAAGTTAAACAGTTATTAATTTGCTCTAAATATTTAAAATTCTATAGATGTACAAAGTATATACTTCATTTTGTTTTTTTATCCGTAAATGGAGAAGAGCAATATCTTTAATAATGTAACAGTTTCAGAGTTATAATTCAAAAAATTAAAAATTATTAATATTTGACAAGAATTTTAAAATGCAAAGTTATTACATGTACATGTAATAACTTTGTGTGAGCAATTTTTTAAAGGTGGAGTAATACGAACAGTTATATATATATATATATATATATATATATATATATATTATATATAATAAATTCATTGATTATGATGAAGGAACCAGTGGGTAATGTCGCTACAACAGTACGTCAAGTGCTATCTTTGAATATATGAACCAGTGTAACGATCCATATACTATTTAAGTTTTGCTGATGATAAATTTTGTTTATAAAGGTCTTTTTATTAATTAAGTGGTAAAAAATGTGAGTATGCATTAGCTCAATCTTACAGTAGCAAATTGTGAAATTACCAAGAATAATAATTAATGGTAGTTTATATATTTCTTAAAATTGTTCATTACCTTTTTAATTTTAATTTCACATTTCTCATATCATTGCATTTTTTCAAAATGTTATTATTGCCATAGTATTGTAAATGATATTTTCACAGAGGATAGAATAAAGGGCATTATAACAACATAAATTTGTTTTTTTTTCGCACGTTGTTTGATGTATTCGATTGTTTGCGTATTAAATATCACTTTAACAGTTCACTCAAGAAATACATTGCACGAAATAAGACTCATTTATACATATAATTCTTTTTTATGCTATGGAAGTAGCAATCTTTAATGTATAACACAACCAGTTTGGCTAAGTTAATCACAAAATTTACATGACTTCTGCAACTTACATTACCATTAAAGCAAAAGACACAGTTTACGGTATGAATGATTTATAAATTTATAATTCATAAAAGCGTTTTACTATCAATACGATATTGCTTAAGTAATGTAGAAATATAACAACGAATAAATGTAAACTAATTTAAACACATGATGAGATATTTATTTGAAGTACAGAGAAATTATTTTCAAAAAATGATTTTGCATTGATAGAAAATAACAAAATGTAATGTAGACAAGCGTATTTAAGAGTAGAATCCAAATGAACCATACATATATAAATAGAATATGCAATATACGTAAGCTAGTCCCAATGAGTATAAAGAGAACTTACTGTTATTATAGTTCCAAGATCAGATAAAATAAACCAAAATAATTGAAACAATACAAAAACAGATACTTGGAATTTATCTTCATTCATACTAAACTAACCGAAATTATGATAATAAAATGGAATGATTCTTGTTCTTATATTTGATGGTATGCTTATAAAGGTTTAAACTTTTATTCTACTAAAATGCAAACCATTCAGATTTAATAAAGCCATGGCATATTTAATCTTGTTAAAAATCTAACAATAATGTGAACCAGTTGCAGTTACCTTAAAGATATGCAGGTATTCTTGACCAATTACATCATATAAAGGAAATTAGTATCTAGATATTCTATCCATTTGAAATTACAAACCAGACATTAAAAAAACTATTATATTGATTCAATTATCTATGTATAAGCTATCAATTGATGCCTTCATACTTTTAGATCTCAGTGGTTATAATTGTTTCTTTACATTTTATAGTATGGATTGTGAACAATTATGACTAAACATGTATTTGTGCAGATGTAGATATTTGTGTAGTTGTTGTTTGAACAATTTCTGGAAACAAAATAGTGTTTTTCGTTGTTTCATAATGTTAATTGAAGTATAAGGGGGCATAAATATGATTTTCCAACATATTAATGCAATCTCTCTTTGACATGTTAGGTGTGCTCGGACAGAGCTTAGTATTCCTCTGTATTTAAAAAATACATGGACATTTTCTAGATGAATATTGTTTCATATACTTTCGGAAGGGATTAAAAATAATTACCTTATTTAAATAGTTAGATAAAATTAACAATTAGCTAAGAAAACTTTATTATCTTTTTATGCAAAATTATTATATTCATTATTGTATCTTGCATTTTTCTCATTATTTAAAAACCTTGAATAACATTTTATATTATCATTCATCAATAATCAAGTAGTTTTTTGGAACTGTCCAACAGAAGGCTATTCCATTATATCATGCTACAAAAACCAGTACATTTTAGTTTTACTTATCATTAACGTGCTATCTAATTGTAGCTTTTTAGAATGATAGAACGGAAGGATTTTGAAATTCTTGTCAAATATTAGTAAGTTTTAATTTTCTGAAATATAACTCAAACTCTTGCATTATTGAAGTTATTGCTCTACTCCATGTACGGGTAAAGAGACGAAATGATATATTTAACGTATGGTTCCAGTTTATACATTTTTTCATTTTTTTTAAAATAAGAATATATTAAATTCCTTTTACAAATTTTGTATTTATTTTTCATTGTCAAACAGATCTAATAAAAGTCACAATATTACAGCATTATGGTTGTTATATTAAAACATTCTTTAAAAGCGTTTTTTTTTCTAACTATAACAATATAACAAACTTTATTTGAATGACTAAGAAATTTTTTTTATTAAAAATAGGTACAAAATGAGTTTTTTAATGATGGTAGTAATAGGAAATAACCGTTCTAATAGCAGTAGAGATTAACAGAAAATCAATTACATAACATT
Organism: Hermatobates lingyangjiaoensis; assembly: GCA_026182355.1. NCBI lineage: Eukaryota > Metazoa > Arthropoda > Insecta > Hemiptera > Hermatobatidae > Hermatobates > Hermatobates lingyangjiaoensis. The sequence continues at coordinate 391,897 of JAPFBL010001618.1, forward strand.
TTTTATGTTATATTAAAACATTCTTTAAAAGCGATTTTTTTTCTAACTATAACAATATAACAAACTTTATTTGAATGACTAAGAAATTTTTTTTATTAAAAATAGGTACAAAATGAGTTTTTTAATGATGGTAGTAATAGGAAATAACCGTTCTAATAGCAGTAGAGATTAACAGAAAATCAATTACATAACATTTTTTACAATTAATGGTAATAAACAGTAGGTTTTTGATAAACTTGCAGATAAAATGTATGTCAATTGGCTGGCGAGTATATATACTATTAATATGCTTGTAACATATCTTTTAGACTTAAAACAAACCTCAACAGATGATAGTGGGACTATAGGCATCCAGTTTCCACATTCAGAGTACTTGGGAGTTAGGATAATATCCTTTCATGAGACTTTTTCGTATTTGTTAAAAAGACCACTGGCAGTTGAGCAGGGTACATTTATTCTGAGTAAAACTTCTTCATACGATGAGTTACTAGAGGTATTTTATCTTTCCCTCTCATCCTGATTACAACAATAACAATTTTTTGTTACAGTGTCACTTCAAATGAAAAGAGACCATGCAGTAGATTCTACTTCAGTCATACCTTGAAGTTTTCCCTTTAAGTTGATGCGTTTAGTTATTTTCATGTATGTTTCTTTCACTCATCAGCCATAAGGAAAACGGTATTTCAATTACATGCTCCTGCAATGCAGTTTAAAATATATTTCCCTTCTTGCTTTTGTTTGGATGATATTCTATCCAGCTATAAATTGGATCTAGGGTTCTAGGAATATTAATGTTTTTCTCTCAAATAGACATCCCCAATATTTAATATTCAAGTATGCAAACAAGGTTTTTTAAGACAAACTAAGTGATATTTTTTTAAATCTGGCTTGGTTTTCTACCTCTTTTATAAATATTAAAAGTATTCATCAATGTTGCTCAATCAGAGAACGTTTTTATATATCTTATGACAACTGGTTAATACTAGTATATAATTTGGTTTATTTTTTCAAGAATTTATAGAACTACTAAAAAATAAGTCTTTGATTAATATTGAGTGATATTTATTCTTTACTATAAGTAAAGTATAGTGATCGTGAAAATAATTAATTTCGAGATTTTGAAGAAATTATATGTTGCGAGGTTCCAGAAGTCGTTTTTTGATGTTTTTTTGATGATGTCTGTGTGTGTTTAGGTGGGTGGATGGGTGACTATGTATCCAAAGTTTGTGGACACGAATACGAAGTCACTTTTTTTTTACCAAAAACCTGTTTTTAGACAACATTTTTTTCTCCTAAACTACTAATTATAATGTCTTGAAATTTTGGCATTATCTTTGAGATTACAAATACAATAAACGAAGAATACACACAGATGTTTAAAACGACCGAAAATATTTTTTTTTTCAATAAAATGTAAACATTTTGACTTATAATTCAATCTAAAAGCTTGTGAGAGTGATACAAGCCATACCCCTTAACGGATAAAAATGAAATATACCCAGAAATTGAACATTCTGTGGAAAAGGAGTTGAAATAAAATTTTTAAAATCACAGTCACAAAAGGGGTGTTACAATACATTTTCTGTTTTCAGAAAATGTTTTTTTGACGTTAAACGGCTTATTATAGTACCATAAAATCTTGACAAAAATTGAACAAAACATTATCCATTTATAAAAAAAATTCAAGTAATTTCAATTATGGCAAAGAGCAATCTATATAAATAAAAGAAGGTTTTGCCTGTACATTGCTTAGAACAGACTCCTTTCAAAATTTCTTTACGTTTCATACATTGGAAAAACCGAACCACCCTTATGAGTAAAAACTTAAAGTAGGAGCACAAGTCATGCTGCTATTTAGTATCAGTAACAAATTTCATGTTACAAAACTTGACTGGCCAGAAATATCGGGACACGACTTTGGGTTCGTGCTCTGCACAGACACGCCATAGAGGCGGACATCATGACTGGGTGTGGTATTGGGTAGTCTGTGTGTATACCACGCATACCATTGATTCTGAGCCAATGGTATGCGTGGTATACACGCATGACGCATCTATCACGCATGATAGATATTACATCTATCATGTTGTTGACAAATATCTAGTTTTTTTACTATTTTGGTCTAATAGTTCACATCTGTTTCAGTTGAAACAATTGCAAAGTCCCGTAAGAGTCTATTCCGCAATGACGTTAAGTAAGTCGCAAGGGGAAACTTTATCTAACGCAGGAATTCAAGCTAGCAAGATCAAGTTTTTCTCACATTGTCAACTGTAGATTACTTGCTCAAGAGTCAGAGGTTCCATCTGTTTGTTCGTTCATGAACCTGAAGGACAAACAGCTAATGTGGTGTATACAGAGGCATTTCCTTAACACTGTACTAATAATGGTATTTTCTACTGTTCTATAATTTCTAATGGTATTTCGGAATACCAAGTATAATAGAATTTTTGATTCTGTCAGAGACGGATACGATTGCTAGTAACGCTATAAAAACTGATACTTTATCGTAAACTAACGGATCACCTGCTATACTTATAAATTTATTGATCATTATTTACATTGTTTATATTAACTGGAACATTTTTTGAGTGAATTCACTGAAATAAAATTGATGTTTTTAAGAGGAATAAATTTTTACATGTAAAAATCACTGCCAATGAACATAAATTTCTGTTGTTTTCAATGGTATGATGGATTCATCATAATCAGAATGCTCTGATCAATCTATATGTTGCACCCTTGAACAAAACTTAATATCAGATGTACATTTTTTTGTGTTTATGAATCATAGGTTAGGTTAGGTTAGGTTGCAGTGGCAGTCCTCCAAGGGAATACACTAAGGCCAAGCATTGGCCCTTTGTGATACCACGCAATGAAGATTGATTCTACAGTGGGAGTCCTAAATTTTGCCTAACTCAAGTGTATTTAGAGTAGGGATCTTTAACGAGTACCTGACATCGTACAGGCTCGGGTCCGACAGTTTAACGTCCTTCTCGAAGGACGACGTGCTCAGATTTATTCGCCTCCCGCGTGAATAAATCCAGGGCCAGGTGGGGATCGAACCCTGGTCCAGAGGCGAGCACGTAACCACATTTTATGAATCATAAACACAAATATTGATTGCGTGTTGGAAAGAAAAGGTTATGTAAATTATTGGAAGAACTTAACATGTTTGTGTCTACGATCTTGGGTAATATTGAAACGAGAGAAGTGGACCCTTTCCTATCATGTTGTTGACAAATATCTAGTTTTTTTTACTATTTTGGTCTAATAATTCATAATTATTAGTATCACAGATTTGAAGCTTCCAGCTATAAAAGTTTTAAATTATACTGAAAATCCTGCTTTGAATTTGATTTCAGTATTAAAAAAAACTGGCTAATTACTAATATATTTTTTCTCAATATACATTTACAGTAACCTTATAACAGAGTACAGCAAGCAGGAAAAACATAACACTCACTCAGAGTAAATTGGGTTTTTATGATTTTTGACAAAGGGAAGGAAAAGTGATTTTTTTTAAAAACACTAGCACGCCATAAAATTTTGAGTATAATAATTTTATAAAAGACCAAAATTGTAAAACATAATTCAAAATTGAAAACATTCTTTGTGAAAAAATAAATTAAATTACTCTATGTCTTAAATTAAAAAATATCTTAAAACGACATTTCTTCTTACATGTTTCTGACATTTTTCAGTCAAAATAAGAATATTTACAAGTTTTAAATGGGAAACTTATCTTAAATCTTCAATGTTGAAGGAGGTCAGATAACTTATGTAAGAGATCTACTGTCTATTGGATCAAAATAATTTCTTGTAAGAGATTATTTCGTAACATGAAATCTAATCCTTTGCTTGTCAAAAATGTTATTACTGCTCTAGTTATACTAATCATATTATATGCATCAGTGGTGTGATATACAAAATAAGCGTGTATTGTAAGTGGATCAATCACTATCTGTACAATATTGAGGAATGAAATAAATCTCTCCCATTTAGACATTTATATTATGCCTTCAAATTCAGCTCATCTTATAAGAACATACTGATTATAGCCAACCATCAAACACTCTCGTTCAGTAAACATACTCGTAAGTTAAGTCACAATTAGACGTTCATAAACTTGTTTTCAGTGAGAAAAAAAATTAGTCATTCTACACTATTTTAATGGTTTTTTTATTCTGCTTGAAAGAATATTGAAAAATATTGATTGCATGTTGGAAAGAAATGGTTATGTAAATTATTGGAAGAACTTAACATGTTTGTGTCCTACGATAAACCTTGATGAAATTAAAAAAAAAAATGTTTCTAAAATTAATAAAAATTTAACCATCAATTCATGAAATTAGCTAACAGAAACTTAGTCACATCTGCTAAAACTCAACTACTATTGTTATTTTATGCTCCTGCAAGATGAATTTAGCTATGGTGTTCCTTATTTTTTTTTTTTTAGCTGGGTGTCATAAAATTGTTGCTCGTTATGATTATACAAGTATTTTATCTTATCCGAAACTGCAGTTACTTAATAATTAAAGTAGAATTTAAAAAAAAAATACAAAATAGGACTTCTTAATATAAAAACTTTCATATATAATGATGATGGATATTTTATAGTTTGCTGAAAAACATTCCATACCCAATAATCGTCTTTTCCCCTTCTATTGGCAACAATTTTCGCGGTACTAGCAATCCTTTCAATATGCTAATGTACATTTCTTCTTGAATGCAGCATTGTTGAACAAAATTATGACCCAAAATTGTTACATTTATAATAGGTAGATAGATCAATAATAATAATGGTTATTATCATTATTTTATTTAAAACCAAATAAACAATATCTTAAATTGGTTTCACCTCCAACTACCTATATCTCAAAAACGAAAGTCCCTGTTGACACAAAAAATTACAAAACAACAATTTATAATGTCAATCGTTAAATATAGCATTAGATTTTTATAATTCTTATTCATTATTTCTGCAAATTGCTGTCATTCAAAGCGGATATTGTAATACAAAGAAACATTACTCCAATATTGTATATAGATTTGTTCAACACAAGGTGATTGAAGAAATTAAATCAATTATAATAATATAATGCATTAAATGATTCTAAACTTGAAATATTTAGTATTTTACTTGTTAATGTGTAAATTATAATTGTTTTACAAAATTATGCTCCCATTTTAATATGCATATATTTTTTGAACTCGTATTATGTCCAGTTTGGATCGCCTTTCTGATTTTTTGGTAAATATATTTTCTTAACAATACATCAATATTTGTTTTCTATATTTATATATTAATGGATGAAATACTCAATAAATTTTTTTTTTTAATAATTACGATTTTTTAATGTATTCAAAAGAGTGTTTAGAAGGTATATAAGATCAAGGAAATATGTTTAGTCAAATAGCATTGAAAATTATCTTATAAAAAGAATATTAATTGGGTTATGCTAAATAATAAAGGATTAAGTGAAGTGGCATTTATTAGGAATATGAGAAGGAAGGGTTTACAATATATTTATGATGGGAGACAGAGGTGGGGAGAAGGCAGTGCTTACTCGTATGTGAGAGCGAGGCGAGTGGATGCAAGCTATTATACAGTCATAGTGCGTTGTTACCACCACTGCAAGGGAATGGCAATCGGCTTGCCTACTTTACTACTACCTGCTTAGAATTGAGAACATCAACTCACCACAAGAAATTTAACACAACATGTTAAACCCACTTAACCAGTTCCACAAACGCTATAATAAACTATTTTCATAGTTTCATTGGAAACGCTCACTGTTTTTTTTTTACATAATGTTTAATTATTATGTTAATTTTTTTAACAATTATCAAGAGCAATAATAGATAAATATAAAATGAAATTATTTTTGTGCCATTCGAATCTAAATCGTAGTTTTCTTCAAGTAGTATCTACAATTCATAAATGGTAGAGGAAAGTCAGTGTCTAGAATTCGTGAATGTCCGTTGTTTATTTTCTAGATCCAAATCGTTTCTGTATCAATCAATGAATCCAGGGGTGCTTTATTAGGTCCAATCAGGGTTGCCAAAAATGTTTAGTTAATTGTACCAAAAACAAGTAAAACGAACCAAATTTAATGAATTATGAAAATATTATTAAATTTATAGAATTGATTTAATTTTAAAATGTTACGTCTTTTAGATTAAATAAAAATGTCTTGAAGTTAATTTTTTTTTATAAAATTCTATCTTGAATAGTATCAAAAATTGCTATCATCGTACTAAACGAGTGAAATTAGGAGCAAATCGTGCTTACCAACGTACCGATTTCGGCAGTCCTGGTTCTAGTGTTAATACAAGTCATAAGAACTCATTTATATATGAAATTTGGTAACTTCTTTGCTTTAAAAACATTTGTATGTCCACTCAAAATGAGCAAAATACGTTTGACGTACCGTTTATAATGAATTAATGGTTTCAATACGACTTTCATGATCCTATTATAAGATGAACTACTTAAAATGAATTAATTAATAGGATGAACAAATTTAAGAAAATATTCAATACAAAGCAATATTCGGTTAAAATTGTATAGGCAAATTTATTAACTCTTTTAATTGCTCATTATTTCGTAAGCAGGATTTAGAGAATCCGAGTACTAGTTGTCACAAAAAGTCCCCACGCACAGTTTCATATACACTGGCAGAGGTAGCAGCATTTGTCTCAAAACTTGTTTCTACCCGAGTAATCGAAGAAGAAACTGTACCTAAAGAAGAAAATGTAATTCCCATTAGATTGTATTCTTAATCTTAAATATTTAAAATTGTATTCTTAATTCTTAAATCAATTATCGTAATCAATTTTAAATCATTAATTATGTAAAAAAATACCCACAGACACATTTCAGTGTATTCCTAAAATGAATATATCTTATACAGAATTTTTTCCCACAATCGCTTGTTTGATATCGAAGTTTCAAAGGAAAAATATTTTTTCTGTATTTTCTGTATTTGCTGTTAGCTCAACATAAGAACGAATAAATGGCAACAGTTTTATTTCCTCAAAGAAATTAATTTGTGATATTTCACTATTATAGATTTGTCATTTTTCACATTGCTGGAATGGAAATCAATAATGTCTGGCGGAATAGGCTTAGGAGTTTCTATCTTAGTTTAACTGTTAGTAAATTGACAAGTCGTCCTCTATTTTAAACTTTCATAGAGGTACTTTATCCGAAAAAAAATATTTATCGTGTTATTTTGTAGAAATCTGTCCATACAAATTTGACCACAGTGGTTCTTGCTTTTAGTTGAAATTTAATATTTATACTGTGTGATCGACGAAGCAAATATTCTTCAGGGTCAGATGTATTAAAAACACCTAACCTTTCTGGAATTTGAACTCTTCTAGAATTGGGATAAATTAAGTTTTACGCAGCTTTGATTAAGTTTTATTAATCAGATGTAGTAATCTAATAAAAATAATTATATATTTAATCAAAATTGATAACACCAATACCAGGTTGTTCAATAAGTTTTGTCGGTCGACAAGAGCTACTAGCAATAAGATAAGTTGCTACTAGTCCAAATTTGTTTTTGTTTTGTTGGTTCACTCTTCTTATCAACGTATGTGAAGGTTCATTCCAATCAGTCAATTCATTCTTTGTTTACAAGCCATTTAGTGTCACCATGTCACAGTATTTTCGACAATGGAAAAAAATTGAATATTGTGCAGTGATAAAATTCTTATTTTTGGAAGGTGTAGCACCAAACGAAATTCACGAACGAATGTTAAGAGTGTATAATGAACGTTCACCTTCAATTAGAACTGTAGAAAGATGGGTTGCTGAATTAAAACGTGGTCGTACAAGCCTTGAAGATGATCCACGTGAAGGACGTCTAAAAACCACAACACCAGAAATCGTAGCCGAAGTACAGAATATGGTTTTGGAAGATCGTCGATTGACTGAGAGGTATTTAGTAGAGGCTCTAGACATCTCATTAGGCAGTGTGAGTCATATTTTAAATGAAATTTTGAGGTTTAATAAGCTGTGTGCACAATGGGTGCCGCATTCGCTATCAATTGAACAAAAACACATTCGAATGGGACTGTCTCAACAACATTTGATCCTAAATTAAAACAAGAGTCTAAAGAGTGGTGTGAATTTGGTTGTTCGGCTTCGAAACGAGTTCGTGTCCAGAAATCGGCCAAGAAGGTTCTGGCATCAGTTTTTTGGGATGCTAAAGGAATTTTATTTGTAGATTACTTGCAAACTGGCAAAACAATTAATTCTGAATATTATTGCAACCCTTTGGACCAGATAAAGGAAAAAAATCAAGTCATTTATTTAGGAAATTATCATGCTTTGTCTGCTTCACCTCTTTTTGCAGAAAATCATTTATAAAGGATTCATAAAAAGCTTCGAGGTTCAAAAAAAAATGTTATAACAATAACAGATGTTCTGATCTCAATAAGCGATATATTTGTAATGCATTGCATTGTTAAGTTGGGGTGGGGATAAGGAATTTCGATAATATTAACCGATTGATAACATCATCCGTGATTAAATTAAGCGGCGTCCACTATATATATATATAGTTGTTGTTATATATTGTTGATTGTGGGTCTTCATTTAAGTCTCTAACTAATCTTAATTCTTACCCTATTCACCGTCCTTCCTCCTGTATCTCCACTGACTGTGTTTACCTCTTGAAATGCACCTAATGTGATGCTTTTTACGTTGGTTTAGCATCTACGATGCTGAACCTTCGGATTAATAATCACAGGCTTTCGGTTGGTAAACGCAGCAGTCTCCCTATCGCCACTCACGCTAATTCCCACCACCTCAGCTTCAATGATTGTTTCACAGTCCATGTTCTTAAACAAGTCCCCAGTGATAACAGACAAGTTACTTTAAAAGCTTCTGAGGAAGCCCACATTTGGCTCCTGGGTGCACGCTCGAAACCTGGCTTGAATTTAAATCGTTAGTTTTTTATTTATTTATTTTTTTTAAATATTTTTTATTTATTACTTTATATATTTTTTTTATTGTTCTATATATTTTCTTTATTTTTTCTTTTCTTAACCTTTTTCTACCTTTCAAAAACATTTTTTTTTCTTTTTGCTCTCGACTTCCTAGTTCCTTTTTTATTTGTCTCGTTTGCGGCAGCACTGCTTTAGCCCTCACCCAGTGAGTTCTTTAGTTGACTGTCGTCCCTCCGTCAATTCACTTCTTCTCCTGAGGACGACCGCCATTACGGTCGAAATATTGAAAAGTGAGTCTTTGTTGTGTTTCTGTTTATGTGTCACTGCTTATTTTAATTGTTATTTGTCCTGCCGGACCATTTTTCGTTTATCATGGTATATATATACTTTTTTTCGTTGGAAATACGATCAAAAACGGACAAATATAGTTCAATATAAACAAAGAAACATAGAGAAATCAGAAGAACACACCTACAGTCTCTAATTTTCGGTTTGAACCGTCTTCAGGAGAGATAAGAGAGGGAAACCAAGCGCACTGGATCAGAGACGGTTGGAGACCAACAGTGTTGCCGCATGCGCGCCCGTTCACAGAAAATAAGGTAGACAGGAGTCAATTTATAATTGATTTATAATTTATAATTACAATACATTAATGGAATATGAAAACAATAAATATATAAAGAAGAAAAAATTGAAAAAATAAGGGAAATTGATACAGAGAAATTGATACATAAACAAAAGTACTGACTAAGCTATGGTAAAATAAAATAAAACTAAGAATACAAATAATAATAACAAATGAAATAAATTATTAAAAAAATAAAAAAAAAAGTGTGAAAAGGCAAGGAACTTTTAGACATTATCGCTTTAGATTGAGGCCAGGTGCACTGCGCGCACTTAATAGCCAAATATGGGCTTCTTCGGAGGCTCGTAGTGTGAGATCTTTGCTGTCAGGGGGTATTTGTCGCAGAATCTGTAACCTGTAGCACTCATTAAAAGGGAGACTGTGGCTATTGGCATGTATGGTAATGGAAGATGGGAGCGGCTATTGACTGAAGCTCTGTGATTGTTCATACGGAGACTAAGCTTGGTGGATGCTTGGCCTACGTAGAACGAATCACACTTGGTACACTCCAAACGGTACACACAGTTTTTGGAGGTACACGAGCAGTCAGTTGCAACAGGATAGAGGGTGTTATGGGGGGGAGCTGTGAAGTGTGGTTGGGGATATATAATGGGACACGTGAGGCAACCTCGACGTCCGCACAGTTGCGCTCCAGAGGGCAAACTGTTTGCCCTCGTGGAGGTTAGCTTCCTGTGCGAAAGAAAATTGCCAAGGTTGGGAGGACGTCTGTAGGATAGGCGTGGCGGATTAGGAAAGGTTTTGGAGGTGGCTGGGGAAGAGGATATGATCGGGAAAAGTTCTTTAATGATGGTACCCAGTCTGTGGATACCTGGGAAGTAGGTTGTTATAAGGTAGGGAGACCCAGAGGGAGAGGAAGAGGAGGTTGATGTAGGATTGTGTGGGGTTGTGGCAGGAACCAGTCTTCTTGTTAGGAAGGGGAGAGGGTAACCTCGCTCTACAAATTTACTTTTTAGGCTATTGATATGTAGGTGTTTATCTTGTAGTCTGTTACAAATCCGGTATATATGCCTCCACGAGGGCAAACAGTTTGCCCTCTGGAGCGCAACTGTGCGGACGTCGAGGTTGCCTCACGTGTCCCATTATAAATCCCCAACCACACTTCACAGCTCCCCCCCATAACACCCTCTATCCTGTTGCAACTGACTGCTCGTGTACCTCCAAAAACTGTGTGTACCGTTTGGAGTGTACCAAGTGTGATTCGTTCTACGTAGGCCAAGCATCCACCAAGCTTAGTCTCCGTATGAACAATCACAGAGCTTCAGTCAATAGCCGCTCCCATCTTCCCATTGCCATACATGCCAATAGCCACGGTCTCCCTTTTAATGAGTGCTACAGGTTACAGATTCTGCGACAAATACCCCTGACAGCAAAGATCTCACACTACGAGCCTCCGAAGAAGCCCATATTTGGCTATTAAGTGCGCGCAGTGCACCTGGCCTCAATCTAAAGCGATAATGTCTAAAAGTTCCTTGCCTTTTCACACTTTTTTTTTTTTTTTTTTAATAATTTATTTCATTTGTTATTATTATTTATATTCTTAGTTTTATTTTATTTTACCATAGCTTAGTCAGTACTTTTGTTTATGTATCAATTTCTCTGTATCAATTTCCCTTATTTTTTCAATTTTTTCTTCTTTATATATTTATTGTTTTCATATTCCATTAATTTATTGTAATTATAAATTATAAATCAATTATAAATTGATTCCTGTCTACCTTATTTTCTGTGAACGGGCGCGCATGCGGCAACACTGTTGGTCTCCAACCGTCTCTGATCCAGTGCGCTTGGTTTCCCTCTCTTATCTCTCCTGAAGACGGTTCAAACCGAAAATTAGAGACTGTAGGTGTGTTCTTCTGATTTCTCTATGTTTCTTTGTTTATATTGAACTATATATATATATATATTGTTAAATAACGCCCCATATTTGGCTCCTTCTTTTTTTTTCTCTAATTTCCGGAATTAGAGATATTAGAGATAATTTCCGGCATTAAAACTATAAAGCTTCATAATAATAAAAACACTTTGTAAATGAAGGAAAATTGGAAAACTTTTCCTTTTTTATTTGTGCTAAAAATAAAGATCAGCTAATTGTGAATGAAAAAAAAACAACTGTTGAAGAATAAATCCCTTCAGAAAGATAGAGAAAATATACCTTTTACAGTAATCAGAAAAGAATGGTCTTCAAAAAACTCAGAAGAAAAATAAACTTCGTGGAACAATTTATATCAAAAAAGAATCAAAATATTTGAATGAAAAGTTCATGTGAACAAATAAATCTTTACATCCAATGAACTCAAGGAGAAATGATTTTGTGGAATACATTAATTGATTTTTATAAATCAGCATTTTTTTCCCATAAACTTTGAATTCCTATCTAAACATTTATAATTTGTGATTTATCTCGAGTATTTGACCCTACTTTTCGGATTCATTTAACTGGGTGTTGATCTTGGATATTCTGTTAAATAAAGTTATGCAGAAATTATATTTTAACAAATTTTGTTGTTAAAAATATAACTGTAGAACTATTTAAAATTAAACCCAAGCGAAGGTTAATATTGGCTCAGTGTCATCTGTATATTTAGAAATAATTTTCAGGAAAACTCAGTATTTTCTGTATTGTATACTGAAAAAAATCGTTTATTTTTAATACATTTTCCACAACTGAAAAGTAAACATTTCAGCAATCCTGGAGAGATTCTGAAAAAACAGAATGTCAAGGGGGAATTAAGCGACTGTTTTTTGCTCTCAGACCTGCACTCTGGACACACTCCCTGAACTTTATGTCACATCAAAATATTCAAAAACATTCTAACGGTTATTTAGTTGTTATATGTGCAGTCAGAGACAATTATATGTAGCATAGTCATATAATATAGATTAACTACTAGTCCATCGACCATACGAAAATTATTGTTTGATATTCCAATATTATTTAAGTCAGTATAAATTCTTGTATATTCTTCCATCCCTATTATTAAGATTTTAGGGATACTTTACAATTAGTAACTTCTCCGCTCAGGTAGCTTGATTTCATCAGATTCACTTTATCTTTTTTTTTAATTATAGACTAACACTATAAGTTTATGTTAAAAATATTTCCTACCCTTATTTCACAAATTTGTTGGACTTACACTAAAATCAAATTTATTTACAAATTTATATGTATATTTATTGAATCATATTTATATGTATTGAATATGTACATGTTTTGAAGTATATTTAAATGTATGTAAATGAAGTATCTGACATTTACTGAATCACACACACACACATATATATATATATATATATATATATATATATATATACTTCGAATAAAATGAAAGGTCCGTGTGGACAATAAACACTTTAACACATAGAAAAGACACAGAAAGACACTACAGAACTCACTTCGGCGTCTTGCCGTCTTCAGGAGAGAAGAAGAAAATAAAAAGGAGAAGGAATGAAGGAACGGAGACGTAAATGCATCCACTGACCCATACAAACGACAGATATATATATATATATATATATATATATATATACACTTTAACACATAGAAAAGAACACAGAAAGACACTACAGAACTCACTTCGATATTTCGACATCCGTCGTCATCGGGAAGAAGTGTGAAGTACTCGCGTTGAGAAGCAAACTGCTACTGTTTGCGTTGAGTAGCAGTTTGCTTCTCAACGCGAGTACTTCACACTTCTTCCCGATGACGACGGATGTCGAAATATCGAAGTGAGTTCTGTAGTGTCTTTCTGTGTTCTTTTCTATGTGTTAAAGTGTATATATATATATATATATATATATATATATATATATCTGTCGTTTGTATCGGTCAGTGGATGCATTTACGTCTCCGTTCCTTCATTCCTTCTCCTTTTTATTTTCTTCTTCTCTCCTGAAGACGGCAAGACGCCGAAATGATCGAGATTCGTTAGTGTTAGTCATCTTTCTTGTGTTCTCTAGCTGTAACTTTAATTAAATATATATATTAGTAGAGGTTGGCAGCAAATCTTCTTGGAGGCATATTTTGTTGAAATGTATCGCAGCTTCGGTATTAACGACTTTCAAACTAAGCTGTTCCAGTCTCCTGACAGTCTTACGAATATAAGGTGTTAATTCCCAAATGAGTTGTCCAAAGGACATTAAGATACTTTTTTGAAACACTTTAATAGATATCAACAATTCAAATACAATTGAAAACTAACACACATGTAAAGAATATAACATAACTTACAAGACCGTTGTATACTAGCTTTCGACTATTCTATAGTCATCGTCAGGTTGGGTCTTTAAACATTTCCAAAATTTGGAAATTTTAAAATTTAAACAATTTTGAAATAAACTAAAGAATATAAATAAAAGTTAGCAGGTCCTTGTTACGGTTGAAAGATCTTAGTCTTGTTTTCCCATTTCTTATTGTGGTTTGATCATTGATTGTTATTACACGTGTTTATGTGAAATCTTTTTATATATATTAAAATACCTCTCCATTTATATCGATTTAGCTTTGAAAGGTGTTAAAAAAAACTTTTCATAATATTACAACAGAGCCTCGTTCATTGTTAAATTCTATAATTTTACTGTATCATGGACTCATTGGACCCCCTTTCTAGACTAACCAAACAACTTTATTTTAATATAGTGTTATCTAATCGTAATAACGTGGTTAATATGTTAATAAAAACTCTCCCAGGGATTTCGAATCCGGTGGTATTTATAAAATTCCGTGAAAAAATTGCAAATTGGGCAACCTGGCAAATCATTAAAGACACGTGTAAAACAACACCTATACAACGTAAGTAAACAGGAAAAAAGTAGTGCCTTATTCTTGTATATAAGCAATGCAAATCATCATATTGATTGGACATGAGCTAAATTTATTACCTATGAAAAATCGATGTTGTTAAGAAATATTATTGAATCGTTCCTAATTAAATTTAATAGATCAAATATTATAAACATTAGTAAAGGTCTCTTCAAACTTGATACTTTCGTTACGAGGGCAATAGCCTCTTCCAAGAGGGTTGACAGTTAGCGGATAGTTTTTTACTCTTTCTTACTGTACTCCTTTGTTTCTCCAAACATCCTTCTCTGGACATCTGTCCTTTCCTGCTCTTTCACTCTTTTAAAATACCACTCTTCCCTCCCACTCTCCTCAACCCCTCACCAGATGTTTCTGCATCTGATGTTTCAGCTGGGTTTTTAACTCTGACGAAGACCGCTTGTTACAGTTGAAGGATCTTAGTCTTTTTTTTTCATTTCATATTGTGGTATGATCATATATATATATATATATATATTGAATCTACTTAGTCTGGACCTGATATCTGATCGCTATTTATGACTTCATGAATTAGTTGTTTTGGTGTGAAGTAGGATGTTCGTGTAGTTCTATTCCTTTCTGGTTTTAATAAAAGTCATATACTTAGTACATCTCGTCTGTGGAGTTACTTCAATAAACATGACAAATATTTGGAGGGCTCACAATCCCTCAGGAAATCGAAGTGTTGCATGTGACATCCCCAAAAGCGAAGTGTTTCTGTGCGTGGAGATCTCCGGGTCTGTTCTTCATTATTGCAAGATCGCTGTTGAGACTGGTTACTAAACAATGAAGCCTCTGTCGTCCTTCCAGGAATGAGAAAGGGCTCACACTCTCTCAGTGTATACGGATTCTGGCGATGGATATTGGCTCCCCTCATAGCAAGGTGTTGTTTTTATTTGTTTTGGTGCTGCTTTGTAGGTTGTTAGATATTTTTCTTCTATTGATGATTACTGAATTTTCCTTGGGGTGTTGGTCTTGAGAAGTATCTTATTGTGGTTCCTCCAAATATTTATCATGTTGATTGAAGTAACTCCACGGACGAGGTGTACTAACTACGTACCTAATTAGAGCCGGAGAGGAATAGAACTTCAAGGATATCCTACTCCACACCAAAACAACTAATTCATTTGGTCATCAAATAGCCAACCATATTTATATGTATACTTCATTAATAATTTCTGATTATTGATTTATGGATGATACACAATAAAAACAGGTCTTGCAATACAGCAAGCTGTATGCTGCCATAATTAGTCTTTGAAGTTAATCAAAAATAATCCAGAACATCAAAGATTTAATAAATATTTTTTTTATATATAATTTTTTAGATTAACTAGTTAATTGGAGAGATTGATTTTTAAAATGATGTTTCCATTGTTATGATTAGGTTACTAAAAGAAAACATTTAATGTGAGAAAAGAGGCTATGGTAGAAAAGTGACCTAATCCCACCGAAGAGGAGAGTGGTAAAAAGAGGAGATAAACAGCTTATTGGACACAAACTAAAGAGGTTTTACGACATGAAGGCTGATACAATTTTACGATGATATCGTTATTACGTTTGCCCTTGGGTTTCTTTTCAAACAACTTTCACATCTCTCTTATTCTGAATCTTTTATAACATCATATCTATTGTAAACAAGTTATCCTATAAAATGTTTAAATTGATTCAAATAAAATAATTAACATTTTTAACATGATTTTTATATATGTATCATATTTAAACCAATCAATTCAATGTCAGTTAAGTTTTAAAATAAAACAATTCAAAACATTATATCACAGATGAATAATAATAACTTTCAAAAATACTGACTAAAATATATTTCAATACATTTTGACATTCATCGTCATCAGGAGAAAGAAGCAACCTTGTGATATATGAAGCATATTTTTTCTTTTGACATTTAGTATTAATTATTGCGTTAAGCAATCATTGGATATAATTATTAAGTATTTTTTAATAAAACTTAAATATATGATTGTGAGTAAAAAATTCCAAAAAAGACGAGACCTAACCAGATTATTAATGAGATTTTTAATAACTGTAGACATAGGAAAATGCAAAAAAAATAAAAGACAATATACAAGAAAATATTAATGGGTTAACAGTAAATACAGATTAACCTCACGCAAAGTCGTTGGGACCAGAGAAGAAACTTATGTCGAAAAACCGTTTAAGTCGAATCAGCTGGTCTCTAGGCTAGCTTAGGCTAATCAGAAAATGACCTTTCCTAGTTCTGTAGAATACGTGCATAAGTGGGTGAAACATATATTTTTTAAATATTAATGTTTATATTTTTAATAATAAATGTGGTTATACCCTTAAAGGTCAGGGGTATATCATTTAATCATTTTTAATATTGGAGCAGAATTTATTATATTTTCTCCTATTTAGTTGTGCAGTACTTTTTGGTACCGTTTTTCTCTCTGATAGGACATATCAAATTATGCACCTCAAATTTCTAAGCTAATTCTGAAATGTGATATAATTGTACATAACTAGCAAGATTTCGTCATGGATAAACATTCATTCTCCTGCAGTCGAGGTATACCTGTGTAGATACTTAAATTTACTAAACAAAAAAAGAAACGAACAAGAAAAAAGTGTAAGTAACATGCACTCTTACTTTATAAATAGCAATATGACAATTTTTATATCTAATCTTGATTATTGCTAGGAGTTGAATGTGGTCGAACTCACACAAAATTATGGTAGGCACAACAGAATCAATATATTTGTGATTGAGAAAATAATAATCTATTCGAATTTATTACTATTATTTTAATTAGTAATGTAGTTAATGTGAGTATATATCGCACTTCTGTTGTTGAAAAAATAAACTCTAACAAAATTATTAAAACTATGGTAATTCAAATTTCTTGAAACGAATTTAAAGTCAGCAAATAATTAATTTTAATTTACAGTATGTTTGACTGTAAGCTGATTGAAATGATTGCTATAATCAAGGTGTAAGATATTTCTGCTTGGATACAAAATCTGACAAGATCACTGCAATCTGCTAGTATTGGCTGAAAGATATCGCTGCTCTAAATGTTATTACCTAATACATACAACCAACATCAGCTTCTCCATTAGTGATTTCGCACATACTGCACCCTGGGGAACCATTTTTCCGTTCGCTGGTCGTAAGAGGAAGCATAGAGCTACAAAAGGGCCCTGTAATCTGGTCTTTCTTTTTCTTTATTTCCAGAACTACCACCTTAACGGAAGAATTATGATATTTCTTCAAATTTTCTTTTTCACCAATAATGGGATTTAATTTTCTTCAGTATTTGATTTGGAACATTCATCTCAAAACTTAATTTGAAAATAACTTATCAAAAACGAGTTGTTATACCATATTACAATGGACTACTCTACAATTTGTGTCTTCATATGTACTGTTTATTGTGCATATGTAAAAATCTGCGTCTATAAAATGTATACAGTATATTTATAGTATAGAATATAATACCATAGAATAGTAGATTATAGAATATACTATTGTATATTGGCACATACAAGATTATTATTTACTATGAGAAAAACCTAGAGTAATTATAATTACTCGAGGTCTATTTAATCATGCCATCAAATAATACTACTTCTAGACCAAACTTTTACATAAGTGAGGAGATTTTCCAATTATACAAAAGTGTGAGTTTACGGTCAGCACAAGGTAAAAAAAAAAGAAAAGAAATTAAGATATCACTTGCTCTGGACTTACTAAATGCCACATATATATTGTTATCAATGAATTTAAAGTCGTGTAACTAATCTATTAAAATATTAAAAGCGTAACACGTCAAGGTTGTCTGTATATTCTTTATACATCAAGTCTGTATATGAGAGATGTAGAAGTAAGAATCAAAACAATAGGCACTACTCAATGTAGTATTTATTATATACGTAATTTATTATGAATGTAACTAACGTATAAATTTTAGTTCACTTTGTATGTAAATAAATTGTGAGAATAAAACCTCAACTGCAGTTTAACAATACATCCATATAAATGTTTGGTTTTTGGCAAAAACTGCTCCTTCAAATAGATGGGAAAATGTGTCACAATTTTTTCAATGTGACATTTCTCTAAATATCCTACTTTTATTTATTAAAATACACTTTAAATCAATTTAAAGGAAATTTTAATAAAATCTGTAATACATATACTTTTAAAAAAATCATAACCAAACAAAATAAATATGCAGTTTAAATATTTTATTTTTTATTAACAACTAAACCATGAATGGTTATATTACAATGTATGTCTCTACATTTTGTCTTAATATGTACTGTTTTTTGGACATATGTCAAAATATTCATTTACAGAATGTATAAAGAATATACAGACAGATTTTTACAGAAACTTTTTGAAAATTGCTGGGACTATATTGAAATATAGATGATATCATATTAAGAAAAGGAATATTTGATTACATATGTAATTCGCTTAGAACTATGAGGGCTATTTAAGAAGCATGATTTGATCAAAGGTAAATTTCAGTTACCTATAGTTGTGATGATTGTAAGAGAATATAGTAGTGATGTAGCAAAGGACCAGTTGACGTCGGATTGAGAGGCATGCTGCCTCTTTACAGCTTCAACTATACTTGATTCGAATGACCTGAGCTGTTCGTCCACTAGTCGGGTCCAATTCTTCTCGTAGAGCACATTCAACCGTTCTGTAAACAAAAATATAATACATGATTTATATATCAATACAAGCAACTCACCTCAGAATCTGGATTATTATTATTAAAATATTAATAATAAATGATTCGTGAGGTTTATTTGTTTAAAATACTTATATGTGTATCATCCCTTCTTTATAGTAGAGTACCTGCGTTATGTTTTAAAATATTAGAAATTTCTTAGAATTGAATTATAAAATAATATCAAATATATTCTGACTGAAAAACTAAAGGTATAACTTTAGATTTATAGATAATACCATGAATTTTAAATATTAATTAAAAAATTATTGTTTTTTCAACAGAAAAACTAGAAACGAACCGAACATTATCAGCCGCCAAATTGAATAAAAGGCCATTTTATTCAATAAATATTTATATTTATTTTAAACAATCTGTAAAATAAATGTGGAAAGTAGTAATATTATTAAATTATATTAAATATTCCATATAATGTAATATTTTTTTACATTATATGGAAACATCTGCTTTGGCAGATGAATTCAATATAATGTAAAAATTATGATGTAAAAGTTTGTCTTTTACGCTTTTTTAAACTGTCGATTACTTATATGCAGACACACAAAGAATGTTTCCAACAGAAGTAGTGCACAATAAAACTCATAAGAAACAAATTTATTATAAATTATTTACTATAATTACAATTATTATTATAATTATTTAATAATTTTTCAATATTTTGATCTAAATATCTTTCTAAACATTTTTTTATCTTTTACCTCTCATAGATTTGATTATTCATAAAGGATATTTGAACACAGAAAGAATGGGTACCTAGTAGCATTAATTAATATAAAAAAAAAACATTAAACTTGATAAAAAGAAACCAAAAAAGTATCAAGCATTAAATGCAACGTTAGTCTGGTGTAACTGTTCCATGAATAATCTTGTGATAGGGAAAAAAACGAAAATTGCTCAAACGTACCCTAGAGACCTTGACCATAAAGGCACAAGTTGTTATCAGTTTATTACTCGGTTAAGGCAAAGACATCAGTTTTCACTGTTATGTATCTGAAATATGGATGAAACCATATTAAACTTTTCCGGTTATTTTCCCAGTAACATTTCTAATATCAATAGTGATGGTGTGAATGGAGTAACATTTGATTTTTTTATTACTACCAGGTGAGATTACCTATTATTTTTGGTCCATACTGTGAGATTATAAACTAATATCAAGCACACGCTTTGGCAATTTGTATTTATATTTTGGAATCAGTCGTATATCACTAGAATATATAAAGTGAATCAATACTAGCGCAAAAGTAATTGATAATATTATTTGAAGACTAGCAAACGTACCCGTCTTTGACGGATTCAAAAATTCTATTATACTTGGTATTCCAAAATACCATGGAATACCATAACGAATCATAGTATTATACTAATACTATAATTGGAAATTATAGAATAGAAGAAAATATTAATATTAGTACAGTGTTAAACAAATTACTCTGTATACACCACATTAGCTGTCCGTCCTTCAGGTTCAAGGAAGAACAAACAGCTGGAACCTCTGACTCTTGAGCAAGTAAACTACAGTTGACCATGTGAGAAAAACTTGGTCTCGCTAACTGGAATTCCTGCGTTAGATAAAGTTTCCCCTTGCGACTTAGTTAACGTCATTGCGAAATAGACTCTGACGGGATTTTGCAATCGTTTCAGCGGAAACAAATAGTGGCTGGGAATCAATGGTATGCGTGGTATACACACAGACTCCCCAATGCCACACCCAGTCATGATGTCCGCCTCTATCTGTGCAGAGCACAAACTCAGAGTCCTGTTCCATTGCACATTTCCCGGGGCACCCAAGTTTCGTAACATGAAATTTGTTACTGATACTAAATGGCAGCATGATGGTGCTCCTACTTGAAGTTTTTACTCATGAGCAGGCAGTCCAGGAGCAGTCACGGAGTCAAAAATTCAGTTAGATAATGAACTGCTTCCCCATCACTAATCTCTCTCTTTACTGACTTGTAAGTTCTTTCCTCGACTTGATATAGCGTAAGAACTTGTTTGTTGATTTTTCCTACCTGTTCATTAGTAAGGCCTGAGCACTGCTCGTTCAGAAAGCCATTTATTCTGAATAGATAATACATTTTGAACTCTGGGAAACACCTTGTCAATAAGCTGAAATAAGCAATATATTCATGTACGCAAATGAAATTACATCAACTAACAATACTTAATTGCTACACCTGTATATTTTCAAAATAAACATGTTTGTGTAATTAGCCAAACACGGCTTAAAAGTTCATAACTTCGCTTCATCGTTGAATATTCGATGTATTCAAAGCTTTGATTTTAAGTTAGACATACACAATCTATTGTCAAGGATTCAGCTTATTATGTCGTATGGTGGCTGAGTTTACTGGTAACAATATTTTGCGGACAAAACCGACAAACCAACAGACAGAAATTATTCTAAGGGTACATGCGGCGTCTCTAAATTATGAAACGTAAAGAAAACATGAAATGAGTCAGTTCTAAGCAATGTACATACAAAACCTTTCTTTTATTTATATCGATATACTTATGCTACTGTCAACAGCGAGCACGCAAGCCACTGGGTTACTCTGGATCCATACCTTACTTTAGTACCAGTGTGTATATTACGCAAATATTAAATGAAAAAAAAATGTTTGTGTTACATTTATTTATAGTACATTTCAACTAAATCATCGGCGAGCAAGCAAGCCACTGGCTACTCTGGCTCGATGCCTTTACTTTATTATAACTTTTTATACGAGTATTATTCACATTTTAAATTCCAAAAAATATTTCTTTGTTACATTTATTTACAATACATCTGCACTACTGTCATCGGCGAGCACGTAAGACACTGGGCTACTCTGGTTCCATACCTAACTTTATTACCAGTGTTTTTTTTAAGCAAATATTAAATTAAAAAAAAGTTTACAGTTATATATAATACGTAGCAAACATACCCGTCTTTGACGGAATCAAATGTTCTATTATACTTGGTATTCCAAAATGCCATTATAAATTATAGAATAGTAGAAAATACTATTATTAGTACAGTGTTAAGCAAATACCTCTATATACAATACATTAGCTATTTGCCCTTCAGGTTCATGGAAGAACAAACATTAGGAACTTCTGAATCTTGAGCAAGTAAACTACATTGACCATGTGAGAAAAACTTGGTCTCGCTGACTTGAATTCCTGCGTTAGATAAAGTTTCCCTTTGATACTTAGTTAACGTCAATGCGTTAAAAAAGACGCAAATAAAAGACGTTTCAAAAAGACTCTGAAAGGACTTTGCAATCACTTCAACGGAAACAAATAGTGGCTCAGAATCAATGGTATGGGTGGTATACACACAGACTCTCCAATACCACACCCAGACATGATATCCGCATCTATGGCATATCTGTGCAGAGCACAAACTCAGAGTCGTGTCCAGTTGCACAGTTTTCGGGCACTCACGTTTTGTAACATAAAATTTGTTACTGCTACTAAATTGCAGCATGATTGGTGCTCCTGCTTTAAGTTTTTACTCATGAGTAGGCAGTCCAGGAGAAATAAATTCAGAGTGAAGATTCAGTTAAATAATAAACTACTTCCTCATCACTAATCACACTCTTTACTGACTTGTAAGTTCTTTCCTTGGTATGATATAGCGTAAGAACTTGTTTGTTGATTTTT
Source organism: Hermatobates lingyangjiaoensis (assembly GCA_026182355.1). NCBI lineage: Eukaryota > Metazoa > Arthropoda > Insecta > Hemiptera > Hermatobatidae > Hermatobates > Hermatobates lingyangjiaoensis. Next base: position 414,707 of record JAPFBL010001618.1, read on the forward strand.
CCTGCCTGTTCATATTAAGGGCTGAGAACTGCTCGTTTACAAAACTATTTATTCTTAATAGATAGTACATCCTCAACTCTGGGAAACACCTTTTCAATGATGTCAAATACGCAATATATTCATATGATCCAATGAAATTAAAATCAACTAACAATACCTACTTGCCACACCTGTGTATTTTCAAAACAAACTTGCCCGTAAAGTTAGGAAAATACAGCTTAAAGCCCCATAACTTCGCTTCCATACTGAATTATCAATCTATTTAGATCCTATATTTTAAGTTAGGCATACACAAATCTAGTGTCAATGTTTCAGCTCGCCATGTCTTATGGTGGCTGAGTTTACTTGTGATAAACGTTTTTCCTTTAAAAGTCAATAACTTCACTTCTACGTTGAATTTCGAATCAATTCAGAGCTTTTGTTTTAAGTTAGACATATACAAATCTACTGTAAACGTTTCAACTTGATTTGTCTTATGGTGGCTGAGTTTACTTGTGACAAAATTTTTCGGACAAACCGACAGAAATTTTTCTAAGGGTGGATTCGGTTTCTCGAATGTATGAAACGTAAAGAAAACTTGAAATGAGTCAGTTCTAAGCAATGTACAGACAAAATCATTATTTTATTTATATAGATTTCTTATACAATGATATACATAATAAAATGTTGTAAAGATTATTATATATATAATTATTTTATTGTATATCATATGAAATAGCCGATATTTTTTCAACACAAATTGTTAAACAAATATAACAAATGCATTCAGTTAAGATATTTATACAAATGTTTTAGTGCAATAGCTTCTTAAAATTAGTCTCCGATGTAATTTTTCAATTAAACTAAACTTCATCCCTTCAGAGGAACTATATTGTAATTATAATACTTTTTTATTATAATTTTAATTTGTTACCAAAAATAAGCATGGTCACATCAATGGAATTGCCATGATTTATTGTTTGTCATTTTTGGGTTCACCCGAACGACCTATTAAAGCATATTCCTCTATGATGGGACATTTTCTACAGATAAAGATTTATGCAGCTGAATATAGTTTTGATTTTAAAATATTTAATTTTAATAAATCTACTATTAATAAGAATATAACTTTGTTACAGTAGAGATTTAATGACACGTTAATTCTCAAATATAATTCACCTATAATTGGAATAATTATAATATCTTATAAAAACAGCAGCAGAAAAGTCAAATGTATGAAATAAATAATCTTATACACAGTAATTAACTGTATTTAATCCATATGGTTTCGTATTCTTGTTTTGAATCGTGAAATTAATTGCTTCTCTTAAATTAATGTTTACGACTAATTGACACAGATAGCAAGTATTATTACTTTAAGACAGTTCATTGCTTTATTTGAAAAAAATTAAAGGATTTTATATAATCGTTTAACTATCGTTAAATGTATTCTAGTTATAATAGCATTTATAAAGTGCATTCTCTTCATAAGACAAAGCGTGGTAAAGTTTAAGCATTAATAAATGTTAAATAATTGAATTAGAAACAAAGAAAAATAAATGAAAAGAAATCAAAGAGAGTAAAATATATATTTTTTATAATGACAGATGACTGTTCTTAATTTTATGAAAGCAATTTACAGATATGAAAAAATTATAACACAAAAGTAATATTTAGAGGAGTTTTGAAAATGATGAAAATTTCAAAGATATTATTAAATATACAGGTATTGTTACAGACGGTAACACGTTGTTCAAAACAACACTTTTAAGATGTGTTTTGGGTAATGCCAATCAGCTTTACATATCTTTTAAATTTCATATTGTATAAATTTACCTACAATTGTAATCAAGGAAAGCTAGCTATTCTCATTAAAATCAGATAAAAATGAAATGTTTCCTAAGAAAGTTATTGTTTTTAAAACGCTGTCATGGATCAAGAAAATTCCAAGATAGCAACAGAGGCGAAAAGGTGAAAAATGGAAATAACGAAACTAAATCAAAGGGAATTCAGATGTTTCAGCAGGTACACATGGGCTCACCCTTAGAACTTTCTTTTGTGTAAATTGCTATAGATTACGCCTCTTTCTATTTATGTTATTCATAACATATTTGGTATTATTATGGAGGCTTTAGTGTTCTCTTCCACCCAGATAAAACCTTTTATAACACAAGGCTTTATGCTACATATTTCAATAGGGGTATTCATTTAAAATGTCTCAAAGAAAGGTAAATTGACAATTTTATTTCATTAAATTCTTCCTTAACAGTAAAAGCTATCAATGGCATAAAAAATAATCTATTTTATTTAAAAAGAAATTTCAAAGAAGAACATATAATAAGTCTATTGTTTACGATTATTTCCCCAGATTTTAATGGTATTTCAATTGTTTGAAATGTTATCTCTATTTGCTATACTTATATTTTATAATTATTAACAAAATTTATTAAATGAATTATTCAAATTTAAATTAATGTTTAATAAACATTAAATATTCATATATAAAAAGTGTCTAGTTTTAATAAACTATCACAAAATAATATAAAAATTGTTTATAATGTCTGTTATATCATTCTCTTCATTTAATTTATTAAAAAAGGTTGTTTTGTTAAACTGAAAAATCTAATAATAAATAATATTCTAAGAAGAATGCAGAAAAAATGATTAATGGTTTGAATGCTTCCTGAAGAATTGAATAATAATAATCATATGTGCATACCATTAGTATTACAGAGATTAGTATAAGTTACATTTAGAATTTGTTGGACTGTCTTAACCACGTATACTACTGTTGGATTCGTTGCACAGTGTTCGAAAACTAGTCCAAAATCACCAGCACCAATATACTGGGTTTGAAATGTATCCTTTTTTTAATGTAATGAACGATTGTGGTTACACAACGTATATGATAGCAAGTAAGCTTGAGAAGGTAATGCCTTAATGTTGTCTGTTGTTATGTTAGGTTAGGTTTCATTAGCCGTCCAACGGTAGAACGAACATACATTGACCTAAAATTGCCACTTTTTAATACTAGACCAGAAATGAACATTCTACATTAGGAGTCTTAAATTTATATATATATATATATATATATATATATAATATATATATATATATATATATATATATATATATATATATATATATAATATATATATATATATATGCTTTTAAAAACTGGATGTCTGTTTCCACTTGATTTAATTTTGTCTTATATTTTTCCAAATTACGAAATTTTTTCTTCAACTCAGAACTCAACTTAAAAATTAATTCACCATAATTTCTTATTTTATTATTGAACATGTTTCGGTGTACGTTCACCATCTTCAGCAAATTAAATCAAGTGGAAACAGACATCCAGTTTTTAAAAGCATGTATTGAAGAAGGACTGCTCCCAACTTTTACAAATATATATATATATATATATATATATATATATATATATATATATAATATTGTTAAAAGTAGCAGCAGCTTCTGCTCTCACGATTTTTGAGCTGGTGGCCTCGATATTGCGGGTGATTCTTCTATCTTGCGGTTGGAGCTTCCACATCAATTGTCTAAAGGGCATCAATTCATTCGAGCTTTCGACAATAATAACGTTGGTCATCGTCAGGTAAAATTTACCTTCTGGAAGGATGCTTATGTAGACTTCCTTAGTGGGTGTGATTTCTGATTGGTCCAATGTACCTGCCTTATTGTTTAAATAGATTACAGGTTCCAGTTTTCGTTCTTATTCCATTTAATGCTAGGCTCTATGTTCCTGTTTCTTGGAATGACGAACTAATATTTGCATACATGAAGATTTGCTGCCGATTTACACCTATATATATATATATATATATATATATATATATATATATATATATATACATAATTCTATCTTTTTTCGACCACAAAAAATAACAGCAAACAGCAGAAGTTATTGAGGATTGGTCTACATCTTGTTATTTGTACAGCCCTGATGATGCTATAAAAATATAGCGAAACGTTGGCGTAAGTGAAGTGTTTATTTGTGTAGACCAACCCTCAATAACCTCTGCTGTTTGCTCTCTCTCTCTCTCTCTCTCTCTCTCTATATATATATATATATATATATATATATTGATAAAAGTATCGACCTTGGAATAAAAACAAAACTAAAGTTTATCGGACTCCGTCAGTCCCGAGTCCCTATAAACTTTAGTTTTGTATATATATATATATACATATATATAAGCGACGGTTGGAGACGAACAGTGTTGTCACATACGTGCCTGGTTAAAGCCAAGTAAGAGAAATAAACTAGGAATAAGAAAAAAGCTGAGAAATAATAAGTGAAACTGAAGAAAATGAGGAAATATAAATAATTGGAACTTAGAAAATAATCACAATGAAAAATATTAATAGGAATATAACTGAACTAAAGAAAATCTGAGAATATAAATATTTTCTTATAAATATTTCTATTTTTTTAAACTGCTGCTAAGTACACAATAAAGCACTTATCATTAACCTGATTACTTCATTGAGGACAGAGAGACACACGCTATCACAAACAATCAATATTTAAAGCAAACTAACTTGTTAAATTTTCCCATCGCGATCTCTTATCTACTTGTCATATTTAATACTACTTAATACTTAATTTTGTCATCCTGAAATAAAAAAAAACATTGAAGATTGTAACTGCACATTTTAATTACTTTCATTTCAATAGATTTAACCATAAAATAAAATAATTGATTGATATTACATAATGACTTAGAATGATAATAATAATTAATAATATAGTAAAAGATGATAATAATAACAACCTGGGTTATAGGGTTATATGTATAGTTCTTGACAAATGCTAAACATTTTCTAAATTGTAATTAAGATATATTTTTTATTATTTTAGAACATGGTTAAAAATATATTCCAAGAATTATAAAAAAAACGACTGTAACATCTGTATTTTGATATTGCTATAAGATCTATATTTTGATTATAATGCTGTAATGATAACTGTGTGGTGAATATAAGTAGGCATTTGTCTGTGATAGATCAAGTGTCAGAGAGACACTGAAATTTATTTAAAAACCTAAATAAATTTCAGGTTTGTTTTTTGTCGGAATGGGAGCCACTAGTAATGAAGTTAGAGGAAATAAATAACCTAAATGATTCTTTAGGTTGGGGATTTGGATACTAAGGGAGGCCGAAGTCACGTCCTGGAATGAATGTTACATGAAATCTCTTCAAGTGATTAAAATGTATAGTTGTCCTCCACAAAAACCCTGTGACCTGCTCTGGCTGTTATAACATGCTGTATTCCGGGTTTTTCAACTATCAAATAAAATCAAAACTCATTAAACATTAAACATAACGTAATGGTTTTAAAATATTTAACCTAAATGTATTACCATCATGTCTCTCAGCATGTTCATAACAACTAGATAATATAAGTGTTGAAATATATTTTATACACACTTTTTTAACTAGTTTTTAAACTATACACCAAATTAGTGATGGTAATTGCAAACATAGATTAGTAACATAGTAAAACGTGTTAACACAGAAAAATCTAAGACCTTAAAAATCAGGCATTAACCAACAGCGTTTTCTTACATGGAATAGTCTTTACGAACAATAAATTGCAATATTAAATACATCTTTTATATATATATATATCGCCACTTTAAGGGTCCTGGAAAATATTCATCAAAGAGAAGGACGCACGTATATTTCACGTAGTGAGTAATTGAAAAAAAAAATGTTTCCATTATACAAGTGTATAGAAAAAAGATATATATGATTTTATAAAGATTTAAACTTTAAAATTTCTGATAATAATGGTACAAATACTAACATTCTCAATTAAATAAGGTAAAAATGTATTAAATATGATCTTTTAATACGACATACGAAAATTATATCACATTGGATTTGTTCCTAAGAAAAATAATTAATTTCAACTCAGTAATACAAAATTTGGATTTAACAAAACACTGTTTATTTAAATAAATATTAGTATAAATAAATTGAGTACCGAAAGGAGGAAATAAAAAAAATGAAGTTATCAAAAAATTCTCTTGACACTTGCTTTTGATGGTATTAAAAAATATAACAAAATAATAGTAGAACTATGTAGAATATACCCCATAATCAACGTAATTGCGTAATTTTTGTTTCTCTTAGCTTTAACTAAACGTTTACATACGAGTATGTAATAACATTATTACTAAAGTGTTTTTATGTTTTCAACCTTTCACCTTTAGTGAAATTTCTGAAATCCATGTTTTTATTTACTATGAAGTTTTTAAGTATCAATGTACTAATAAAAATATTACTTAAAAATGACATGCTTAAAAAGAACTGAATTTACTTTTTTTTCGAAGGAATAAGTATAATTTTCAGTCACTTCACTAATTCAAAAGTTGGTTAAAAATATTTGAAAAAATATTTCTCAATAAATAAAGAACATACTTAAATAATAAGAAAAAATATCAATTGTAATTAAGTCAGTATCGAAATCATTTGTTTTTGGTTTGAAAATTAAATTCAAATGCCATCTTTGTGACTTTCAATGACCTTTCTTAATTATTTATTAAAGAACTAAAATTTGTATAACTAGTAACTTTAAAAATGAGTTCCTTTCTCATGCAGGCGGAAAAATATGAATTTTTAAAATTAAGGACTGAATTAAAATATTGTTAAGACTGAAAGGAGAGTTTATCTCTAATTAAACTGACGAAAAATCAAAGCAGTGCAGGGTTGTAAAAAAGTAACCACAATAAACAGAAAATATAAGCAATTAAGGAGAAAATAATTATTTCACTTCTAATTTATTAAATTTGTTATTTACTGTCTGTTTATGCACAAACTTAAGAAATATTTGACTCTTTTTTTTAGCTGTATAAAGAGAAAGTTCGTCATTTTGGTTTTTATATTAATACTGATCAAGTTTATCAATATTAATCAGACAAAAGTTTGTAAAATATATATCACAACGTATGTATTTTTATTTAGAATGAATATTTTTGGTTTTGGGTAGATCAGAGGCTTTGAATATTGCAGTTGAATTTTGGTTTAACATTGCAGGACAAGTGAATTACGAATTGTTTCAGTTATGAGCAAAGTTTGTTTGAGAGTTAATTAAAAGACGACAGAGTAAACATAATTAATGTCATAACTCAGTATTTCTCAACAATACTCTGGCAGGACTTGATTTTTCTTTCTTATCGCTTATTGCTGCTTCACTGTGCTTGTTTAGCTAAAAACTAGTGAATCGATTCTTACACCAATCCTGATATTTCTAAAGTCTGACAGTTGATATTTCCATTCAGTACAGTAAAGTCCTTTCACTCTAGAAATAATCATTTTTATTAAAATTATTTATCTCTTTTCTTATTGTAATATATTATTAATACCACTAAAATTTATTCCTATTGCACAATAATAAACTGGTTCCTTTTTTTTTAAGTAAAAAAATCCAATAAATGAAGAAACCAGAAATAATATGGTGAGATTATATGGTTTGAATATTATCAATTATTTTGCTTAACAATATCATAATAACTCAAATAAATACAAAAATGGTTGAATTCTAAACTACATTGTTAAATGCCTGTGGCATTAATGTTTAAAGACTATTGACATTTTTAAATTAACCCTTACACCTCATTTAGAATCCGTTTTATAATTTCATGAAGTTAACCCTGTATGATCACAGGTGAATAATGTTTAAACATATTCTGTAGTCATTTACGAGGATTTAATCCTCGTAAATGAGCTGTCAGCTCATTAAAAATAATAATAGTGAACAAATATTCGTATATCTGATCGAAAAATATTTTCAATTATGATATTTAAACTCGGAAGTAACATTTAAAGTATTTTAGCACTTGATATTAGACTATTATCAATTAGTTTATGAAACAAAGGACATCTTAGCTTTCAAATAATCTTATCATATTTAAAAAACTCTCCAAATAAAACTGAACCTTACTTGTGCTAGGTAATCTACCCATTCTATTTGCCAGTCACTGCCCTTTAACTCTGTTGGTTATTCCCAACTATTTACCTTTGAAAAAAATTCTTTCTTTTTTTCAAAAACGCCTTAAAGAACAATGATTGGGAATGTCACACTCTAGTTGATGGAAACACAGCCGATCTAATGGACAAATGGAAATACTGCAAAATATATGTACTGACCAATAACTGAAAAAAAGCCATACTCAACGCTTGAGTACAGTTTATTAAGTCATTAGAATACACATTATTATAATAATTATATTCATATAATATAATTATATTAACTATAATATTCATTACTATAATTAATTTAAAGATTAACCTTACATTCATACCCAAACATGGTTATTGCATGTCTGAAATAACAGTACGTTTTGGAATATTTTTTCTGACGCAATCGTATCAGTAAAGAAACCACTTTCTCTCGCATTAGTATGCAATTAAATATCGGACGTACATATCACAGGCAAGGTTGTAAAACCATGAGAACTTTCTGAATCATATTAACGGCAAATTAACTGTACCACTGCCAGAAAGTGAATAATAGTTACAGTTAGACTACAAGCACAGTTAGCATCGTTTTCCTCATTGCTTGGAATTATTTTTTTTTAAAGGGCTTGCAGGTCAAGTGAGCCTCCTGTTACTGATTCTCAGTGAAATATTACACCTCCCATTTGTTTTGTGCTACCTCCTGACAAGAACACCTGTATCACTTAATATATTGACAAGAAATTGGACAGGTGCCTTATGATTTGTATCAATTTTGTATTCAAAAAAACAAGGTTTATTATTTTGTCATACCATCTCGACAATCTGATTTAAGATTTATATCATTGTCACATAATATCTTGTCAATCACACTACCTCATACTTATGAAAAACCTTAAAAAATAAGTATTTCCCAAACTTTTCATAAAAGATCCTGCAACTGTTAATAATTAAAATATTATTTTGAGATGAATGAATTATTTGAAAGCAATTTGTCTAAACTGTGTTATGTATTAATGTGTCATGATGAACATGTGCATGTTATTTAATAATCTTTCAGTGTAGACTCAACAGAAGGTCTCATGAAGATTCCATAGGTGGGTATATAACCTCCCATTCTGCTACCACTAATAGCAGCCGTACAAAAGCAGAAAACGCTACATTAGAACTTCAACAAACTCATATGGATCTGAATAATATAACTTAAAGTAAATTTTTGAACAGAATTCTTTCGTTTCTGTAAACTAATTATAGAGTTATATTTGCAATGAAAGAAAGAATTTTCATGTTCAAAACAAGTATATTATTTATTAAAAGGAGTGCGTTATATTGTTTAATTATTATTGCTTTTTATAGCCTAGTTAGCAGGTAGTATCAATTTATTAAAAGTATATGCTTAAGATATAGTATTCTAAAAAAAAAATTTTTTTAATAATAACATTTAAAAAGAAAAAGAAAAATATGTGTACAATTAATAGAAGTTATATGCAACAGGTTAAATTTACTGCAATTCTTTACAAATAAGAATGGTGAACAAATATTCGTGTATCTGATGAAAAATTATTTTCAATTATGATTTTTAAACTTGAAAGTAACATTTAAAGTATTTTAGCATTTGATAGTAGACTGACTATTCTCAATTGTTTTATGAAACAAAAGGACATCTCAGCTTTCACATAATCCTATCATATTGAAAAACGCTCTAAATCCAGCTGAAGCTTATTTGTATTAGATGTTCCACCCATTTCATTTGTCAGTCCCAGTTTACTGCCCTTCAACTCTGTTGGTCATTTTCAACTACTCACCTTTCAAAAAAAATTCATTCTTTCAAAGTATTATCATGAGAACGCCTCAAAGAACAATGATTGGGAATGTCACACTCTAGTTGACGGAAACACAGCCGATCTAATGGGCAAATGGAAATACTGCAAAAGATATTTACTGTTCAATAACTGAAAAAAAGTGAAATTCGACGTTATGGAATCATTTTATTAATAGGCACTATATAATAGTAATTACAATAGGCACTATTATAAAAGACGTAAAGAATAACAGTACATTCATAAATAAAAATGGTTATTTAGATATGAATGTCTGAAATAACTGTACAGTCCAATGTTTTGAAAAAACGTTTCCGATGTATCGGTAAAGGAACAATGTTTAGTCACATTAGTTTAAAATTAAACATTGAATTTGCATATCACATGCAAAGTTATAAAAGCAAGAAAACAATCTGAATGAAATTACTGTTGTGTTTTTTTAGTTATAAGGGCGTTTTAAGATTTATTAAACTGCCTTTATACATCAATATGACATTTATTGAGAACTGCTATGAATTACTTAAATGGAAATTCAATCATTATGAAATATGCAGTCTATTATATTTGGTGTCATTCTGGAGATCTGGAACTAGTATTAAGATGTTGAATACAGACTCAGGGAGTTTCCTCTGAGCTTTTATTATGTATTAGGACCATATGCTTCCTTAAAAATATTTTTATAAAAAAAGGAAGGCATCCAATTCATAGTGGAATGACTGCAGATGTGAATGCAACAATTCTATTATTACTAATTACCAATGAAGTTCTTCATGGTTGTTTTCCCAATTGTAAGACATGAAAAGCATATTTCACATCTCAAATTTCTTTACAAACGTTTGTCTACAATTATTTTAAGTTGAATTTTTATGTTAGCAAAGTTACAGAAATATCATTTTTGATGACGGCTATCATCTTATTATGATATGACGACTTAAAGGGTGGAATTTTTTTCTTTTGGTCGAAGAGTTTATATATTTAAATTTTTTAACTTCTAATTCTTTGTGTTGTGCCAAACAGATAAGGAAGAAACAAACAGTATACAAGCATTTACATTAGAATTTAAAAATTATCGTCACATCTGATTAAATGGGATTTGGAACATTATTAGGTAACACGAAATACAAAACAATGTTATATTTATTAAACTTGTTGAATACTATAACTATTATTAAAATAATAAAATTCAACAGCAGCGTCACAATAGTACAGAATATGCAGTCTATTGTCTTTGAAATGATAATACAAATTCAACTTTCATACAAGCCCACAAGCCAGTCATCCTACACGACTCGATCTTTTTGTATTTGACCGTGAGGTTAGTGCAGGGCTCTTCAATCTTTTTTACCACAGGGTGCATTGATGAATTAAGGAAACTTCTGGGGCGCACTTTACATTTCAATAAAGGAAAACTAGCAATGAAACTTAAGTAGAGTTAAATTAGTGCCAATTCTTTAGAAGTGGATATAGTTGCTTTTATATCCACTTAGTGCCTTAATTTCCTGCTTGATAATAATATAATTTAAAGTTTACATACAAAATATTTTATAATATTTTTTTCCTCATATTTCCTTTGAGATTGCTTTGATTGCTACTGTTTCTGGTGTTCATGGTCTGCCTGATAAAAACGATACCACTTATAATGGTGATATTAGTATTTAATGACAACAACAAAACTAGGAAAATTATTACAAATATATCCTTAAACTACTCTTCATTTTTTAACATTATATTTTGCACTCTAGTATCCTACTGAGAACATGCACTTGATGAGACTTGAGACATTTGTTTATTAATAGGTCTTACATGTGATAAGCACACTCTCCACTCTTCATTGACACTTTTAATACTTGATCTATTTTTACATTTAATGCTCTTTAACATAGGAAAACTTTGATCTAAGAGATAAGATGTACATAGAAGATTGTAATATGACAATCAATGGTTTCCTAGCAATATTTTAGAATGTCAAGTGACGAAGACCTCTAATATGAAAAGTGAAACCTTTTTGAGATGGCAAAGAAATTATGAGATCCTCTCAAATTTCTTAAATATTCAAATATAATCCTCTTTTTTCTTGGGGCACCAGTGCGCCCGGGCGCATCGTTGGAGGAGCCCTGCGCTAGTTTATAAACTAATGCTTTGTTTTAATGTAGTGCTGTTTCTGACTAAAAATGGTTACCGTTTACTGATAAAACGCTTTTTTATTAAATTAAAATTGATTTGATTATAGACCAGGGTAGGGCGTATTTTTTTTTAATTTTCTTTTCACAAAGGTAGAGCTTGCTTTTATCTGAATTAATTTAACTCGATCAAGAATTAATTGAATTATATTGTTCTTTTTTTTCCTTTTGTTTTCTATGACATGGTAATATATTTTTAATATTAAAGTAGCGTTAGATCGATTTTATAGAACCCACTAGTTAAAGAAAGAAAATAAAACAGATGTTCTTTCGCCGCAGGGAACTGCAGTAACGTATCTGAGTAATGTAGTCATATTAATTATTCATAAATTATTCTAATATTTATATTAATTATCATATAGTAAAACTGTTTTCTGTTTTAAGCAATTCTCAAAGTAACATTTATGTTTGATTTTCATAAATCTTAAAAATTGATTAGTTCTGTGTACAATATGGATCAGCAGGTATACAGCTTGTAAGTATCTTTTTGTCTCAGTTCAAATTAAGTCTTTGTTAACAAGAGAAGACTAGAAGAGAGATCATTCAGTTCGTCTTCTTTTCTAGTCTTTTCCTGATGACGAACAACAGTTCGAAATATTGAATTTAGTAAGTGTGTATTTTCTCTTTTTTCTGTGTTGTGTTTTGTGTAATTTAAAGTTATATATATATATATATATATATATATGGGGGCCAAGATAGCTCAGTGGTTACGTGCTCGCCTCTGAACTGATAGGACCGGGGTTCGATCCTCACCTGGCCCTCGATTTATTCACGGGGGAGGTGAATAAATCTGAGCGCGTCGTCCCTCGGAGAAGGACGTTAAACCGTCGGTCCAGAGCCTCGTTAAAGAGAGCCTCTTGTCAGGTACTCGTTAAAGATCCCTACTCTAAATACATTCGAGTTAGGCAAAATTTAGTACCCCCACTGTAGAATCAATCTTCATTGTGTGGTATGATAAAGGGCCAATGCTCGGCCTACGTGTGTTCCCTTGTGGAACTGCCACTGCAACCAACCTAACCTTTATATATATATATATAACTTTAAATTACACAAAACACGACATATATTATATATATATATATATATATATATATATATATAAATTAAATACCACAATAAACAATATAAATTAATTAAAATGCTCTAAGGCCTTTCGTCACAACATCATCAGAGAGTTAAATGAAACAACTGTTGGGTTGTTTCATTTAGCTCTCTGATGATGTTGTGACGAAAGGCCTTAGAGCATGTTAATTAATTTATATTGTTTAATGCGGTATTTAATTCATATATTATATCAAGAGTTATTGTTGATTACTAATTATATATATAGCTTTATATGAGAGAGAAGAGAGAGAAGAGAGAGAAAGAGAGAAGGAGAGAAGGAGAGAGAGAGAGAGAGAGAGTGAGGGAGAGGGAAAGAGAGAGGAGAGAATGAAAAAGAAGAAGAATCAGAAAGAGGACTTATTATCGGTCTTCTTTGACGCATTCACATTTCCAATCCTGGGTTTCTTTTTCTTTTTCAGCTCGCCTGAAGACCGTAGAAAAGCCGAAATAATAAAAAATCGTGAGTGTTAGTCTCTTCTTAGCGTTTTATAGTTGTAACTTTAATTATATATATATTATCAACAGGAAAATGACCCACAAAGGACAACAAACTTTTCGCTGTAAACTATAGACACAGAGTAACGATGCAAACCCACTTACAGTCTCTAATTTTTGACCGTTATCAGGAGAGTAGTTTTGGGACACTAAGCACACTTGCGAAGCGACAGTTGGAGACCAACAGTTTTTGTAACACACGAGCCCGGGTGAGGTTCAAGTAAGAAAAAGAAACTAAGAGCAAGTGGAGTGCTGAGAAATTATTAGTAAAATTGAAGAAAACGAGGAAATATAAATGATAAAAACTTAAAAAATAATAATAATAAAGAATATTAAGAAGAAAATAACTGAAACTGAAGAAACACAGGGAGTATAAAATTAAATATTTAAATAATAAGAGTGAAGATGATTAGAATAAATTATAACTTAAAACTAAAGTTGTATAAATAATAATATCAAATAAAAATTATAAAATTGGAATTTAAGATAAAGAAATAAAAAAAAATAGAAAAAATAAAAACTAACAAAGAAAGAATATAAAAAAAAATAGAATAATACTCTAACCATTTAAAACAGTCCTATCCTTTTAAGTTTAAACCTCGTTTACAACACAGATTCAAAAACCAGATATGTGCCTCCTCGGATGCTCGTAAAGTGACAGTTTACTCTCTAGGGCAACTTGTCATAGTATCTGCAACTTATAGGAATCATTGAAGGAAAGTTCATGGTTGTTAGCATAGATGCCGACGGGTTGATGGGAGGGTTTGTTGACGGAAGCTCTATGACCTTTCACACCGGTTTGGGGGGGGGGGGGGGGGGGGAGCTTGGTAGATGTCAGACCTACGTAGAACGCATCACACTTGGTACACTCCAAGTTTTTGCAGGTACAAGAGCATCCGTATATATATTAATATATACATTAATACATTATATTATATACATAATGTATTAATGTTTAAACGGAAGTAAGAAACTACGATCTTTTGTCCAAACAACTGGCTCTACTAAGAGTCATCTAATAAATTAAAGACAACAATTGGCTGACATAGAAACGTGACAGTTTATAGTGAATATTTTTTAGGAAAAAAACGCTATTACTGATCAGTAAAAATGCGAAATTTCTCTCGTATAGAAAAAAAAAACGCTGTATTATAGATAATCTTAGAGTCAAATGAATCTTGGGTAGACAATATATTTATAATAGTGTATTCATTTTGTGCTAATATTTTATATTTAACCGAAACTCATTTTTTATTATTTTGAAACTTATGGTCTACTTAGGACTACTTTATATAAAAAATGTTTTTATATTTATAGATATATGTTCTTTATATTATAATTCTTCACTAAATTTACTTGAGTGAACTGAAGAGATTTTCAACTTAACGAAATAAATTTTTTTGCCCTGAAAATTGTAAAAAAAATTGGAAAAAATATTTATCCAAAAAAAGGAAGTTTATTTGTTCATATGTTTAATAAGTATAATCATTTACGTGAATTGATATACACGTGATTGATGATACACGTATCAAAGATTGCATGTATCAAATGTAAGGCAAGAGGAACTTCTGGAGGGTTATATTATGAAATCCAAATAATGTCTTGAAATACTTCTAAATGAACTATCAAGACAGATTTATTGACGTCTGAAAGTAATTAATTACATCTCTTAGGGGATAGTGGTTTAGATTAAGGCAGTTCTAATGAGTTGATTTTTGAATCTCCATGTCAATTTAATTTATTATATATTATTTTTTTGAAAATATTTGTTTCAAATATATTTATTTTTACGAAGATTGCATACAGTTGATAGGTAAAACTTAATTTTGCGAGAGTATTAAGCATGCAATTTTCTAAATGTGATTTACAAGGCGTAGAATCGTTGTGGAATATAACGCTTTTTGCACGGGTGGATGTGTAACTGTAATAATATCTTCTATATATAGATTAAATTGATGTATAAATTAATATATAAATGGAATTGTAATAATCGTTAAAACTCTGGCAGAACGAAACAAATATAATTTAACAAATTTAGGTACAATGAACTGTAACTACGACAGTTTTCATTAATAAATACATCGTAAAAAAGTTTTGTAATATTTTTTCCATTTCTCTTTTAATGTATTCAATTTTTTGTTGAGTAAGGTTCGAAAGCAGATGCACTATATTAATGGATTGACTATGAACTTCATGTGAAATTATTAATTTTAATCAATCCATTTATAGATTATTACGTTTAAATAACGTCTTTTGTTTCATTAAATTCATTTTATCAATTAATTTTAAGGTTAAACATCAAGAAAAACTAAGGGGAACCAAGATAGTCTACCTTTTAAAAATTAAACAGAACTTGTTATGAGCATATTTTCTGAATTTTCATTAAAATACTCTGTCTCTTCAAAAAGAACCAGGCTTTTATTAGGGATTACATTAAGTCAAGAAATAGAGAAATTGTCGAATAATGCTATTGAAATGTTGATAAGTTTCTGGTGTTATATCGTTAATATTGTTTTTATAAGGCCTAACAAAAATGAATAGAGTGGAAGTGAAAATGAAGGAAGACGTAGGTGGATGTCGAATTAGAAGACTCAAGAGGGCTGGAGATAGGAGAAATACCTTTTATCTGGCTCGAAGCTCAAGAGGGAACAAGGCATTTGTTGGAGTTTAATAAAAGCTGGAGGGTTTTATTATCAGGTCGAGAGTCTCCTCGAAAGGAAAACGACAGTGTGTTCCCTTCTTGTCGTGCAGGTGTTCTATACCCTAGTTCTACATTCCTAAAGGTCTTTCACTACTTTAGCGTCAACGTTCTCATTTCTTTAAAAAAAATAATAATGCTAAATATTATTAAAATAAAATGCCTGAGAAAATTTAAAACACAAGATTCAATAATGGAAAATATCTCTGATAGTGCACATCTTTTTTAAATTTTCAATTAATAGGAAATCATAAGAGGTGAAAGTAAAAAAAAACAGTTAAATAACTAGTCATATTATCGCTTTTTATTAATGGGTTGGTAGAATAGCCAACTGAAATCAATGCGACACAGTCTCCTCCAGCCATACCTCTCTACCACTCCCTTTATTTGAAAGATTTCACAAGAACTGCCGCTAGGAGATTCTACCATGAAGAACCTTTCCTATATAAACAGAAGCTTATACAGAAATCAGCAGACACATGAAGAGACATAAAGTTACTGTATGTGAATTGTAACTAGAGAAAACCTGTATGAAAATAAGTTAAATTTAAAAACATGAAGATTAAATATTTACTCCAGTGTAGGGATTTTTATGGATATTATATATACGGTAAAAAACATATTTTACTAGAATAAATTTTGATTTATTAATATAGTTTTTTGCTATGGTTATTTTTTATACATTTGAATGGTACTATTATATCTTAAATGACACCACATTCTTTATGAAATCACAAATAAATAACGAGAGAAAACTTTGGCATTTTTTGATCTAATCTAGGTTATGCTATTCTAGGTTAGCTTAGTAGTTATCGTGCTCTCCTCTGAACTGGTAGATACGGCGTTCGATACTCGCTCTGGGTTTCGATTTATTAACGTGGGAGTTGAATAAATCTGAGCACGTCGTCCCTCGGAGAAGACATTAAACCGTCGGTTCGGTCTCGATTCTGTACGATGTCATATACTCGTTAAAGATCTCTACTCCAAATACACTTGAGTTAGGTAAAATTTAGGACTCCCAATGTAGGCTGAACAGGTAATGTTGCTCTCCCATTACTAAGATGGGTGCCGAATAATAGATCAGCCAGAATATCCACCCCTAGAACTGCACTAAAAGCTGAAAGCCTTATAAGTGCAGGTGTTGGAAATCAAACAACAAATAACATTTTTAATAATAACACTCTCTCCTAGATACTAGTATAATTTCATAATATACAACTGAATTTAGCTTAAGAATTATACGTAATTATATGTTTACAATAATAAGGAAGAGGAGAAGGGAGTAAAAAAACGCAACAGAAACAAATAAATACATACTTAGAATTATGAGTTATCTAGGATGAACTGGCCTTGGATTATACTCATTATAAATGGTAATTGCCTATCTGACTGCTGAATTAAGAAGTCGTCAGAGTACCGAACATGCCAATTTCTAATGAAGGAGCATTGTAAGTACAGAAAATGGCACATTATTAGTAGACAGTGACAGACAATACTAGCGGTCTATTATTACTCTTAAAATAGTTAAACAAAATCAGAGCTGTAGAAATAAATTTTCATACAGTGTATCTTAAAGTTTTTGAAAGTTATAACCATTCAATTTTCAGAGTAATAACAAACGAATGTCAAAAAATATTTTTTTGTCGGTAGTGGTAAAATAAACACTACCACCCTTGGCCTGTCACAGTTCTTGTTTGCCGTGAGCAAACTGCTGTGGTCACGTTCTGGAATCCCATTTCCAATACACTCAGTGCTCTCTGGATAATATTCTATATAGCTTTCTTTAATTTCGATGCAAATATTATGAAAAGCGTTTAAGTATATGGGGTCTAATGAAACTTGACAGCGAATATATTTAAACATAAAACATCTGGAGAGATAAAGACGTAGTTATCTAAAAAAAAGTGATTATTTCAATAATCACACTATAATTGAAAAATTATTGACTAATTTGGTATTACAAATTTAACATCTAACCTTATTTCAGTTTTGGATGTAGTTGTATTGATAACCTCAGCAGAAATGGATTCATTTAAATTCTATTTTGATTATTGTGGAAATATATAACTTTATGCTAATTTTGTTTAAAACCACTAAAAGAATTGCAAAATGTTAAAAAACCATTCATTTTATCATTGTTTAATATTTTAACAATATTATTTAATCTCTCAAGTTATTGAAAACAGTTTATTGTAAAACACTAAATCCTACTAGGTGATTGATTTGTATTCCTGAGTTGTTCTGTTTTAATATTATCAAGTTCTCTAATGTATATTTTCTTATTAATGACTAATAACAATTCCTCTGTTTAAATGGAACAGTATAATTATTGAATGGATATTTTTATGTCTAATTATTTATCGTTTTGATAAATAGTGACTTTTATGTTCATTTGATTAATTTTCACTTTAAATTTTCAATATCTTTGAACCTATCTGATACTAAATATATTTATGAGTTCCTTTAAGAAGGAATAATGTTGTTTCTGTAGGCAACAGCATTGATCAGTGAATAAATCATGATTTTTTTAAATATTTAAATACAAATGATATTCGTATCTTTTGTATTGAAAACTTATAAAACTGTGACAAAACCATTCTTATGTTTTACCTGTGGCTAAAATTGTATTCAATAGGTTTAGCTTGTACTATCATTCTTATAGTTGCATGGAATCCAACATTATAAACATTTTTGGTTCTACAGTCGTTATTAGTAGAGATAAGAGAAACTTTGCTGATAAACCCATATAAGTCAGACATACAAAATAATGTAGACAATACAAATAACTAAGAGTTAAAGGATTCGCATTCACTACTCTGAGGCTTAGACAAGCGAGGACCTTACCCAGTAAGTCACCGAGAAACTATGACGAATTTTTTGCTATGTATCCTAGTTGAAAAGATAGGAGTTGTAACCATAAAATTTGTTGTACAAAAAGCTTGCATTAATATATTTTATGGATATATGCAGTTGTTTAGTATAATAGCTTTCAGTTGTAAACTCCATTAAAATATGTTTATTTCAATTTGTCATTCTGTCCTTCATTGTGCAACCCGCCAAAAAGAAAATAAAAGAAAACGTTAAAGAAAAATAGCTAAAAATCAAAGACATTTATTATTATCAAATAAAATAGCTGTCATTGTCATTATATCCCTAATGTATCTAAGTTTAGATTAAAATATTATTTCACAGACTTAGAATTTAAAAGAATATAATATATAAAAAAAAAACAGTGTCGGAGCATGAAAGAATGTAGTGTGGAATGAAGGTCGGGTACAATTCTTACAGGAAGGGATCAGAATAGGAACAGAAGGGATTTATGGAATGTGGAATGTGAGGAATGGGGCTGCTATCGCTGGCCAACAGAGTTACGAGGAGGGCAGTCAACCAGAGAGCTCTTACCTTCTTCGCTCCATTATTTTCTTCCCGTAAATAAATATTTTTTCTTCCTTTTAAGTCACAAAATATTACATTATACCTCGAATTTGAAGCAAGAATGCATTAAATGGGCATTAATTTGTTGGTAATTTTTATTAATAATAGTTGGTGATTGTTATTAATATAGTAAAATATAAATCTAAGTAAATAAATTTTACTTAGCAAATAAGATTATATTAATTTGAATGTATCAGAAATTTGGTAATTTTATGGTGAATATAAATATAAACCATCACATATTTGCATAGTGTTGTCTGTTCGACCGGGTTGGAAATAAATCATCTTTGAGCGCCGACTCTCCAGGATAAGACAATCGTTCTCCTTTAACACAACAAATCATACAGTTTCAGTTTATATTAGAATACTACACTTCATCATGACAGCGTGCAAGTTCAGTCTGTTGATAACTATAATTAAAAGAATTAGTTTAATAATGACAGATAATTCTTTACATTATATTGTAAATGACTAAATTATAAATGATGACCTTCATGAAGACTATTTTACTTGCAAAAGGTAAAAGAATTTATATTGAAAACCAGTTTACCGGATGCAATAAACAGCACTAAGTTGACTTGAATTCAAAGTGGGTTAAATGGGTGTTCAATTACGTACTTTTATGAGGTAATAAACGTCTCACTGTGATATATTTCTTACAACTTCACATTAAAACTTTCTACTTAATATCATTTAGTAAATCTTAATATTTACGATCTAAATTTTATGTAGAATTGACTATAAAAGTTCATATAAAAATATATTATAGCCGTTTTCTTTTTGAGTCAAGTAGTATGTTTTCAGCAATACTCATAGCATAATTTTTTAATCCCTGAACTTGTGATGATGTCAACTTTTACTTTGTAATGAATTAAAAATAGTAGTTTATTCCAAAATCAGCTTAAAACCTTCGTAATCTCCATTTTGACAGTTTGTTTTTCAAACTAATCATTTATTTGTGATAAGAGTTGTTTAAATACATTAATATATGAATAATTTAATTCTCAAAGGTATGTATGATTCTAATATCTAAGAAATTGACTAGGGCAAAATTGATGGGAGTTAATTTAAATGTTCTTTGAACACAGTTTTGAACATGTGTTTATATCTTACTATTCTTCAAACAGGATTCTAGATATTATAAAGCAATTTAGGAGTTATGTCATGATATTGTTAGATTTATATTGGAATAAATGGTTGTCTTATCATAGTTTAAAAGTGATATGGCAATAACATCAAATTTGATTCATATTTTTTTCAACAAGTTATCAAGTTTAATATTCAAATTGAATTCACTTATTATATTATTCAATGCTTTTATTTTATTAATTTAAAACTTAGTTAACAAGTATATCAGCACTTAGTACATTCACTTGTACTAGAGTGTAACTCCATCTTTACTGTTTGATTCTAAAATTAGGATAGCATTTTTACATAATCCGATTCATATTATGAGTAGTGGTGTTAATAGCAAATTATTTATTATTGTAGAATAAATATTTTGGTATAGTTTTTAGTACAAATTTTTATTTTTATGTAATCTTAAAAAATATATAATGGAAAATATAATGCACGCAGCCAGAAGGGGTGATTGGTATAGTTACGGTTGATAAATACGTTTGTTAACACTTAAAGTAGTTGTATTCCTTCCTGTTAAGTGAAATATAGAAGATATTTTGTTTTTTATTCGATGGTAGACTGTATAAATTATGTTTATTTTATAAATAGGACTATATTTTTTTAGTATATTATATTTGTTATGGTTATATTAAAAGAAAAAAAAACTATAAAAAATTATATAAATTACAGTTGTAAATAATTTTTCTGGAGTAACAAATAGTCACAATATCAATCGGTAGTGTGTATAAATATTATCCTATCCTAATATCTGAATCGAACCGTAAAGAACACTGTTTACACGTAAGTAGATGCAACTAGGATAGCACATTCAGACTTTCTAATGGCGAACATTGGTTCACCATAGGAAACTTGTGACTGAACCACTTCGGGGGTCTATGTCTCGGATTGGATGCTTGTATTAAGCATTGTTCACCTAGAAGTAGTTCTCACCCCTTGGTAAGGTTGCCTATAGCTACATACAGTTGTTATGCTGAAAACACCCGAAAATATTTACGATAACTTTTTGATTCTGCCCACCAATGATTAATGATGTATTAATCAGGCATTGATAAAGAATGCAAATAAATATAGATAGCAGTTATGGATATAGAGTAAGTTTAGTGTGTTTAGTAGTCTTACACATTAAGGAAGAAATAATTAAGTTAACAAAACAAAAAATAAAGTATAAAAAAAATAATTATTTTTGCTTTGTATTTTTTGTATAAAAGTTACTTATATCTGGCTACCCTTATAGTGCAGAAACAACATAACCATGCATATAAATGGTGAAATTAAAATAAATTATTTAATATAAAAAATTGTTATACATTGTTACTTTATAAATTGGTGTAGTTTGTTTTTAAAAATTGTAAAATAATAGTTAATTTATCAAGATCACTCCTATAACATTTATATTCTAAAGAAATATTAAAAAAAATAAGAATAATGCTATTGAAGTTTCCTATCAGGTTATAGATAAGATATTGCCGTTAAACCTCATATGAAGATCATGAAGAAACAGGTTACTTATTATAATTAATCAATAACGACACGAATTTGAATCGGTTTTTCTGGAACATCTGTTACTATCTTTTATCTTCTAGGCTGCTCTGTCAGCTACCACGTCTATATCACTGCATATCACAACTTCATGAAGCGAGAGAAGCATGATGGAAATTATCGGTAATTTCTCAATTGTGAAATACTTTAACTAAATTTAAAGTAAATTAAAATTTTTAAAATTAAGACTCATATTAAGAAAAACGAATTTAATACATACTAATTGATAAAAGTCTATGAATAAAATTATTTGTATATGCATGCATTAATGCAATAGAAAAGGATTATTCTTAACAGTTACTGTTAACCAGATAATGAGTCATACACATAACTAATAATTTCTTATGCTTTCTTTCTATGGTATGATGGATGACCAACATTTTTTAAAGGTCAAAAAAAGGCTCTAATGAATCTATATGTTGGACCCTTGAACAAAACTAAATATCAGATTTAATTTTTTTTTTTGTGTTTATGAATCATATTAACTTTGGGTGATATTGAAGTGTGAGGAATGGACTCTTTCCTCAAGTCGGAGCTATTATCTTGTTGACAAGTATCCAGTTTTTTCATTTTCTGGCCTAATAGTTTATATCTATTATTTTCAAAAATTTCAACCTTCCATATATTAAAGTTTTAAATTATACAGAAAAGGTGACATTAAATTTGATTTGAGTATCTAAAACTGACTATTTACTGATATATTTTTTCTAAATATACATTTACAGCAACCTTATAACAGAGTACAGCACGCAGGATAATGATAACATCCTCTAAGAGAAGATTAGACTTTTATCATTTTTGACAAAGGCAAAGAAAAGTGATTTAATAAAAAAACACTTACATACCATAAAATTCCTAGTATAATAATTTTATAAAAGACCAAACATGTAAAACACAATTCAGAATTGAAAATATTCTCTGAAAAAATAGTAAATAAAATTATCATATATCTTAAATAAGAAATTATCTTAAAACGTTATTTTGTTACATTTTCTGACATTTTTCAGACAAAATAGGAATATTTTCAAGTTTTAAATGGGAATCTTTGTCTTAAATCTTCAATATAACATGAGTGGTTATACAGATCCACTATCTGGACTGTCTCCAGGAATGAAAGAATAATAAACATCTCTACTTTAGACATTTATATTATGCCTAAATGTGACATTATACATTATATACCCAAGAAATTTGATATTATGTTTACTTATAGTAGTGTTTAGTGCTGGACACTTCAAATTTTTTAATTATATAAACAAACTGTTCTAATTTTTTTTATACCATATTTACTTGCAAACTCTTGCAAAAAACTGAGATTCATTTTATTCTAATTATATTCTTATGTAATTATAATATAATTGTAATTATAATATAATGTATATTCCATTATGTTCTAATTTTATTCTAATGGGTCATTTCTTAGTGCAAAAGAACATATAGATAAATACTTTATTTTTGTATTTATACGTCTACTACTTCGAAATATAAAAATATGTAATTCATTAGAAGAATATAAGAAAATAAGGGAAAATTCAAATAACGGAAATTACAAAATTTTCCATTCCTTTTTAACACTTCCATCATATTTCTTTGAACAATGTTATTAAAGCACAACTATTTTTTATTTTTATTTCATAATATTACTGCTATTATCGGGAATTCAGTTTTGTAAAAATATTTGTGTACATACTACGTTGGATTTAGAATGTTTTATAATACTAATTATATGATCTGTATAATTTAATTTAAATCATGCAATACTGATGTCAAAAGTGCTGAAAAACAAACATACTTTATACAAAAAAAAAATGTTATGAACCTAGTGGATCTGTAAATCATTTTTATTCTTTGATTATAAAATTGGTTTTTTGGTAAGCTATGGGACTTTACAAACTAAACAATATATCTATTTCTTTATAAATATTTACAATAACATTTAGACTCAATGATTTTTGTATTTTCTATTAATCTATGGTTTTAGGTAGAATCTCTAACAAGAGCGACCTAAATGTGTCAAAAAAACTGTATAAGTATATTGGTAAACTGATTATATGTTGTAATAGTACTTTTTAGTTCTACACAGAAACAGTAAATCCTAGTTTTTCTTTTGTTTCAGTGAATTTCAACAGCTAAGTAGGGAATGATGTTTCAAGAAAGAAAGTGGTAACATAAAGATAAGGTAATTTGTGGAGTCCTCAGATGGCAATGGGTGGAAGCGCAAAGAGTAAAACTTGGAGTTATAGGCTGGGGAGTCGTGAGTAAAAGGAATTATTGTTTATTTGACGTAGAGTAGGAAAACCAGATAAAGTCCTAACCCAAGTGCTCTGCCAGCATAGCTGAGTTTAAACTTTCTTCCTCATATCTTAAGTAATTTCAGTCCTCTGAAATCTTCTCCTTTTGAAGTGTTATAAGAAACTCATAACAGACCTGTAAAACTCAGTAGTAGTCAAGACCTTGAAAATTCCACTCAGTCAAAACTTTCTACAGTGTGCAATTAATCTACTCTAAGTTAAAAGTTATAAATTACATTAATATTAAAACAAATCTATACTATCTTAAACTATGCCATATATAATTCAACTTCCAAAGATAAAAATGAACTTGTTTGACAATGGTTAGCAATTAACTTCAAAAGCTTTGTAATGGTCCCCAGAAGTTATCAATATATGTATTTGGATTAAGAGAATACAGTATATTTTTCAGTTTCTCACGTTATTGAATTAAACACTTCAGTATCAATGAACTAATTAAATAAAAATCAACATCTAAACAGCAGTGGTATTGTATATATTTAGTATATATGTTTAGAAAGCAAAGACACAAAATAGACCAAATAGAAAAAAAACTCTAATGGAATTAATATTTCGAATAACAGTTTGTTGCCAGAAAATATTTCAAGAGAGCACAAAGAGTTGCAAACGTTTTACGAAATGGATTTAGGGCCAACTGTTATGAGGAATTCGAAGGAATTTAACTTCTTATTAACCAACTTAATTTAACTTCATCAAAATCCAAACCTATATAAAAAATGATTATACTTAGTATAATATCGTCAATAAACGCTTAGGGGAAAATATGCTGAGTATTAACTTTGATAGGACGGGATTATGGTTAAGTTAAACAGATTTTATGTATATATCGTTCAATTCATTTAACAGGCTTAAGAGGTTTGAGAGAAATATGAGAAAAGGTGCTCCCTATGTAGGAGATTCCCAAGAAAAAACTGACGGGGGGCTCATTTAAGATAGGGAAAAAGGATGAAATTGGGAATGACACAGTAGGAAAATAAACTTCCTAATAACTGTGACAAGCTTATAGAAAACCAGAAAAAAAGGAGGAATGAATACAAAAAATCACTTTGGTTGTTGAGGTATTTTAAAGGTAAAACATAAAATTATACAATTCAGGAGAAATACCATGTTCTCTTTATATTTATTTATCTACGTTTAAAAATTCCTTTGTTTATATATATGAGTTCAAAATCGAAGAAGAGTAATACACGGAGTAAAGAACCCTTTCAAACTCAAATGTTCGGGCAGTCTGTCTTCAGGGGAAAAGATAAAGAAAGGAAGACGGCAAGTAATCCATTGCGTCTAAAACGTGCTTAGTCTCCTATTCACTTTTCTTCTGAAGACGGATTGCCCAAAAATTTGAGTTTATAAGTGTGTTTTTTTACTCTATGTGTTACTCTTCTTCAATTTTGAAATCATATTGTCTCCAGTTTGGATCGTTTTCCGATTTTATAGTGAATTTGTATATATATATATATATATATCAATGATCAAACCACATTTATTGTGGTTTGATCATTGATTGTTGTTTCACGTGTTTCACGTTTATATATATATATATATATATATATATATATAAAGATTTCACATAAACACGTGAAACAACAATCAATGATTAAACCACAATAAGAAATGGGAAAACAAGACTAAGATCTTTCAACCGTAACAAACGGTCTTCGTCAAAGTCAAAAACCCAACAAAGTCAGAGTCAGTTGGGTTTTTGACTCTGACGAAGACCGCTTGTTACGGTTGAAAGATCTTAGTCTTGTTTTCCCATTTTTATTGTGGTTTAATCATATATATAGTGGTTAACTATATATATATATATATATATATATATATATAGTGGTTGTCTGCCTGCGAAGCGACTCGTTTCTATCTTCCTGATCACAAGGCCATCAAAATATAGTAGTGAGTTTCTGTTTCATTTCTGTGTGTTCTTTTTGTCAATGTAGTTTATATATATATATATATATATATATATATATATATATATATAATTTAGCGGGATATCTGTCATAGGTCACAATCCACAGTTCTTTCAAGTTCAATACTAATTAAAAAATACTAGATCTATAATTTATTTTTCAAATTTTCCAATATCTACTTCTTTGAAATAAAAATTTAAATCTGTAAATTACTGAAGAATAATACATAGTAATAATAATATATATTAATAAACTATTAGTTCCATTCGACGCTCTTCAATTAAACTTGGTTATCTCTGTTACATCATTTTTGTTCTTGACTTGAGGTGGCGTTGACAGCTCATGATTTTTATATGTATTAAAACTTTTAAAATAATAATTTATCTTATTGGTGGTTTTGTTTAAATCATTTTTAATTAGCTTTGCATTTGTATTTCTATTCTTAAGTTGACAGTTTTATTCAGGAAGGCACAAAGTTATTACAAACTGAGTTTAAGTTAAGATTACAAGAAACTACATTTATTACCTTCTGAGTTAATTTTACTTTCCTCTCTTTAAGGAAATTAGGCTTTCAAGTGTTTTCTTTGAAAATATGCCACATGGTTTAAATGACTTTCACATATTAATCCAAGCCTCGTAGTCAAGTAATGAACTGCTTTACCTTATCACTAAACTTATCTTACTTAATACACTTCCCTGACTATCTATCTCTTCAAAAAGCAACTCTTCTGGCAATTCTAAAAAAAATCATTCATAATGTATAGTACACTGTATATAAACCTACAGTAAAAAAACATTTAAACATAATCTTACATTATACGTTAAAATGTATTAAAAATACATAAAATATCAGTTACATTAAATTCAGTCCACAGTATAGTGTTAGAATATAATAAAGAACATATCTGAACCTTAATGAATTACATCCTTAACTTACAAATTATTACATCTTATATTAAAAGTAAAAGTCAGTGTAGAGGTGGTTAGTTATTCTCAAAAGTCACTATACAGTTTTTTTTTTTTTTTTTTTTAAATTTATTACACAAGATGGTACTAGTAATATGTCTTTCGCTGCACGGTTATCAAGGAGAGTTGGTGTATTGGCTGGAAAGCTAAGGTACACAACGATCAAAACAGGTTATGAAGGAGAGATGCAGTTTTGAGGAACTTGTAATGACTAGGGTTCGAGTAGTGACAGCCATTAAGTTTTTCAAACCCGAAAGAGCATCAAAATAATTTTTGCCAGATGGCGATTTTGCAAGGCTGCTGTTAACTGACAAGCCATGAAAAAAATGCTAACATGATAAAAACTGCAAAACAAAGGCTGTCAAATGCTGATCATCTTATACTTCTTTGACTGATATCTAAAGCGAAAATGTGAAAATGAAGCCTACAGTGACTTATGAGACATCCAATATATATCCATCAATATTATTAGGTAAGGGCATACATTTAGAACATTTGCTGCACTGTACTATGTTCCTTTACTCTATATTTTTTGAAAGGAATGAAAAATTGGATAATTAGATTACCTGACATTTTTAATTTTTAGTTAATATTTCAGTTTTCTTCCTTTAGTTTCATTTACTCTCTTTATATGATATATAGGTACGGAAATATTGCATTGGGGTGAAAAATACATTGATGATTATTCCACGTAAATGCACTACTTGATTTTCCATGAGCACAATAAAACACATTCACGAATTAGTCTGTATTTGTGTCTGTATGTATGTATGTATGTATGTGTGTATGTATGTATGTATGTATGTATGTATGTGTGGATGTGTGTGTGTGTGTGTGTGTGTGTGTGTGTGTGTATGTATGTATGTATGTTTGTGTGTTTGTGTGTCTCTAAAAGAGAGAGAGAGAGGAGTGAGTGAGTGAGTGAGAGAGAGTGAGAAACTGAGCGAGTCTCTGTTGTGTGAACAGGACGTCTGGAAAATGATAAGTTTTTCAATCAGCAAATTGTACATTTAAATCCTTGCTAACCGTGAGCCAAACAGCAAGCTCGGTACCTCCCACTTTTGTGGGAGGTACTTTATATGAAAAAAAAAAATTGTGATTGGACAGAAATCTGTCGTCATAATTTTGTTTAAAATGACCGTAATTTTGAACTGCTGATTTCAATAATCACATGTTTGGAAAGAAAACAGCGTAAAAGTTATAAAACTGTTCTCGAATGGTGATATATTTTGGACATGTACTTCCAAAAAGATTCTGGATTACATTGACCAAAATATTAATCAAAAGACAGTAAAATATAGATCAAACGTTACATATCAGATTCGAACTGATTAAACTGAGAGTGAGAGAAATCATGTAAATAGTATTTATTTTTCAAATAATAAGTTCCCAAGTGAATTGTGATGTATCATCCCAGGAACTAATGGTGAGGAATAGAGAAGGTGTAATAGGATATTAACAGACCCATATCTCTGCGTCTGTATTTTAAATCAGCACTAAACCATTGATTTATTAATGCTGTAATTATACAAAAAGTACAACAATCTATCGCAAAAAATATTAATGTAAGAAAATGATTTTCTACAACTAATTGTGAGCATTAATGGCTGTCTTTAGGGAGATGCACCATCGTTTTCATTGTAGTCATTGGTTGTGGACTACCTTCTGGGTACAATAAAACAAGGCTACAAAACACAAGGGTATGCAGCATGACGGGATTATTCTAATAAGGGGATATATTTATACTACCAACCTTGAGTTTATGCAGAATGTTTTCTGAATTGCTGAGCGATGGTTCAAGAAGAAAAGACTTAATGTCATTCCACCTGAAACATTCCTTTCATCTTTCTCAAGGAGAAAGAAAGTTGGTGTCAAATACCCCATATTTAAAGTACTGAGCTAATATTTTCAAATGCATAAACATACTGTGAAGTCGAATAAGTTAAAAATACTAAACTGAAAAAGTCATGTGATATATACATACATATGTATATAAAGGCCTTTTGTAAAGGACACAAATCAGTGTTCCGCTGTAAGAGATTCTTTTGTGTAATTTAGAGTCTTCACCTCAAATCTACAATGTTGTAGATTCGATGTTTGCTTCTACAATTTTGTGATAAGATTGATTGTATTCTGTGCATTGGCAGTGTGTTGTTTAAAGGCAAATTAAAATGGTAGCCAAATTGGCCTTAAATAACTGGAAATACATGTGTATCTAGGCAGCTATGAACGCCGGTCTCTCTTCATCCATCATAAAAAAGTTATTAAACTCCAACCACGTAAGATATTTTTATGTAAAAAGAAGCCATTTTGAATCTACTGAGATTGATATAAAATGGAAATGCATTTGTTAGATGTAAATCAATGAAAAAGATAATAGAAACAAACATTGAAAATTTTGGCCTATATGTTATCAGATATAATCCCCTTGAAAGTTAACTATCATGTGAGTACCTCGGTACACAAACCTGAAAGAAAAATACAAAGGTGGCTAGAACTGTCAGGGATAATATCTACAAAAGATGAACTAATTCATCTATATATAAGTTCTGATTCAACGCTAATTTGAAGTATTACTCCAGAGTATTAAATATTCTTCTAATTACTGAAAATTTTCCTACATTGCCCCTCTCACTCACTCACTCTCTTTCTCTCTATTTTTTTTCTCATTTTAATTAATTTGTATTTAGTTTAATAGTAATATGCATGTTTTATAGTCTTTGTGTAGTTGTAATGTAAGTGTAAATCCTTTATAAGCTGGTTTATCTTGATTATATATTTTTTTATTTAATAACTTTATTTAATGTTTGACTCTTGACGAAAATGTCTGTTCTTCTACATTATATGACTGACTATAGCGAGAATAATAGGCACCGCAAAATTCTGGTAAAAAATTTGAAAGTCTAAGCAAATAAATCCAGTAAGTATTATTTCAAGTTGAATTTTATGATATTTAGGCCTAAATATTAACTTCCAGTATAATCAGAGTTAGTTCGAATTTTTTTCAGTTGCATAATTATTTCAGCTGCAGTTAGCGGTTTAGTAAAATAAATATTTTCAGACATCATAAAATGTATCACACTTTCCTCCAAGCAATTTTGACTAAAAAATATATAGCTCATCCTCTTATAAAAAGATATTTTTGCTTCTAGTCATTATGATCTGACTTTCTATAACCAATAAGGTTACATAATTACTAAATAATTAAAACGTTTTCATTTTAACTCAAAATTGACCCTTTGGGTCAATGAAAAAAGGTTCTGTTTTTTTATTTAAAGGTACTATTAGTTCTATAATAATTCAAAAATCACAACACACAAAATCAGTAGTTTAGGAGAAAGAAAATTTTATCTAAAATCGCATATTGACTACAAAAACATAATGCAATATTCCCTGACAATAGTGCAGCACAAGTGCACTATAGAGGTTATTTCCAGGTAAACTATGCATTTGATATATCAACGGTATGACTTCTGTATTGTTGTGACAAACTTTCGCGTATACACATCCTTCTAGGCACACACACGCACACACACACACACACACACACACGTACACACACGCACACACACGAACACACCCTCATGCACATTGTAGTTGTAGTTTTAAGAATTTTATTGTTCTTAAGTATTATATTAACTTCTTAAAAGAACTTCTAATTCTTAGAATTAAATTGTTAAATAATAATTCAGTTTTAGTTCATTTTTCAAAACTTTATGAGCTCATGTAAAGAAATAAAAATAGTATAACAAATTCACATTATTCCAAGTTATGAGTTTTAGAGCTACCGTATATTGCTTTTTTACCGTTATCAGAAGTTCTCAGAAAATGTTAGTCCTTTATTACATTTACTCTATATTTTAGCTATAACATAACATTGTTTTAACAATTAAGTGAAACATACAATGCAACTTTCTTTTCAAGTTATTTTGACAAAAATAATATAACTTATTCCCCTTAAGGAGCAAATTTGGAAATTATTTCGCTCTGATAGGTTAAACGTTATGACTAGTATCAAGCCCACAAGATTTCAGAATTCATCCTAAATCAAAATTTTAACATGTTAAGAAAAAACTAAAACCACAAAAATATTAATTTGATTTGTAAAACGGTATGACTATAATGTAATTACAAACTTGTGGTTAGACACCAGCCCATCAAAGGACACGCATGCACACACACACACACACACACACAAACACACATAATCTAAAAATCATCAAAAATGGACACAGACCACGTCATAGTGTGTTTGGTTCATCAATATCATAAGATCAAGTTTTTTCATTATTTTATACTATATTATTAGTAAAGTAAATATCAAGAGCTTATTTGTTTTATCATTAATATTCATGATACGGCTTTATGGTAGTTGGTAATGATTTTCTTATTCATTTTTTCTAGAACATTTTAACTCATATTAGTTAATCTTAGCCACATAATTGAAGTAAGGAAATAATACAAATAAACATATTAAACATTTTATAAATAAAATAATTGCATATTTAATATTAATTGTTTTATCTACTATGCTGTTAGAGAATTATTATTACGACTATTAAGATTCTGACCAGCTGACCGATGTTAAACAACCTTTGTTTTTGCAATTATAATATTCAATGTTACCCAACTTTGAAATGTTTAATACAGTTAATGTAATACAGTAAATGTTTTACCATTACAATTATTGTACTGAACGAAATTTTGTTCATGATTTAGATTTTAATACAACAACATCGAAGAAAGGCAATAGGGGGTAGACTGGTGGACGAATTTAGTAAAACTTTGCAGCACTCATCTCTAAAATATCTGGGTACTCATCATACCATATTGAGGTTCAGTTTTACTAACTTTACTTTGCCTTCTTTATAAAATATAGAATTCATTTCAGATTCTAAAATTATAAATTATTGAGTAGGCAATTTTGTAATTTCATTTACCAAGAAGTTTCAAGAATGAATAACTTAAATAGTTCTGAACAAAAGTTACAAGAATAACTCTTCTAGAATTATAACCTCCATGTTTCTAATTAATTGAATAAAATGTATTTGTTTTTATCCTTTAAATTTTTTTATAAAACTTCATTGAATTAAGATCGCAACTTTGAAATTATTAGTGAATATTTATATTCATTATGATATTAATAAATATTGTATTGTTATGCAATACTGATAACAAATATGAATAGTAATAGATTCCAATATTCATTTATTATTTTTTTATTCTTGTTATTTATTATTTTTATTTTAATTCAATACTTTATGATTCTAGTAAAAAAATCGACACTAAAGATTTTTAAAATTTGACAAAGCAATTCTACCACTGAAGTAATCATGACGTAAGGTGTACCTTACTTACTGGTTAATTATTTCAGAATTAATATTTTAATGTGAAATGTACTATTTATTTAAACGAAATTGCTATAAATTTGTAGAAATCAATACAAATATAGTTACTTTCATTCATGTAAGTATAAAACACCTATGAATGATGCATTTGACTTTTTAGTATGTTTATTTTAAAATTTGAACCTAATAATCATCGATGTTATGATTTTATTGGCACATTGATGTGCAATCCCATTAAATAATGTAATATTTGCTGTAATTGCTGTAATTTTGGTCAATAATATTGACTTGGATATTATTGCTTAACTGGTAATAATGTCTTCTTGATGAAAGATTTATAATTTATAATTTTGTATTTATAATTCATTTTATACAACCAATTAAAACAGTATGATATTATATTAATAAATCTACTGCTCCCAATAAAATTCCAGAATTATTACTCCTAAGGCTTCATGAGACTGTAAAGATGACAGAGTGTTACCTACTTAAATTAGAATAATATCTAGAATTCTTAGGAAGTAATAATAAAATTAATAATTTTATAATGATTTTTAAGTAATAGATTTCGCTCTTTTTATTTTTTTTTAATTTAATTTATTGGTGACTGGTTAAATCAAAATTAGTTTCTTCGAATAACTCTTACTAACTAAAGCAATAACTGAAATATCTACATACAACCTGTAAGTTCTTGTTAACATTGTTTTCTCTTTCCAACCAGTACATGTTATTAATTCATTTCAATAAACTATTGGTATTTTATATTTTAATAAAGATTATGATAAAAGCAAAATAATGACGTAAAACAGACATAATTTGAGTTTAAGAAAACGAGACTCATCTCAAGTTTTTTAGCAATTTATCTTATTTTAATTTGACTATGGTTATTAACGACATCGGATGTCAGAAATAAAAAAGTCTGAAAAACGCTAACGACCAAGGGTTAAGAGAATTGAAGACACCTTTCACTAGGTGGGGCAAGTGAATTAAGCCTCCGAAGTGCCTTTTCGCAGTTTTTCTCCTAATGAGAAATACAGGCATTCTTTTTCACTATGTAGAGAAGTACTAATATACAAAGATAAAAAATAACATATTCATGATGTAAAATATAATAGAAAAATCACAGTTTTACAAATTACTTAATGAAGCAAGATATGGGACAGATGACATAGTGAACCCGAACGATTTATGCCTGAAAAACAAAATAAAAAGTTAATCAGTAACTAAAACTATATAATGTGTATAAATCAAATGAAACCAATCATAGTACTTTAGATAGAAATTATAACGTCAGGAACACAAAGATAGACACTGATATAACTCAATTCTATACTTCAACAATCGTCGTGATCAGGAGGCAAATATACTGTAGGGCGGTGATTAGAGGTCAAAGAGTAACAGTGGAAAGTTTTTGAAATTTTTCAGTTTTTCCACCACTTTTAGTGGTTATTTCCTTTATTACGAGTATATGAGTCCCATACGATTATTGTGACAATTTAACATATATATATATAAAAGATTTCACATAAACACGTGAAATAACAATCAATGATCAATGAACTGAAATAATAGCAATTCAAGGTGGTTCAAGCCAACTGTTTATTAAGTATTATAACCCAAGTGAAGCTTTATACGGGTACACAAATCGAGTTAAAAAAATTGTGATGTACGCAGAAATAGTCGCTTTGCCAATGACCACTTGTATCCAGTTTGTATGTACAGTTTTTAGACAGGCTTTGTGATACTGTACGAAGAGAGTTACGGTCGGTAGTGATCTTTTATCAGAAAGATAAAGAAACGCTTGAAAGAGAGATTGAACTCTTAGTTTTCTTTGAAAACTACCGTCAAAGTAGATATTCAAAGTGATTTTTGAGTGCTGAAGAGAACAAGAGAAATGGGTGTTTCTGTACTCGCGAAAGGTGTTCCTGCTACCTGGAAAAGATAAAGGATCAAGTGGAGGGAAGCTGAACTGACAACCACAAAAGACGAGTGTTCACGGCTGTTCTTGATGAAATGACTACACATAAAATACTCCTGGAATTATCTGAGTGTTGGACAAACTTCTTATCAGGATGTAACCCAAGGACTATGGACGAGGATCTGATATAAATTCGGGATGAAGAACTCTACAGTCAGGAGAGACAAACCGTTAAGCAAAATTAGGGTAAGGGAGAGGACTCTGGTTAAAAAGCGGGGAGACCGCCTCCTAGAGAACAGGTTGGTCTGAGCTACATAAGCAGTAGGTTAAGAGCACTGCGTACAAACTGTTGTCGAAAGAGCCGATAGAGTACCCACTAAGCACTTAGACACTTGAAGCTGAATAAGAGAATTACTGTACATGAAGCTGTGGTACGAGTTGTGTTGGCGAATAACCTCAGTTTTTACTCTTTTACGGGAAAACCATTACAAATCGTGAATAAGCCAATAAGTCCTGGATTTTAACAGGAAATAAAAGAATGAAACGTAGAGTACTGTATGCCTTAATTTGTGAGTCGAAGAACTGCAACAGTTCTATGTAGGTGATCTAACCTCTAACCACTTCTACTAAATCAATCTACAGAGCTGATATAAGTCAGCCCCTAGTTCCTGGAATAGTATGAGATCTTGCAACTCTTAATCAGGTAGTAGGCGCGGCTGGCCTCCTGAAGGATCTGTGTCAAAGGCGTGTAAAGGAACTATGTCGAGGACATAATCTAGAGTCCTGACGAAAGTGCTTTTGTCAGACTGATCCTCAAGCGCATGCCTTTTTATTTCTGAAGGTTTTTTTTTTGTTAAAACAGTATTTTAGGGGACATTTTGATATAAAGGGTGTATTTTTGTTTTGTTTTATAGTGGTTGGTTTGGTTCTTTATGATGACTTCCCAGGTCACCATGGAATGGAGGCAGGAGTTAAGTGAGGAGGGTGGTTGCCTTCCATTCGTAATCCATGTTAATCTGCAAAGAAAGATAAGAAGATCTCCAACCGCAAGGAGCCAGTCCTTTGTTTGCGCTTATCTAATAAAGACATTTCCTTCTTATTTTGAAAACAGGAATTTTGTTACGTTCAAACTTAACTTATATATTAACTACTGCTACTTGCAAAAGTAACAAGTAATATTATCTAATATAATAAGTAATAATATCTGATACTATCTAACAAGGAGATAATAATATATTATCTAAAGGAGGTAATTATTCGGATAAAATAAGGCAATATAGAGTCCGTACATATGATTAAGAAGTCGGCTATATTGAAGATCATTTATTGTCTTCCTATAATAGTATAAGAGAGAAATATACTGAGTCTACATTTGACAACACACAATTTCCCAAACTAGCAAAATATTTGTATGATTACATTGAAATTTGCTGAAACTATTAGGGTTTACAACACTTGAAACATCTGATAATTGAATTTACTATTGTATGGACATATTCACCTCTAAAAAAAAAAGTACCCTGTCTGAGTCTAGCAAGAATTTTATTTAACAGTTGTACAGGCAAATATAATTAGTTGTAAATGCATTTAAATTAATATTTAAACTATTGAACTATAAAACATGTGCATCACCCTTTATTTCAAAAGTGTGGTTATTTATGTTTTGTGCTCCTATTTGTTCCATGTTTATTTTGTCCATTTATAAATAACCGGAGGTTTTACCTGTGTATGTGATAGAGTAATTTTCCACCCCTAGGCTACCAGTCTTGGTACAAAATGAGTGATCATAACCAGAGGAAGTCCTCCATTATTTTTTTATGGTTCAAATCACAAAGGCACAGTACAAGACATTTTAAGCTTTTAACAGCTTTGTTAATAGACAGTAGTGCTCTTCAACACATGCAAGACACACAAAAGGGTTGTTAGCCTTCAGCTTATTCTAAACAGAAACTCCTAAAATAATGAAATCTTCCTTTCATAATCAAGTAATGCTAACAATTTTTTTAAATAAATATTGTTTATTTGATATATTTATACAATACTAGCAGACGTGCCCGTCTTTGACGGGTATTTTACAAAAATACAAAGATGATACCTGGTTTTTCAAAATATTATTAGAAAAATTACAGAATAGTAAAACATATTTATTAGCACAGGGTTAATTAAGTGCATGTGTGTTCACCACATTAGCTATATGTCCTTCAGGTGCATGGGTGAACAGAGAGTTAGAACCTCTGACTCTTGAGCAAGCAATACACAGTTGAATATGTGACAAACACTTGATCTCACTCACTTCAATTCCTTCCGTAGACAGAGTTTGGCCTTTCGGCTTATTTACCGTCATTGCCGAACAGATGCTAACGGGAAATTGGAACCGTTTGAATTGAAAGGGACAGTTGATACCTAACAACGATATGCGTGGTATAAACACTAACCCCAAGTAACACACCCCGTTATGATATCAGCTTCTATGACGTATCTGTCATTTTTGGCGCACTCAAGTTTCATAAAAGCATGATTCGTGCTGTACATTAAATTTTAAGTCATGAGCAGGCAGTCTAGGAGCAGTAACTGAGTCAAGAAATTCAATTGAATAATGAGCTGCTCCCTTATTATTAAGCACTCTGTTTACTGACTTTTAAGTTCTCTCCTCATGTTCACATAGTGCAAGAACTTTATTGATTTTTCTTGTCTGCTCATTTGTACGGGTGAAAATTGATCGTTTACAAAACCAGTTATTCTGAATAGATGACAGATCTTGAACTTTGGGAAACACCTTGTCAAATCTCTTGATGGGAGCCTAAATGTAAATGAAATTGAGATCAACTAACAATACCTACTTGCTATATCTGTATGT
This sequence comes from Hermatobates lingyangjiaoensis, assembly GCA_026182355.1. Taxonomy (NCBI): domain Eukaryota; kingdom Metazoa; phylum Arthropoda; class Insecta; order Hemiptera; family Hermatobatidae; genus Hermatobates; species Hermatobates lingyangjiaoensis. The sequence goes on from JAPFBL010001618.1 coordinate 452,388, forward strand.
TTTCAAAATAAACAAGTCTGTGAAGTTAGCCAAAGACAGATTAAAAGTCCATAACTCAGCTCCTACGTTCAATTTCCAATCCACTTAGACCTTAGATTTTAAGTTCGACACATACACACAAACCTAGTTTCAAAGTTTCAGTTCGCTATGTGTTATGGTGGCTGAGTTTACTTGTGACCAAATATTGCGGATAAACTGACAAACTGACAGAGAAAAATTTTACTAAGAGTGGATTCGGTTTCTCTAAAATATGAAATGTAAAGATAACTTGAAATGAGTCAGTTCTAAGCAATATACAGACAAATCTTTTCATTTATTTATATCGGTTCTATTTATACTATTTATAATAATTATATTCCACAAATTATAATTTCATAATATTTTTTTACAATTTGAAAATGAATCATTCAAAACATTATTCTAATATTGATAATTATTATGTATCCTTAAGAGGAGAGATATGATAAAAATAATAGGATGATATCACTTATCTGTGATAAAACTCAATAGACAAATACTTAAACAATATAAACTTCTAGTTGAAATTAATCAGAAGATAAAAAAGTAGAGGGTCAACTAAAAAATTCAAAAGAAAATGAATCTAATATCAGTAATTAAAAATTTGTTTTACTCGAAAAAATATAAAGTGGTACTATTTAAACGTGGTTAAATAAATGGAACGTCCTTTTAAGCTATAAATATAAACAAGAAAGGCGTTGTTATTTATTTGCTAAATTATTAATTACTCATTACTCACATTAAACTACCTAAGCAGTGGCAGTATTAATTAATTATACCAATAATTAATAAATTATTAATATTAAGTAATAAATCATTAATAATAATATACATATATTTTTTTTTTGTAAGGAGGTGAAATGCATTTACGCACATTGTGCTGGGCTCCCAGTAAACCAGACTACCAACTAAAACACCCCCTTTTCTTCTTGGACACTATCCTGGAACTGTTTCCCACATTACCTCAGGCTAGGCCATTCATTCCCTTATGAAAGGCATCATTAGGTTTAGAATTAGTCATTCCCTTCTAAGTGTCTCTTTTTTGTAGAGAGGATACTTTTAACTATTTTTACTATTTTCCATTCATCAGCCCTCTCTATCATTTTGGTCATGATGGTTTCTTTTGAGAATATACCAATTCTCTTCACCAAATCACTTCTCAGGCCATTCCATTTCTTACATACAAAGAAAGTGTGCTCCACATCGTCTATTGCTGAGCAAAACAGGCACTCAGGAGTCTCGTGCTTTTTTATCTTGTATAGGTAGGCGCGGAAGTACCCATGTCCGCAGAGAAATTTTTTTTTTTTTTTTTTTTTTTGGGTAAGGAGGTGAAATGCATTTACGCACATAGTGCTGGACTCCCAGTATAAACCAGACTACCAACTAAAACACCCCCTTTTTCACCTAGGACCTAGCCTGGAACTGTTTACCACATTACTTCAGGCTTGGTCGAAGCTTACCTTAGGTGAGGCATACTTGCTTTATTGTCCTTCTAGCTCTTCCAAGTATCGCTTTTTCGTCGTCAATATTGTTTTGACTAGGCCATCTACCATATTCCATGCCCCAGAACTCCGGATCATTTTTTCAATGATCGTTTCTGGGGAGAATATGCCTATTCTTTGTACCAAGTCTCTCCTCTGGCTGCTCCATTTGGGACAAGAAAAAAATGTGTGGTCGACATCATCTAACGCTGGACAATACAGGCACTCGGATGTTTGGTGCTTCCCTATCTTGCACAGGTAGGCGCGGAAGTAACCATGTCCACTTAGAAATTGCGTGAGGTAATATCCCACCTCTCCATGACCTCTCTCAATCCATGATCGGACATCTCTAATTAGTTTGAAGGTCCAGCGCCCTCTAGTGTCATTCTCCCACGCCTCTTGCCATCTGTCGAAGGTACGTCTCCTCTCTTCTGAGCGAGCATTTTCTCTACCAACTTCTTCCTTTCTTCTGTAAATGGCCTCCCTTTCTCTCGCCAGTAGGTCGACTGGAATGATGCCAGCTATCACCAGTACTGCTGATTCTGAGATCGTACGATAAGCAGAGCACACCCTTAACGCTGCTCTCCTTTGTACTACAAGCAATCTTTTTCTGTGACCTTTCTTATTTACAGCCTTCCCCCAGATCTCTGCTCCGTATAACAGCACTGACTGCACTGCTGACATTAAGAGACGTCTCTTAGTTGCCTTGGGACCTCCGACGTTTGCCATTACTCTGCTTAAAGCTCGCACGCTTTCTGAGGCCTTGTGTGTTGCAATCTTTATCTGTGGCAGAAATCCCATTTTTGTGTCTAAAGTTACTCCTAGATATTTGCCAGATGGCTTAGTCATTACTTCTGTTCCTCCGACTATCACTGGGAATATTACAGGCCCTCTCTTTTTGGTTAAAAGAACAACCTCCGTCTTGTTTAGAGCCAGTGATAGCCCGTGATTTTCCATCCAGTGGCTGACAGTCCTCATGGTCTGATTGAGCTTGAGCTGTGCTAGCTCAATGTCTCGCGCAGCTATAATTGCTGCCACATCGTCGGCGTATGCTATGAGCTGAGTCTCTTCTGGTAACTTGAGTCTCAGCAGCTCGTCATAAGTGACGTTCCATAGGTCAGGGCCTAGAATTGAACCTTGTGCGGCCCCGCCCGTAATCTTCATTCTCCTAGGTCCATCATCTGTCTGATAAATGATTGAGCGATCATTTAGGTAGTCATCTATAATGCGTAGGAGATAGTTAGGCAGCCTAAAGATCCCTCCTAGCGCATTCATCATATCACACCACCTGACAGAGTTAAACGCGTTTCTTACATCGAGGGTAACCAGAAGTACGACCCTGCGTGAGTGGTGATTGAAGTCTTCCGCATGGTGAACAGCTTCTTTAACTTTGCTGATCGCATCGATTGTGGATCTTCCTGAACGAAATCCATACTGCATAGGAGACAGATCTCCAGCAGCTCTGATTGCCGCCAGCATTCTACCCCTGAGAAGCTTTTCAAGCAACTTTCCTGCTGTGTCCAGCATACAAATTGGTCGATAGGATGATGGATCCTCTGGGTTGCCTTTCCCTTTGCTGATTAAAACTAGTCGTCCAGTCTTCCAGTTGCTGTAGAATACTCCCTCTCGCAGAAACGCATTATACATGTTTAGTAGCATTTCCGGAGAATGCTTTGCTACGATCTTTAAAACTTCGCTGGGTATACCGTCAGGGCCTGGTGCTTTTTTATCCTTCATAGATTGAACGGCTTCTTCTAATTCCTTATTTGAGAAGGCCTGAAAGTTATCTTCTATTTCCCAGTCATTCATTTCCCTTGGCGGATGATTAGGGAAGAGGGCCGATACTATTTTCTCCATTTCTTTGGCGGGCATAACAGCACTTGTTTTCCCATATCCCAACTTTTTAGTAACAATTTTGTAGCCTCTACCCCAGGGGTCGGAATCAATGTCTTCTGTCAGCTTCTTCCAACAGAGGGCCTTGCTTTTGTTAATTGCTCTTCTCAGTTCTCTTCTGGCCTCTTTATATTCTATCATTCTCAAGACTACTGTACTGTCTTTTGATCGTTGGGCCTTGCGGCGAAGGTTATGGCAATGCCGTCGGAGTTCTGCAATTTCTGGCGTCCACCAATAGTTAGGTGGTTTTCCAGAATGTTGTTTCCTTCGAGACATTGATGCGTTACATGCTTTTGTTATCACTGCTATAGTCCTCCTCGCTAGGTCTTCAGCTGCTTCTTCTCTCTCTCCCTCCAGAACTCCCATCTTTTTTGCTTCCCAGTCAAGAATAAGGCTAAAGCAGTTCAAATCTAGCTTCTCCACACACCATCTAGGGAATATTGAAGGAGTTAAAATTGCTCTGACCCCTCGTCGATCATGGAGTTCGAATGAGATATATTGATGGTCGCTTGCTGTATAGTCCTCTAGCACTCTCCAGTCTTTTATAAATGCCATTAATTCTTCAGATGCTAATGTTACATCTGGTATCGTTTCCGTATATCCTGGTCGCCGAAATGTTGTCACATTTCCTATATTTAATACTGATAGACCCGTGCGACTGGTCATCTCTAAAATAGAGTTTCCTTGGAAGTCGGTATACGGCATTCCCCATTCTACAGCCTTTGCATTAAAGTCCCCTGCTAAAACTAGGAACTCTGCTCTAGTTCGGATTTCATCTTCCATAGCTTGAATTTTTGACTGAAAATCTTGCCTAGGCTCGTTTGGTGTGAAGTAAGAGGAGATAAAGATTCTTTTGTTACACTCAATCCAGACGAAGCCATTACCTCTGCGATGTTGTCTGACATGAACCTTTCTCCGATTTACTACCCAGATGGCTGCTGTTTTTGTTAGATCCCAGTACCAGTTAAAAGCATAATCATTGCTGTAGGGTTCACTGATAAGGACAACATCTATATCTTTTTCCACTACAAGCTGTCTGAGGAGTGCATTTGCAACACTACTTCTGTGCATATTAGCTTGTAGAAAACGAATCATATCTGGAGTTGTTTATAGGCATTCTTAAGGGCCTCTCTGAAAACCCTGCACTTTCCAGAGCCCGGAATATGGGCCACGTTTTCATTTTCTCTGTTTATTTCCCCACATAGTACACAGTGCTCAGGAGCAGAGCACTCTTTAGCTTTGTGACCTTCTTTGCCAGCAGAGAAATAATAATAATAAAAATAATAATAATAATAAATAAAAATAATAATTAATACACATTAATTATTCTATTATTAAACGACTATTGTGTAATACTTTTTAACCTATGACTGTATAACTAATTGGTCACTAAATATTACAGCGGTGAATTTCCAAATAATACTAGAAAAAAATATATATCACGGTATGAAGTATGTTTGATGTGTGAAAAAGGTACATTGATTTCCTTGTCAACATCAGTTCTATTAATCTGTTTTTGTTTGTTTTGTACGTTAGACTAAATACTTCTACTTTTATTTACCTACTGCCAGTATAAAATACAATGTATAGAAAGTGCTCATCAGTGCCAACATATGAATGCTAAGTTTTCATTGGAAATAGAAACTTTGTGGTCTTTTTAATCGAATATGATAGGTTTTTTAAAAATAATTTGTGCATGTGAACCAAACTTTTACACACTTCTGTGTGAGTGAAGAGAATATCTGAAAAAACATAACAGACAGAATAACCAGATTTATATTTAAGTTTTTGTTAGCTAGTACAAAACAACAAGCTCGGTATCAATATTTCATTTTTTTATGGGGTACTATATATATAAAATAAATGTAGTTTTTTGTGATTTGTTAAAAAACTTTCTTCACGATTTTGATTAAAATCGCTGTAATTCTGGCATTTAACTTGACATTAATTTATGTATTGGGTGAAATCTGCCTATAGATTGGCTTTCAGGGTCAACAGTTAAGATAACTAGGATAATTAGGATAAACTAACTTTTTAATACTCTAATTGAGTTGTTACGAATGTTAAACAAATGGCAGTAAAATATGGATAACAATTATTAAATACGATACCTAGTCACAATTGGTTAATCTGAGAGACGGAGTGAAAAAGAATGAGGGTCAGAGAAAAAACATTTATTAGGTAAGAAAGTTTGGAAATGATCGTGACTAATAGTGCTGTCAGTGAGAAATCAGAAAATACTTTTTCTGAATGAAAGTTGAGAGGCATTGCTGTACTCTCTGTCTGTAAGCTACTAATACAGGGACAAATATCTTTAATCATCTATTGGCAACAATAAATGTATAAATTCATAGTTCTTAGTATAAATATGTAAAATTTATAACCCAGAAAAATGTATATAACATTCAGAATATACATGATATTCATCGTAAAATATTTTCAAAACAATTACTATTAGCAGAAATGTAAAAACATATATGATTATATATTTCGTTCTCTAAAACTTTTATTTGTAACATAATAATAAAAAAATATTATTTTTAATATTATTTTATATTTATATTTATTATAATTTTATTACATGAGACTAGAGGACGCTGGACCTTTAAGCCCATTAGAGATGTCCGATCATGGGTTAAAAGAGGCCATAGAGAGGTGGGGTATTACCCTACACATTTTCTCAGGGAGCAAAAATCTTCTGCGCCTACTTATACCAGATAGGAAAGCACCAGACGTCAGAGTGCCTGTATAGCTCAACGGTAGATGAATGGAGCACACGGTCTTCTCAGGCATAAAATAGAATAGCTATAAAAGAGACTTGGATATGAGAATCGGCATAGTATCTCCAGTAACACTTATTGATAAGATAATCCGGAGTGCTGAGGTGTGGAATAGGGTAGATTTGCCTGGTCACAAATATATTGATCATCAAAAAGCGAGACTTAGAAGTGTTGGAATAAAAAAATTCTAAAGGAAGGCTGCCTTACCTAAGGAAAGTCTCCTCTGATAGAATATAGAAAAATGTTCCAGTCTAGTGTCCTTAAAGAAAACGAGGTGTTTTAGTTGGTATTCTGGCCTAACTGAGAGCCCAACATTACTTGCGTAAATGTATTTCACCTCCTTACCCAAAAAAAAGATATATTATTATATTCATATCATATATTTAGGATTACGGCATGATAAAATATACCGGTTTACATTGAAGTTCTAGCAACGTTGGAGGGGGGAAAAGAATTCACTATGTATGATGGCATATTTTAAATTAGGTTAGGTTAGGTTACTGTGGCAGTCCCTCAAGGGAACACACTTAGTCCGAACCTTGTCCCTTTGTGATACTACACAATCAACATTCTACACTGGAAGTCCTAAATATTGCTTAACTCAAATGTGTTTAGAGTATGAATGATTAACGAGTACCTGACAACGTACAGACTCGAGACCAAGAGCTTTACGAAAAAAAAGAACAAACAAAGTATTCAATGAACAAAATTTTATCATTACAATAAATTTTGTCTTAAACTAATTAAACTTGACATTCCTGACGTTTATTTGCGTTAATAATTCAATTTATCAGTTGGTTTTAAGCATACATAAAGTATTTTTCACACTAATAAGACAAAAAAGTCTGTAATAATGATTTTACTAAGACTATGACTAATTTACTATGTTTTCAAGGTAAATTATGGAATTTAGTTTGAAATTTGGTTTCAAAAGAAACAGTTCTTAATGGGATTGTGATTGAAAGCTGGTGTCTAGGTGACTGACTGAGAGAGCAGTACATGGTGAAATCAGCACTGTCCTAATTAGGGCCTGTTGCGTCGTTATTTCGTTCCTGACAGCAGACACCATTGTCTGTTCCAGCTCCAGACTCTTCCCAATTTCCCCTTGTATATTGGCTCCTTAGCACACAGCCTCCTTTCTTTTCTAGGATTGCATCCACCTCACATTCTCTCACCCTCGACGCAAACAGACAATCATGTTCTCTCGTAAAACCAAGTACTTTTCTCAGAAACCAAACAATTCTATAATGAAAAGAATTTCAGCGATATTTATTCAGTTCTGTTTTTATTTAATTTTGTTATAAACTCTATTAAATTATTGAAGAAAAGAACATTTTAAACCAAGCTTTGCATTGTATTTGAAATTATAGAATATGACTATCATTTAATTTAACTAATTCAAAGCATCAATAAAAATGAAATGCAGTAGGTATGTTATAGCACGAAGATTTTGTTATTTGATGACAAATAACAAAACATATTTTACTTAATAACAATAATAAAATATTTCTAATAAAACGAATGAAAAATAATTCTGAATATTGATTTATACTAAAAAAAATTATAGCTTAGTTAATAAAATTTAATGAAAAACATTACCGAATAACGAATTGTTGTTTCTATGTACTAAGTGAAATCTAATTTTCTGTAGACTAAACAATTACCAAAAAAGTATTTAATATTACATAATTTTGTTTTTTGTATTTAAAAAAGATATTTTTGACATTTTTTGCGTAAAATTTATTTTCGTGTTGATACGCAAGACATACTTTTGAATGGTTTTGGAAAAAAAAAATAAGGATTAATTAATTTAGAAACCGGCAAAATATTTAAATGCAATGTATCAAGTCCTATGACTATCCCTCTGACTAACTGAAATCAGGATTTGCTTTTTTAGCTAAATCTAAGGCTTATGTGTTAGCGTCTTGTCACTACTGCATGTTTAAGGGTCAAATCTCCGTTATGATTACATGAAATTATATTCACAGCTTTCTTGACACAAAGACATCGAGGACTTTGTCCTGAACAATTTCAATTACACTGTTACATCACTTACAGTTTACCTATTTCCACCTCATTTCTAAAGAATTCCAATGAAAAAATATCTGTAATTTTAATGTAGGTTCAATTCTGTAATTTTTAACCCCCATAAATAAATGGGTCTCAAAAAAGAAACAACACACTTTCCATCTCTAGAAAAACACAAAAGAAATGGGTGTAAGTTTTAAAAACAATTGTTCAAAGCAGATATAAACATTTTTTTTTTAATTGTGGGACTAGATGAAATATAATTAATACTATTTTGTTTGAATATCTTTTATTATGTTGAGCATATGAACTGATAAGGTAGTTTTATTGCTTGGAGATTGATGAGTTGAACTATTAAAGAAAGAGTAAAGTTAACGTTTTTTTACATTTTATCCTTACATGGCAACTGAATACGGGTGTATTAAAATCATTGATTGGCGGGTGCAAAGGGTGTGCGTGTCTGAAAATCAATCAAAATTTCACATCACTGTCAATACCTTACTTCATTCCTCTCTCACACTCACTTGATATCTCTTTTCACACATTAAATGATGCTTACTAACCTCTGCAGTACTAGCAATTGGTATGTATTGAATACCAATAACTAAATAAATATTTAGTGACAATAATACAGATAAAACTGTAAAGAGTGAAGGGAAAAAGGTTTGTCTGAGTATATATCAAGCTCAGTAGTGGAAACCTATGAAGACACCATGCTGCTGCTACAATGTCTTCCTGCCATGTCCTGTTCTATTAAGCAAATAATTCATCATGCGATGGAAGCTTGAACATTGGAGACACTCATTGTCGCTACGACAATGACAGCTATTTTATCCCTCCGTTAAGACGGCCAAAACTTTGCAAAATATAGTTTATTTACCTTTCCATTTATTGTTTTATGAATTGTATTTAACTCTACATCAAGGCATTTTTGTTTACATAAATCATGTATTACTGAAGTTCCATAGGTAAAGAAATAAAAAATATATAATTGGGATTTAAAACACTTTTACATTTACTTTTATATTATTCTTAATAATATGAGATGAAATTCAAAAGATTTCACTTAGAAAATTATGTTTCACAATATTTTTGGACACAGGTGTTTTACATGAAAGAAATTTCTCACTACCACAAATAATGCTAAATGAACTGGAAAGTAAAGCAATATGCCGCATTCTTCTCGTTCAATTATATACATTTCTCTAAATAATATGTTTCCCTAAAATGTTATACATTTCTAGCATATTATCGCATAATACTTCTAGGAGATGTTTATTGTTTATATGCTTATGATAATAATATCGAATATGACATTTCTTTTAAAAGATATCATGAACAATTTTTAGTATAATTAGAAGAACACTGAAGATACATTAATCATACTATAAATGCTAATGCTAATCATACTGTAGATCCTGATATATCGTGTAATCTTAGAGATTTTTAAATGATAACTCTCAATTTCTGGTATAATACGTATACAAAGAAAATAAACTGACTGGCTGAATATAAGTAAATCTGTTTTTTTTTTTACAATTAAGTAACTAGAACATTTTATTTGTAATATATTAGTTTAACATAATGATTAATAAAAGAATATCCAAGATAGTAGCATTGATTCATATCATTTTATTTTTTAATAGAATAGATATTTCTGTTGCATACTGATTCCAACCCTAGTATTTTTTTTGATATTAATTCCAGTATTTATAAATATTAAGTTCCTAAATACTGAATTACTTTTTCGCCCCTAGTGGAGCCATTCAGTTCTACCAATAGCTGTATTGGCTTTATATCCACAGGTTTTGAACCAGGGACAAAAAAGGCAACTAACCTTACCTGTAGCTGAGAAAATTCAGTGGTCCTACCAATGGTCCGGAGTTTGATCCGAAACTCTTAAATAAGTCGGTACTAAGGGCGGCGGGGACCCATGGAGGGTTCTCTCTCCATCCTGCCAACTGAGGTTGGACTCGTAGTGGCTGTTGGTTCTCACTCAAGTTGGGTAGACCCTTTGTTCGCTGTGTGAAAAGCAGTAACTTCTGGGGAAGATGCCTGCTTAGCATACTGGGGACCAGAGACCCCAAACCATTACCAGTGGGAACAGGCCTTGAACTCACCTGATTGGACTGGACGACTGGTACTTGCCTGGTAGAGGGTTGGGCTTTTGACGGGAGCTCAGAGTGGGGACGATTAGATATCACCGCTCTTCGAGCCCATTTATGTTCCAGTACGAGAGACAATGAGACACCTTAAAGGCACTCATAACTAGCACAGACCAGGTGACGTTTAGCCAAAGAGAGATTTGTAATCACTCTCTATGAGTCGTTCACTTAGGTACTAAAGACTCCTCAATGACGCTCTGATAGGGTTCGATTAACTACCAGTAGCAAGCCCTGGTCTCGGGGTAACGGGCATTGTCCTATTTGGAGAAGGACGACTGAATTCTTAAGAATCCTGTGGTAGTCCTAAAACTGTAAGGCAGTGTAGGGAGCCTGCCCACTCAATACTGAATTACTTTGACGCTATTAATCCAGGCTATGTATGTACGATTTTTTTCCCTATACTAACAACTAACAAAGCAAATTTTACGACTTTTCGATCCTTCCAGTCTGTTCGTTTTAGCGTTGGCAAAAGATTATTTATTTCATTTTATGAACCATTATGTGTTATGAAAAATAAAAAGTAGGTATTTCATAATAATACGAAACAATAAGCTCCAACCAAAATGAAATTGTATTCCTACTTGGAGAATATCTTGAACCAATCAACTAGCGTGCAAAGAGTTTTAGGATAAACTCTAGTTTTAAGACATTCCTATCATACCAGTTTACTCTGACCACGCCGCGTAAATTCAGCAATATTAAAAGAAAATAGTTTTTCCCTATTTCTCTAAATTTTTTGTTATCAATACTATTGTGTTTTTCTTTAATTTTTTTCGATCACAAGTTTAGAGAAATAGAACAAAAATCTGAACCAAGTAGATAAATGACTAAGTATTGAAATATAAAGTGGGTTAATGTAGGCAAAAATTACACAATTAGTTTTATAACAGGTTAATAACTGATAATGCCCGATTTAGGGCTAATCAGAAAATTTTGTTTTGTACACTATGATTGGGCTTGTAGTTACAAGTATATTTCATCTCAACTAAGAAAGGTATCAATAATATTTCTTCTTACAATAACAAAATTGGAGTTTTTTTTTTTACAAAAGTAAAGTTTATTTATCGTTCATGTTGAACAAAACAATTATTATATGTATATTATTAAGCAGAAATAAAGAAAAATATTTGTGTCTGTTTGTTTGTGTGAATGTATAATTGCTTTAGATTTTTAATTGTTATTTTTAATATTAAAACATAATCTTGATCATCTTTTTTAAACCTCAGATTGAGAGTATATATGTGTTATGAGAATGTTAAAATAAGCATATAAATGACCTATATTATTTTTAAATACTTGCTTTAGACTGTAGTTGATATCGTGAGTCGGATACCCTTATCTCAATGTAGCATGCGTGTGAAAGTTAACGAAAGAGCCTCAAACTAATCAAAGTCGCTTACCAAGAAACAAGCATAAGTGCTGATACGTTATGTATCTCAAACCTTCTTCCAAAGTTGGATTGAAGTTTGCAAAGACCAATTAACAGGTAATTTAGGCGTTCAATACACCGAATTTATTATTCAACATGTCTAACCAAACATAGTTTTTTGGTTATTAGCTTTCTCAAGTACTTTACACAACCTAACAATTTTCATAGCGGAATTGACACACAATTTTCAGAATGGAATTCACACAATTACACTCATGTCGGTTGAAAACAATAAATCAATTAAAATTAGGCGATCCTGTTTATTTAAAATTTTAAAAATCATCCGAAAGTACTAATTACAAACTTTTTTTTGCGCGACTGCTTTCATATCTGAACATCATGAAAAATGGTCTCAAAGATGTTAAAAGTGTGAAGAGGTGCTTGTAAGTATACCTCTTGGTATACCTGGTTATTATTGTATATCCAATGTGCAATTTAAATAGGTCCAAACAAGAAACTTTAAATAATATTCATTCAAAATTTAATAAATGTGGGATGAGAAATTATTAAAAATTAATAATATTGTACTAATTAAAAACAAAAATCAACTGGGAAATTCCATCTTATTGATTACTTACACTCTATTTTAGAATTGATTTCTGGTTTATTTTATGCTGAAGAATGATTTTGAAAAGTGCTAAATATTAAATATAAATTATATAACTTAATAAATGCTTCTGAAGCGTTCATTCAGTTGAAAGAACGTATAGAATTTTTATTAGCCTAATTGTTGATAATGTAGTCTTACATAAGCTTCTACGAGTCCTTTTACTATTTTTGTTACATTCAGTTCTGTTGATTAAATATGTAAAATGATTTGCTATTTTAGTTCATTGCTAATATTTTTCGTTTGAATACAAAAGGCCTATCATCTACGTGAGAACTGTTTTTGTAAGGGAACCAAATGAAACATGAGTATTACATAGTAGTCGCAATAGAATAGATAATATAAAACCAATATTAACTTAGAAAATGATAATTTGTTTTAATGAATAATTCAATAGTGCATTTGAAAAAGTAAAATGTAATATTCGGAGACCTAAATAGAATTGGTTATAGAAGGGTGCAGATAGGGACTAGAATTTTGAATTTGTTGTTCTGATAACTAAGAAAATACAGAAGAGAAACAAATGAAGTTTTGCGACATTGCATTTTCAAATTTTGTAGTTTATGATTACAACAAAATTGTGACTCAGTTCAATAGTAGCTGTTTGAAAAACTACTTCTAAAGTTACATTTGTTATTTTTGATGTAAAGTTGACTGTATTTGCTTGATAATCCATGGCACTGAACTGGATGCAACGCATGTTGCATCATAGAGATCTGATTTTGGACTAAACTGATTTTTCAGTTCATTGTACTGAAACAAAGTGAATATGAACTCTAAATGAATGTGATTACACTGTTAGGCAAAACTGCATCAACAAAAGAGTATAGTTTTTGAATATATATAATATCTTTTGAATTCGGAAAGTATTTTTTCTTACTAAATTAATAATACTAGAATATTCAGATTTTTACATAATATAAATATGAAATGAAAAAAAATCAATATTTTTTTACCATTAAACTAGATAACATAACCATAAAACTGTGAAAGCTTAATTATAATAACTCTTCTATATCCTACTAGTAGTAAGTAATAAAATTGAAGTAAGTGATTTACCTTAAGTCAAGCCAGAAAAAATTATTAGATGCTAGTAGACGTGCCCGTCTTTGAAGGATATTTTACAAAAATTCAGATAACATTTCAAAATATTCTCCATTATTTCCTATATAAAAAAATATATAGTAAGTACCTCTGTATACACCACATTAGCAGTTCTTCAGGTGCCTGGAAGACCAGAGAGTTGGAGCCTCAGACTCTTGAGCAAGCAACATGCAGTTGACCATGTGAGAAAAACATAGTATGCATGGTATAAAAAATTACTCCCCAGTACCACACGCAGTCATGATATCAGCCTCTATGGCGTATCTGTGCAAAGCAGGAATTTGAAGGCATGTTCCGATGCACATTTTTGGGGCTCTCAAGTTTCGTAACAGCATGATTAGTGCCCCTACTTTAATTTGTAACTCTTGAACAGGCCATCCAGGAGCAGTTACAGATTCAAGAAAGTCAGTTGAACCATTAAATGCTTCGTCATCACTAATCACTCTGTTTACTTACTTGTAAGTTCTTTCCTCACCTCGATATAGCGCAAAAAATTGATAATTGATTTTTCCTGAATCCTCATTTTTAGGGATGAGAATTTCCTAGTTCACAAAGTCAGTTATTGTGAACAGATGCCAGATCTTGAACTTCGGGAAACACCTTTTCAATTATCTCTTACTGGGAGCTTAAATGCAAATGAAATTGAAATCAACTAACAGTGCCTACTTAGAATAGCAAGTTTATTTTTAAAATAAACATGTATGAGAAGTTAACCAAAGATAGCTTAAAAGTCTATAACATCGCTTCTACGTTGAATTTCCAATCTATTCAAACCTTAAATTTTAAGTTACACATACAGAAATCTACTGTCAAAGATTGAGCTTGCTATGTCTTATGGTGCCTGACTATACATGTGACAAAAGTTTGCGGACAAACTGACATACCAACAAACAGAGAGACAGAAATCTTTCTAAGGGTGGATTCAGTTTCTCTAATGGATGAAACGGAAAGATAACTTGAATTGAATCAGTTCTAAGCAATATACAGAAAATCCTTTCTTTTAATTGTATAGATATAATTGTTTAAACAATTATATTGATTAAACGTGGTTTTGTGAAATATAAATATTAAAACATCTTGAGTGGCTTACACTCAACATTACTACTATAAGTAAACTTAAAATAAAACTTCTTTGGTTTATAATATATAATGTCCCATTTAGGATAATATAAATGTCTAAATGGAAGAAGAATATTAGTATTTCATTCCTTCAGGTAGTGCAGATAGCCATTGATCCACTTATCAAGATATATCCTTATAATTGTATATCACACCACTGAGGCTTATAATATCGTTAGTATAATTACAGCAGCAATAACATTTTTGAAAAGCCGAAGTGAATATCCTACAAGAGAATATGGCTTTTGTTCCAATACCTAATGGATCTCTTACATAGTTTATCTAACCTCTTTCTACATTCAAGATTTACGACAATGTTTCTCATTTAAAACTTAAAAATATTCCTATTTTGTCCTAAAAAATATCAGCAAAATGTAAGAAAAAATGCCGTTTAAATGTAATTTTTAATTTAAGATAATTATATTTAAATAGGATAATTTTATTTAATTTTATTGAATTTATTTAGGATAATTTGATGTACTATTTTTGAAATTATGTTCTCAATTTTTAATTGTGTCTTACATGTATGGCCTTTTATAAAATTATTATATTGGGCCTTTCATGACATCCTAGTCTTTTTTAAAATATTACTTTTCTTTTCCGTTGTCAAAAATCTAATTTACCCTGAGCCAGTGTTATCTTTTTCTTGCGTGCTGTACTCTGTTGTAAGATTGCTCTAAATATATATTGAGAAAAAATATAGTATAATTAGCCAGTTTTCCATTCTCAAATCAAATGTAAAGCCGGCTTTGCAGTATAATTCAAAACTTTTATAGCTGAAGGGTTGAAATTTTTAAAAATAATAGATACGAATTATTAGACTAAAATAGTGAAAGAACTGAATATTTGTCAACAGCATATAGGAAAGTGTCCATTCCTCACACTTCAATATTATCCGAAGTTAATATGATTGATAAACACAAAATAATTTACACTTGAAATTAAGTTTTGTTCAAGGGTGCAACATATAGATTGATTAGAGCATTTTGTGAGACAAATCCATCATACCATGGAAAACATAAGAAATTATGTTTGATTGGCATTGATTTTGTAGATGTAAGAATTTGGTTCCTTTAAAATATGTTAAGCTATTAAGTTCTTAACATATTTTAAAATTTTTCAAAAATCTCTAATCATCAATTTTATTTCACTGAATTCACTCAAAAAATGTCTAACTTAATATAAATAATGTAAATAAGTGTAAACAAATATGACAAGTATAATAAGTAATCCATAGTCCAGGATCAATATTCAGTTTTTATAGCTTTATTGCTTTTTGCCGTGATTGAAATGCCATGATTTTTTGTATAAATCCTTAATGTTTTGTTCAATTTTGTTAGCAAAATTTCATAGTTTTTAAGAGCCGTTTAGTGTCAAAAAACATTTTCTGAAAACAGATTATGTACTCTAACGGCCTTTTGGTAAGTGAAATTTTAAAAAAGATTATATCAGCTCACTTTCCACATAATATTTTATTTTTAGGTATAGCTTCATTTTGATCTAACGGCCTTTTGGTAAGTGAAATTTTAAAAAGGATTATATCAGCTCACTTTCCACATAATATTTTATTTTTAGGTATAGCTTCATTTTGATCTAACGGCCTTTTGGTAAGTGAAATTTTAAAAAGGATTATATCAGCTCACTTTCCACATAATATTTTATTTTTAGGTATAGCTTCATTTTGATCTAACGGCCTTTTGGTAAGTGAAATTTTAAAAAGGATTATATCAGCTCACTTTCCACATAATATTTTATTTTTAGGTATAGCTTCATTTTGATCCGTTAAATGGGATGGCTTGTATAACTCTCACAAGCTTACAGATTGAATTATACATATTAATTTTTACATTTTGTTGAAAAAAATATTTGGAGTTGTTTTAAAAATTTGAAAATGTTTCTCTTTTATTGACTTTGTTGCTTCAAAGATATTGTCAAAATTTCAAGATTCTAGAATTTGTATTTTAGGAGAAAAACAATACTGTCTATAACGATTTTAGCAAAAAAATTAACTTCCCGTCATGCATTCCTCGGAAACAATAGGGATCATCTACACTATGGAGCCCATTTTTGTGTAAAATATGAGCTTGGTTATAAATTTTGAAAAAAGTCCAAAGATTCTGGACTGTTGCGTGGCCAGAAACTTTGGGTACATTTTCACCCACCCTCCTATCCACACACACCCAGACATCATTGAAAAAACTTCATAAAATTACTTTTGTGACCTCAAAACATGTAATTCCTTCAAAATCTCTGGGTCAAATTTTTTTACGATTACTATAATTTACTTATAGTAAAGTAAAAATATTTGAAGCAATTAAAACAATTATGGTTGAATGTGTAAATTTCAGTTTACATCTGAATTTATATGGTTCTTCCCTTTATCACACTTCTTTGGTTAATAACTTTTTGACTAATTATCAATGATTATGACGCATAAACCTATGAATATGTAATATAATATTAATGTTTTATATAATTAGAGTATATGTTATAGTTTTGGGCCAACTCGAGTAGATTTTTACTCAACATAGGCATGATTATTGTTCTGTTTTGTTGGTATATATCTTAATGATAATGTGATTAAATGACTAATTTTTTCCCGTTTTCATTAAAAAGTTCTCTAAATTCATATTAGGAAATATCTGCTTTCGTGTTGTCAATCAAACATATTATAACTCATGATATGTTTCATATGGCAACAAAATAGTATCAAACAAAGCCGGTAGCACGAATGCTGTTCTTCATTTGATACCATGGGACAGTGGGACCTCCCCCGGAAATTTATTTTTAAAAGAAGACTTGATTATTTAAAAGACTTTATTCATTTTCAGAGGTAGGTGAAATATGAGACAAATAATTATTTATATGTCGTTTTTGAGGATATTTGTTACGATATTTAGTTCATATAGTAAACAAGCACTTCTAAGAATTGTTGTTTTTGGACTAGTTTTTGATTTCCTTTGATTTAGGATATAGTATTCATCAATTTTTGGTAATCGTGTTGGAGTGTCTTCAGATTGTAGGTTATGCGATTCATATACCTCTTCTATATATTTTGGCATTTCGGTGCTTCTAATCAAGTGTAATAAAGTAAAAAAAATGCCAACTTCTCAATTGAAGTTGGTCAGGGTAGGTAATATCCCGATCAGTAGATAAATTTGCCCACTCAAACTCACAGTCCAATATAGAAAGAATCTATCTCTCAATTCATTCATTGAGAAGAAAATATATTATGTGGATGCGGTAGAACAGCAACACTTATATACTACCAAAGAAATCACAAACAGGCCCTGCAGGGAATGATGTTATGGACGGTACGGATACCAACTAGTCATCTAATTAATTAATATAACTCCAGACTGATTATATCCGGTGATTATTCTGATTATCAGGTATTTTATTATTCTGATTTAAAAGTTCACAATCTCTGACATGATGAGAGAACAAACTCTTGAAACATATCAAATCAGCAGTCGAAAACGATGTATTATGTTCTTCAGGAGCGAGTAATTTGCATATTTTAATTAACCTTTTTTCTATTTATATATATTGTTATATCACATGTGTTTACATTAAACCATTTTTTCTGAATATTCAATGTTAGCTCTTTATGAGAAACCAGAACAAAGATAATATTTTAAAAAATCTGCTTACCTAAACTTTTAGGTTCTGTTATTAAGATATAAATCAGTATCAGAACTTGAATGAATACAAGTTTGGATTGCCTTAGAATAAAGTGTTGAATTATGTATTCTATCCAAGGAATATAAAGTGCTTTGGGAAGAAAGCATTTTGCATAAATTGATTTTTTTCTTTATGTATGTCCCTTTACACCAATAAGTTACTTACTTTAAAAAATCAGACTATTGTTTTCATACATTTTGTCTTCATAAAAAGCATTATGATGTAAAAGTAAATATTTTTTACAATAGTTTACTTTCAAAATTATTATTTTCCATTTTCAAGGCTTAAAGAGAGTTTTTTATTAAAACCTAATTGCTCAATGAAATGGAATATTTCTGTCATTTCTCAAGTCATTAATCTTCCATAGTCTACAAGAACTATGTAATGATTCTGACTACAAACAGTCATGTAATAATATTTATATGTTTATTAAGATTCGATGAAAATACGATCCAAAACGAACAAGTAAAGTTCAATGTTGACAAAAAAAACGTCAAAAAATTAAAAAATCACACTTACCGTATCTAATTTTCTGTTTGAACCTCCTTCAGGAGAGATAATAGAGAGAAACCAAGCACACTGGTACAGACCCAACCGTCCCTGTACCAGTGTGCTTGGTTTCTCTCTCTTATCTCTCCTGAAGGCGGTTCAAACCAAAAATTAGAGACTGTATGTGTTTTTAATTTCTCTATGTTTCTTTGTCTACATTAAACTTAATTAACATTAATATATATTACTAAAGAGTTGAAATATTATTTAGGATTTATGTTTGATGCAGCTCTGTTTTGAAATATAAAGATAGCCTAACATTCAATTCAATGTACACTTAAATTATTATTTTTAATATTTAATGAGCATTATCTATAACTTAAAAACGAAAATTTTGTTTTATTTTCTTATATAAGAATAACAGGTGTTATATTTATAGTTATCATAAAGATAGTATTCGCTTTAGATGTTGATTTGTTTGTAAAACAATACATTTGTAAAATGAAATAGATTTTAATACGGATAAACTGTATATTTGTTTTCAATGAACAATTATAAGCATTGGTGTTTTACCAATTTTAACTGTAGGTGAGTTCTAGTAGAGAGAACAGTAGGAAGCAACTATACTTAACGAATTAATATGATTAATACTAGAATAAACCGTTTTATCTCGTATACTGCTGCTGGACCTATTCGACTGGTTCCGGCGTCACCATCTTCAAAAGGATCTAATCCAAGGAGTGGTTATCAGTGTTATATAACCTACCTATTTCCCACTTCTGTCTATATTTTTCTAGTATTAAATTATTTTTAGAACGTTTATCTCGTTAACATTATTTATTCTGATTTTTTTTTCACTATTTTTGTCGTTAAGTCGTCGTATTTGTCATGAACGATGACTTGACAGACTTGGCAACGACAAAAATAGTGAAAAAATAATCAGAGTTAATAATGTTAACTAGATAAAAGTTCTTAAAATATTAATTTACATAGTAATTAAATTCTTTTGTATTAAGAAACTATAGCTTTTGATTGATCATCTCGGTTAACTAAATCGTTATGCTGTTTGACACGTATTGTTCATAATATGGACAGCATTCACCCTGAATCTTATAAGCACTGTTTTTCTTAGAAAGATGTATAATTGACCTATTTATTTAGTGTCGACAACCGTATAAATTGTGCACACTTGGAAATACAGATCATTTGAGAATATCTCAGATTCGAATAACCTTTCAAAATTGGCAATCGAAAGTTTACCAATTGTTTTCTCATGTTATAATTACAAAATCGGAGGTATCCTTCGTGAGTAAGCAGTATATTTATTATGTTTTAATCATTTATTATTAAATGACTATAACAATAATTATATTTATAATATTGTAACAATAGTAACTAACCATATTTTTTTTTTCGTCGTAGGATGTGGAAAAATCTGTTCATCAGATCCCTTAGCAAGACGTCTTGCTTAGGGTATGTGGGGTTGGGGGTTAACTAACCATATTATAGCTATAACAATAATAATAAATATGATTATTATTATAGATTATAATCTCTAATGCTTTCAATAATATTGCTAACACCTTTGTTTTTTTTTTCAAATTTAATTTAAGAACGTTCATGTTATAAGGGTTACATTCAGGCATGTATTTCAGACGAACTCTGATTAATGAAGTAATTGTTATTAGGCTAAAAACTGTTTAACATACATATAAATTTGAATTAATGATTGGTTATCCACTTTACTAATGATTATTCTACTTCACAAAATAACTATTTATCATCTTTAACAGCACGTATAACAACAACTGAAAAAACAACCAATATGATAAGAGAAAGTGAAGCACTGCAATGAATCTAATTCGTCCTCCTTCACCATGATTACATTGCAGCAAAATAAATCTCTGTCGGTTTGAAGCCTTTTTGCTCAATACAACTTCCTCAAGGATGCAGCTGATGAATGCTTGAAAAAAAGAGAGATAAAGAATGGCTGGAACAGAAAAGTCTAATTTTTTCTGAAAATCTGATTCCAACTGAGCTTAAATCAGTAAATAAAATAATAAAATTTTAAAAGAAGAGTTCAGAAATACATATACACTATCAAACTAGACATTGCGCTCTTAACTATCAATTAAGCATCAAATTACTACAAATTAAATTAAATTATTAAGTGTCAAATTACTTAACTATCAAACACCATACAAAAAATGTACACTGTTCTTGGTTGAGACGGAAACATTTGAACAGATTCACTGTGAAAGTTTTAAGAGGTAAAAAAATGTTTAGACTAAAACTTAAACTTTAAACTTTAAAAAAAAACCAAAACTTAAACTTTAGTGACATATTAGAAACTACAATTTACAGAACAACACAACAGATATTGTTGCGTTGCGAACATTTTTTATGAGACACAGGCGCCGCCGAGTATAATATTAAGAACAAATGACTTTGTTTATTGTAACTGATAATATGAAATGCGTATCGCTTTATTGCTTTTAAATTAACCGTATATATTTTTTTATGGTTTATTACGAAACTGACCTTTCTTGTTGTTGTTAAATGTGTCATAATGACACAAAATTTTAACATCCAAAAATTAGTAGTTTACTATAAAAAATGTTGTCTAATCATATTTGAATCAAAAAGGCGACTTTTCAATGATGCCATATTGCCCAAAATAGTAGAGCACATCTAGACTATATGGTCCAATTCTTCATAAAATACCCCCTTAATTGAAAAAAAGGGGTAAATTCCAACGTTCCACAACATTTTGGATTCGGATGTCCCCTCCCCCTCTTCACCATGACAAACACACACACACACACACACACACACACACACACACACACACACTCACACAATCCTTTTTTTTACAGAAACATAAAAAATAGTTTATCATTAACATACTTAGCGGTTTATAGATAAAAAATATGTAATAATAAAAAAAATGTTTTTTTTTAATAAGCACATTTGAAAAGAAAAAGTATTTATAATGAATTGATATTTCCATCACTTTGTGAAATTATTATAGTTGAGCTCTTTTAGAAGCTGTTCCAATAGTCATCATTGATTATGTGTTTGGTTATTAACATTTAAATTTTATAAAATAGAAAAAAAACTTTATTGGAACATTTGGTATTTTTTTATTGAGGTCAAAGATATAGCTTTTCTGAATTTACACTCTCGGAAGGGAAACTTAATCTTTTAATGCACTACCCACTTGGCGGTTATGAAAGTTGTTTCAAACCTTCCTGAATGAGATGGGAGCTATGGTTATAAATATAGCGAGGCTGAAGGAAAAATATTTACACCTAACATTTCACATGCTGCATTCAAATATATTGTTCAATAACCTTGAAATTAAAGAAAATTCTAAATTTTTCTTTTTTCCCAATCTTTACCTGAAAAATTAACTGAATAATTGGAAATAAACAGATATGACAGTAATTATTTTCATTTCTACCTAACTGTAAACAAAAATAATTAAGATATGAGTATACATCAGGTTATTGAATTATAACCTGAAGTAAGTAAGTCTCACTTCAAAAAAAAAACAAACAAAAAATCTGCCAACTGCTGGGGGTACTTTAGTACAGAAGAGGGGAAGTACAATAGGTTTTTTTTTTAAGACGCAGTGCTATAGTCACCCTCAAATAATAGTAAAAAAAAACTGTTGTAGTTCTACTATGTAGTTCTATTTTTTGTGTTTCTATTATGTAGTTGTAGTAGTAGCTTTAGTAGTATAGTAGTAGTTATAGTAGCCTGTGGCACACTTTTTATTTGGATATAACTTTAATTAAGGATAATTTGTATTATAGAATTTATTTCAGATCGGAAATCCATACACTTGATTTGTAAGTCAAATTTGTATCATTTTTAGATGATATTATACTGCTCAACGTTGAACGAACGGTTTCGTGAAGAAAGATGTAAATGAAATGAACAATGTATCCATCAAATATAAATTTGACAATTTACTAACAGGTAAATCGTCAATAATTGCATATTTTTCTTTACATAGTATCAATAATTGTATTAGAATAAAAGGCTCTTGAGTACAGCTCTCTTTTGTCATATAATCTATTTATATGATTGATAAATCTAATTAGATGAATAGCTCTTTTCTGAGTGGATTATATAAATGTAATTTGTAGATTTTTAGATGAATCTTATCTGTTTGTAACGATATTAATGTAATATAGAATATATATGAATGTGATTTATTTATTTACTATATATATATGTTATTAAAATAAAAAGCAGCTTCTGCATTGACCAGTTTCTTGTTGACACTCTCTAGTTTTCGTATCACTTTGCGGTGAGACTCTGGTAGCTTCCAAAGAAGGTTAGCAAAAGACATTAACACACACAATAAACATAGGTCAAACACGAAAAACTAAATTTTAATCACTAAATTAACAAACTAAATAAAAATACGTACAAGCTTTCGGCTCTCATTCGCCATCTTCAGGTATAAACTAAAATTAATTAAGTCTAATGCACTATAGTTAGAATAAAATAATATATTTGAACAATGTCTACTAAATTACTGTACTTTAGGAAGTGAATCTAAGGTGGGAGTGAGGGGAGGGGGAGGTATGCATGGCGACAGGGTCGGCCAAAAACTATCTGTGGTTCGTTCACCTCCCCGTCTCCCTTACAAGCTTGAAAGTATTGTCAAAATACGTGTAAATTTTTGACAATACTTTCAAGCTTGTAAGGGAGACGGGGAGGTGAACGAACCACAGGTAGTTTTTGGCCGACCCTGTCGCCATGCATACCTCCCCCTCCCCTCACTCCCACCTTAGATTCACTTCCTAAAGTACAGTAATTTAGTAGACATTGTTCAAATATATTATTTTATTCTAACTATAGTGCATTAGACTTAATTAATTTTAGTTTATACCTGAAGATGGCGAATGAGAGCCGAAAGCTTGTACGTATTTTTATTTAGTTTGTTAATTTAGTGATTAAAACAGTGATTAAAATTTAGTTTTTCGTGTTTGACCTATGTTTATTGTGTGTGTTAATGTCTTTTGCTAACCTTCTTTGGAAGCTACCAGAGTCTCACCGCAAAGTGATACGAAAACTAGAGAGTGTCAACAAGAAACTGGTCAATGCAGAAGCTGCTGCTTATTTTAATAACATATGCTTAAGGGAAGACCTGCTGCCTTTGTACACAAATATATATATATATATATATATACATATATATATATATATATATGAGCCGTTTATTTTGAAAGTGGCCTAATTCCATTTTCCAAAAAAAATTTGCTAGCTATTTAAATAATTACATTTTTACGTTATCTTTACCTTTTGCAGCAAATTGTACAAAATTTATTTAAAATTACTAAGAATTTTTATAACAAAAATTAGTTGATAAATAAAATGACAATATTTTTAAATTTTGTAAAACGCAAACCCTTAAATATCTCGATTTTAACATAAATGGAATTAGGCCACTTTCAAAATAAGCGGCTCATATATATTTTATGTGTAAATTTTGCTCACAATCACTACGGTAATCTTTCAATCAATTTTAATTTCTTCAAATCTTCAATCAAATTTCAGTCAATAATAATATTGAATGAGTAGTGTAGTAAATTCGTTTATGTCGTTTACATCATAGGGTAAACAATTCTAATGTTTACATTGTAGCATTTTTTGTTTTTTGCTCAGTTTAACATTTAGTTCCTCTATATTACGGTTTATTTATGTCTAAAGTGATTATATTCTTGAGAGTACTCGCGTACAATTTATAATTCTGCTCACATTTTTATAAAGTTACCAACGAATGAGATCTTTGCCCTTTCTCATTTTGCCCTATACAGTTTATCACAGAATTTAGACCTTTAGAGATAGATCTTCGAACGAACTGTGGTCAGAACGAGAAAAAGAGAAGTGCACGTAGTGGCGTAATAGCTCTGGTGCATTAACTTCTTCACAAGCTCTTTTCAATTTTTCATCTCTTTACAACAGGGGAAAATAATAGTGGAAAACGTGCAGGTTATTCAGAAACGACAATGCTTAAAAATTCTCGTTGGGAAATATTTAAATAAATAATGATTGTGTTTCTATTATATTACAACACTATTTCCTCAAAAGTTATTTGAGTGGTTGCAACACTTTGGTTTGCATAATCAAATAAATAAGATGAATTTTGGTAGCTACAAACAGAAAAGTTATCGGGCTCAGTAGCTAACACTGCACATATTCATTACATGGAAAAAAAAATTTCCAATGGTTTAATTGTTGATTCTCTAATATTCAATAGGAAAATCAGTAAGGTAAACCTTTATTAATTTCAATTAATAATAATGGTGAAAGAATAGTAGAGTTAATTAATTTAAACATAAATTAAATTATAGACATTGTTAGTGTAATTTGAATTAGTTTTGTTAAAATATTGTTCAGAGTCTCTTATTAATGAACAAAATTGATGGATTACGGGTGAATTAATACCAGTGTACAATCAAGTGCTTGGTATTGTGCGTTTGGTAAGTCTTTTCAATACTCTCTTTATTTGCATTTGTTCAATATATTTATTATTTCTAATTAATTATGTTTTCAGGGTTTAACTTGTTTCGGTCATTAACTAAATCATGAAATAATGTTTTCTACTCATAAACACTATTATTTTTAAACTTGATTTTAGCTTTATATACAGTTTGAATTATTAATTCAAATATGTCTTTTAATGTTGCTTGGAACACAGTATTTCTAAATATTTGTCAGGACTTCAAACTATTGAGCAATATAAGGAAGCAGCAATCTACAAACAGGGTTTCCTGAACACGTCTATGGATTTAAATAATAAAAAATCTGTTTTTTTTTTAGTTAATTGATTTTATATTGAATTTATTTTTGTTTCTTGCGAATGTTATTTGACACAATCAAAAGAAATAACTCTTTAACTGTCCTCTGTGAAGGAGTCTCCTGGGGGAAAGTGCCTGCATCGAATATCAACACCACCTGTATAGTGGAATACTGGTACAGTTAGGCTTGAACATCCACCTGCAGTCCAGATAGTGCTCATAAAACTGTTATTATTATCAGTTTTTTTATTTTCTAATACCTATAGTAATAAAATTATTACTAATAAGTAATAGCTTCATTAAACAAGTACAGCTTTTTCCAAAACAAAGAAAGAAAAAATAATTTTGTCGTTAAATAGTTTTAATTAACAATATATGCAGTTAACAGGCGCAATGAAAGTAATGAAATTAAGAGTACAATTACGTCTGTCAAATGTAGCCTTTTTTATTGACAAGTAGGCATATAATATTATTGACAACATTTTGTATTAATTTTGTTGACAAATTAATTGGAAAAGATTATTGAACTTAATATGTTTAATATTGTTTTATACCTTACTTAATTTTTGTAATTGATAACTTTCCATTTATCCTTAGTCTTTGAAAACATTGTTTTAAGAAAATACATCTTGAAAGAGATGAATAGAATTTTCTAATATTTCGCTCTTAGTATAGTCTTCAGTTCTTAACCAATATAATTTTTAGTGATTTCTAAATCTAAATATTTCCCCAATTTTATGGAAAATTGAACGCCATCTAGTATAAGTTAGTCATGAGATTCAAATCCTGGGCCTTTTAATTTACTCATGTATTAATAATTGTTCAAATCAAAAACCTAAGAAAATGAAAATGGATCTTTACATTCTTCTTGAAGAAATTATAATATAAATTCTAATCTTGTTTTGATCAAAACTTGATAAAAATATTGAGTAATAGTACAGTGATAGACAAGTAACTCACTCAGGTTGACTCACGTTTAAACATTTAAGTAATATCATATGGTACATGAATTATTATTAATTATTATTATTGTATATATAAATAATATAAATCTTTCTACTTTATTATAAAGTTTTAAAATAACAATTCGATTTCAACATCAAAGTGAATAAAAGTGAAGTAATTTAATTATTGTCTACAATTAAAAAAATGTAGATTACACGTAAAACAACTTAGATACATAACATGTAATGTTTTAAAAATTTTCCTTAATTAGTTTTGGTTAGAAATGTGTGGTGAGCTGTACACATTTCTAACATTTTCCTAATTTGGCTAAATGGTTCAAAGTTTCTCACAGCATTGTATTTGAAAGTTTCCGTCTTAAATGAGATGGCAAACTTTAGAGAAAACTACGCCTTAATGAAATCTATTTGATATTAGATTCAGGAAATCGTAGAAAATCAACCGTGATAAAAGCAATGAAGAGACTTTGCTATTTAAATACACACCCTCATGATGGTTTTTCAAACAGCAAATACAAAAAAAAAATTAAATATGAAGAATAACTCTTCAAATATTATAAGAGATTTATTTGAGTGCTGAGTTGGAGATAAAATTATTAAACCCTCTCCTAATTCACTTCTTCAGTCTCTTCCCTCTCATCCACTGTATTCAGTCCCTCTCACTCAACCTCTTTCTCTCTCTCTCTTTTCTGGATTTCTCTCACTTCAAATATCACCCTCTCTCTGTTAATAGTTACTTTCTGTCCTCTCTCCTTTTCATTCTTCATATAAAGTTCAGTCTGGCTAACTGTCTTCTGTGTGCCCCTATATCTCTCTCCCTTCTTCTCTTTCTCATTATATATATATAACAAGATTTCACAATAAACACGTGAAATAACAATCAGTGTAACAGTTTATTCAGCTGAAGTGCATTCTTTGGTAAATGTGTAGCTTTACTATAAACTATGGGCTACAAAGTGACATCGTCAATCATATTATTTATTTTTTTTCTCATTAAAGTTGATTTCATTATTGTGTGTGGCTATAAAACAAAAATTGAGTTAGATAAATTCAGTACTGAAGTACGTTGCATTAAAATCGTAAATGACCAGTTAAATAGCCCCGACGAACTTGTATAGAAGACTTGAGAAAAATATAGCAAAAAGTAGATCATGTATGTCTATTTTCAAGAGAAGAAGGTGGATTTCGTCCATCTCATATCCTATATTGAGCAAACCAAAATTGGTATCTTTCGTACTGCAACTATCTAGGGCAGGGTTTCTCAATGGGGGTGAATTTAGAGTTTTCAGGGGGTACATTGCAACCACAGTAAGTTTACAGAGTGGTGAAAGCTATTATGGTTTTTTTAACTTCTTAATTATAAATTACAAAATTTGATTGAATTAATATTTTGTATATCCATCAATAATTGTAATTAGCTTTATTTTGTAAAATTCCATTATAAATATAATCATTGTAAAGTTGTAAAAGTGTATATAATACCTTTTGGTACTATATACCATTGTAGGAAATGGCGAGAGGGGTAAATGGGCCAAGGAAGGGTGAGAACCCCTGATCTAGGGGTTCTGGACAAGATGAGGTTATGCACTTGCTGTTGATGAAATACCTGCCAGCTAGTAGAATAGACCTTCATCGTTCTATCAGTTGACAGTAATGCGCACAGATCTGGTTATCATTTCCTAGTAAAACAAATTTCATATTCAAATAGAGAACAACTTGATATCATTATTATAATTATTTATTTTATAATAATTTACCCTAAAAAATGGTTTCAAAATTACGAGTGACGAGAAAGTCTCCTCAGTTGTCACATTCCAGTCAATTTCGTCACATAGCCAATAAATTGACTGCTTCTTAATATTCAACACATAAATGCAAAGTATCTGCTATATTAAAAAGTTTTTTAACAATAAATAAAATCTAACAATGTAATAAATACTTGTATTAACTATAATGATATTTATTATATACACAATAACCATTTAAGTACTAGAAATTATATGTTATGTAGAATAAAAACATGGAAACACCAATTATAGTTTCCTCAATTAACATATTTAATAATACAGTAAAGAATTCAATTGTATATTAGAATTTAAATATTTAATAATCATTAATGAAAAATCTGTTTTTATAAACTGAATAAAATAACCAGTTTTAATAAAGAAAAGCGTTGCAAAAGTAAAGAGCCCCTGTGTTTGGAAACCATAATGAAGCCATTACCTAAATTATCCAAAAGTAATTTTTGCGGTAATGGTTTAAAAGCGGTCAATTTAAGTGCTAAATTCAAGCGCCTATTAGAATACGCCACCGGTGCGTGGCTTGACATTTACCATGCTTAATGGGGTTATTATATTGCCACTTGAATTACTAAATATTAACTTTGTTATAAACAACATTTACGTTTAAGGATGTTTTATTATTTCATTCATAAATGAGCGAACAAATAGTTCTACATAATTATTTTAAAAGTATATTAAATTACGATAATAATATGATCTCAGTCTTTCATAATTAGAATTTAGAATTAAAATGAATGGCCATATTAATATATATATATATTAATATATAATTATTATAATTAACTCAATGTGTCATGAGACAAAAATAATCATTGAAATAATATTAAATTCTTATGAGGAACTATTAATAATGAGGAAATATTCATTATTCAATTTCGAGTACTTCAATAATGATGTTCTTTGAGCCATTAATAAACTTATTTCCATACTTACGTCGATGTGGTTACGTACACATACTAGAAATAATCTCTCATAAACATACTTTTCTCCATCTATAGAAAAATTATTAATTTTCAATTATTAATTAAACACCTGTTATATTAAATCAATAACTTAATGGGTTATATATATATATTTCTAATGGGTTATATATATGTATATACAAGATTTAACATAAACACGTGAAATAACAATCAATGATCAAACCGCAATATGATATGGGGAAAAAAGACGTAAGGTCTTTCAACAATAATAAGCCGTCTTCATCACAGTCAAACCCAACTGAGTTGACTCTGACTCTAACGAAGACCGCTTGTTAGGGTTGAAAGATCTTACGTCCTTTTTTCCCATTTCATATTGTGGTTTGATTATATATATATTATATATATATACCTGGTAAACGAAAACGGTCCGGCAGGACAGATACACTTAAAATAAACTGACACATAGAAAGAAACATAACAAAGACTCACTTTTCAATCTTTCAACTGCCGTTAACTGTCATCCCTCCGTCAATTCAGTTCTTCTCCTGAAGATGACTGTCATAATAGTCATACACTATTGAAAGTCGCTTTTTGTAGAACGCACTATCATACAACAACCACTTGTTAAATGTTTTCCACTTGTTCTCTGGTTGTTAATGTTTGCTTTATGTTCTATTATTTTAAGGGCTTCTGACATTCGTAGTCTCTTGTGGTCATTTGCATGGTATAACATTTCCTTGTTTTCTCTAGTTAATTTGGTTCTATGTTTCTTCATGGTATGTCTTTCTCCTGTTGACGGATGCATCGTAAGTCTTCTTGAAATGGTTGTTGTGGTTGAACCAATGTATTTAGATTTTAGGATCTCACAGTTTCCTATTAGGCAATTATATTGGTAAATTACATTGGTCCTTTGAAGTTGTGGTTTTGAGTGCAGGTTGTTCTTCATAATCATATTGGATGTATTGATACCCTTGTAATATACATTGATTTTGAGCTGGTGATCTGTCTTGATGCATTCTGTGTTGTCCTTGATTATGTTCTTCAATATTCTTTCATCTATTTTGTAAGCCTTTAAATATTGGTTTTTGAAATAGATGTTTGAATTGTCCCATTTTTGGATGCTTTTGAATTTTCTTGTTGAACTGTGTTCACTCGATTGATGTACAACTGTACAATATTATGAAATTTCCTGTTGCTATAGCCATTGTTAATCAATACCTGTTTTGTATTTCGTATGGTTTGGTGAAACGTAACCTAATATGATGACGTTTTATAGGCTCTATGAATTAGCGTTTTAATAGTGCCTTCTTTATACCTGTCTGGACACTCGCTATCCGCATTTGAATGTATTCCACTGTAAGTGGGTTTGATATAAACTGAAGTTTGTAATTCATTTTTACATTCTTTTATAGTAATATCGAGAAAATTTATAATTTTGTTGTTACTGATTTCTTGAGTAAATTTTAGTACTGAGTTAGTTTCAAACAACTTTTTAAGTTCTTCAATTTCATGAACATCATCAACTATGACAAAGCAATCATCCATATATCTGCAATAAAGTCGAGGCTTCCTCACTGAATTCTTCATCATAACAATATTTTAATGATGGCACATGTAGAAATTTGCGAAAGTTACACCTAGTGGTGATCCCAGGGTCACTCCATCTATTTGGTAGAACAGGGTTCCGTCAATGTGAATAAATGTACTTTTCGTGGTACACAAGCTCATTAACTTTTCCATAATTGATCTTTTGAAGGGGGGAGGTGACAGAGAGGGGTGATTGTATACAGACTCACAGATTATTTTAATTGTATCTTCTGTAGGAACAGAACATTATTGAAACGATTCTACGTCAAGAGATGCCATTATTATATTAGGTTTAGTAGCTCTCATTAACTAAGAAATAACAAAGAGCTAATAACTCATCATTTTTGATGAGTTACCTGAATATTTATATCACGTGTTATTGTGAAAATGTTATATATATATATATATATATATATATATATATATATATATATATATAATGATAAAAGTATCGACCGTGGAATAGAAACAAAACTAAAATTTATCGAGACTCAGTCAGTACTTCAGGTTCAAATTAAACTCTCATTGCCAACGTTTCGGTTTTAATATAAAAACTTTTTCATAGGCCTATAAGAACAGACGAAATATAAGAAATAATACAATCATTCAAAAATCAAACATACACAAAAGTGCAATTAGTTACAATTAAGAAATTGCAATAGAAATTTTGTCTATAGGTTAGTGAGAAAAATTACAGAAGTATGAATTTTGAAACACAAAAACTAAGTATTACATTACAAATTATTTTACAAAGAAAAAGAGTCTGTGGATTTTAACAGCAACTGTAGTCTGAATGAACACGTGACACTGAACTGAAATAATCAAGCAAGGTAACCAAATTTCACCAGACAACCAAAAAGTCACCAACACAATGTTTCATCTATCAACAATGTTTAACTTAACACACCCGAATAAATACTATTTAAATTTGAAATATCACTTCTATAATTAGTGGATGACTGGTCCTTTCTAATATATAACATTTCCAGAGTTTTTCTTCTCTGTTCATCCATTTCTTTGGCTATTATTTTTATTTCATCAAAATCAAAATTATGGCCTTCATTAATGCTGTGTGCTGATAATGCAGTGGCATTAATTTTATTTTTTCTTATAGAATAACTGTGCTGGTAACTCCTTTCCTTCAAAAAACGACTGGTTTCTCCATAATAAACTTTGTTACAGTCTTTGCACTTTATTGCATATATAACATTACTCTGTAATTCCTTTGGAATCTTCTCTTTTATATTTGAAAATAACGATTTCACTTTTCTTTTGCTATAAAATGCTAAATTAACTTGAGGTAAGTGTCTTTTGAAGACTTTTTTAATTGGTTGCGACAATCCTTCAACATATGGAAATTTAAAAAACTTTCTATCTTGAACTTCTAAGTCAGTGTTTGTATCATTTTCTGGCTCTTGTTGTTGCCTTAAATATTTTGACCAACAACGTTCAATCAAATTTCCTGGATAATTATTTTTCTGTAGTAACTCTTTTACCCTTTTCTTATTTTTATTTATTTAGCATGATGAACTTACTTCTACAACTTTTTTCACCATATTTTTAACGCAATTTTATTTCTGATCCATAGTATGGGAAGAATAATAATTCAGTATTCTTCCAGCACTGGTAGGATTCGTGTACCAATCGGTTAAAATATTACCATTTTCTCCTCTTATAACTTTTATGGCCAGGAATGGGAGAATGCCACCTTTTTCTATCTCACATGTAAATTTAAGTCGATTATGATACGAATTAAATACATTTAAAACATTATCCAATTCTCTTTTTTCAATAATTAGAGACAAATCATCAACATAGTGTTTCATGAATTTAACTATTGAGCCTAACTCTCTTTTACAATACTTTAGTAATTCAACCATTACTATGTTAGCAAGAACCGGTGATATTGGAGAGCCCATAGGTAATCCAAACTTTTGTTTATATATAACTCCATTAAATATAAAATATCGAGCTTCACAAATAAGATTTAGAATGGATAAGAATTTCTCCTTTGTGATGGCAATATGGGGTTCAATTTTTTCCCATTGGTTATTTATCATGAAACTCTATGTCGATGATTTGTTTCTAATTATTGTAAAAAGAGAATTGGATAATCTTTTAAATGTATTTAATTCATATCATAATCGACAGTCAGTTCGTCAGGTTCAAATTAAACTATGTAATTTCATTTGTAATATGCAATATTAAGAAACATATTACATATTATTACATAATACATATGTAATATGTAATATTAACTTTACATATGTAAAGTTAAGAATGTAATTTCTTAATTGTAACTAATTGCACTTTTATGTATGTTTGATTTTTGAATGATTCTATAATTTCTTATTTTTTCTCTGTTTTTGTAGGTCTATGAAGAGTTTAATTTGAACCTGAAGAACTGAGCGAGTTCCGATAAACTATAGTTTTATATATATATATATATATATATACACTTTTTCGTTGGAAATACGATCCAAAACGGACAAATATAGTTCAATATAGACAAAGAAACATAGAAAAATCAAAAGAACACACTTACAGTCTCTAATTTTTGGTTTTAACCGTCTTCAGGAGAGATAAGAGAGGGAAACCAAGCGCACTGGTTCAGAGACGGTTGGAGACCGTCTCTGAACCAGTGCGCTTGGTTTCCCTCTCTTATCTCTCCTGAAGACGGTTAAAACCAAAAATTAGAGACTGTAAGTGTGTTCTTTTGATTTTTCTATGTTTCTTAGTCTATATTGAACTATACATATATATTATTAAAATAAGCAGCAGCTTCTGCATTGACCAGTTTCTTGTTGACACTCTCTAGTTTTCGTATCACTTTGCGGTGAGACTCTGGTAGCTTCCAAAGAAGGTTAGCAAAAGACATTAACACACACAATAAACATAGGTCAAACACGAAAAACTAAATTTTAATCACTGTTTTAATCACTAAATTAACAAACTAAATAAAAATACGTACAAGCTTTCGTCTCTCATTCGCCATCCTCAGGTATAAACTAAAATTAATTAAGTCTAATGCACTATAGTTAAAAAGAATAAAATATTTAAACGATGTCTACAAAATTACTGTGTGTATTTGTAAACAAGTGTCAACAAGAAACTGGTCAATGCAGAAGCTGCTGCTTATTTTAATAACATATGCTTAAGGGAAGACCTGCTGCCATTGTACACAAATATATATATATATATATATATATATATATATATATATTTGTAACATTGTACATTATAAAAGTCACAATAATAATTAGAATAAAAATATTGTTATTTAAAACAACTTGCACACGGACGTATGACTTTATGTACTTCATAGTATGATTTCTATTGCATCATTACACCTTCATATCGATTACACCTTTCTATTTTCTTATAAAGGGTGCTCTTTTTGAACACAGAGTTACAGATTCTACAGATAAGTAATAGATTCTGCTTAGTTATATTCTGATTAACATAAAATTTTATAAATGTTAATAAAGCTAAAGTGGTGCCAAAATTTAAGAATAATTTTAAAAACATAGTTTAAATGTGCATAATGTTTGCATGTTTCCTCTTGAACTTCCATGCAACAATTTTATATATAGATTTGTTATCTTAGTTTGAAAAATTATTAAGGCATTAGTTGATAAATTATTCTTACTTACATTAAAATTAAAATACTCTCCTTTAAGTTGTTTTTATAATACTTGTACGAAATTCAATTTTATTTTTTAAAAATATTCACTCTAAACTATAATTTATTATTGGTTTACACATTAGTAATAAATGCATGAGAGTTCATAAAGTCTTATCATTATTTTAATATGTAAACAATTTAAAAATATAGTCGTGTCATGTTTCTAAGTCATAAGTCTAAGAACTTGGTTTAAAAACTGTAGAATATAATAAAAAGTACTAGTTTTAATAAATAAACTAGGAAATAGTTTTTAAAAAGAAATTGAGTTCTAAGTTAATGTTATATTTTAAGTCCAAGGGTAATAAATAGACTACAAACTGAATAATTTTCGTCAAATTCCCTTTTACTAATAAGCAATTATAATGACAAAATCAATATTATAGAACTCTTTTAAAAAGAATTATTGATATTTCAAAAATAATTGACTTTTTGATATACACTAAATTTATACACATTTTTTTATGTCAATAATTTTAGCATGATACATTTTATACATTCTTAATCTACTAAGATAACTTTTCAACCTACTTTTCTAACTAGTTTTAAAATGTTGAAATAAACTAATTTTTATTTTGCTGTTATTTAGTAGAAGACAAAAGAGAACATTTATTCTAGGACTATCCCAATGTAAATAAGGTTATGACACTCAACCCCTGCGTACATGAATCTTAATAGTTCTGTCCATAATGTGTTAGTCTGATTTAGTATTGCAATGCTGTGAATTATAGTATTATAACCAATAATTATTTATTAATTAATATTATACATTTAAATAATGCATAATAACAATAATAAATGATATTTAATAATTCATGTTTAAAAAAAAACACATTTTTTATCTTTTTAAATTACAAAACAGTTGATGTTCTACAATACTGAGTCAGTCAGGCGGATATTGTAGATACCCAGAAGAGTTAATTTTTTTCTTTGCTTCTCCACTTCCTTCTCTGATGTTTAATTAAAGACTTTAATATTTCTAGCTACTCTGCAAAAAGTGTGAAATTAATTAATTGTTTCATTTTTTTTCTTATAAAAGTTGCTTTTAGGCAGCTTGTAGTTAATCTTAGCGTGGAGTTGAAGCCATCTTATAACTGATGTTTCATCTTACCAACACTGAATAGTATCCAAATGTAGCATCAAGAAGCAAAAGTC
The DNA here is from genome assembly GCA_026182355.1 of Hermatobates lingyangjiaoensis. Classification (NCBI taxonomy): domain Eukaryota; kingdom Metazoa; phylum Arthropoda; class Insecta; order Hemiptera; family Hermatobatidae; genus Hermatobates; species Hermatobates lingyangjiaoensis. The sequence continues at coordinate 488,114 of JAPFBL010001618.1, forward strand.
TGGTAATTTGACTACCATTTGGTATGTTTCATGTTGACATCTTTATGTTTTTTGCTATTGTGCTCATATCTAAGTATACTGGGTGCATTAAAGAATTATACATATAAATATAATTTATCTATCTATAAATGCATGCTCAATGAACAAATTTAATTATTTATTCAATGAAAAGAAATTAACATCACAGGTAACAGTGAATTCATATCATTTTGTGTCATTTTGTACCATTTGGTCCACGATATTATGACACAACTTTCAATTAATTTGGTCCATTTATATTCTAAACCCTTTTTAGCATACATATAGTTAACGTGGAAGTGTAGGCAAATGAACCATCTTTACTGTCGTTATTTCTCTTAATTAATAATTTCTTTGTGTTTTAAAATATTGTGATTGAAAATGTATTAATTCTAATTAAAACTAGTATATATTCTCTCTTCTTATCTGTTATCATCCCTCTCTCACTCACTCTCTGTCACTCTCTCTCTGTCACTCTCTCTCTGTCACTCTCTCTCCCTCTCCCTATATTATGGGTTGTTCTTTTTGTTGTCTTATTGTTTTCCATCTAACTTTTTATTTCATAACAGTAAACACACTAATATATAAGAGAATAAATCGACATTTGATATAAAATAAAACTGAAAATAATATAACATAAATATATTGGACAGTTATTTATGATTGAGATGTTGATTTAAGTTAATAAAAACAATTTTTGATCTTATTAGTGTTACATATGTAAATTATAAACTGATAAATAATAATCTAACGTGTTTGAACTCTTTTATTTTCTTATTTTACTGTTTTAATGACTATTAAATTGATTCGTACAAAGGTAATATTGGTATAAGTTAATTACTTAGACGCTCTTTTAAATCACACCTGTAGACTTATATTATCAAAAATTAAATCATAATAAAAAATTAATTGTAGCTTTTGTAAAGCTACACTGTTAACAGAGAATTAGATATCTTTTAAACAATGTATTGCAAAATATACTTGAAATGAACATAAAATATCCGCTTTGATAACCAAGTATGGTCTACTGTGTTAATTGCATTAACACTAATTCCATAACTTTGTATTCGCTTGGGTTCAGTGTTGTATATCAGTAATCTGCATGATTTTAGTAATAAAGATTGGAAATTTAAATTTGAACAAGAGCTTTCATGGACATTCTTGGAACTGTTTTTCCGATTCTGAACGAAATTAGTCAAAGATCACTACTCTAATAAATTTTTGTAGAGTGAAATTTAGGACCCCCAGCTTAAAGCCTAGCCGGTAATGTGAATACCCCATACCTGAAAATTTATCCCTAACTATAAATGAACTAAAATTGACAATTCAACATGCTTCGTTTGTAGACGACTGTTGTTTAGAAAATAAGGTATATAATAAAGGAAGAACTGAGTTTTCAATTATCAATATAAATCAAATTATTATTATTAATAACAGCTGAGTTTTTAAAAATTTTGAAATGTTTATCCATTATTTACATCATTCTATCTGTGCATCTGTCTATGAATTTTGAAAATGATTTTTTCATACAGTGTTAATTAGACCCAGAAAGTTTTCATTCAACTATGATTTGTTTGGAGTTCAAATCCTTTTGACTTTTTTGAGCTTTAAATTCTTAAGTTAATTCCTTTGATTAACTTAAGATACATAAAGTAAATACATATATTTTTGTGATCGTATACATAAATTTACTCTAAAATTAAGAGCTTTTTAATGAAAAACGGATTAATAAAAAATTGAAGAGCGTACAATTAATAAAAAATTATAGTTTACACTGCTCACATTAGCTTGTGCTCGTACTAATGTTATTAGTTTCTTTCTTAAGAGAAAAAATGTATAAACTTTTACATTTATGTAAGAAGAATTGTTCTATAAAATTTTTCTAAGAGCAGACATATTACTCATAGACTGACCATATAGGTTTCCAGTTGGGTCTGTCCAATCATTATTGCAAATAACACAAATAAGTAAAGGTTTGATGCAACCTGGGCTTGTAGTAAGTGCCGCCGTAGTATAGTTTTTATTATAACGTGTTATATAATATCTATATTATATTAATACGTGTGTTGTATATATATATATATATATATATATATACTAGTGACACATTTTTTGATATAACCCTTTTTTTTCTTGTACAGTATTTAAGAATTAGATTTGAAGGCAAATAATAATCATTCTAATTCCAAAACTAGTTGATATTTCAAATATATATTATAATTTATAGCAAAATAATTAAATTGAAGAATGAAAGGATAGTCACATTCAAAGTTCATCTAATATTGAATTGGTACTAGATCTATTAATATTTAAAGCTATTTAGAGTAAAATATCATATATTTTCAAATATCTGGATTAAAATTCTTCTAAGCAGCGCTACACTTCGTACAAAATTAATGAACTAAAATGATCTTCATAAACTTAGAAATAGGAACCACTGAAGGAGTTAGAATAAGGAAATTAGCTAAAACCCTTGCAAACGGAATTTTAAGTGGATGCAGAATACATTTATTAATCCTTTCATGGCATTCATTTATTATTGAAATGATTTTAATTAACATATATGAAAGGAATTTTTCATTGCTTTTTTCATTCATTTTTGAAATGATTCTCACAAGACAATTTACATAGAATATATTTTATCAGATATACATTTACATATACTGTGAAATGCTATTTCATCAAATTTTGCAGTTGAAGTACACAGAAATCTTTACTTTAAAGAATATATACATATCAAGATTTCACATAAACACGTGAAATAACAATGAATGATCAAAACACAATGTAAACTGGGAAAAAATTTCTTAAAACTGTAAACGCAAACACAAATAAAGCATACATTAACTTAATTTATTCTTTTTATATAATATAGAAAAATGAACGTATTACATGAGTCAACAATTTGAAATTAATATTTCTACGGCAATACACTTTAAGAAACCTAAATCTAATAAAATATGTTTTGCAAACTGTGCTCTGTGTGTGTGTGTGTGTGTGTGTGTGTGTGTGTGTGTGTGTGTGTTGTGTGTGTGTGCAGGATATCTCAATAATTGGAAAAAGCTATCATGATCTAATTTTATATTTAAGATTCTGCTATTCACGAAACAGAACAGAAAGCATAGCACCAACATTGTACAGTTTTTATTTAATTATATTGTTTATAATCGAAATTTATATGAAAGATAACTTCACGATAGATCCTTGTGATTTAAGATTTTAGTTGACATTTATTATATATTGGGTGGGATGTTTAGTTAAATTATCCTTGGGGTCAAAAGTTTAAAAAAACTGGTTTGCAGTAATGACAACACACCTGATTACTAAATTGGTAATTCGTTTACACAATAACTACATGAAAATAGAATAAAAACCAAATTTGTTAGTTTAATTTGAGAATAGAGATTTCATTTAAGGGATCCTAGATAAGGAACAGATTAATAATTTCATATTTTCCAATTTTATATTTTATTTCATTCCTTTTTGCACCAACATTTTTGATACACATATAAAGAAGTAGTACTTCTGTTTAAAGATGGTCATTTTTGAAAAAAATTCTTGGAGGTTAACTTTGAAAACAATTAATTTTTTAATAGCATGCATCCCTGTTCCATACAATTCACATATATTTCAATGTTATGTTCCTGTAGTTAGACATACTACATACACCTTATCTGGAAACCCTAGTAACACTGTAATTAAAATAAGTTTCTTGATTATCATGTCAACAATATTGAAGAACGATTAATATTAGAAATAGAATAAGCCCTCTTATCTCGTATACTGCTGCTGGAGTTTTCTGATCTGTTTAGGAAAACTTCGAAAGGAACTAATCCAAGGAGGCAGTTCCTTTCGAAGATGGGTAACACAGGAAACCGGTAAAACGGTTCGTCTACATCTAACAGTATTCATGCCAACGTCAGTGATGTCAACAATATGCATGTATATTGAAGTACCTTTAGCAGCTCCAACTAAACAAACGTCCCTTAATGACTTTTTTCTGGGCTTCATTCCTTATAAACAGCCAGTATGCATGTATAAACGCCTATAATTATAAAAAATTATTTTTGTAAAATAAAAAATACATTTTCTTTTTAACAGTTTTAAATAAACACTTTTAATGCGTCTTATATGAATCCAGCAAATACTGATCAAAAAATTAGTGGTTTATTTTAATTTTAATATAGAAAGTGTAAGGTATTAAATTTAATTTAAAAATGTTGATATCTATTAATTTATAGCCTTGTCTGAGATAAGCTATAAATAAGGAGAATAGTATAAACAGATATAACAATGGTCTGAACATATTGATTAGGAGTTGACTACAACAAAAGAACTGTTCACTCCAAAGCTAGTTTGAGCCCACAAGCCTTGAGAGCAAAAAATATTGATGTCATTCAATTGGTCTGATTTATGTCCCCATTCCCTTCTTTGAGACAGATGTGATATTAAGAATTAGAATATTTTGGAAACCATTTTTTGTTTCCATAGGTACCATAACTTCTTTGTGATAATTATGACATTATCATTTTAGGCATTATAATGGTTAAATAATTCATATATATATATATATATATATATATATATATATATATATATATATATATACAGGTTTGATTAAATAATACGCCATATTTACGGTTGATTAGTTTCCTTGTGTATTTCTCAAGGGATCTGAATAATCTTCTTGTACAAACATCTAAATTGAATAGAACATTTCCAATGGTTCCATTGTCTTTACATCTGGATGTAAACATCTGGATTACTTTACTGGATGTAAAGACAATGGAACCATTGGAAATGTTCTATTCAATTTAGATGTTTGTACAAGAAGATTATTCAGATCCCTTGAGAAATACACAAGGAAACTAGTCAACCGTAAATATGGCGTATTATTTAATCAAACCTGTATAAATGAAGGACTGCTTCCTAAATATACTAATATATATATATATATATATATATATATATATATACTTAATACTCAATTAAAATATATATTAATGAAGTCATCCTTCATTTAAACCTATTCTTAAATAATGCCCAATATTTGGCTTGTATCTGTCTTTTCATAGTTTCTCCAATTTCTGGAATTTCTTCCTCGTCTCCTTATTAGAACTATAAAGCTTATCACCAATACTAGAGTCGACATGTTTCGAATGTACCACATTCATCACCAGAACAATAATGAAAATAACAGTGAATTTGTCAGTTCATATATAGAAGGTAGATTAGTATAGAAATGTTTACAGGACATCTCCCTTGGATCAGGGTGCATTATGGGGGGTTAAGATAGGGTGGTTAGACTCACCCACTACCTGGCTAATCTGGGATGGTCTGTTGGAAAATAGTTTTAAAATTTTACAATAATTATTTAAGTTAACGTTTATGGCTGACTAATTTTCTTGAATTATTATTGCTTCTATTAATTGTAATCTAAATGGCAATAATTTTCATCGAATTGACATCATTTCTCTTGTAAGTTTTATCTTACAAACTGATGTTGTATGACATTTTGGCGCACCAGTGGAAAGATTCATTGTAATTCTTCTGGACAATGAAGTTGTAGTCATTACTATATATGAGTTTTTACGGGGCTCGCAGCTCCCTATGTTACATGAATACTCATAAACAAGATTTGTTTCTTTTGACTCTTTTACACTAGGACTATTCTTCATTACTAAAATGCCTATTGAAGTTCTTGGTAATAAGTTATCAGGGTCACACTATCCTCAGGCTTAATGTATTTAACATCGCTTTTTATAATGTTTTTTAATGCACCTTCATCAGTCTTATATTCATTCGTATACTGGTTCTTGTAGAATAGTTTGTGGTTTGTGCCTGTCTTGGGCTCCTATTGTCAGAGGTGAATCTATTATCCAGGTATCGTTTTAGAATGCTGTCAAAATATTTGTTTGGGTAACCATTGTTAATTAGCGCTTACTTGGTTAAAGAAATATTGCTGTTAAAAAGGTCTCAGGATGAGACGGTCTTGTTTGTATGTTCTGAGGATGAGGGATCTGATATCCATATGAATATTCACATGAGTCTTTATACCGTTGAGGGCATTCACTCTTAGCATTTAGGTAATACGGTAGCATTTGCTGTATTGGTAGCTTTTCTGTAAATAGATGTCTGTAGTGCGTTACTTTGTGGGTTGATATTAATCAAGGCATATTTATCAAGGAAGTTTATTTTCTTTTCTATTGCTGTTTCTATTGTGAATTTGAAACAGGAATTTTTTTCAAATGCTGACATAAGGTTTAGTAATTGTACTGAATCTCTTGTGACAACAAATCAATCATTCACTTATCTACAATAGACCGCAGGCTTTAATTCAGGGCTTTTGTTTAAGATTATATTTTCAGCATAGGGCATATAATAGTTTGGGAATGTGTTTCCCAGGGGCGAACCCATAGACAGACCGTCAATTTGAAGGTAGATGGAGCCATCTATATGAGTGAAAGGACTTCTTGTCGTACATACTCTCAAAAGGTCTTCCATATTCTGCCTACTGATGGGTGGAGGTGCCATGCTTTTTTGATTTAAGTAGATGCAGTCACAAAGATTTCCGATGGTCTCTTTTACTGGCACATTTGTGAATAATGTTTCCAAATCCAGGGATCCGGCAGTTTCTTCAGGGTTTATTGTTTTTAGTATAACAAGGAAATCATCAGTTAATTTTAATAAATAATTCGCTGGCATATATGGAGTGATGATCTTATTTAGTTGTTTTGCTAAACCGTAGGTGGGCGTGGTATTCTCCGAGATTATAGGGCATAGTGGATATCCTGTTTTATGTTGCTTTACTGTGCCATTAACATATCCTGGAGTTAATTCACCTGAAATAGGTTCCAAAATCTTCTCTGTCTTTCCTCTGTTAATAGTTTTGATGTTTTTTAACATCGGTCTTGAGTTGGCTGGTAGGGTCCCTGGTTATTTTCTGGAATTTTGTAGAGTCATTCAGAATGTAGACTAGTTTCTGTTTGTACTCTGACGGTCCATTACTACGTATGAGTTTGACTTGTCCACTCGTCTTATTATTATATCTTGATGTTGTCTCAGTGGTTTTGCTACTTCATATAGCTCTTTAGATAGTAGTAAACTACTTTTGAAACCTCTGTGTTTAGTAGCCTCTCCTCTGAGTAGATCTGGCAACCTTGGATCCAGTGACACTACCTTATCCTCTTCCAGCCTCAAAATTGAGTTGTTCAATACCTCAAGTTCAATTTTCTTTTTTAGAGGGTCAAATTTCGGTTTGTAGTGGCACTTGATGCTCAAGGAAAATAATTCCGTTTGTTTTTCAGTTAGTTCATGGCTAGAAGTGTTAATATAATTAGTTACATTATATTAAAAATCATTTAAAAAATTAAAGTATAAACAATAAACAAAATTGTAGTGGTAATAGTGCTAATTGTAAAAACTTGTAGTATCCCTGAACAAGACATATATATTCGAAACGTGGGCGAGAGAAGTAATTTCAATTCAGTATTGTCTGTAGTAGTTGATTCAGTTGAAAAAAATAGTTGTTCACTGTTTTAACTAATATCCAAACATATTTAAAATTGGATAGGATTTCTTAGTTTTGAAAAGTTGTTATGAATTGTTTTATAATTATTTGCAGCAGCATCAGTTTTGTAATTTACATCTTTTTTGTAAACATTTTTGTTGGGGAAATGTTTCAATCAGTATTACTTTTTTAATTTTATCATAAAAAAAAAGAGAATGTATTAAAATATAAAATATGCAATGTATTAAAAATAATTGTTTATTTCCAATTATAAGTTTTGTTCCAACTAAAGTAGTTATCTAATTGAACTTATTTCTTGTTCCTACCTGTAATTTGCAAGTTACAGTTAATATTATGTTTTAAATCTTTATATATTTAATTTTCAAGATCATTTATTTTAATTGGTAATTATAAACTTTCTTTTGTTTTAATTGTAATTTGTTTTGACTGGCAATACTTAAACCTCTTTTGTTTGTTTTGATCGTCTTTTGTTGTTTTAAATTGATGACTAATAAAACTTGTTTATCGAAGTGATGAAGGGAAATTTACCCTATATAATGAGGGTTGAATAAGGCCTCCCTAATTCAGGCTATTCCTCTCTCGAATCGACTCAGAACGCACGCTTGTCTGATCATATATGCAAGCCTGATTTCGTCTTCTTATTACACTCTTTTCTCAGTAGCCTTATTGAAAATATCACTCCTGATGCCATCCTGTTTCATCTGTCCCGCTTACTTAAGGCCTATTGGTTAAACCTTCAGCAAACCCTTTTTGAAACTATTCTTTACCTTCTAATCTACTACCATAACACCTACTACTGTTATAATATCATAACAATTCAACTTCCTCTATCTTGACTCTAAACAACTATCTATACACCTTCATGTTCTCTCACCACAACGACTAACCATTCCTCTGATTATAGCGCCCTGATGTAGCACTGAACGCACAAAATATTCAGGCTATTTGATTTTCAAGGACAGTTCACAATGACTTGTAATTGATGGGACTCATTACAAAGCGTATAATTACAAACAAATAAATTTTGAAGCACTTACCTTAAGCATCCGTTTTAGTTAGTTAAAGCTCATGCGTGTTGTGGCATTTTTTTCACTCTTAAAACTTTGATCATAGAATTAGCCAACTCAAAAGAATAGTTTCATAATATTTACTCCTGAATGTAATGACAGTAAGACTGTATCTTGAAATGTTAAACCATATAAACTTGTTAGTTATACACTAGACGAGTAATTCAATATTACTATTAATTGATTAGTGATAGAATGAGCAGTGATTAATTGATTATATCACTAAGTTTTCTTCATTATAAAAAAAATATAAAACCGTCACAGAGAATGTACTATAATTATTAAATCAATTTTATATACATATTAAAAACACTCTCCAAAACTAGTATTTTTTGAGTAACATAACTTTGGTTGAATTATAAATGCAATATACTCGTACAGATATCAGATATACATTATGTTAAAGTCACTGTATTTACCCTCACTTTTTTATATTACTAAACTAAAAACACTGATCAAACTTTTCTTGAAATTTCAACGACTTGTTTGAAATCCCTTTAGAATTTGCTTGATCTACGGATAGATGGACTTGAGGTCATTCATCACAGTTTTCAATTATTACTTCCTTCAAATGACTGACACGATTGATTTCTAATAAACTTTTACTTTTTTAAAGTAAATGTATTATAGGTTGTTATAGAAATTGAAAGTTAGTTATATCTCAGTAATATCCTTAGAAAGTTATATCCTTTATTATCTTGGAGTTCCACTCTCCAAATGCCAGCTCGGGTTTACCAAAATATTAATACCGCGTAAACCAAAGATAGACCAGGTAGGGCACATATCTCATTTCAAAGCAACTATGGGCTTCCTGCAATTGCAGAAGGATTAAGGAACTTCTGTCTCAGAGTAGAGAAATGGTAGCCAATGTTATTGTGGTTTGCACTGAACACTGGCTAATAGGAAGCATGCCACCAGGTTGGGTCTGGAGGCAAGGAACATTTGCAGAGAATGTTAAAGCGAGGAAAAGGAATAACCTGTTCCTCACTTTCTTTATTAATGCCCTAATCTGGCTAAAAGTAGGAAAGCAACATTAAGAAACTACTCATTTGATAATCTTGGGAACCTGGCATCCACTGTTATCAGGAATTATCAAGTTCATCATTCTCTCAGGTTAGTTCAAGTGAACCCTTTTCTTCTTTGGGGTATCATAAGGGGGTTATCTTTTGGGAATACCCCTGCAACGGACCCTAAACTAATTATATTCTACGTAGTTTTTTTGTCATATCGGTAAAGTATAGTTTATCCAATCAATATATTGTGACAGATTTCTTAGTTATTAGTTATATAGTCACATTGACTTGACTATACTCAATATATATCTAAATGTTAAGCAATTCCCACACCTTGGAACTATTCGTTTAAAAATATGATAAACTCATTAGCTAAAATACTGGCGTAGAAGAATAGTCTAGAACTTTAAACCATAAATTTACTTATAAGAACTTCAGTTCAAAAGTAAGCTAAAGTGGGAATTATTTAAAAATTTTTAATATATTGAAGGATATACAAACATTGGTAAAAGGACATATGTTTCATACACAGTGAGTCACTAAACGGGACAAGGGTATCAAAGTTGTATACTTCATCATCCAAACGATAGAAATTGTTTTACCATTATCATCTTCTCATTGAACTTGTATTACATTCAATAAAATACTCTACCTTGTTTTTGAACATAGAGTTTTCTTTAGCCGAAGTGATTATTTATATAACTTTTTCCACCTTAAATCTTGCATTATCAACTTGAATATAAGAGGAGCTATAGTATATGTGACATAGAAAAAACAACTTTTCTTTAATGGGGTTTAAAAAAAAAACCATCTAATTTGAAAGTTTCAAAGATTTAGAATAGCTCTTAGCATTGACTAGGTGTCACGAATTTTGAATGGAATAAGTTTATGCTATTCAGGTTCTTTATTCATGTAAGTTTTTGCTCTATGATCTCATAGTACAACACCAGTTCCCAACTCAACTATGTTTATTACTTTGGATCAACATTACAGTCAAATAATGAACCAAATTTTTTAGTTGAAGGATTACATTAAAACTGCTCTACCCTAAATTAAAACTACACTTCCCCTATGACCCTACCCGTTAAATGGAGTACTCAGAAAAGTTCAAACTTACTTTTTTATAGGGAACAATAAATCCCTTATATGAAATAATTAATTATTCTATAGAGTGATTGAAAAATAACCCCATATTTTAAAAAATATGTAATTTATTTATGAATCAATATCTATGCAAAAAATCAACATGATAAAACACAAATACGTTGGAATTTTATTTAAAATTGAATATAAGCACTAGCATTTGCCTGTAGCTTCTCAAGCCGCTCGAGGATCACTTTACCTGATTTTTCTAAGAACTCGCGTGGAATCGTAGAAATAGCTAACTTTCTTTACTCTTCAAGTTCTTCTATGATTGTTGGTTATAACCCAAAGAAAAAAGTTGCATGGTGTTTAAGCGAGATATCTTGCCGGCCACTCATGTACGTCGAACCAACCATCTCCCAGGGAAGGTTCATTCAGTCATCCATTCACAAATAACAATAGCACAATCTGGAGGCGCACCATACTGCATGAAACTCAAGTCTTCAATATTTACTGAAGTATTCACGAATGGCTAAATTTCATCTTGCCGCATGGTAAGATACCTTTGTGAAGTCTTCTTGAACTCTTCTCTGGGCGTCCGGATCACTGGCTTTCGAAGAATGATCCTTTTTTTTCACACATTCATCTCAGAATAGAAGAACTATTTATTCATATCATAAATTCTTGATAGTGGTAGTTCTTGATAGTCTTTGCATCAGTATTCATTTGATGGACCTCCCCCTCCCTTGCAATTGAACAGCCACTACCTAGGCACGCTGGTTTATAGTTAGACGTCCGGAAATCTCTGTGAGTATTCAAATTAAAATACAAAATAATCAATGCAAAAAGAAAAACAATACCAATTAAATTGTCATATATTAAGCAACATACTAAAAATTCAGAGAAAAAATAACTGCATAAAAAAATTATCTTAACCTTTTAAAATAGGGTGTTCCTTTTTAATCTGTATATGATGTAACCCTGTATATGATTCATGTTAAGCCTGACATCAAAATTCTCTTTTATTAAATAGTTAAGTAGAAAAATGTATGTAAATTTTTATTGACATAGAAATTAGAAATTTATTAAATTTCTAAAAACTCTATGATGTATTTAGTTAGTATTTTAAAATTCAGTATTGACTCTTTTCAAAGAATTTATTTTTTATAATAGTAGAATGATCTTAAATAATTCTTATAAAATAATTGTTATAAATAATTGATACAGTCTACTGATATTGTTCATTTCACTGAAAAAAAACAACAATAATTTAAACGGAATACAAGGATAAATTATTTAGAGTTTTTACAAAAAATGTATATTTTTTATTAGGCAACATGAATTCTTTTCAAGATCTAGTTAAATATTGCAGAATGCAAATGTAGCAACTAATGGAGTGAGCAGCTGGTTTAGTGTTGCTGGGGTGGAGAGGACAACCTCCTTAGGGAATTGCCTTGCCACTTGTGTCTCCAGAGGTCGACTCTCTTGGGCAATGGGTGTTTACCAAGCTCAGTAAACGCCGTATAGTAAGTAGTGCCAACCTTTATTTTCATTAACAAGTATATATAAACATAATATAAATCTTTGATCTTAATATGTGTTCAAAAGACAATCAACATTTCTATCCTAGTGACATAGGAGGTGTGATCAAAAAGTAAGGTGGTTTTTTGAATTTCATGCACTCTGTACACTCTAATTGCAAATTTTCTTTTACTGTTTTGGTACACTCGTCACAATCATATATTCACAGTTTTGACTATACAGCATGTATTGTTCTTATCTGAGAGTCTACTCGAGGTTAACAACGTTAGTTGCCTGATTGCGTGCTCAGCGACTTTTTTGCCATTAAAAAGAATGGAGCAGAAAGTTTGTATTACTTTTTTTTTTATAAAAAATGGTATTAAGTTTTGAAAACTGGGTACGGTGAATCATCTTGAGAAACAAAAATATTTATAAGTGCTAGAAGTTATTACAGAGGTAATTATGTTTTCAACAGCAAAAAATCACCAAGCACGCATGAGTCTAACCTTTATATATCTCACATAAAAAAACACATGCTATGCAGCCAAAACTGTGAACAGATGATCATTATGAGTATGCTAACACAACAAACATTTTATTCTTGAAATTCCATTGAAAAGTGTCCTTACTTTTTGATCACACCTCCTATGTGTACGAAAAAACAGAAGGGAACATTAACCAAATTTAATGGACAATATCTATTTTCCTGTTAATCATACTATTAGTAACTATGGCCACAAGAGTTATGGTTTCTTATAGAAAAGTTCTTTTTTATTCTTGAGTGTATTCTGTTAAAATGCTTCAATATGAAGTAAAGTGTTCAAAACTATAGAAACACTGAAACATGAATATTGAAAAACAATAATAAAAACAAATTTGCTCAGTAATAAAAGCAGAAGAAAACTTTTTTGTGCCAACTAGTTGAATGTAACTAACACAAGTGGCAACTGTTCTCTCAATCTCTCTTTCTTTTTTTCTCTGTCACTCTTTCCTCTCTCTTTCTCAGTTAGTTACATGTAAACAATAACATGATTTATTTGTTCAAGTAATTTATTCAACTAGTTTTATTAAAATATTGTTCAAACTGCTATAGGAAAAAAATGATAAACATTGCAATATGAAAAGTTATTAGAATTATGTGAGAAGTAGCAATATTCTCAGGGTTCATTGATTATAATGACATACAAACTGTTGTTAAAATGAGCAAATATGCAACATTTACCTATCATTGCAGTGTGTTAAAATATTGGTCAAATGCATTTAATATATGATTAGTTAAATATTAGTAATGAAATATATAACTTACAACATTAACAACTAGAGTAACAGCACTTTTGCTTATATTGTTGGAATGTGTAATATTTATTTCTTCTATCATCATATAGTCCAGTGATTGGAATGTTTTTTTATTCCTGCTCCCCTAAAAACCTTTGACTCTGAACTCGCACCCCCTTCATTTTATACTTTACTGAAGGATATAAGATATCGACTTTCTCTAAATTTGATCAAAAGAAGATATATTTATTTCACTTTTCATTTATGTAAAAAAAAATCAAACTTAGTGTGATCTAAAAATTTGTGGGCACAAACCACACCGTTTGATAGATCCATTTCACATTTCACCAAAAAACAGGCTCTATAATTTAAGTATTCTGTATCTATTCTGTAAAGATAACTTTGCATTACGGAAAAGTGACATTGTTGTACCAAGGTTACTTCATGCAACAGTTTTTTATTCTTAAAATAATAACTTTAGATTGTTGTAATCTTAGACTATTATAAAATTGACAACATGATGATTTGAAGAATCTTGAGATTTTTAAAAGGGCAGGACAGGATTTTTAAAAGGACATATGTTTTGCAATAAAATGTAAAAAATGTTGATTGGTTGTGAAATCGTTTCATGAGTACATTTTATGATTCTAGAAAATATTTTTTTTATGCGAAACGGCTAATTATATGTTAGAAAAATACAATTTTTCTAAAAGAATTTACGTAAAATTAGGTTGATGTAAAAGGAATTTCAAAAAATGTTGGTGATGACAAGAGTAATATAACTATAAGAATGAAAAAATCTTGAATAACTTTACCAAAAGTAAACATAATATCAAACCCATTGACAATCAATTGATTTTTTGTTTTATTTTAATGTGGCTATCTTATAGACATAGTATCAGTCACATAGATAATCAAGAATGATAATTTTTTTAATTAAAATAATAATTATTCCATCAGTTATAAAATACTTGAAGTCATTGATCAATTTGATTAAGTATTGTTATTATTAAACTGACAGCCTGAATCTCCTCGTACTCAAACATTCTAAGGAGTTATCTTCAGATTGTGCACCCCATTGTTGATTGTCTAAATTCAACTTCAGATTTTAAGTACCTTGATAAACTTCATAATTGTCTGTAGCGAATTATCTTTCTCTTCTGCTGATTTTAGTTATGAATGATTGAATCCTCTTCAAGGCGATTACCTTGCATTAAGAAGGAATTCAGACAGAAAACTTTCGCCTCTTACAGTCAGAGAGTCTTGTTTCTTTGTATTATATTTATTAAAAACTGCATTCGTAGTAGTTAAGAAAACAAATTTCTGATAAATATTGTACATATATTGTTAAACCCTTTGTTTGAAGATATAGGAATTTTTTACAAATGAAAGTTCAGTTGGAATAGCTGTTTAAAATAGATTAGACCTGGTTGTTCTAGTGACCTTTTATGTACTTTCTTCTTCATCTATTCATTAATTGCACGCCTGTATATTAATACAAGAATATAATACATTAATATACAATGCTCAAAACTGGGAAGTATAGTGAAAAATTACTCGAGACGGCTAGATATTTGTTAGCTCAAACTATTTTCAAACGGTCCACGGTTTACTGCCTCATTCCGTAGTTTTTCCTTTTTTGTAGCTATCAACATTCGAGTCAATTCTTTTACACTGGTCTATTATTAATTTTTGACCTGTAAGTACATCAGATTGGAGTACAATTTGATAACACAAAGCAATCGACCCAGGTAATCGACCCTCGCTGAAAATATTTTATGTGGGGCATAGTATCTGGCAGTATATAGACCAAGTTGTGATATTATGTTTAAATTTGTCAACTGTTTATCTCCCTTGGAGACTTTTTCATTTTGCACTAGCCTAAATGGATTGTAAATTATTCATTCATAATAAAATATACTAGGGGGAGACGTTTATTCATTATTCTATGCTGAAGATAGAACAGATAGCCATTGCTTTAATTATACCAAGGAATGCTTGTTTTCGTACATCACACATCCAATGCATATGATGCGATTGGTTCTTACATACAAACAGAAATAATAATTTTGCAGATTAAAGTGAAGATTTATGTTAAGAGCATATGTTTTACCGAAGAATTTCTTAAACCAGAACATTGGTTTGTGCCCGTAAAATTGTATCTGTTATTATCTTTAGTCATTTATCTGAAGAGGCTTTAAGAGTATTTTCATGTTTTTGAAAGTTGTGGATTAATTTAATGTAAAAATGTAGCAAAAATTTAATTTAATTCAGTTTAATAAAAGTGTTGTCACAATTACTTTCATTTTGCTTGAGAAATGTGAGGACCATTTTAGGTGGGTTCAATCCTCACCTTTCTCTTTACCTATCTTCCAACATTTTGGAGTATATGATGAATAATTCAAATGCTAGTACTATCAATCATCAGGCCATCTGCATATCCTTGCTTATCAGAACTTTTATTATTTACAGTATCCAGTTGGTCATTCACAACTAATCACTACAATAGCGATAGTATACCTACCTGAGGACATTATTTAGTATTATTGGTGTTAAAAATTTATGTTGAGTTCTATCCAATACATACGCTAATTATGATTTGATTGGATTACTGCACTTAACTCTATAGTTTGTAGAATAATGTATCTATATATTAATGTAGATTTAACAAGTCTTAAAGACGTATATTAGTTTTTTTGTGATTAGGAATTCCATTCTTCTTGAGTAAACTGAAGCTTGAAAAGTATATATTTGTTCATTATGACAAAATAAAAACTAATTTTAAAACTTTTTCCCGGCGATTTAATAAGTTAATATTTTCTATTAATTGTTATCGCCTTACCAATATTTTAATAATTTAAGCATTAGAACTGTGTTACACTAAAAATTACATTTGTTACGTTCTATCTGTAACAGAATGAGAACTTTCTGGTAAATAAGCTTTATGAGGAATGAAATACCTATCTGAAGAGGAAGTCAGTAGAGGCAGTTCATAAATATTAGATAACAAATTATATAATGCGAAGTCTTAAAGGAATAATCGTGTGCTTTTAGTTGAATGCTGACGGGGTTTTAAATAACATGCCTTCAAATCCAATGGTTTCGAACTAATATACAGATTTTAATGCAAGAAATGTGGAATCGATTGGAAGAATATAATCCAGGAATAATGAGTGTAATTATAGGATCAACCACAGCTGCTATTGTGACCACTAGAAACTTCCCTCAGGGAGTTGTGCTATATCCTCAACTGAGGTGATTCGTTGTAGATGTTCTTTAGATATTCTAAATAATCAATGTTTTCATAAACAAGTATATTTAAATGACTATGTATACTAAGGGGGGTTATTTGTTGGTGGATTGTCTTTGAACCATATTATCCTCTCAAAATTGGCAAAAGATGGGTAAAAAAAGATTAGTATAGCTTTAAATCCAATTAAAACAATGTTTATTTCTTTCTCAAGAAAAAAGAAAGTATATCATAAAAGCCTAGTTATGTAATTTCTAAACTAAAACTCTCAGATGTACTCCAATACTTTGGAATCTTATTATATGTACCTCAGTATATCGATAATAATAATAATAATAAAAATCTGGAGTGGCCTACACTCCAATTTACTATAAGTAACATAATGTCAAATTTCTTGAGTATATAAAACATAACGTCTCATTTAAGCATAACGTAAACATCTAAATGGGATATAATTATTATCCTTTCATTCCTGAGGTAGTACAGATAGTGATTGAAGGACATATCAATTTATAAGCTTATTTTTGTACATCACAAATAATTTATTATTTGCAAATAATTTCATTAGTATAACTACAGCAGTAATAACATTTTTGAAAAACCAATGTGAACATTTCTTGAAACGATTTATTCTCCTACAAGAGAATGACTTTCGTTCAAACAGCCAGTGGATTTCTTACATCGTTTACTTGACATCCTTCTACATTGAATATTAAAGTAAAATTTTAAAATTTAAAACAAGAAAATACCCTTTTTTTCTCTGAAAACCATCTTAAACAGCGAAGAAAATGTTATTTTAAGGTGCTTTGTTAATTAAGGATGTACGATAATTACATTTATTAATCTCTAAACGAAAGATTCCAATTATGAATTATCATTTACATTTTTGGTCTTTTATAGAATTATTATACTGGGAATTATAATCTTTAAAATAATAATAATAATAAGTTTCTTAGTATTTAATAATATCATTTTCCTTCCCCTTTGTCAAATAACATATATACGAATTTTTTCTGAGTGAGTGTTATTATTTTCCTGCACAATATTATTCCTCTTACATCTCATATAAGTCAATAAACAATTTAAATTATTCCTTTATAAATATCAATTTTATCTCAGTGGATTTGCTTAAAAAATTTTTAAGTCAATGTAAACAATGTAAAAAAATATAAAAAATTCGACAAGTATAGCAGGTGATCTCTTAGTCTAGGATAAACAAACAGTTTTTATAGCGTTATTGCTCTTTTCCGTAATTGAAACTTCATGAATTTTTTTTATGAATTGCTAATTTTTTGTTCCATTTTTGGTCAAATTTTCATTATTTTTTAATAAGCCGTTTCGCGTCAAAAAATCATTTTCTGAAAACAGAAATCATACTGTAACGCCCCTTTAGCGAATGTAATTTTGAAAAAAGATATCTCAACTCATTTTCCACATAATGTTCTATTTTTAGGCATAGTTTCATTGTGATCCGTCTAACAGTATGGCTTGTATCGCTCTCACAAGGTTTTAGATTGAATTATAAGTCAAATTTTTTACATTTTATTAAAAAACAAAATATTTCCTGTTGTTTTAAAATTCTGAATATATTTTTCGTTTGTTCCATTTGTAACCTCAAAGATAATGTCAAAATTTCAAAACTCTAGGGTTATAAGTTTAGGAGAAATAAATGTTTTGAAAAAAACGGTTTTTGGCAAAAAAAGTGACTTTCTCATCATGCATAATTCTTCCCAAACAATAGGGATCTTCTTCCTTATGAGGCCCATTTTTGTGTAAAATATCAACTTGATCCATCAAAGATTATTATTAATATATATTAATAATAATAATAAAAATCTGGAGTGGCCTACACTCCAATTTACTATAAGTAACATAATGTCAAATTTCTTGAGTATATAAAACATAACGTCTCATTTAAGCATAACGTAAACATCTAAATGGGATATAATTATTATCCTTTCATTTTGATATCCTCCTCCCTTTTAATATAGTGATCCTGAAAATATTAGATCTCGAAATTTTGACTAGAATTCTTTTTTTTAATTAAATATACAAATATTGACTTATGATTCAAACTGAAAGCTTGAAACTTGACTGACAGCTGGCTTTGAATTTGATTTGAGTATGCAACACTGGCTAAAGAGTATTTATAGATGTCCTGAAGTGCCTTCTTAGATGTTCTGATCCATAGTTTTCTGGACCGTAGCGTGGTAACAAGCAATGCTAACACACGCACCCACCCACCCACCCACACACACGCAGACATCATCGTAAAAACGTCATAAAACGACTTCTGGGACCTCAAAACATGTAATTCCGTCAAAATCTCGAGATCGAATTTTTTCAAGATCACTATACTTTACTTATAGTAAAGTAATAATAATAATAATAAAATAATAATTCTTATTATTATAATTATAATAATAGTAATAGTAATAAGAATATGTCAGGTTGTTCAGACTATCCTTTCAAGTTTTAATAATTAATAAAATGAATATACCATATCAAAAGCAAAATAAATCATTAAGTTATCTGTGACTTTGATATTACTTCACTAGAGAGTAAAGTAAATGGAGCATGTGAAAATATAATAAACTCCCTCCAAATAGGGGTACTACTTTGGAGGAGAAAAAAACAACAAAACTATAGAATTTGAGATTACATCTACACAGTGGCCACATTAAAATAAAAACCAAATTATACTGACTGGTAGGGAGTTTGATGTTATATTTACTTATAGTAAAGTTGAGTGCGGTCATTCCAGAATTTTTATTTTTTATAGTAGGTTAGAGATTCATTTATATGTCAGGTGTTTATTTTGAGATCTATCATAAATATTATAACATCCAGGTCTCAAACTATACTGTCCATATATAGATATATTCTTTTGATTTATTCATTAACTTACTGATTTTTTTTATTATTTCCTATAGGCTCGGGACCGACAGCTTAACGTCCTCTCCGAGGGGCGACGTAGTGAGATTTATTCACCTCCCACGTGAATAAATCGAGGGTCAGAGTGGGTATTAAACCCGGATCTGCCAGTCCAGTGCCAAGCACCCCCTGGACCTTTTCAGATATATTTACCCTAGTTTTAATTTTCTGATGTTTCTTCCAATGTCGTTGCATCTATCTGTATCTTCCTCTTTTTCTTGATGTAAGTGTTTCAGTCACTTGGTGGTTTAAATCAGTCATCTGCCGGGTAGTAGTTTGTTTGTTTATAATGGTCTTGTATATTATGTATGGTTAAATATTTCTAAGGCCAATGGTATTTTCAGTCTCAGTTCTTCATGTCTTCTATGTGGTAAGTTCATCGATTTCTCTATACTGTCAGGTTTACGTACATATCTTATTAATGATTAGCAAAATTAAAATAAGTTTTCTTTTGTTTGAAAACATGAATGTTTTCCTTATACTATTCTCTAAAAATCCATCATGTTTGTACTATAGAGTAGGATAGGAAATAATAGGAATAATAACACGAAACTGTTATTATGGTTTTTTTAAATTTTTTGTTCTACATATTACATTTCTAGTTTTTCTTCTATTTTTAAGAAGTCTCCCTTTTTTTCTTATCGGAAACTTCCCAAACAGAAAATTATTGTTCAACCTCCTAATCCTATCTTTTGCAATTGCGTTTGTCGACTGGATTGAACACTATATGCATTTTTTTTTATCCGCATTGCTTCAACTAAGATAAGTATCTGTGAATTATTGTAAGATCTTCTTCAGTCAACACAGGAAGCTATTTATTTCTTCTTAATGTCCCTTAAACTATTAGAATCTATATCTCGCATCTCATGTAAACATTAGATCTCATGGGAGGTACAAATTGGCCACCTTATAGGAAAATTATCGAATATACCAAATCAGTATTGATATTTCATTATATTTTTTACACTTCATTAATTCTATACTTATCTCCTTACTACTTGCATTATTATTTTTTTTAATTCCGTTATTTCTTTACTTTACTATAAGTAAAATATAGTGATCCTGAAAATATTAGATCTCGAAATTTTGACTAGAATTCTTTTTTTTAATTAAATATACAAATATTGACTTATGATTCAAACTGAAAGCTTGAAACTTGACTGACAGCTGGCTTTGAATTTGATTTGAGTATGCAACACTGGCTAAAGAGTATTTATAGATGTCCTGAAGTGCCTTCTTAGATGTTCTGATCCATAGTTTTCCTAAAGAGTTACGCTTTAGTGTATATAGAAAACACACTAACGTAGTTTCGTATGTCCATTTCTATTCTTCCTATCCAAGAAATGTTAAAATTTCTGTTTTTAGAAATATGTTTTTCAGGGCGTTAAGAGTTTGCTCCTCTGAATTTTTAAATGATGAAATTAATAACATTAGGTCAATTGCCGTATCATTAAAATACCTCTCCTCTTATATAGACTTATCATTGAAGAGTGCCAAAAAAACTTTCATAAATCATTGGACCCTCTTCTAAGTCTTGCTCGTAAACTTATAGTGTTTTCTAATCGTAATAACGTAGATTAAATTTCCGGTGGAGGAAAAATATTCATAAATGACTCTAAGGTATAAATAGGAATTTTACATTTTTTTTCTATTTCGACATAATCATCAGTATAAAAAAGTACCTCTATGTTATATATATACAACATGCTTTGACTGCCCCTACTTCTTCAGGCAAATGCTGTTGTAGCAAAGGTCCTGGACGTTGTCCTTGTATTCTGAATTCTGCATAGGTGGTCCAGATCTGAAATATGATTGACGATTCGACCAAACTGTTTTTGGTATAAAAAAAATCAGTATATAAGGCCAACTCCGGGATCTTTGTTACACCAGTATATATATATATATAACAGTTCAAAATGCATGATAGGTAGCACATAAAGTAAAGAAACACACTTAGAAACTCAAATTTTCGGGCAATCTGTCTTCAGGAGAAAAAGAAAGGGAGACCAAGCACGTTGTAGATGCAACGGCTAGTAACCAGTAGAAAGAAGTAGAAATGAAGATAGTTACCTTGTGTTCAGTTTGGATCGTCTTTCCGTTTATCAAGTGAATATATATATATAAGTAAAAGATTTCACAATCGAAGTCAAAATATAGAGTTTTGTTGTTTTCCATGCACTCTCATGATGCATGCCCATGAAAAGCATAATATGGCAGCTGACCAGAGACAAGCTAGTACAAGGTACCACCATGTTCCAGTGGGAAGGAAATGTAATAAAAATTTTAGAGGTTAATAAAAGTACTGTACATAGAAGAAAGGAAACTCTCTATTAATCTCGAAATAAAAAAATACCAGTGAGCAGGAACCAAAGGAAGTGATTTCATACACTCAGAAAAATGTATTATATATACCTAACATAATAGTTGATATTGAATCGGTGATCGTAAGTTAATTATTATACTCAATATATGGAAATCAAATGCGTTACTGAAGTTTACTGAAGGTTACTGAAGATCTTTTTACGGAAACGTCTTCACTAATTTAAACTTAGCTGGATTACATTTACGTAGGGACATAGAGGTACTTTTTTATACTGATGATTATGTCGAAATAGAAAAAAAAATGTAGAAATCCTATTTATACCTTAGAGTCATTTATGAATATTTTTCCTCCACCGGAAATTTAATCTCAAGATATTACTTATAATTTAGTGGAATAGCTGCATAAACATCTTAAAATTTCCGTTTAATGATGTCTACAGAATATAATGAGCTTGGTTGGTTGGAAGGGAATTTCATATATTTTCTTATTCTACCAGCCTCCCAGAATTGATCCAATTTCCGCAGGCAACCCTCTCCCTTCTAACATGAAACAAGACAATTAACCCTCCTGGGAAACGTTGATAATTACTGTTTGCAAAAAATCTTTCCTTTGTTGAAATTTATCCTTTAACAGTATTCATGTATACTTCATCTCCAGATACAACCACCAATTTACCTTTCTGACATTGTTATTCAAATGTTATTACCTTGGTCAATTGTTTAGATGGCAGATTTACTGCAAAGGTTTGCATATTTTTTTAAATTATCTTCGCTTTAACAGTCATAATAATAATAATTAATTTTAGTTAACAACAATCATTGAATCAAGTGTAAATTACTCAAGTTCATTTTATCAATTTATCCTAATCAAAAATAAAGAAACAAATATAAGAAGAATGTTAAAAAAGAATGTTTCATTATCTGTATATTAATTTAAAGTTTATGTTTGAAAAGAGCTGTCCTAGTTTTACTCTTTTCAGTTTCATAAAATAGTTGGCTGCCTGTTCCTTTTTTTTTGTTGTCAAAATCCTTAGTTTTACATCTTCCTCGTGAATGAGTTGGTTGTCTCATGTAGAGTTTCAATATATTGGCAAATCTTACTGCCTGATCACTAATATTCCGTATCTTTTCCAATACA
Organism: Hermatobates lingyangjiaoensis; assembly: GCA_026182355.1. NCBI lineage: Eukaryota > Metazoa > Arthropoda > Insecta > Hemiptera > Hermatobatidae > Hermatobates > Hermatobates lingyangjiaoensis. The sequence continues at coordinate 511,266 of JAPFBL010001618.1, forward strand.
TAGAGAGTCTTTATTTTAACTAGCCTATAATGCTACCTTTTTTGGTATAATATTTTGGGTCGTTTATCAGTGTTTCTCTGGTCAGATTAATTTTGTAGGTATTTTAAGGTAATTTTCAGATCCTCCTTCTGTCAAGCGTATGGTGAGATGCCTCAATAATGTTGTTGATGTTGCATCAATGTATGTAGATTTAATGAATCCACAGTTTCCTATTTTACAATTGCATCCCTACGCTACATTGATATGCTGCAATAGCAGCTTCACTTGTTATTCCAATTGCAATAGTTAATTTGCTAATAAGTTTTATAAGTGTCTATGTTGGTGGTTTTGGGTAGAAGTCGACTGTAGATAACATCATATTCAAATTAACGTATTATTTCACACTGTTTTCATTAAATACTGATATGTCAGTTGTCTGGAGTTGATAATTAAACACGTAAATTAAAATATTGACTTTGTAGTGATTTCATTAATTATAGGGCATATAATAATTACGTTTATGTGGCGCAGTAAAGCATAAAAAACGTCAAAATATATCAGAACTGAGAATGTCTACGAACGAAGCCCATTTTAAAATTTCAATATCACTCATTATTAGTAGAAAAAGTCAATGATGGAATAGCACATGCTAATATCAGACTACTGAAAAGCGGGTGCGCTATACCTTCACCATCTTATGTCACGAGGAAAAAATATAACAATAGTATTAAACCAATAATGATAATATATTAAAATAAATTAACTCTATACATAGAATTAAACCAGGTGTAAATTGGGCTCTAATGAAACAAATATTCTATAGCTCTTAGATTTATATACAGTTTACAGGCAGCGATCCATTTAAGGATTCGGCTACCAAATCAGTCATTTAAACTATGCACATGGGATTATTAAAATTTATATATTTTAATAATCATACTAGCAACACTTTTCTGTTGAATAACTTCCTTTATTTGCTAACCTTTAAACTGTCAAGCTCAATATATTCAATATATATATATGTATATATATTAATTAAAATATTGACCGTGGAATAGAATCAAAACTAAAGTTTATCGGGACTCGTTCAGATTACTAGGATAACCAATGAACGCCCTGCACCAATACTTACGCAAACTCAGTTAGCAGATCCCAAAGCAACGTAAAAAAGCATAATACCAAGTGTGAGGTATAATAGGGTAGGAGTTACAGCTAAATGACCAATTAAAGTAAAGATTGAACTGATGAGGCTCTTTTGACTGCAGAGACACCCACATTGTCCATTATATAACGCTACGGGAATCGACAAAGGAAAATAAGAAAACTGTACTTTATTAGAAATAAAACTGCAAAAGCTAGAAACTAGTGAATGAAGAGTTGATCAGTATGCAGAAATTCCTCTGTAATGACAGCGTTATGTACATGTCATAGTTTAAACTTATTTGTAATTAAGACTTTAACACAACTGCTGAATTATAATATAATAATTATAAATCTATAACAGTTAATATTACTGTAACATACATCTTACTTAAAATATTAGAAAAGAATTAATATAATTTTATACTCTTCAGAAAAATTTATATATTTTAATAATCGTACTAGCAACACTTTTCTGTTGAATAACTTCCTTTATTTGCTAACCTTTAAACTGTCAAGCTCAATATATTCAATATATATATGTATATATATTATTTAAAATATTGACCGTGGAATAGAATCAAAACTAAAGTTTATCGGGACTCGGTCAGTTCTTCAGGTTCAAATTAAACTCTCATTGCCAACGTTTTGGTTTTTATTTAATACCTTTTTCATAGGCAGAAGTATAAATTCTGCCTAGTACTCAATGGTTAACGTACTAGGCACTAAACTGGTAGGTCTGGGGTTCGATCCTCACCTGACCCTAGATTTATTTACGCAGGAGGTGAGTAAATCTGAGTACGTCGTCACAAGGAGAGGACGTTAAACCGTCGGTCAGGTACTCGTTAAGGATCCTTACTCTAAATACACTTGAGTTAGGCAAAATTTAGGACTCAGTAATACTTAGTTTTTCTGTTTAAAAAATTTATACTTCTGTCTATGAAAATGGTTTTAAATAAAAACCAAAACGTTGGCAATGGGAGTTTAATTTGAGCCTGAAGAACTTACTGTGTCCCGACAAACTTTAGTTTTATATATATATATATATATATATATATATAATATATATATATATATATATATAAATATAAATATATAATTATATATATATATATATTATATATATATATATATATATATACAGTCAAAATCTTGTGTAAGTAAATATATGTTGGTTACTAATTCGTTTAACTTGTCATGATATGTTTTTTACTTTACTATAAGTAAAGTATAGTGATCGTGAAAAAATTCGATCTCGAGATTTTGACGGAATTACATGTTTTGAGGTCCCAGAAGTCGTTTTATGAAGTTTTTACGATGAAGTCTGTGTGTGTGTGGGTGGGTGGGTGGGTGGGTGGGTGGTTGGTGGGTGGGTGCGTGGGTGCGTGGGTGGGTGCGTGGGTGGGTGCGTGGGTGGGTGCGTGGGTGGGTGCGTGTGTTAGCATTGCTTGTTACCACGCTACGGTCCAGAATCTTTGATGGATCAAGTTGATATTTTACACAAAAATGGGCCTTATATAGACGAAGATCCCTATTGTTTGGGAAGAATTATGCATGATGGGAAAGTCACTTTTTTTGCCAAAAACCGTTTTTCTTAAAACATTTATTTCTCCTAAACTGATAACCCTAGAGTTTTGAAATTTTGACATTATCTTTAAAGTTACAAATGCAACAAACGAAAAATATATTCAAAATTTTATATCAACAGGAAATATTTTTTTTTTTTAAAATGTAAAAATTTTGACTTATAAATCAATCTCAAACCTTGTGAGAGCTATACAAGCCATACTGTTTGACGGACAAGAATGAAACTATGCCTATAAATAGAACATTATATGGACAATGAGTTGAGATATTTTTTTCTAAAATTACATTCGCTAAAGGGGCGTTAGAGTGCGATTTGTGTTTTCAGAAAATGTTTTTTTGACGCTAAACGGCTCGTTAAAAAATTATGAAAATTTGACCAAAAATGGAACAAAAAATTAGCAATTCACAAAAAAAAAAATCATGAAGTTTCAATTACGGAAAAGAGCAATAACGATATAAAAACTCTTTGTTTATCCTAGACTAAGAGATCACCTGCTATACTTGTCGAATTTTTTGTATTTTTTTACATTGTTTACATTGACTTAGAAATTTTTTGAGCGAATCCACTGAGATAAAATTGATGTTTCTAATGGAAAAATGAAAATATATTATTGACTTATAAGAGATGTAAGAGGAATAATATTGTGCAGGTAAATGATAACACTCATTAAAAAAAAAATCGTATATATGTTATTTGACAAAGGGGAAGGAAAATGATCTTATTAAATACTAAGAAGCCATAAAATTCCCAGTATAATAATTCTGTTAAAAACCAAAATTATAAAAGATAATTCAAAATATAAATCTTTCGTTTAGAGATTAATAACTGTAATTATCGTACATCTTTAATTAACAAATCACCTTAAAACAACATTTTCTTCGCTGTTTAAGATGTTTTTCAGAGAAAAAAAGGGTATTTTACTGTTTTAAATTTGAAAATTTTACATTAATATTCAATGTAGAAGGATGTTAAGTAAACGATGTAAGAAATCTACTGGCTATTTGAACAATAGCCATGTTCTCTTGTAGGATAATATTTCGTTTCAAGAAATGTTCACATTGGTTTTTCAAAAAGGATATTACTGCTGTAGTTATACTAATGAAATTCTTTACAAATAATAAATTATTTGTGATGTACAAAAATAAGCTTATAAATTGATATGTCCTTCAATCACTATCTGTACTACCTCACGAATGCAATGCTAATAATTATATCCCATTTAGATATTTATGTTATGCTTAAATGATACGTTATGTTTTATATACTCAAGAAATTTGACATTGAGTTACTTATAGTAAAGTAGAGTGTAGGCCACTCCAGATTTTTTATTATCACTAATAAAAAAGTGATAATAAATAAAATATTTTTATCATTAATAAATATTTACCATTGAAATATGGTAAATTACTATTCAAACTGGTAAAGTTAAAATGTCTCTGGCAAAATTAATTTGGGATTTACCCCAAAATGAAAGAAAAATAATCAGAAAATTCGTTAGTAAAAAAGTCGTTAATGCAGAGGCTATTGCATATTTCAATTGAACTTGTTTAAAAGAAGATTTGCTGCCTACCTATACAAATATATATATATATATATATGTCCAAACTGGATAAATTAGTAACTGGTAAATAAGTAGCCAGTAACTGGTTGTCCTCAAGTTATAACTAAAATTCAAATAAAACACAACAAATTTAAGTTACAAAATAAAAAACCGTGTTGACTCTTTAAAAACGCTGTTCTTAGATACGTAAAAATGCAATTTAATGTAAGCATTCCTGTGGAATATAATACCTCCGATTTTCGCCAACATTATTTTATGTTGCCTTATATGTGAACCTTTCTCCTCTAACTACTCCTTCATTAAATTTCTTACATTCTGAAAAAGAAGTGTTGACTATTACTTCTATTTAAAAGAATCCAATGACAACGAAATTCTTATTCGGTTTGTTAAATGAGTTAAGCTCACATATCAAATTTACAAAGAAGTGTGAGGTGGATAAATCTTTAAATTATTGAAATTTAACTATTACCAACAAGCAATACCAAGAGCAAGTTACTTTCTAATTAATTATTACAATTAATAAAACATAATTTAATAATAATTATTATTATAATTATAATTTAATTAACTATTCCTCAAAAGAACAATTTAAAAGATCATGTACATGTTACATTAGTGAAATGAACCTTTCCATGAAAACTAATGAACACGATTTCATCCTTAATACTGACTCTGTTTAATTTACTAATTAAATCAGTGCAGCATATAGCATGGTTGGCTGATATATTCCCCATGTCTCCCGGAGGCATATAAATTATAGTATTGATTTAATTAGTAAATCAAACAGTGTCAATATTAATGAAGAAAATAGATGATCAAGAGGTTTTACCCAAGAGAAATTGGTTAGCAAAATTCTCCTACTACCTACCATTTTTAAAATCCTGTCAAAGTTATGTGTGATTGACTTTCATTTTCAAATTGAACTGACGTGATGTTTTTGATGTTGAATGTGATGTTGAATTGATGTTTTTGTGATGAGTAATTGCTTATCTCATCTCATGGGTAATTTGAAACTAAACTATTAAGTCCAATAATATCTAACCATATAGATTCGTCACATTGAAAATATATTATGCCTGGATCACAAATCCATAAATAAAGATATGTTTCTAACAAAATTAAATTCATTAATGCTGATAATCCATTCACAATGTAAGAAGAAAGAAATTGTAAATTTCCTATCTTAGATTACCTTATCTATATAATAACCAGAGAGTTAGGTTTTGCATATATTTTACATCCATTTTTATTCTATTCAGCTCAGAAATGTTGAAATATCTTTTTCTTTTTTTTTGCATGTGTTTTTGAGGGCACTAACAGTTTGTTCCCCTGAATTCCTTAATTGTGAAATTAATAACAATACTTTTATTCTCACCTATTAAAATATCCCGTCTTTTATATTAACAAGATTTTAAAAAGAAGTGCGAAAACGATCTTCAATATAGCACCAGACACCCGTTTAATGTATCATAATTTTACCATATCATGAGGCATTGGACACACTTTCTAGGCTTGGCTATAATCTTCAGTTTAACATCATTTATGTTAATTTAACATATATTATTATGTTTTCATTAATTTAATGTAACATGTCAAATTCTATAAACATTAAAACTACTTTATTCAAATTACTCACCACTATTGGGAGCAATAGTTTTCTTATCAGAGTGCTTGTGCTTCATATTTTTTGTTGCACTTTTTTGTTTATCTCAACTTTCTAGTCTATTGCTCTCGTTTCCTGCTTTATATGCTCTTCAAAATACATGTATTACCTTACTCCTTTTCCAATAACTCACCATATGTCAACTTTCACTTGTAAGTTCAAGCTTTACTCTGAGAAGAACCAGTTAGTTGTGTTGACAAGTTATTTCGGTCAAAAAGTCACTGTCTCATTACTGTATTTTTTACTATGGTTCAAATGCAGATTTTTATTTCACTATTTTTTGTGAAATCTCATCTACATATGAGTACTGAATAGATTATTTCAATAATATGATTTTGCCTTGATTTATGCAAATTATTTAGGAATTAGTAAATCTAAAATAGAGGTCGATATCTTTGAAGAAAACACTATAAAATCCCTGTGGAATTAATAAGATTGTTATAGGTTAAAAACATTGGTGTTCTGGATTAAACTCTAATGTGAATAACATGAATTGAACAGATTACAGACTACTTCATATTGTTTTCAGCAGACCTGACATCAATTTAATATGTAAGTTTTAGCTTTCCTATTTCTGTAGTATGTTATTAAACATTTATTGTAGAAGATAGCTTTTTCACCTTAATACCTTTACTAATAGATTTTATGTCTAATAAATAATAACAAAATCAATTATATTAATTACTTTATTATCATTGTTACTTTAGTTTTATTTTATGGTATATAATAATGATAAATTTTACATATGTGAACTATAAACAACAAAATAGAACTTTAAAAAAGCATTTTCAATTACAGGTTGAATCAAATTCGTTTCAACCTTTAACTAACCTGAAATTTAGCTTAGTTACACTACAATACTGAAACAGTTGTACTCATATGCCAATATTTAAAACAAAAAAAGTCTGCAAATATAATAATAATTGTTACTTTTTGTCCCTGTGAAGCTGAGTAGACTTTAAGTTATTTTGTGAAATATAAAATATTTCAATTACTTACTTCAAACTTTAAAAAATATTACATCTATTGTCTTGTCAATATTATCATGTAAGTGTCTTAGTAGTATATATCTTATTTTTAGTTTGCGATTACATCTATCAAGAAATAACAATGAAACTGAAGTCTGTAATGATGAAAACAATACAGCTAACAAGAGATGTTACATTAACACATGCCAATGATTTGATGGTGCTGGAGAGTAGCATTGTGCGAAACATCTAAAGCTTTCAGCAATGACAAGGGTTACTGGGATACTGCAAGAAACTCTCATACTATTCCTCTATCCTTCTTTTCAGAAAAAAAAGTAATACACTTATTTCTCCAACATATGTTATCAAATGCCAAATAGACATTAGGCATGCTTCACTAATACCCTTTGAATAATGATTTTAACAAGTCTAATCAATGGTATTCAACTTACTGTAAAGTCCATTCAGAGAATACCGTCGTCTAATCAAGTAATTTTAAGAGTATAAAGACAGCCAAAATTTTGAAAGATTGCTAAAATACAAGTTAGTAAACTTAATTTACGTTTACCTGCCTAGGGTTTTGAAATTTATAAGAAGGCCATATCTTCTTACTTATTTTTTCATTCACTTGCTATTAATATCTATATCAGATTCTTAATTATACATCACTGCTGGTTGTACAGAAGTACCAATTTATTTGTTTCAAGACCTTGAATCTTGAACTAGATGTCAAACATAATAGGTTCAATTCAATCTCATAATTTGGTGTGATTTTGTATAACTATTTTGAAAAAAATAGTTTGAATAAATAACTACTGATGATGACTGGCAAGTAAAAAGTAATCTTTATAATTCATACAATTTTCTTAATACTTTACTTAGTAATCCCAGTTTTAATCCAAAATTATTAATCATCATATTATCCTTGAAATATGTGTTGTTCAAAATGTAAGTAGTGCTTACTAAGAAATGTTGTATTTAAATTTTAAAAAAAGAATAACAACAAAAGATTTTCTTTCTTAAGAAGGAGTAGTTCAATTCCAAGATCTAGTCCTCAAATAAAACTTACCAATACAAAATACATTACAAAGTTGAGTGTGTATGTGTGTGTGTGTGTGTGTGTGGGTGTGTGTGTGTATGAGTTCATCTATTGAACGAAAGAGAATTGCCTGTGCATAAAAATAAAAAAGTATACTTTTAAATAATTTTCAAAGAAATATATTGATAATGTTTGTAAATAACTAAATTTCCCCCTTTGAGAGCTATAGACAAAACTTTTGTAAATGAGTATGGGTATAGAACTCTAAGAATGCACATCTCGAGGAACAACGGAAGTAACTCCAAATCTGTAAATGGCCCTCTCAGAGAGATTAAGGGTCAGAAGCCTCCCTTAAAACCTTATTTACAATCAACTTTGATTAATTTTAAACGATATGTTTTATCATTAAAACTTTTAAGAAAATGTTTTAGGAAGACTGTTTCTTAGGGGAATAGTTCTGGAAGTTCTTTATGCCCCCTGAAAGAGACATGGGCAACCTCCTTTAAGATTACATATTTTTCCAAATTTGATACAATTTAAATCATATATATAACGAGCGAAATCATCTAACAATTTTTTTCAAGGAAGAGAACAGAATTATTACGAATCTTCAACTTCCTCCTTGATTGATGAATTAATGAAAGATCAAATTAAGTAGTATACTGACTTGAATTGTAATATTTTGCTCAAGCCTATCAAACATGTTGCTGAAATTCCAGTTCTGGCTTATAATAATATTGAAGCAGTAAATTTTCTAAAAGTAGAAAATTTTATACACACACACACACACACACACACACACAACACACACACTTAATTGATTTATATTAATATTGTTACTCATTTTGCTAATTAAAATAAACAAAATCAGTTATTTTTTATTCAGTTATTTTCGAGTGCCTGGAAGGAATGTCTCTTCTACTGTAACTCAATAGCAGATAGAGAGTTTGGTAGCATTAGGTGTTATTTAAATTTTGTTACTTAGCAAATAACTTTTTTAATCATAAAAACAGACAAATGGTTAAAAAGTTATATTTATAACATGTATTTGAATATTGTTATTCAAACCAGTGAATGAAATAAAAGAGGCAAGCAATATCATGTGATGTGTTATCAATTGTATCAAAGTTATCGTAGTTGTCATTATTTTACCTATTAGGATCCAATATGAAAGGGTTTATGAAAATGTTTATGAAAAACAATAAAACAATAGTCAATATGTAAAAAAAATTACTTATTCTTCACATGAATTAACATGAATAACTTGGCTGTTCAGATGAATAACATGATAAAACCTGGATTTTAGTTCATAAGATATAAGTTATGAACTAAATAATGTTATAATTATAAGATATAACAATATCAATTGTTATAAGTTTTGTTCTGAGGATAATACATCTAAAAGCGTTCAATGAATGACCCCCTAATAAATTAACTCCCAGTATATCCCACATAATAATCCTTTACTCTGGTTTTATATTTTTTGATAATTTTAATTTATATAGTATAAGGGGTTATGTAGTTATTTATCATGGCTTTTCTTCAACAATGATTTATTTCAATAAAACAAAAAGAGATATTATCAAATTTCAAAAAATATTTAGTTATAATGAATTACGTATTTTTAAAACTGAAATTTTATACAAATTCAATGGAAAGAATTTAATGTAAAAATTAATTTAATGAGTTTTTGGATCAATACAAAAATGTAAAAAATAATATCATCGCAAATTCAGTTATAACATAAAGTCAATACTCAAGGTTTTAGTATAACTATAAGGGTAACAAAAAGTATCTATTTTGATATATGGCATCTTTTATCCATAAGATATCCATCAGAAGCAACAGAGTTCATTTCCTCCAAAAATAATGAGTAATTTTTCAAATTATATATAAATTCGTCTAAAGTGCAACTAGGAGCGAAATTACAAAATGCTGAATACATATCTAACTAAACAAGTTGCTGAAAAGTCACCTGATGCTAAAATGAAACTTCCATATACATTTAGTATTAATTTTTATTTATTCAATCAAAATATTAATCTTTATTGATTGAATGCAGTGAGTTAAAGGTGGTTAGAGCTAGTATTATGGAAATATATGAAAAATAAAGTTCTTAAAGAGAAACGAAGGACTCTGGTTCAGCTATTATAAGCTTTTTTAATCTGAGTTCAAAAAAATTAGTGCTAATAAGATTCTGAGTTGCAAAATCTATAACTCTGTATTGACTCGAATTAAAATGTGTTGCTCAAGAAGAAAATCAATTAGAACAATAATAAAGATTTTTCAAAGTTACATAGGTAAAATTGATTTCAGTTTGAACAATTTTGGAGATGTTCCACATTTCCATGTTTCATTCAGTTGTTAAGAATAAATACCTCTTGTAATAAAATGGTTTTGATTTACTGTTGGGTAACTTTTGGCCAATCTTTGTAATGACTAATGGATTACATGAACACGTGGGTAATAATGATATTACTAAACGATTGTGTGTTTTATATTACATATATTAGATCCAAAGTGCTAACTTATTTATAATAGATAGAATTGGAAAAAAAGATGATAAAATGAATGTGTTAGGTTTTTTTTTTCAAAATAAACATAGCTTGAAAAGAAAAATGTCTTTTTGACAGAGGATTAGAAAGATAATAAATATGTAGAAACATATGTAGCAGGATTTAGAAAAAAAAAATAAAACATTATTGTGGATTTGGTACCTTAGAGGATGCTTTAATAAATATCAGAATCGTTTTGAGTAACAGAAATGAAGGTATAAGTAAAACAGTTTATTGAGATGGTAAACAACGACCAGCTTTTTTGTTTAAAAAATGCTTATGTTAATATTCTTCAGAAAAAATCAGTAAAGAGTGAGAGAGTGCAACAGAAAAGACTGATTAGTACAGGAAATATGGCATGAGTAAATTTAGAAGCAAGTGTCTTGTTTGTGGTCAAGAGTGAGAGAGGTCTGAAATCCCTCCACGGCCAAGTGAGGACATTACAGTAACCCTAAGGCAGCATTATGATAATGATAAAAAGCAGGCTTAATTAAAAAATATAACAGTTTTACATGAATGTTACTCAAGCGAACGAAAACAGTAACAAACATAATAAGAAAAAATAAAATATATTATTTCAGATCAGCTTGTAATTTTGGTAATAAATATGTACAGTCAAACATTTCTAGAATCCAAGGCAGTAGCAGAGAATAACTTATGAATGATTTTTGTAGAATTTTGAAATCCCTACTACAGCATATTTTTGCTTCAGGATAGTATTACATTGGAGTTCAGTCTACTCCACTTGCAATTCCTCTGCAATATTGTCAATTTCTTCAGCAAAAGGCGATGAAAATAGATGAAATTGTGGCCCCAGTACATGACAGTCTTTAAAACAAAAATGAAATTGCCGAAGCAAGTTAGGCAAAACATCTGTCTATTCTTTGAGGCATTTGGGGTTAACTTTTTTTCATGAATTCAGAGTTTAAAAATGAATCAAATTTGCGTCACTCATTTACATAATCTGGTAAACAGATTTTTGAATTTTTTCCTAAATAATATAAGTTGCTGAAACATGTAAACGCAAACAGTGCAATTTTAGCGAATTTAGTTAGTCAACATTCAAACTGTTCGCTGGCTAGAAAAAAGTACTTCGTGGTCCACATGCGAACCGCAATAAAGTACGTCGTGGCCGCATGTTTGAGACATCTAATATAGAACATGTAATATGTTAAAAAAGATTACAAGGAAGTATTTCAGGGACAAAAGTAGAAGAAAAATGAAAGAGGGAAGTAATTTTAAGAGAGAAAAAACGGTATGTACTTATATGGTGTTTTTCTTATTTAATATTAATGCTTCCAATAATTAATACTAAATAAAAATTAGGATATAGTATTTAATTTTTGCTTCATCCAAGGAAACACTGTAGCTCAAATTATTCTTCTTCATAGAATATTTAATAAATCACCAAATGAACAAAGATTGGACGATACTCGAATGATATTATTTAAGCATGGTGTAAAAAAAATACTCGTTATTCGTAAACGATATGCTTTTCCAAATAAACGATATGTAAATTATTTAAATCTACATCTATATTGTAAATATTGTTTGATCAGTAATGTCAACTTTTAAAATGTCGACAAAATTTATCTTGTATGACGTGAATTAAAGAAGCAATGAAAAGTACCAAAAATATTCAATTAGAAGAAAACACAATAATGCTTCAATGATGAGGTTTTATTTGGTACTACTATGAAATATAACTAAAGAAAATAAAGTAACAAAAAGAATTACAACGAAATTGTAAAAAAAGAAAATTGTTGTTAAAATGGAAAGCCAACTGAGTTCATCCAGTGGTCACAGTTAAAAACTTAATTGAGTTATACTTCCTTCATGACACTTTGGAATCTGAATGAGAGAATTCAAAGAGAAATCACAAATTTGCTTACTGTTGAGGAAGTGCTTGAAAATCTCTCCGGACCTAAGATATTTCTGCTCTTGAGGCCCTACCAGGATTCCATCAACTTAAGCTAACAGACCACAAGCTCAAGATTGTGTATATTTGCTACGCCCTTTGGCAGGTATAAATTAAAAAAGTTGCTCTTTGGGGTTGCATAGCTCCAGAGGCATTCAATAAGAGATTTAAATATGCAGTTAGTATCATGAAAGGATACTCCAATTTCTTGCATGGTCTCCTAATATATGCAAAAAATATCACAGACTATGATAAAATACTAAAAGAGTAGCAAAAGCAAACCTTCTGTTTTATAAAGTGAAGTGCATGTTTTGGAATTATACAGTAAATTTTCTTGGACAGGATAATATAGTTTATAAAGTCGAGCTTTAAGAAAAAGATTGCTTTGATAAGAAATGCGACAACATCATAAATATGATAGTTCTAGAAAGATTATTGAAAATGGCTGCATTAATCGGAAAATTTTTCACAAATGTATCAGATTTAACAGTTCTGTTAAAAAAAAAATTAGCGTGACCGTGGCTGAAAAATTATGAAAACCATTTAAGAAAATAAAATTGTTCATAATTCGATCCATTATTGCGTAATTATGATTGAGACAACTTCGTCAACTGTTGGTAGATTCCCCACAAGATACAGTGAAGGTAGTATTATTACAAAACAACTTTCCTATGATTTATGCATTCAAAGCAATGGAGGTTAGAATGATTAAGCTCAAATCCAAAGAAAATGTTAACTCTAGCCTTCAGTGTATACACGGTCCATCAATATAAGAAAATAATTTGAAGTGTAATCTGATCACAAGTCACTTGCTATGTGTCAGATACATCGGAGCTCTTCTTCTTTTAATGAGATGAGATCAAAATATTGAAGTGAGTTTTGTTATTGTTTGTCCGTTATCTTTCCTCGTTATTGTTTGCTATATATCTATTGATGAAAAAACTATTTTAAACAGATGGCTAAAGTTCAATGTAAACAATAATACATAGATAATGAAAAACTCCAATCATCATTACCATCATTTTACCGATGCACTCTTGTCTCTCGTGATGAAGGTTAAATCCAAAATGAGAGACTTTAAGCCTGTGTTCGTCATTTATCTATGTATTTTTGTTAATATTGAACATTATATATATATATATTTATTGTTAAATAACTTCTCATTTTTAGCTTGTATTTGCTGTTTGTATAGTTTCACAAATTTTCGAAAGTCTGTTCTCGTTTCTTCGTTAAGTCTGTATAACTTATTACCTAAGCTAATCGTTGACATGTTTAGAATGTACCACATTCTTCTTCTGGACAATAATAGGCATATTTTTTTATTGGTATTTTAAAAAGACAAGGTGGAGTTGTGGTTGAAGATTTAATGAAAATTTTGTACAGTAAATTTTTTGTCTCTCATTTTTTTGTATTTGAATTTTTTATATATATATATATATATATATATATATATATATATATATATATATATATATTGATAACAGTATCAATCACGAAGTAGAAACAAAATAAATATTTACAAGGACTTAGTCAGTTCTTCATGTTCAAATTAAACTCTCATTGCTAACGTTTCGGTTTTTATTTAAAACTTTTTTTTAACACATGACAATGTGTTATATGTTTATACAAAATAGACAGCTGTTGTCTAGTTTTTCATTTTTGAAATTTAATAGTGTTTTATTTTTTAAAAATCTCTAATCTAATGCTTGAGTTTTTCTGTTTTAAAATTGTATACTTCTGCCTATAAACAAAGTTTTAAATAAAACCGAAACGTTGACAATGAGAGTTTAATTTGAACATGAAGAACTGACTGAGTCCTGATAAACTTTTATTTTATGTATACACTGGAAATAGGTTTTTGAGGATTCAGCCCAAAAGTTAATTACTCCAGAAAATTGTTCGGGATTTCAAGACTTTTTGAAGGGAACTATATACGCATTTAGCACATCACTTCTTTTTTACTTTACTATAAGTAAAGTATAGTGATCGTGAAAAAATTCGATCTCGAGACTTTGACGGAATTATATGTTTTGAGGTCTCAAAAGTCGTTTTATGAAGTTTTTCGATGATGTCTGTTTGTGTGTGGGTGGGTGGGTGGGTGAGTATAGTGTGTTAGCATTGCTTGTTACCACGCTACGGTCCAGAATCTTTGGTGGATCAAGTTGATATTTTACAGAAAAATGGGCCCTCTGGTGTAGATGATCCCTATTGTTTGGGAAGAATTATGAAAACCCAACTGACAGTTGAGTTTTTGACTCTGACAACGACCGCTTGTTACGGTGAAAGATCTTAGTCTTTTCCCCCATTTCTTATTGTGGTTTGATCATTGATTGTTATTTAACGTGTTTAAAAGTGAAATCTTGGTATCTATAAATTTATATATATAGTAGTAAATTATATATTCTGCACTCTCTTACCTCGCTATTATAAATGCAGATTTAATGAGTAAACGTTTAGGCCTGTCATATTTACTGCGAGGCTGTTCTTCACGTACCTAAAACAGAAATATCGAACATAACTCTAAACTTCTCACTATCATACAACATTATTTTCCAAATATCAGCTTGAAAAGGCCTCAAGAAAATAAACAGTCTCACAATTTACCTTTACAGTTCATGAAAAATTCATGCTGAGACCCAACAGGTGTCCTTCGTGTTCTTTCAACAACATTGACTTTTGCTTGAATTGGTGGACACAAAATAACAAAGATAAAATTTCCATTTCTTTATTGTTTGGAAAAATTACTTCTGGCTTCTATTCGTATTGAAAATTGGTGATAAACATGAAATTTATGTACGCGCTGAATATTCAGTGACCTGTGGAATTGATACACCTTAAGAGATATAAAATTGCTTTCCTTTATTTCGAACAAAACCTATTGTGTTAGCAGATAATTTCTGAAATACGTCTCTTCTTTTTAACATATAAACTTTGAAAACTAATGTTCTCGAGAGAACAAATGAAAAGTGTAAATATTTTTCCTTAAATGAGACTGTACCAAATGTTCTTCATTATTTACAGTGTACATATAAAATAATAACTACTGCAACATATTGGATCAATTCATTCATATCTGGTATATCAAAGGCATTTTTAGCATGAAGTAACTGTTCATTAAATTGCAACTAAAGGTTTTCATGTTACATGAAATAACAAGAAAACTTCGTTATTTATGCGTTTTTAACCGAAAAAATAATGTTCACAAGTAAATGACGTTCAGGTAATTATTGTAGTTTTAAAGTTTTTTTTTTAATTATACTTAACAATTTTATTTTATGGTAATAATATTATGTAATATTATAATTTAAGTAATACAATATATATAATACGCAGTAACTTATATATAATATTTTATGGGAATTACTTTTTGTAGTTTTATTGTTTTTTTTTTCTATAATTTTTACTTTATGATTTCAATTGACTGCAGTAAATTAATGATCCCATTTATTTTAAACAGTCAAGCAGCCAAAAAAATGTATCATACATTTATAGATGTATAAAAATACATTTATTTTAATCACATTTCAATTTTGATTAAAATAAATTTATTAATTTCATTCACTCACTCTCGGCTCTCATTTTAAAGCTTTTCTGAAGATTGTATCGTGTAATCTTGGTCTCTTGCCGCTTTTTTAGAAAAGTGTAATTGATGAGTTGTAAAGAACAATATTTGAGTCAACTAAACTGAAAAAATTACAAAATTAGAATGCAATTAGGGTGTAAAATTATGAATTGAAAAAAAAAGGCTACAAAAGTAATAGAAGAAAAGAAATTAAATCAAGCAGAACTTAACAATATTTCAATCGTAGTGGATTTTGAGGAAATTAAAGTATTTTGCACAAGGTCTTTCAAGGACGCCTGTCATTAGGTCGAGATGCATCAGCATCTAGTTTGTTTATAATTAGTTATGCTTATTCCATTACCTGCACTGTAATTATCTGTATGTGTTTGTTATATAACAAACTATTGATTTTTTTACTTTAATATAAGTAGAAAAAATTAATTTAATATCACGAAAAAATTCAATCTCGAGATTTTGACGGAATTTCATGTTTTAAGGTCCCAGAAGTCGTTTTATTCCATGATGTCTGTGTGTGTGTGTGTGTGTGTGCGTGTGTGTGGGTGGGTGGGTGAGCATATTAGCATTTCTTGTTACCACGCTACGGTCCAGAATCTTTGATGAATCAAATTGATATTTCACAAAAAAATGGGACTTATAGTTAAATGTGCTGTATGGTTTGGGAGCAATTATTCTTGATGGGAAAATCACTTTTATTACCAAAAACCTGTTTTTAGACTACATATTTTTTCTCGTAAAGTACTAATTCTAGAGTCGTGAAATTTGAGAATTATCTTTGAGGCTGCAAAAGAAATAAATGAAAAACATTCTCAGATTTTTAAAACAACAGGAAATATTTGGTTCAATAAGATGTAAAAATTCAGACTTATAATTCAAACTGAAAGTCTATGGGAGCGATACAAGCCACACTGTTTAACGGATCAAAATGTAACTATACCTAAAAATAGAACATTCTGAAGAGGATGAGTTGAGCATTCACCAAAGGGGCATAACAGCACATTTTCTGTTTTCAGAACATTTTTTTGACGCATGAGAGTTCATTAAAAAACCATGATGGTTAACCAACACTTGAAAAAAATTAACAACTAATCAAGAAAAATTCATGAAATTTCAATTACTGATAAAAGCAATAAAGCTATAAAAACTGAATATTGATCCTGGACTAATAGGTTTCTTGCTATACTTGTACTTGTTTACATTTATTTACATTGTTTACTAGAAATTTTGTAAGTGAATCCACTGAAATAAAATTGATGTTTAGAGGTTTAATAAAAAAATGATAAATAATTTAATAGCTTAATATGAAATGGAATAGAATAAAATTCTTACATGTAAAAAATCAACCAATCAATCAAACATATAATTTCTGATGCTTTCAATGGTATAATGGATTTGTCTCACAAAATGCCCTAATCCAGTGATTTAGAAAATGCCCCCCAGTCAGTACTGCCCCCCTTGGGGGTGTTAAAGAAGTGCAGGGAGGGGGGTCGTAGGAAGTTCCGCCTTTTATGGGGGCGTTGAACATACAGAAGGGGACATTGAACATACAGAAGGTGTTGATCAAATTCTATTTATTACCTGTTTTATGATTAGTAGGACTAATATTGCACTCATTGTGCGCGACACGTGGGAAAACCTGCAACTGTTCGTGTTTTCCATCTTTTTGGAAAACAGGAACAGAATAATTGCCATGTTTGCACCGTCAATCAACAAGTAAGCTTCATAGAGTGAAGAAGGTTATTTGCAGCTCGTAGAAAATTTTCTTATTTCTGAAGAATGAATAAAAGATAGGGTCAATACTTACATAGTCAAGTATATCTCTAGATATTACATTTTACCCATTAGGTACCAATGAGAAACTGTCATAAAGCGCTGTCCACACGAAAAACAATAGACACTAGAAATTTTAGTTCATTTGACAAACTTGTTTGCGAAAATTCAATTCCTGTCCAAAAAATGAATTTGTAGTCTTGGCAGTCTTATCCAATGACATGAGTGTTACCGATCTCATAAAAGTTGAATTTATCAAACATTTTTCTGCCCCATTAAAATTTATTCACATGTAATACATTTTGCAATTTGTTAAATTTTGTATATTATACAATTAAATTCTTTAGAGGGTGGTGGCAAATCAAATTGTGTCTTAAAAGAACGATGGATTAAAAAAGTTTAAGAAACACTACTTTAATAAATCTTTATGTTGCACCTTTGAACAAAACTTAATAGCAGATGTAAATTTTTTTGTGTTTATCAATCCTATTAACTTCGGGTCATAATTAAGTGTGTGAAATGGGCTCTCTCCTATTATGCTGTTGAGAAATATCCAGTTTTTTTTTAGTATTTTAGTCTAATAGTTCATATGTATTATTTTTAAAAATTTCAAACTTCCAGCTATAAAGGTTTTAAATTATTACTAAGAAGACAGTTTTTAATTTAATTTGAGTATGCAAAACTGACAATACATAATATACATTTACTGCAATCTTATAATAGAGTACAGCACGCAGGAAAAAGATGACACTCGCTCAGAGTAAATCGGATTTCTGACAAAGGAAAAGAAAAGTGATTTTTCGAAAAAACGCTAGCATGCCATAAAATAGCGAGTATAATAATTTTATTGAAGATCAAAAATGTAAAACGTAATTCAGAATTGAAAACAATCTTTCAAAAATAATAAATAAAATTATCCTATATCTTAAATTAAAAATTGTCTTAAAACATTTTTTCTTACATGTTTCTGACATTTTACAGACAAAATAGGAGTATTTTCAAGTTTTAAATCTTTAATGTAGAAGGAGGTCAGATAAACTATGTAAGAGATACACTGGCTATTTGAACAAAAGCCATGTTCTCCTGTGAGAGATTACGTATTTCGTAACACGAAATCAACACTTTCGCTTTTCAAAAATATTATTAATATTATAGTTATACAAATGATATTATATGCATCCGTGGTGTTATATATATTGATAAGTGGATCAAACACTACCTGTACTACCTCCAGGATGAAAGACTAATAAACATGCTCCCATTTAGAAATGTATATTATGCCTATATGGGACATTATATATTATATACCCAAGGTTTGATAGTGTGTTTAATTGGAGTAAAGTTGAATGTAGGCCAGTCCAAATTGTTTAACAAGTTCCTATCATTCTTTATTTTGAAAGCATACAAAAAACAAAAAAAGGTCAAGCCAATAAATGATATCACGCATTAAAAAACGTACTAAATGCAATTAATTAAAAAATATCATGACTTTTAATCATTTTTTTATTAATATGGAAATAAAAAAATTATTACTTATTTTAGTTGCTCACATGACCGCAAACCAGATTTGAATATCTCATTAAAATGTGTGCAAGAGTTAAGACAATTATAAAGTAACCAACCATGCGGAAAGAATAATTTGTACAATATGTAAAGATGTAATGAAAAATGTTTCCTTTTTAAAGCGAAAATAGTTTTAAAAAATCTTGGTTATACAAAGTTAACGCTTTTTTGCATGCATCAGTAGAATTATTTAGTTCTTCTGTATTACTAATAAATAAAAAAATTACACATTTTCATCTTTTGAAATGAGCATTCTAAATTTATAATTAAAAGCTTCATTTTATATGAAGGCACAATGGATCAATAATTCCATTAAATATTTCACTTGAGGCATTATTTCAGCAATCTGTGATTCAATTAACTGATGTTTAATGTTAAATAGACTTAAATAAACTACTTTGATCTGAAAACGTTTCAAGATTTAAATTTGCTCAATATTTTACCTCTCAACATACATACTAGCCTGATTTATTCACATTTAGCCTTCCTCCCTACTTTGATATCAAATAATCACTTACGACATTCAATTAACTACACATCACACAAATCTGAAAACCTTTTTACTTTTCAGAATTTACTCCGTAAATTTCAGTACTTCTAAATTAATTTTTCGTATTTATAAAAAAAATCTCTATATGAATCACACTAGGACTCTTTTATAATAGAAGCAATTTAGGGTTTATAAATTATTCTGGTGTAATGACACCAGATAATAACACATCTCCTCTGAAGACACAATTCATATGTGAGAAATTAATACTTGATTAATATACCCTTGTAAAAATTTAAAAGTCATACTTCATATACACCAACTAATTCTACTGAGAAGTTGATACCAATGTTATTTGTTGAAGATGACATAATTGAGGCACCGATTTAAAGTTCGTATTTCCAGAAAACGCATTTAACTGTGAAGAGGCTATTCATCATCTTTGTCTTTTAAATAATGTAAGACTATAATAAGTGATAATTTCTATAAATTTTTTACAAGATATTAGAGAATAAAAGAAGTAGTATTCATTCTTCAAACGACACAGACAAAGAAGGAATATAATGGATTTCTTCTAGTGATATATTATTTTCAGAAAGTGGAATACTGAAATCAAATTCGTCATCAAACTGAATACAGTAAGACTTAATTGTATAACTACATTATACTCTCTCTAGTAATATTAAATATTCTTCTGGCTTTGTATGTTGGTAATTTATAGATGATTTAAACACTATAAAGTTATTTTGCTATAATAACAATTGCAGTTGTTAGAGTACGACACATGTCTGACGGAATAACAAATTTCTTAATACATCTGAAAAAATATTAAATTGCATATAATTTAGTTAGTATATCATAGATTACCCAAGGATTACTTAGTTCCATATTTACCATGATATATCCTATTCAAGTGAAAAAAATTGATCTAAAATGTTCTAAGAAATTCTAAATTAAAATAAATATAACGGAAATATTTTTAAATGTTACATATTTATTATTTTCAGAAATTTGAAACTTTATGCTATCTGATTTTAAATTTTAAAAGGTAAAAGTTTATAAGTTTAAAACTTTGAAAGTCTAGGTCCTACTTATTTCGTTGCTCTATCTAAAGAAGATTACTCTAATAATCATTTTAAACTGAAACTGCTAAATAAAAATTAAATGGAAGTTAAAAGTTTGCAAGGAAAATTAATCTAACTTAGGCATTATTTAAATTATGGAGAAAATATAATCTGCAAACAAATGAAAGTCGTGGAATCTACAAAACAGTATAGAAGTTGTTATGCACTCTTTTAGTCGTATATTTTTTACTACTCAAAAAATAATCTATTTTTACTAAAAATGCTTTTAACGAAACTAATAAAGAAATATTTGAAAATCAAGTGGTGGTCATAATGTTAATATATCTGAAAAAATCATCTTGTGGTACAATTTGTTGTACAAAATACTTTGGCAAAGATGGAGTATTCAAATTATGATATCTGCGATTATTATAACATATTTTTTGCATGCGTGTATGCCTATCAAAGTCTCAAAACTCTTTGAAAACAGCTCCCCTGTTGGTTTCCAACTGAGAGTTGTGGTATAAGTTGTTACGAGTTACATGTCCTGAAGTTTGTCACTAACTTCACTGGCTATAGTTAGAGAAAAATGCTGTCATTTCTTTTTGATTGAACTGTTTTGACCTTATGCTGGTTGAGAGGTTTGGACTACATTTTCTTCCTACGGTACTGTTAAGACATTTTTAGTGAGTTGAAGTTTTCCACTGGACACCCGCTTTTTACTTTTTTCTTCTCAATCACCATGTAAGCTGGAATTTCAGAGAGTATGCAGGAGAGAGACGCGGAAATTTTATTTAAACTATCACCATTCTAATCAGCTTAATTCTAATTTACATATATACTTGGATTAAGCTTGTTGCAGTGGCAGTCTCACAAAAGGACACACATAGGCCAAACATTGGCCTTTTGTTTGCTATACAATGAACCCTCTGCATTGGGAGTCCTACATTTTTGTCTAACTCAAGTATATTTTGTGTAGGACCTTTTAAGGAGTACCTGATATCCTATAGGCTAGGGACTGGCAGTACTATACCTCAGGGACAACGTGCTCACATTTATTCATCTCCCGTGTAAATAAATTGAAGGCTAGCGTGGGCATTAAACCCCGGATCCACAGGTCCAGAGGTAAAAACATTGCACAAGATTGGACAAGTAATGAACTAACATGAGTTTGGGATCGGTCAGTCATCCAGGTTAAAAATAAACTCTCAATGGCCACCTTTTGATTCAATGGCTTTCAAAATACAGGATGATAATAACTTATTATAAAAAATCAATAATTTGTTGTATAACAAACATGCAGCTTATTACAGCGTGTTTAATGAAAAAAGCATAACTAATTATAAACAAAACTAGATGCTCATGTAGAGATACATCAGGAATAGTATGTAGTATTATTCCGTTTTGTAAACAACTTTATTTCATATTTATATTTATTATTCTGTAATGTAAAATCAATAGCCTCTTATTTTTTAATAGTCCTACTTCTATAAGCTAATTTTCATAAACATGGTACATTTGTCTCTAAATTTGTTTTATTGATTAATTTTTTTTTAAAAAAACTTTTTTATGTTATATTGTTGACCTATGACAAAAATGTATCTTTCAATGTCTGTTTCTACTTTTTCAATCAACGTTTTTCCATTTCTTATCCGAAAACCTACAAAAGATACTAACATTTTCATCATCTGACCAAATCCATAAGTCGTCATCAAAATGTCGAAGCTGCTTAGCATCGTTAGATTTTTTAGTATGTAGGTTTGTCATTTCAGAATATTCCATAAAAATATTACTTAAAACAAGAATGATGCTATTTCCTTTTTGCTTATAGTGTTTTAATTTCAATGAAAAATAACAATGCAATGCGTGCAAACGAATCAAGTTTGTTAGAATTGGAATAAAAAGAGATAAATTTTATGTAGATTTTTTGGTTGTATATATGAAAACTAAGAAATAATTAACAGGAACATTGGTAAAAAGTGATTTAACATCAAAGCTCATCAGTACATTTTATTGAATGTATGGACATTTTATTTTAGAAACAAGTTTAATGTTTTCCTTGATATTACTTTGAGAAAAAGTATTTAATAAAGGCGATAATACCTGGTTGAACCATTTCGATAACTAGTTGCCTACTGATTAATGGAGCTAACAAGCTGTCTAGCCCGATTACCAATTTATGTGTTTTAATGAAGTCATACATATGTAGTATAGAAGGAGATATACTGAGAAATTTGGTTATTAAATTCTTATTATCTTTTGAAATTAATTTCAATACCTTATTAAATATACTGTTGTAATATTCAGTGGTGTCTGAATTCAATAATTCATAGGTGTTAATATCAGATAACAGGGTTTCCATGTTGGTAGTATAAGCTGTCATGTTCACATTATGGCTCCTAATATAGCAGCTTTTGTGATTATTCCATGCTTTATAAATCTCTGAAAAACGCTCTGGACAGTGAGGTACTATTTCTTTACTAGATCTATAAATTAAACCTGTACGTATAGCTACTTTAATTCTTCTCAGCCTTGTTTTTTCCAAATTATACGAACTTTTAACTGATTCTACGCAATTAACTCTCTTGTCATCTGCTGTAAAACATAACCAAATCCTAATTCAAATTTTTTACACCTATAATAGTTGATTTGATATTAATTATAAGTGTTCTGTTAGTACATTTATATCATTTACTATTTACAAATAATGATTGAAAGTTTCTTTTATGAGGCTGAATTCATTTTTACCATTTATTATAGTTGGTAATAGAAATCGTAAACTATTTGTATGTTTTTAGTGTATTCGGGGATTTCAAAAATTACGTCTTCACATAAAAAAAGTTGAATATGAAAACTAACAACGCATTTCGAACACTTAATGTTCTTCATCAGGTGTACTTCTAAAAAAAAAATGTACATACCTACCTGTGAGCTTTTAAGAACATTAGAATGAATTATTTGAAATTTAATACAATATATGAATGTTAAATTGCACTATTGAGGTTTTAACAAGGAAATTAGTATAAAAAATGATTTAATTAATCCTGAACCTCAATAATGAGTTAAATACCTCGATAGTGCAACTCCACTTTCATATATTGTTTTAAATTTCAAATAATTCACTCTGATGTTTTAAAGCTCACGTATATGTATATTTTTTTTACATGTAAACCTGGAAAAGAACATTAAGTGTTCGAAACACGTTGTTAGTTTTCATATTTAACTTTTTTTGTGTGGAGACGTAATTTGTGAAATTACCCAATATGGGTAAATACCACACTTTAACAGTTGCACAAGTAATGCGTTTATATATGTAGGTAAAGTTTCCAAAATTCAATTTCTCTTTTCTTCACAATACAATTAAAAAGATTCCTCCACAACTTCAGAACAAATAGATATATGCTTCTTCAATAGTAGTCCTTGAAGACAGTATTATGAACGATCAGTTTAACAAAAAAGTTAAACAGTGTTTCTACATCAAACTAGTTGTGGATCGTTTGTAGGTTTCTTATATAGTTATATACTGAAGGATGTAAGTTATATTTCAAAAACGATTAAAAAGATCTTTTTTTTTTTGCTTTTGATTATACAAATTCGATTTCATTTAGTCGTTACTAATATATAGATGCATTAATCCGGAAACTATAGAATAGATTACTACAACTTTACGCAGAAATAATTAGTGTAAGTATAAGATATACTGTAAGTAAAATTGCGACCACTGATGTCTGTTCTGTGGGAGGTGTGGTATCTACTTTATTGTGGTAGAGTATCCAGTTGTGTAAGACTTACTGGATACTCTAAATGATCAAAATTAAATATGCAAAGATATATAGATGACGTCAGTACAGTTGGAATACAATAATTTTTTGTCATTAAATCAAGAAAAATGCTTCTGCTACTATCTTTGAGCTTATGCAGTATCTTCTATACATTGTAGAGAGATGGGTAAAGGGTAAAACTAATTCCTTTCGAAGAAGAAAAAATGTATCTCTCAAATACATCTTTAATCTATGTTATTACGAGCTAATCACGTTTAAGAGGTCAACTTTTTTTTTTAAAAAAAGTTGTACCTAAAACCAATAAAAATAAGTGATACATTTGTAAAGATATTATGAAGTTCATTAAAGATCTTTAAAATTAATGTTGTTTTAGAAACAACAAAAGAAAAGGCAATGGGATATATTTTGTCACGGTGCGCCTGACAACCAATTTAGTAACAAAAATAATAACTTCAGAGATTCTTCTGCATGAATGATTTCAAGTTTTTTACAACTGCTAAAATGAAATAGCTATAATATGAGAAATGATATGGTTAATTTGATTATCTATACTTTTATAATGCCTTAGCAAGAAGCTTGATATTACTTTAACAAGATATTAAGGTAAAATTATAGAATGATTCATTATATAGTTAGAGATAGTTAATGATTGTTTTATCATCCCACACTATCGTATTACTAACAACTGAATAGGTTTGAATAACACATTAAATTATTCTCCCACAGCTCTCGACAATAACTATATACACTTATTTTCGTGATCAGCATTATTTTCCTCTCTGTCCTCTTCCCTTTTTTGATATTTTAAATTATTAAACATATATGTTTTAAGCTGTAATTATTCCAGCATATAGAATTAAATTTGATAAATCTTTAGGAAAACAGGTGAATGTTTTCCTTTTCTCGCTGTTATATGTATTCAGTTTATCTCATTTGAGGCGTTTTGAAAGTAAACTTGAGGGAGTGTTTAAATGTAAAACTTATTAACTATTGTTATTGTTAAGAATTAAGTATTGAATAAACGTAACATTTATTAAGTTATCAAATTTTGTTGGTTTATGCGGGTTTAAATATCACAAATTGCCCATTTGAAATGGTAAAAACTATCAAATTGAACTTTGTTATGTGAAATAGTCAATATATCTTCTGATTAACAGAAATAAATATTTTAAAATAAAATTGAGTGAACCACAAAAAGTCTTGGTGCTTCGAGTTATTAGCAAGTGACAATAAAGACATCCTGGTAAGAGAGTGAGAGATAATGGGCTTGTTAACACTCTGAGATTACGATCACTCGCACTTGGCAGAAGGGAGTTTGCGCCTCATTGTCACTGGCTTCGTTAACGCTCAGCTATAGTCATCTTTAATTAACTTTCCTCGTTTGTACTCATCCGAATCAAATTAACTTATAGCTTCAGTCATAAACAGTCTTTCCTTTAATTTAGCTAATCAAGCTGGTATGACTGCTATTATTCATTTAGACTGTTAATTAATAAAATTATGTGATCCTGCAGCCATCTAATCAGGCTGAAATATATTTTGCCAGTGTTGTTTGACATCAATCCTTCCCCTTTTCTCATTCTTACCAAAAGTTTTCTGAAAGAAGCTAATTTGGAAGTCTTTCTTTTGATACAATTTGAAATAAGTTTATTTGAAATAAGTTTATTGTTTTTAATACAATTTGGATATTAAACTTTTCTACTTTATGAGAGTTACATCTCATATCGTTGAATTAATGTCACTAATATGAAGGCCATATCAGATAACCTCATCTCATGCAGATGAACATAGAAATAACAGAATTTCACTTCCAAGCACAAACATATTCGGCAAAAAGAATTACACATAGAAAAGAAGGAAATCGTAGAAAAACACATTGTGATACCACCCGAAACCGAAAAAATGATTAAGTTAAAACTAGGGAATATTAAAAACGAAAAAGCTCGTTTGCCCAAAATGCAATTAAAATCTATAGAAATTCCAGAAGAATTTCAGAAATAAAAAAAATATAAAACCTACTGACTAATTAGAAATCCTAGTAGGAATACAAAGATATTTCAACAAATAAACCTTATCGTAGTAAACCAATTTGATATTCCAAGAAACGAAGAAATATGAATTTTCTAAATAATACGAAAACTAATTTTAATCTTTCTCTAATTAGAACCAATTTACTACCTTCACCTGAAGTATTTCAGAGATAAATAAAACAATATAACTTACAGAAGTAAGAATTTTTTGACTAAGAAAATAAAATTTACATTATTTAAAGAAACAACAATCTTAACCGGAGAAAACTTTTGACTAAACTAATAAGATAACATTACAAGGAACATCAACACTGTTCACTCAAAGGAACTAAATAAATCAAATTTCACTAAAACTCAGCATAACACTCCAGAAAAAATATTACTTAAATTAGTAATATCACTTCTATGATTAGTAATGATATTACTAATTTAAGTAATATTTATTCTGGAGTGTTATGCTGAGTTTTAGTGAAATTTGATTTGAAAGGTTTTAAAATAAAACCGAAACGTCGGTAATGAGAGTTTGATTTTTGAACCTAGAAAATTTGACCAAATCCCGATTAGATAACACACCTACTATATATGTATATGGATGATCAAACCACAATAAGAAATGGGAAAACAAGACTAAGATCTTTCAACCGTAACAAGCGGTCTTCGTCAGAGAAGCGTCTCTGACGAAGACCGCTTGTTACGGTTGAAAGATCTTAGTCTTGTTTTCCCATTTCTTATTGTGGTTTGATCATTGATTGTTGTTTCACGTGTTTATGTGAAATCTTTTTATGTATATGGATGTATATATATATATATATATATATATATATATATATATATATATATAATATATAGGTGTATAATGCAATCGGGATTCGGTCAATTTTCCAGGATCTTCAATAATATATCAACCGTTGGATAATTTTCCAGGATCCTGGAAAATTGACCGAATCCCGATTGCATTATACACCTATTCTATCCAACGGTTGATATATTACAATGTAAGCTAACTCTCAATCCTTGCAAGGAATTCTGTATACACAACAGTTTTTCCAGCTTCTTTTAGAGTTATGGACAAGTCTATTTGACAACTTACCACCACTACTAATTGTAACTGAGATATATAGCTTCTTCAAAAAATATGGTATGTCTTTTAAACATGGGCTGTAGGGAATTACTAACAAATTCCTTCTTGAAAAGCGTTCCTCCCTTTCAGATGACATCAAAGATTGTTTGGCTTTTTTCATAACGTTATCAATTAACTTTTTTGGATACATTAGAGAGGTTGAAACTTTGCAAATATATCTAATTTCTTCTTCTAAAATTGGTTCACTGCAAATTTTGCTAATAAAAATGTTAGCACTTTTTTGGATACCCTCAATATGTTTGTTCCGTCTATTCAATTTACAGTAGAATTAGAAAATAATAATAAACTTCCTTTCCTGGATGTACTTTTGCACCGAAATAGTAACAAATTGAATTATAGTATTTACAGAAAATCTACAAATGTATCCTCTTATGTTCATTTCTTCTCTGCACACCCCCTCAGTGTCAAAAAATCTGTTTTCAATAGCATGTTCTTGAGAGCTTTCAAAATTTGCAGTGAACCATTTATATTTAATTTTAAGAGTAAATTCAGATTAATGTAATTTTGGCTCTCTCCATTTGCTGTTATAATCTCTTAAAGTTCCCTGTCTTAATATATTCTTACACAGTCATTTTATTTTGTTATTTCAAGTCTATAAATAAATGCTATTTCTTTAAAAACAGCGTACCACTCGACCAGATGATAACTTGTATATATCAACGTCCAAACCGGAATAAAAAAATGAGAAAAAGACTAACATAACCTAATTAACCCCTTGTCGTGGCTGTAAGATTTTTTTTATTTCTTATTGTGGTTTGAACATTGATTGTTGTTTCACATTATTTCACTCTATTTTTTGTATGAATTAATCTATTCAAGCCATAATTTCCAGAAAAAGAAATACTTTTATTCATTACTACCCCATAATTAATGCCTCTCAACTGACCAAACATATGGTAGTTCTTAACCAAATAGGTTTCCATCAGGATACAACTCTATAACTATAAGGTGCATGTTCATTCCTAGTGAAAGGGAAAGAGTCAGTTGGGGTATTGTCAGGTTTACATTATGTATCTTTACTTCCTCTTGTCTTGAGAATCCCTTTGGTGTTCATTTTTTCTTTTAAATGACTAGCTGTGGCTGTGTCATTATGCATTTCACACACTCTCCATTTTTCTCAAAATATCCTATGCTTTGTTTACAAAAATAAAAAAAAAATAATAAATCATCATCACTCAAACATTAAAAATAGGTTCTCGAGACCTAAGATGTAAAAACCAGTAAGAAATATAAATTCGCTTATTCCTTGTTCAATTTATTTATTCAATTCATGAATATACTGATTACCATTATTACTTCTTTGTTTTAGATTAGCATATAGTAGAATGACAATAGTGAACGAAAGATTTCATATTTTAATCATTGGTTGTTAATGATCTGATAACTTTTCATTATGTGTGAAGTACATATATACTAGTCCTCGCATAGGATAATGATTATTTTCTTCTGTCATCTGCATATGATATTGGAAAATACATTAATCTACTGACAAACTAAATTGAAGTTTGCATTTGAAAATCCCTCAATAATCTAGAATTTATATCGACTTCATACGAGTATAATCAAAATAAAAAGATTATATCATATCTACTCTGGCAAACACTTACTTCTCATTCATAAGGTACATAAAAATAAATGCTTAACAGAAAACTTACTAGCTCTAACCATTTGCACTAGATATGGAAAACTAACCAGTATGCATAAATATATACAATTTATTCAAGAAAATAAACAAGGTTTTTTTTAAATTTTGTTAATAGCTTTTTTTTCATCGAATTCTAGAAAATAAAAATATGGTAACTTCATTGCAGATCACTGAACAAAGTTCCAGAAAAATCTTTAGTTTGCTTCAAATTTTCTTCTAAGTGATTTATTATATGGTCAATGATTACTCATGAAATATAAAACCCCTTAAACCAATTTATAAATTACCTAAATTAATCTCTATTAATTCTATACCACTATACTTAATATAAATGTATGCCTTCTTTTCTTGTCTTATAATATGAACAAATTAATTAAACTTATTTGTATATTTGATGTAAAAAAATTTAAATTTCCTATTTGAATATTGTCCTGCAGTAAGGTAATAGCTTTAATTTCTAGATAACAGTGGTGAAAGGTTAATAATTAATTACAAGCACGTGCCTGTTTCAAATTTTACTTAGTCGTAAATAAATTAAAATGAAATGTTCGATCTTTCTACACTTCTGCTCATAACTGAAAACTTTTAACAAACTCTTAAAAGTTAACCATTTTTTTAAAAAACATTTTTATTTCAAGCTGAAACTGTTTTCAAAACATATTTATTTTCTTTTTCAAACAAAATTAAGAGTAACATTTTTAACTAACCTTTTTCAGGAAGTTCATGTATACGTTAAATGAAGAGATCTTATTTCAGATTATTATTAACAGTTGCTTTGTATAAATAACTTTATAAACTGGTGTTTATAAATTTACCATGGTGGTCTGTTTTTATTCAACATAATATTATACACCCATATTTTGATTTTGCATAGGAGTGTATATTGAAGGGTTCGACTGTTTCATAAAAAAAGATGAATTTTAAAACTGAAAAGGCATCTTTCTAAATATAGAACAAGTAAACTTATCAAAATAATATTTGAATAAGCATATTCAATGCTTATTGGAAACGACATCTTCTATTTGCTTTAAATCGATCTCTTTTGTTTATATTTAATTCATTTTTATTTGAATAAGCGGCCTATACTACAGCTGGTAGATACGGATCAGAAAAATTCGTTTAATTTATTTTTGGAATAAGAAGTAAAAAAATATTGCAAAAAAATATTACAATAAAAATATTATTTTTTTTACTGTGAGGAAATATCAGTTCAATTAGTAATATAATTAAGTTGAATCATATTTATACTTCTAAGTTGTGATTTAATTAGGCCTCTAATTATTACCTACATGTTGTTAATGTCAAGCGGAAAATGGGATTGCATTTGAATGTAAAATTATATTTTTTATATTATCTTAAAAATCATATTATTTATCTAGAATAATAAATTCATAAATCAACGCGATCATTTTAAAGTAATATTACTTTTTAATACAAAGAAAACACGATGTGCAACTTTTAATAAAGCTATATTAAACTCCCAAAAACAATAGTATTCTGCATTTCGCCTTAGTTTTAGAAAACAGTTTAATAATTATGATATTGCTTTGAATGAATGTCAAAAGAAAAATTTATTACCACAATAACAAATTTATAATGTATAAAAGTTTAATAAAGCTATTCAACGAACTGAATAAACTAAAATCACAGAAAGAACGCACATAAAAGAGATAACAAAACTCACAATACTATATTTTGAATGCCTCGTCATAAAATAGAAAGATGTGAATCACTCCAAAAACAAGTGACAACTGAAGTGAAGTTCTGTTGAAGAGGTACTCAATCACTGTACCCAACTTACACAGAGAGGGACGACAAGGGTAAATAATATTAAAAAAGAAAAATAAATACATAATAAATAAACATAATGAAAGAAAAACATTTTAATAAATAGAAAAATGGTAAAAATTAACTAGAAATGACAAATAAATATTTCAAACTAAATAAATACTTGTAAATAATTTACTTAATTGTTACTATTTTTTATTTGTTTAAATGTTTTTTCTTTATTTATTTTTATTTTTGTTGTTGGTTATCTTGTTTATTCTTGTATCTCTTCCTCCATTAGTTGGCTACACTGGTTGATTACTTCTTCAATGGGACTTTACTTCAGTTGTCACTTATCTTTGGAGTGACTGACATCTTTGTACCTGATGATGAGGCAGTCAAACGATACTTCAGGTTTCATCATCCCTTTCTGTAAATTTATATGTATGTATGTATATAATATATAAAGTAAAAAATAAATAAAGATGTGCTTATTTTTTTTATAACGTAACAAAACATATTTGTGGGATATTTTCTTTAATATTGACTATATGGTTTATTATTATTTTGAAAATCTGAAAAAGATCGGTTTCAGTTATTAATATGAAAGATTTGACTAATACTTTTACAAGAAAAATACAGTAGTTCGATAGTGTGGTATTATTAATAAAAACAATCATTATAACCTGTAAACAATTATCCTGTACATAATTGAATTATTTTATTATTCATAAAGTGAAACTGAATTATTTTATTATTGAGGGGTAATTACTTTTTTCAATAACCTGACAATAATAGTGTTTAAAATTTTACTTTACACAAAAATTTAAAAGCAAATTCTAGAATTTTTAAACGCTATTATTCCATTATTGTGTTATTTCTTAAGTAGAAATTATATTCACTTTCTTTGTACATTTCAATCTAATTAAATATAGACTTAAGCAACATTAAATTCTACCTCATTTTGTCATAATTTTTTAGAATGATATATTGTATGCTATTTTTTTAGAACACAATTTTTAATCGTTATGTTAATTTTAATTAAATGTGAAAGAATAAAATAAATGTTACAAATCGGTTTTATGGAAAATAATAGATGTTTCATTTAAAATTAGAAGGCAACTCAAATTAGATTTAACTCGATAATTATAGCACAATTTTATGAGATATTTTATCTCTGGTAAAAGAATGAATGCATCGATTTTGTATTTAGTTGTGTTTCATTCTGTTTTCAAGATAGGCTGACTTCAGATCTATTCTTTAGTCATGAGACCTATATAAGAAAAAAAATCAATGATTTATACTTTCCAATTGGTTTGATAAAAAATTATTTTTTCTATTTAAATTATTCGTATAAATCAGTAGAAGCAAACCATAAATCACGTGCTAACTCAGCAATACTAAATTGACGATCCTTTCCAAAATCAGCGTTTACAAGGATTCCACATTTTAATTCTTCTTCCCGTAAACTATACAATAATATCTCTAAATTTTTATTTGATTCATAAAATTCAAACTACTGAAACTTGTAATTTCATTGAAAACATTCATTTTATTTATATATTTTTCTTTTTTATAAAAATAAAAATTCTTTTTTATTTTTTATATAAATGCTATGAAAATGCATTTATATAAAATAATATTAAAAAATTAAATCTACATTTTAATAACTTAATAACAGGTTAATCTTCATTAAATCGGTAAAGAACGGATAAAGAACAAATGAATATAACGTGGACATTGATAAATTAATATTAGAATTTAGTTAGTAGAATGATAATTTTTTGAAATATGAATAATATGAAAAACTTCAAGTGTAATCCTTGCTTCCATATTTATCAGGTTTTGAGAGTTTTATTAAAACAGAAAGATAAGTATTAGTTTTCATTAAGTTATCCTAAAAGCACCATCAGTTTTTCTTCAAAAATAATTGATTTAAAAATTGTGTGCTATGTTTTCCTATGTTATTATGCATAGTTTTGGTTTAAAGTAAAATAAAAAACCCTTGGATTTCTAATAATGTGTGATATCCACCCATTGGCTTTTGCTCAAATCCTCTTTTATAATGCACCAAACTTAAGTTAAAGAACTTATGGCATAAGGATGGCTAGTATGATGCTTTTCTGATAATCATTAAAGCTAGGTTCTCTTAATATCATTTGAATTCTTTTATTCCCTTTACACGACTTGTTCTGGTGATGCAAATATTTCAGATATTCCTTCAGCATGCTGTGGATTCAAAGACGCAGACTCCCTTTAATGAAAATAAAATAAAACATGCACTATTCATTTATTCATGACGATAAAGTAAGGCTGTGGCTCTAGTTTTTCTATTGTATATGAACTAATGTATCCTGAACCGCATAACATATATGAAAATCAGTATTCATGTATTTATTTTTTAAAAAAAATATGGTCAAGAAATTCCTGTATGATAAAGAGATGCTGAATGGGATATATATAAACGTTTCAAAGGCACAGTGTGCAATCAGTAACTTAATGCAATATACTGGGCTGGTTGTGCCTTGTTTATCACTCCCAAAGAGTCCTTAGTATTAAAACCATCAAATTCTCAGCAATCAAAGAAGGCATTGACAGTTACTTGCCAATCGGAGTTTTATGGCACTAGGATTCACTGACATGGAATTTACGGTGACATATTAAAGAAAACATTAGTTGTATTGCTAATTAAATTTATGTAGATCAAGGCATGTGATCATCGAATGGAATGAAGCGTTCGATGAGAAATCCAGGGAAGCAGCTAATGCATCTAGCTGAAAGCGTGGCTCTATTATAGCAAAGGAATATTAAAGCATTGTGGATAATGTAGAAACACGATAGGACGAGGCTCAACGCTTCTTTGCTAAGAGATGTTTAACTTTAAATTTTAAGGACTGGAACAGCTCAGAACAAACAACGTGACATAATTGACTGGAAAAGATAATTCAGGTTCATACATGGCCATCTATTATAAATAATTGGCACATGTCTATCGTATAAGTTGTTTTGATGGTGCCTCAAATTTTAGAAAACTCTCCAACACTTGTTTTGGTCATATTCTCAAACCTGGCAGTACTTCTTATTTATCACAAAGAGAGGTTTATTTTTAATCTTTTTCTGACTATATTTGAAAACTTAAGAAATAAATGGTTTAGATGTATTGCTCATGCTAATGTATGATAATTTATGCTTAACTATTAATTAATTTTAGATGTTTAGGTGTGTATTTAGGTTTTGGCTTTTTAATTAAATTGAAGAAACTTCATACTTAAACATGTGTAAAGAATAGGTCTTTCTAATAAAGATCAGTCTTGTCATAGCTAAGTCTTATCTTAAGACAACAGGGCAAAAGCGCAATGGCCAAAGCAGATGATACACCAAAACACTTAATGCACACATAACTAATTTTCTAGGTGCCGCACTAGATTGAGTTAAGTATACGATGTAAGAAGGTACAATAAAAATGAGTTCACATTGACGTTATCGTTGTTTGGGTTAACCATCTTACATAGGGATATTTTATTTTCTATAAAGAATACTAAACATTGTTACCGGATTTATCTCGGAGCAGTTTGTTTATTTAATAATCAAACTCACATGTCCGCAAAAAACCGGAGAAGTATTTATAGTGATAAGAAACTGATGAAATCTTTTGAAGAGGAAGTGATGTGGTTCTAAAAAAAAAGTTTATTGGGTCGATGGGGGTCACATGGGGATAGGATATCGACGGTAAAGCTTAACCAGGTCAGGAAGTGTTGCTTATCTCTGTCCAGTCTTCAACTTCCTGCTCCAACAGAGGAAATCAGGAGAAACTTTTAGTAGCTACCACGTATACAGGACTTTATGAAGTAAAGGCTGGACATCATATGGGTTAAAGTTGACACTTTCAACTTACTGCGACGAAGATTGTTTTCTATAAATTGAAAGAAACTCTTTCGTAACTAGTTTACTATTTTTTTTAATGAAAGTTACTTGAAATTCTGAAGATGTATTAAGGCATATTTAGGTTGCACTATCATTGGTATTGTTATTGAAAGAAATATTATATAAACAGTAACTAATTTAATAATCGTATCGCTGGTTAGATCGAGATGGTTGAATGACAGCCTTTCATCCAGTGCTTTAGCTTCAGTAGTAATTACTATCAACAAGTAAACGATAAGATAATCCTAATGCATTTATTGGCACATCCATTAATATTTTTGAATAATTTATTAATAAAGTAGTAAAAAGGTAATGAAGCAACCACTATAGTTTTTATTAGTTATAATGTACCTTATAAACATCTAACACTATCAATATTCGCCTAAAATCATTTCAAACTAAAGTTACAGAAATTAGGTGTACATTAACAGAAAAATTTTGAGAAATCAACTTTATTCATCTAAATAAATTATATTTGAATTGCTTGTCTCACTTTAATAACTAATACAGGTTTAATATATCTTTAAATTAAACATGTGTAGTGATTTTCTTCTTTGATCATCCTATTCATATCTATAGTAATTACATCCGGTTCAAACTCGTTTATCCGTATTATGAGACGTATATATATATATATATATATATATCAATGATCAAACCACAATAAGAAATGGGAAAACAAGACTAAGATCTTTCAACCGTAACAAGCGGTCTTCGTCAGAGTCAAAAACCCAACTGCAGTTGGGTTTTTGACTCTGACGAAGACCGCTTGTTACGGTTGAAAGATCTTAGTCTTGTTTTCCCATTTCTTATTGTGGTTTGATCATTGATTGTTGTTTCACGTGTTTATGTGAAATCTTTATATATATATATATATATATATTATATATATATATATATATATATATATACACAATTAAAAGAAACGGTCCAGCGGACTTTTTTACAATAAAATAAAAAACGAAGGAAACACACAGAAAGACACAGATATAACTTACATCGATATTTCGACAATCGTCGTCATCAGGAGGTGCGAAGAGCGAAGAGCGAAGAGTCCCGCAGGAAGACAGGGCGGTACTGAACTCGGAAACCGCAGCCAGTACCCCACCACTTACCACCAAGCGGGGGAAGGGAGGGAAGGAAATGAAGAGCCAAATTAAGACGTAAAAGGAACGAGTAAAAATTATAACTATAAAAAATTATAAAAAAGTAGATAAATCAAATTAAAATTAATAAAAATAATAAATAAAAAGTAAAATAATAAATAAATAAAAAATAATAAATAAATAAATAAAAAATAATAAATAAATAAATAAAAAATAATAAATAAATAAATAAATCATAAATAAATTATCGGTTGAGGTTGAGTCCGGGGGAAGAGCGAGCATCAAGTAAGCATATGTATGCCTCCTCTGAAGCTCTTAGGGTAACTTTATTGTTGGATTCGGGGATCTGTTTCAGGATCTGAACCCTGAAACAGTCATTGAAACTGAGTCCATGCGAGTTCGCATGGATGGCTACAGGATAGTTACTGCGTTGACCGACTGAAGCCCTATGACCATTCATACGAAGGCTCAACTTATTAGAAGTTAAGCCAACGTAAAAGGAGTCACACTGAGTGCAATCCAGTCGGTAAACACAGTTGCTCGAGGTACAGGAGGAATTGACCTGAACCGGGTAGGAACTATGGTGGAGAGGGGAATCGAAGGAAGGATTAGGATTTACAATCAGGCAAGTTTGACAGCCACGGCGTCCACATTGTTTCATTCCAGGAACAGGATTGGAAGGCTGAGGGGAAATATGAGAGAAAATGCTTTTTAGATTGGCAGGTTTACGGTAGGAAATAGAAGGGGGGTGATTAAAGATGGAAGAAGTAGAAGTAGAAGTAGACAGAATCGGAAAAGACTCCTTAATAACAGCACGAAGCTTATAAGCGCCAGGGAAGTAGGTTGTC
Source organism: Hermatobates lingyangjiaoensis (assembly GCA_026182355.1). Taxonomy (NCBI): domain Eukaryota; kingdom Metazoa; phylum Arthropoda; class Insecta; order Hemiptera; family Hermatobatidae; genus Hermatobates; species Hermatobates lingyangjiaoensis. The sequence continues at coordinate 548,387 of JAPFBL010001618.1, forward strand.
AGGAAGAAGGAAGTGTTACTTCTATCCCTCTTGGGTATATATATATATATACTTGGGTATATATATATATATATATATATATATATATATAACAAGATTTCACAATAAACACGTAAAACAACAGTGAATGTTCAAACAACATTAAGAAATAAAAAAAAAAGACTAATATCTTTCAACCGTAACAAGCGGTCTTCGTCAGAGCCATAAACTAACGTCAGAGTCAGACTGTGATGTCAATCTTATATGTTATGTAATAATGATATATATATATATATATATATACATATATATATATATATATATAGTTTTCTATGGGTTGTCCGGGGAAAGGAATATTATTCGATGCGATGTTGACCAATGGGAGTAGAGTTACAGGTCCAAGCGTAAGGTCCCAGTTGCCCGCTGCTCAGCAAAAAGCCTTTGCGTTCTGCCAATAGGTATAGAGGTTGCACAGTCCCTCTGTGTTAAATGATGTTTGGCAGAAAACATTAGCCTCACTTTACAGTGAACTCCTGTTCCCTTTCTATTTTTGATTTTTGTGGTGGTTGGGTGTTGTTGTTGTTTACACAACTCTACTCCCATTTACATGTAACTCTACTCCCATTGGTCAACATCGCATCGAATCATATATATATATATATATATACCTCATTAAAGATCTTGCCAACATTAAGTTTAGTATGTTTCCTACATACCTTTTCAAGGTTTCGAATGCTACCTTTCCATCTCTGTGGTACCATATAAATTAACTCACCGATTTTTTTATCTTTCATTGTATTTTTCATATTACATTTCCGACGTTTCGGTCTACGTTGACCATTTTCAAGGATTCTATATACAAGGTTTTTTTAAAACAATTCTAATAAATACTTATTTACAATGACAATTACCTCACTTCTATCAAACATAACTAATAACAAAATATTCTTTTAAAAAACACTACCTTAATAAACATGACAGGTTTGCTACAAAATTCCCTACATGAACATTTACACAACATTATTTAAATCACTATATAGTTATTTTTCACGAATGTAACTTTAAAATTCTGGAAAAACAACAGGACTGATCATTAATGTTCGGCTTCTTTTCCTTTATGCATAATGATTCAATTATATGCAGCCTCGTGTGATTATTTTCTGCATATAATACTTCAATGTTGTCTTCCAGCATTTTTCTACTTAGCCTGCTTTTATGTATGTTCATTGTGTGTTCTTTCGGTCCTCCGGCTGCGAGATGCATCGTAAGTCTGCGTGAAAGTGTTGTCGTCGTAGAACCAATGTAGCTCGATTTTAGGAGCTCACAGTCTCCTATAGTGCAATTATATCTGTACACTACATTGGTTTTTTGTAGTTGTGTTTTTTGTTGTAGGTTGTTCCTAATTATCATATTTGCTGTGCAGGAACTCTTGTAGTAAATACTAATATTTAGCTTGTCTGCCGAGTTAACACATGTTGTATTTCTTTTAATTATGGCCTTCAAAATTCTTTCATCCTTTTTATATTCATTAGAGAATTGATTCTTATAATACACCGTTTGTATTCTTCCTTCTTAAGAATACTCTTGTTATTTCGTCAACACAATAAAGTATATCTCCTATAATCGACATGTTTGGAATGATCAACATTTATCTTCCGGACGTGAATAACTTCTTGGGTGGATTTTATAGTTTATTATATACAAAAAGGGTTGTTTTTCTTGAAGTGTTCGATAAACTGGTCGTTAATCCTATGCAGTGAGTGGCTTAGCAGTCTACGTTACTACCTCAAAGGGTTTCTGGATGCTCTTGATGTGAATTAAAGAGATTTAAAATGTTGCTACTATTTTTGACTTGAATATTTAAGACTGGTTTCAGTATTTGCATTAATGTAGCATCTAAAATTCTCAGCTTGCGGTGGTTGCATCCTTTTTTAATTATTTTGTATTTGTAACCAGCATCTCACGGGTTAATATTACGTTGTTCTTCTCTTTCATTTATTTTTTCGGGCACTCCAGCCATTAAGTGCATGGTTAGTTTTTAATTGGGTGGTGGTAGTCACACCACTTTGGAGGTCACCAAAGTCGTTTTATGACGATCCATTTAAGATATCTATGTGTGTGTGTGTGTTTGTGTGGGTTGTTGGCGTGTGGGTGGGTGAGTGAGTGAGTGAGTATGTATCCAAAAGTTTTGTGTAGACGCTATGGACCAGAATCTTTGACCGATCAAATTAATATTTTAAAAAAAAGGACCTGATAGTGTAGATGTGATGTATAGATAGAGAGCAATTATGCATGATGGGAAAGTCACTCATTTGACTAAAATGTGTTTTTAGACATTTATTTCTCTTAAACTAATAGTTCTAGAGTTTTGAAATTTTAGCATTATCTTTGAGGTTACAAAATCAATAACTGAAAAAATTATCAAATTTTTTAAAAACAATGATTTTTTTTCAATAAAATGTAAACATTTTGACTTATCATTCAATCTGAAAGCTATGATACAAGCCAAACAGTCTGATGTATCAAAATAAAATTATGGGTAAAAATAGAAAAAATAGAAAATTATATGAGACATGAGTTGAGGTCATTTTTTTAAAAATTACTTTAACCAAAAGGCCACTTAGGCACATTTTATGTTTTCAGAATATGATCTTTGCTCTAAATAACTCTTTATGGGATAATAAAATTTTGCCAAAAATTGTCTTCAAATTTATGAAAAAAATTTCTGATATTTGGATTGCCGTAAAGGGAAATAATATTATAAAAATAAATATTCATACATGTCGAATTTTTTCAAATTTATTTACATTGTTTACATTGACTTAGAATTTCTTTAAGTGAGTTAATTGAAACAAAATTACTCTTTAAATGTTTAATGAAAAAACATTGAAATGATTTAATGACTTAATATTAGATGTAAGAAGAAAAAAATTCTTTACATGAAAAAATCTATGGCATGATAGATTTGTCTAAGAAATAATCTGATCAATCCCTATGCTGCATCATGAACTGAACTTAATATTAGATGTAATGCTTCTTGTGTTTATAAATCATATCTTCTTTTGGTATGAATCATATTCATTGACGTATGTGAAATGGGCTTTTTCATTCTATATTACAAAGCAGATACTTATTTTAAGCTAATTCTTTTAAGTTGCTAAAAAGTTTAACATTATTAATACTTAAAGTAAAGCCTAGTGCAAGCCACTCCAGATTTTATTTTATTTCCTTTTCATGTGAATTATTTACCCTATCTATGATACACGCAGAGAGGTTATAAACAGTTATGTTGTAAGCCGCTATGTTACTGCTTATGAATATGCTTAGGTTTTCTGTAGCCTTTCTATTTTTCTTTTCTGTATTTTTTTTTTGGGTTGGATCCTAATAGAAACTGACATTTTTTCAAGTATAATAATAATGTTTCAAATAAGTACCATTTTTTGCTGTAATCAAGGTACCATGAACAATTCCACAACTTTAGAACATTTAAGATCTTATTAACGGAGATCGGGAGACTATTAGTCATATATTTAGTAATTAATTCAAGAGTATTAAATATTAATTTAACATAAATATTAATTCATGTTATATTGTAATACGAGTAACATATCATTATAGTTTATCATAATTTTAAAATTATGATACTAACATTAATTAGTGGTAGTTATTTGACTAGGCAATATTTTTAATAATAAGTTCACCTAAAGTAAGGTTAAGTGTGGAGCAAACAAAATTATATACCATTAAAAATAAGAATTTTTTTCGCAATGCATTTTTAATGGTAGTATTATGCACTCTATTTTAACTTTTATATTTTTTTAAAGAACGGAAAAAAGAATTCTGCTTTCGCAACATGTACAATAGAGTAATCCTATCATTATTTTGTTTCTGTAGAAAAACTGTACAGTTCTTATCATCACCATAACTATTTATTTGGCAAATTTCTCATTTTTCCTACACTGTGACCTGTAGTGGGGGCCACAAACTTTTTCAATTCAATCTCACCCGCATAAACTCTGATATCAAAAAAATGTTTAAAATGCATTCAGGGAACAGAAAAATGTGTAAATACGTCAAAATCTCTATGTCAAATTTATTCTGACTAATCTATTTTTTATAGTGAAGTTAACGTATTGTATTCTAAACCGATTGTAATAAATCATTATGTTGATAATATAAATCAATTCTAGAAGTGCTATAAAAAAGTTTTTATATTTTAAAATTAATTTATAACTATTATTTGTAATATTTTAAAGTTATTTTTTTTATTATCTTTATTTACAAATATACAACTACGCATATTATGCGTAACAGGCATATGTAGTAATAGATTACACAATGACATCGATGTACATGAGCAAATAAAGTTATAAAAATATAAAATCTACTTTAAATCAATAACGCTACCATTTATATAAACTAATAAATCAGTTATTGACAATACAAAAAGGGAAAACTGATAAATATAATTTCCTTTTGAATAAAACAGGATAAGGTTGTTTTATACAATTGCTACTTGAAATACCATGAGACAGTTTATTTGCTTGCATAATAAACTAAGACATAATTGTTAAGTTATAGTGGGGAAAACCGAGAAGAGTGGAAGCGAACTTCGGACTCTCTAGTAATAGTTGGTGCAGGTCTGTGCCAGTCTCTACCGGAGCTTCCCCATAGTAGCAGGTCAGAAATTACTTCTCATCAAAATTGAAGGTAACATCTAATTATTTATTCATAGATAATTCAACTTGATATTATATTTCATCACTATTCTTTACATACACTTTAAGATGTATGTTATACCATATTTTACACACGATACCGGTATTAAATACTGAATGAAAGTTATTTCAAGGAAACAAAGGTGGAAGTTCCACCATTTTCAAACAGACGAAGTGTCAGTTCACATAGATTTTTAAGTTAGAACTTACAAAGGTAATATGAAATATATTTTCTTCACAATAGGTAATTAAACAAAGATGTTTACATTATGAAATTAAGAGTACATTAGATTTATGAGTCCAATTGTTTTATAATTTTACTAAGTTGTTGCAAAAACACTGATGAGACCAGTGAGGACCAGGTCTTGCTATCTTTTAATATCATTCTCCCTTCTCTACACTTTTTTGCAAGGCTTGTAAGCTTGCGATTTTTCGCTATTGATCTGGCCATAGATCATAGATGTTTTGGTATCATATGTATTGATCCCTCTATACACATTATTGTGTATATTGTGTGATGTCATTTAATTTGATAGAATAGCTTTACAGAAAGTAATTGCATTAAGTCCATGTATCTCCCATGCATATTTGATGCTACATTTTAACTAGTCACTAATTATAGATTCGTCTCTAACAATTATAATTTGAATCATTTTGTAAAAGAGGCCTACAATTTTATATTGTGAGTCCAACATTTATCAAGTAAGACTAAATATCGTTTTACTAGTATATATCTTTGAATTATAAGAATCCGTTGCACTTAGATGAATAACAAATTCTTAAAATGGATTTAAATAATGTAAGATGGTTATCTAGTGAATAAAACAAATACTAGATAATTATAAACAAACATTAAAAAAAATGATAATTTTAATTTTGTAGTTTAATGTTTCGTATATAACCTCTAAGCTCACCTCCGTCTTTCATTTCCATTTTCTATCTTGCTCCCACTCCCTCTTCCTCAAAAACCACCCTCTCATCTTCTCACTCTCGCACTTTAGTATATATTGTAATAAAACAAGTGTTAGAATTATTTACTGAAAGGTAGTTACAAGAAATAATGCAAAGAGAGTTACGTGTATTTTAAATTATACTTGTGTCATTATTCATGTGTGCGTATTGTTGCAGGTACAGACGAAAGGATACCTGTACACAGGTATGTGAGTTTATTGTTATAATAATATGATTGTGCAGTTATACCACAATGCCAACTTTGAATAAATATTTCTTGCATTTTTTATAATCTTATATACATACTCTTCGTTTAAGTTGAAATTACTATTAACAAGGGGTTCTAGCACGTGTGTAGACAAATATAACATAACCTCATGTCTCTTAACTTCTATACAGAATTTATGAATGCATATATATATATGTATTGTACAGAGGTAGTTATTTTACCATCATCATAGTGCAGATTGTCTGTGGTACCAAATATTTCTATTTGTATAATGTTGAAATTTTTATTAATGAACCACTTATTTTAGGTCAAATGTACCATCAATAAGGTATTATAGCACCCGTACAGACATAACGGGTTTTTGTTATACAGAATGTATAAATGCATATATCTCTATCTGTTTAGATTTATATATATATATATATATATATATATATATATGTGTGTGTGTGTGTGTGTGTGTGTGTGTGTGTGTGTGTGTGTGTGTGTGTCATATTACAATAATTTATCCTTATTTGAGATGAACTGCCTCATGTAACATAAATATTAAAGGTATAAAACGTGTTTAAGCGATGTCATACAATATAAATATATATATATATATATATTATATATATATATATATATATATATATTATTTGCATAATGAACTATATTTATAGTTCAATATAGAAAAGGAAACATAGAGAAATCAAAAGAACATACTTACAGTCTCTAATTTTTGGTGAACCGTCTTCAGGAGTGATAAGAGAGGGAAACCAAGTTGGAGAAACCAACGGTTGGAGAACGTCTCTGAACCAGTGCGCTTGGTTTCCCTCTCTTATCTCTCCTGAAGACGGTTCAAACCAAAAATTAGAGACTGTAAGTGTGTTATTTTGATTTCTCTATGTTTCTTTTTCTATATTGAACTATATTTGTCCGTTTTGGATCGTATTTCCAACGATAAAGTATATATATATATATATATATATATATAAAGATTTCACATAAACACGTGAAATAACAATCAATGATCAAACTGCATTAAGAAATGGGAAAACAAGACTAAGATCTTTCAAGTGTAACAAGCGGTCTTCGTCAGAGTCAAAAACCCAACTGTTTTTGACAGTTGGGTTTTTGACTCTGACGAAGACCGCTTGTTACGCTTGAAAGATCTTAGTCTTGTTTTCCCATTTCTTATTGTGGTTTGATCATTGATTATATATATATATATATATATATATATATATATATATATATATATATATATATATAATATGGTTTTTAATGTGTTATATTATTTTCATAAGTATTTAAACATATTAAATAATGACAATTTCATTAAAATTTATTGTTACAGTTTCATTATTATATTTAGCAAGCAGAATATAAATAAAATTATATTAAGAATTTTGAGTATTGAAAATTCATTTCATTACTTAATTAAAGAAATTCATTCTTCTTCATTGAGTTTTCTAAATAGTGCTAATACTCAATTAAAATGGGATTTAGGGAATAAGATGCAGTCATTTTGGACACCAATATATTGGATAAACAGAACTTTAAGACAACGATATAAAGCACATATTCATGATTTAATTAGAGAAGGAAAGAATGAATAAAAGAAATTTCCTAATTTTTAAAATAACAAAAAAATGTACTTCTTTCAATAAAAATATAAAAATTTTGACTTGTGATTGAATGTAAAACCTTTTGAGGAGACAAAAATCATTATGTTATTAATAGTTTGATATTTTTTTTCTCATAGTAAAGTAGAGTGTAGTCTACTCCAGATTTTTATTTCTGAATGTATGAATTTAGTTTATATATATTGGTGTACCAATACATTTGTAATGCCAGGAATCTCTGAATCCCTGTCAACATAGTACATCAGGATGATTACCATTGAATTATCGTGATTCAATACGTTATACTTTGAGGTATGTGCCTCAGATAATCATGCAAATACATGCATTTACAAGAACATGCATTTCATATTAGAGAAATGTTCTGCAAATAAATAGGGTTTTAAGAGTGGAAAGTAATATATACCACCTCCCCATATTCTTGAACATCTATATATAAATGATATTCAATTATCAATGAATATTCAGTTAAACCTGTCTGTATTACACTCAGTTGTATAAACATTGATAGTGTTTGCACTGTCATTAAGAATAGCTTACTTAACCTAAAGAAGATTCAGTTTAGTAACCTCCCATTCAGGCACGTTTTTGAAATATTTCTTTCATAATGGTGTTCTATATATATATATATAGCAGATTCAATAACATATCGACCGTTTGATAGAATAGGTGTGTTCTCTAATCGGGATTTGGTCAATTTTCTAGGATAAAAAATCAAACTCTCGGAGCCAACGTTTCGGTTTTATTCAAAACCTTTTTCATAAGCAGAAGTAAGAATTTGTTAACTAAGAAAGAGAAAAACTAACTTTTACTCTGAGGAAGACAGCTTGTGACGGTTGAAAGATCTTAGTCGTGTTTTCCCATTTCATATTGTGGTTTGATCATTGATCAAATTTCTCGTGTTTATGTGAAATCTTATTTTATATATGTATATATAAATATTGATAAAAGTATCGACCGAGGAATAGAAACAAAACTAAAGTTTATTGGGACTCGGTCAGTTCTTCAGGTTGAAATTAAACGCTCATTGCCAACGTTTCGGTTTTTATTTAAAACCTTTTTCATACACAGAAGTATACATTTTGAAACAGGAAAACTAAGTATTACATTACGAATTATTTTTCTTTGTGAAATAATTTGTAATGTAATACTTATTTTTTTTGTTCCAACATTTATACTTCTGCCTATGAAAAACGTTTTAAATAAAAACCGAAACGTTGGCAATGAGAGTTTAATTTGAACCTGAAGAACTGACCGATTCCCGATAAACTTTAGTTTTGTTTCTATTCCACGGTCGATACTTTTATTAATATTTATATAATTTGGGTTTATATATAAAGAAAAGCGGCAAAGAATATGAAAAAATCAGTAATTACACTACCGTGATAAATAAAATATGTGAATATGTTCTATGATCTTTTCTGATTCAGATTATTGTGGTGAATTATATTCTATATAGTCCGACCAAAAATCTTCTATCTAAATAGATAATATGTATAAACTTAACACACATATCATTCAAAAAGTAATTACTACTTACACTTTACACTATAGCTTCTCTAAGATAGAACAATAAAATAAAGTAAGAAAAATAAATGTGGTTCACTGAGCTTAACCGATCGCGACAGGGTGATAACTCTTACGTATCTGTTTCATTCAACATCTTTTTCCCCCATCATACTCTCTTTTAAAAACAATATTATATTCAAAATATGGATAAACATGATTAAATAGCTTTTTTAAATCACAATTAATTGTAAATATTAATTAGCACACTTTTAAGTCAAAAATAATTTTATTACATGTTTAAACTAACTAAAAAGGATTGACAAGGAAATATTTGATAAATGAAACTTATAATTGTTTTAGAGGTCTGTTCTGATTTTTCCTTGTACACTATAATCTTTTGGTGCATTGGAAATACTTAAACACTTCAATAACTGTTGTGTAATGCACATGCATTGAATTATATTGAAAATGCTAAGCTAGTACAAAGCAGAGGCTCTTGGCAGTCCTACAAGACCCGATTGACTGCCTCCTTGAGCACGATTCACTTCACAACCCCTCCCGTTTATTATTTAGTTTAACTCTTACCAACTCCCCAACAATTTATGGCTTAGTCGTAATATTTCAATATAATTACTTTATTCATCATGATATCTTAAATAAATTATTTTTTTTTTAAATAATTAAAACTTTTTAATTTTATTCCGAATTTATTTTAAAGAAAGAAAATACGTTGATACTTTCTAATCAGGATATTTTTTCCAAAATTACCAATATTAAAAGTTCTTGTTAAACAAATTGAGCTTGCATGCATGAAAATATTAAAGAGACCTATTTTTTACCTGTATCTCCAAATTTTGCTTAATGGGTTTAGTTAGCCTTGCTCTAGTAAATCACACACTGGTATTGCATTTTCATATCAAACATTATTTCTCTTAAGATCAAAGACGAGCTTTAATACCCACTCGAAAGACTACCACCATTCTCAACAACTTTGGACTAATTAAAAAAGTTTGACTTCATTCAAAGTTTCTTCTCCATTAATTATGAACTCAAAACTTTTTTTAAATAGTCAAGTTCGGTTTTATTTAATTCAGTTCTATAAGTTAAGAACAACAAGTGAATAAGTAGTGGAGATAACGACAATTATTTAATGTAAAATATTAAAGACTGTAGACATCATATGTGCTTTATTTCTAACAAATTCATATACGGGAAATAACCTAATAAAAAGCAACTAAATAAAAGTTATCATAACAACTAGGTTAATATAGCTGTTAAGGAAAAGCGTTTGTTTTCCAAACTAATTAAATTCATGCCATAACGAAATACATTTAGAATTGAGAAAGTCTAACACAAGAAATGTTTAAAAAATATAGTTTTTTTTTAGACCTAATCTGAATGTAACAGATGGAATAGAAAAATTTAATCTAACTTTTGATTAATCAACAAATTTAGAGGTTTATATTCAACTTTTCCGTGTGTAAACATAATATCAAACACGCTGTCAATCAATTGAACTCCATTTTTTTCATATTAATGAAAATTTCTATCGTGTAGAAATAATATCAAATACATAGAATAACTAATGATTTAGTTTCTGTTAATTGATCTGTATCCATTTTACCAGTCATAACAAACTTATAATTTGATCTATAATATCATGCATGCCATTATTATTTTTTAACTGATGGACTTAATGTCATCGGACTCGTACTAACCGATGCCTTATCTGTCCCATTGAGCATGCCTTTGTCGTTTCTAAATTCAACATCAGATTTCAGGTTCTTTAATGAACCTCATAATTCTCCTTAGAGAAGGAACTAAACCTAGTTGATCTAGCAACTTTGTATTTGATTCATTTTTTATCCATTTTGCAATTGCATCCTATAAAATGTGGGATACTTTGCAAAAGTGCTTCAGGCCAAATATGTGGTTGGCTCCATAGTTTTCAACTTGTACACTGCTTTATTTAATTTCATTTCCGTGTTTCCAGGTATCTAAATCAGATTTGATTTATTTTTACTGCTTTTATTATCATTGACTTTTAATCCGACAGTACACAGACAAGGAACCTTTTCTTGAAATTAAATCAAATCTGGTAATAATTTCTGACCACTTTGATATAACCTGTAAAATAGTGTATGAGAACCATTTTATTTGGTAACATATTGCCAAACTATTGTTATTTCCTTCTAAGTAATATTTGTAATATTTATATACTATTGATGCATTTTCATCTTATGCCAGTCTGAGTAGACAGCAAATTACCACTTTATGGAAATTCTAAAATTTATATTTTGTTCAATTTTAAAACTTAGTGGATAATTTTTATTCATATTTTTTCTGTTTTGAATATATATATATAAAGATTTCACATAAACACGTGAAATAACTATCAATGATCAAACAACAATAACCCAACAGTTGGGTTTTTGACTCTGACGAAGACCACTTTTAAGCGGTTGAAAGATCTTAGTCTTGTTTTCTCATTTCATATCATATAATATATATATATATATATATATATATATATCAGTTTTATTGGCACTGGTTCTAGTCTAAGGTTGGTGTTTGGACTCCGAGTACTCGGAGGGTCCTCGTAGTTTCAGTTTGTTGCCTGTTTATTGCCGTGTTATTCTTCATTATTTCTATTGCCTCGTGGATCTGTAGTCTATTGTAGTCATTTATCTGTTTGATGATTCTCGTCAATTTTTTTTTGAGGTCATTGACAAAATATGCGATTAATCATATTTCTTCATAATGCAGGTGGGTAAGTGGGCTAATTGGTTTCAGGAATAAAGTGAAAATATATTTTCACAACATGATTTACTTCATAATTATCATTAGCCAACACTTGAGACATGTTGAGCTTATTATACTATAATTTAGTGTCATTTGTATAATTTAATAATTATTCAATAATTATTGTCATTATATATAATTATTATATTAATTTAGAAAGGTTGACAAGCTAATGAAGAAACACGTGTCAGCTGATTACGGTCATATCACTGATAATAATATATGATATGCTAGATAATTTACTTAGCCAGTAGTGAGTCGGCTAATAGTTATTATAGCGATTTATCCCTGAAAGGATTAATTTAGTTTTTGACCTAGAATCATTCGTATTTTCATAATTCACTGTGTAAAATACAAGCGATTAGAAATTATCAGCAAAAGGGCAGTGAATACTGAAGCCACTGCAACTTAGAAATATCATTGATCAATGGTTTACTAAAGAATATAGGAAGAATCTCTTGGAATTTGAAGTTAGAAAATGTGAAGAGAAATATGAACTTTTATCTAACGAAATTTTGATGAATAAAAGAGAACTGGAAAACAACCTGGCCGTTTGAGCTCAGAAAGAAACTCTTCTTAATTTTATGACTATAGGAAATGTACTTTATTGTGTAGACAAAATAACGGTATCAGGTAAATTTGGTGTCATTTTCAATAATTTGTATACCAGGGAAGGACTGCTACCAAAATTTACAAATATATATATATATATATATATATATATATATATATATACAAAACTAAAGTTTATCGGGACTAGGTCAGTTCTTCAGGTTCAAATTAAACTTACCAATTTGAAATTAACAACTAAGTTTAATTTGAATCTGAAGAACTGACCGAGTCTCGGTAAACTATAGTTTTGTTTCTATTCCACTGTCAATACTTTTATCAATATATATATACTCTTCCATAAGAGTAAGTTATAATTATTGTTCCTATTATTTTTCTGCAGTTGCTTCAGATTTTTTTGCAAACTTCAGGTGTACTCCTTTTTTTGTAGCTTATACATTTCATCTTAGGTGTTAGGTTAACAACTAATTTTATTGTTAGATTAATCGCCGTATAACATTATACGATTTAATTAATAAATTAAAGAGTGTTAATATATCTGAAGATAAGATTTGTAAACGTTTTTCGTGTCAAGTTTGTTTGTACTAATATATTAAGGATGGATTCATTACCTTCTAAACTTCCTCTTAAGGCATACCACTAATCAATTCATTCATATCTAATGATTTGGAGCATTAAAATCAGTCATTAAATTTTATTTAGAATCAACGCCGAAAGCGTTTAATCTTTGGAATGGAATGTTATTCCTTCGGATATTGTTTTCAATAATGTTAGCGAGGGACCCAAATATGTAGCAGTCTGATTGCTCTTAATACGTGCTTATTAATGTAATATCGAACAGATCGAGTATGGACATTAAAAAAAACCCACTATTACCCATTAGGTATTTTATAACCAAATTATAATACCCTAGAAGCCATTGAGATCATATTCGATATGCAGTTTACTGTAGAGGAATTCTTGGTTTTCTCAGTGCATTAGGTGTCAGCGTATAAGTGATTGAAGCGCTAGAACAACACTTAGATTTTTAAAGATTCCTCTTATGATGTTCAAATAATATTTAACTTTGTATATATTAGCTGTAACAATATATCATATTAGCTGTTTCAATGATATCATATGAAACAGTAGTATCATTATTTCTGCTTATATTTGTTGTTATTTGAAACAGTAATAGCTGTTATTTCCAATTTAATGAATACATTTAATTACAGAAAGATCTAAAAAAAATACAGAGTTCTAAAAAAAATAAAAATTAATTTAAATAGATTTATAATTAAGAACAATTACTTCAATGAGAATTATGAAAATATGGGGAACGTTGGAGGTAAGTGAAAATGTATTGAAAGTGTCCATGAATTGGTAGTAAGCAGATAATGGTAAAGGGGAGAGGGAGCAAGTTACAGGGAGTTCACAGTCGGCTGGGCGTTCAGATAGTTGTTAGCTCAAAGGAGCCGTGGCTGCTTCCTAATTTAACGCTCCATTTGTGTTAATCTCACCCACTTGACAATTACCTTAGGACAAGAACCCCAGCTACATAACACTTGGCTAGTAGTAATTGATTTAGGTTTATGCATACTCTCACATTTGTGGATAAATAACCATTAGTTCTAAATCGATGCATCATTTCTTTTGGTATTCTATTTTACCTATCGGGTGTGACAAGAAATAATTACTATTGTCAATATAGCTATATGATTTCATGAAACAGATTTATTTCCGAAAATAGAACGTTAAACTGTTCTAAAGTTAAATACATGAAAATATATATGTATTAGTAAGGGAAAAACAATCATATATCGTATAATGCTGTTGGAGTTTTTATGCATGAATTTACATGTACATTTTTTAATAAAACCACATTATAGTTATGGTAAATACTACTGATTACAGTTTCAAGATTGAGTTATTTCTTCAAAGGAAGTAGACACGCAACAAAACCTGGATCAACAGTATTTTGTACAGTTTTCTCCAATAATAGTACAGTTATCTAAAACACAATTACATGATATTTTAGTAAACATCATGTTACCTTGTGAATCGGTGTCGTAGCTGCCCGACCTACATTATAGGTGTTGTGCATCTTCATATGGGACTCACTTAGCTACCACACCGATTCAAAAAGTATGACGGATTTTTATAATAAGATGTCCTCTAAGGTATTCTCAATACATTTAATTTCCACGTTTCTACTTTATAATTATTATGGTACTAATTGATTATTTGATAAACATAACTTTTCTAACTTTTTTAAGTCAAAATAATTTTTTTTATAACTAATTTGATATTATTTCCTGTAATTTTTAATTCAATTGTCATCAATCTAATTTGCATTAGTTTTGGTTACACATTTTATTGATTGTTCTCAATGTTTGAGAAACTATCACATAGTATGTGATTGCAGGGATAGAGAATGGCTGACTTCATTGTAGTTGTAGTGCTAAACTTATACTACTCAATATAGTCCCAAGATTGAGTCATTCACGTTCTTCTTCATAGGAAGTAGACACGCAACATGACCTATAGCTACAGTATTTTGTTCAGTTATCTCTAAATTTTCATTAATATACTGTTTCAAAATTAGTTGCAGACAGTAACATACTACTGGCAAAATAAATAATTTGAACTCAGCTACAAATAATTCAAACCAATGGCAGAAGCCTAGAAGATATATCGGTTCAAGATCAATGGGCTCCACAGAACGAAGACATCTAAGTAAGTAATTTATTGACACCTCGTATAATTTTCAATAATCAGAATTCTAGTTTTAATATTTATCAGTAATATAAATTATACTACTAAAAATAAAGCAAAAAGTTTACCCTGTTGGAATACTTTAATAGTACAAGTATACTCTTCATAATTGTCTATGCCCTCACATGGTTATAGTGGGTTTATTTTTTCATAAAATATCTACCGTTATTCTTTAACTTCATGAAAATGAATTGACAGAAAAATAAAGATTTCATTTCTTCCAGACATGAGTTTATTACTTTTATCTCACTGTAAGTAAATTATAGACATAATTAGGATGATAACTGTTTATAAGATTTTGAAGGATTTACGGATTTGGTCTCCCGAATTCGTGTTGATATTTTTAGTACGTTGTCGGGTGTTTGAGGATAGGTATCTCGAATCACACATCGAATATCATTACTTTAATCAAATCTCAAACTTCTTTGCAAGCGATTTATTATAAATAATTTTTTTTAAATCATAATAACTATAATTCTTATGTAGAATGATTCATATTTTAAAATATGAATTACAAATAAATACAAAGTAATTCATACAACTAAAAATAAAATTAAGTATGCTCATTTTAAAATAAAAAAAAATGGTAATTCACAAAACTTGCAGTAATTAATAATACCTTTATTAAATTATAAAAAAAACCAAAGATTTGATCCTCACACACAAACTCTCTCTCTCACTCTCCTTCTTTCTTCCTCTCTCTTATTAAAGACAGAGAGTAATACAATCAGTAAACGAATAAGATGCTTCTTTCCATTTCTCGACCATTTTAGTGCTCGTTATCAAGATCTGACTGATTGGAGAAGCAAAGGAGACTAAATTCTAGCGTTGAAAGTCAAAACGAAACGGAAGAAGAAACGCATTAAATTAAAAAGAAACATTGCTAATATTGAAGAGTCTTCTGAATTACAAGCAGAGGAATATGAGGTTAAAGATAGAATTGATAGACAATGATGAAGATAAGATAAGGTAAAGATAAGATAAGATAAGATCTTTTAAAAGTTTTCCCAATTTTTTTGAGCCAAATAGTGATGAAAGGTAATGAGTACATAGGGTCTTTTTTGCTGTTTGTAAAAAAATTATTTGAGTAGGTACGATTTCTCTTTGATTAAAGTTAGTAATAACCAGACTCGATGAACTTGTGTGAGAGTTTTCAATGTACTTTCACGTTTACTAAAGCTAATATAGAGACAGTGGAGACAGATTGAAAGAGATTGAATAATTTATCTTCTTTACTGGATGGGTAAAAACATCATAGGAAAGATATTGTTATCTGTTGTAAGATTCGACGTGAACTGATGTAGAAAACACATTATTTTGAATATTTATGTCGATTTGTAGGAAGCTATTAATGGTGTGTGAGTTATGATAAGTGAAAGAATAACAGTGAGAAACATATTAAAATTTAGAGAATTAATAGTTGATTTTAAAAAAGATTCCCTGTGTTGCTGATTGAAAAAAATATTGCGTGAATATAGTGGAGGTAGATACGAGAGAGGAGTGAACTAATATATCATCTTCAAATTAGCATAATGAAAAAAGATGTCATTTTTGTTTTCATCACCGTTCCTGGGACTTAATGTTATAACAGGTACCTATACAAAACAGAATTCCTGTTATATCAAATATAAATTATATCAGAATAAAGTTTGTAAGGCAAACAGTATAATCTCCTGAACAGAAATTATGTAAGGACATGCAGTCCTTAACAACTTTTAAAGCCTCTCTTCGTCAATGACGGTGTACAAAGATATCACATTCTTATTAACCTAATAAGATAAAATTTGAGAGCACTAGGTTACTGAGAATGCTCATTAAAAGGAATGAATCTTCACAGAATAACGGTTTTAATTTAACAATAAACTGTGAGAAGAAGATGGATTATGCGTAAATCCTCTTCATGAAAGAACCGTTGCTTAAACCTATAGTGCAACGGGCATTTGAAAAGGTCATTAATTAAAAAGTAAATAGAAGGAAGGACAATGGGATTCAGGAGGAATAAAAAGAGCTACGTATTCGGGTGTGAGACTTCAACAGAGGGAAGAACTGTTAATAAGGATAGAAATGCAAGAAGAAGTTGGAAGTGGCATCACAATCTAAAAACTGGCAGAACCATCGTTGTTCATGTTATATCATCACTTATTTTCTTATTATTCAGTAAATTGCTCAATAGAGTCCCGTATTTTTTTCTTACATTCTGACAGTTTTACGGAACTTGGACTTAACATTTATTTCTCTCAGTGTAATATTATTCCTTAAACAAACTCTCTAACTATGAGAAATAATACCTTTTTAGATACGAGTATTATTAGAGGGATTAAAGTCACATGAGAATTACATAAAACTGAGGGGCCAGGTTAGCTCAGTGGTTAACGTACTCGCCTCTTAACTGCTAGGACCTGGGCTCGATCTCTACCTGTATTTTCAGTATTTATTCATGTGGGAGGTGAATAAATCTGAACACGTCGTCTCTCGGAGAAGGACGTTAAACCGTCGGTCCCGAGCCTGTACGATGTCAGGTACTCATTAAAGATCCCTACTCTAAATACACTTGAGTTAGGCAAAATTTAGGACCACCACTGTAGAATCAATCTCTTCATTGTGTGGTATCACAAAGGGCCAATGCTCGGCTTACGTGTGTTCGCTTGTGGGACTACCACTGCAACCTAACCTAACCTACATAAAACTGACTGAATTATATACAGAAGAGAAAGGAAATATACTTAATCACGTAGTAAATGAAGAATAGAAAAATTGTGTGTTTATGCTAAGACAGATAACGGATTGAAAATTAGAACAATTAGCGTATAAGGAATCTTCATTGAGAGAAATAAAAAAGAATAGACATATTAATCAGCAGCCCGAAGACTCTCATTAATCTTAAATAAATAAGGTTACTAGGCCAGTAAAATCTTAATAACATGGCTCAGATTAAAAAGCTTGGATTATAGTAGTTGGTGAGAATAATAAAGTATAATGTCGGTGGTAATCATAGAATTGCATAAGTACGACGAAGACTCTACCTTAAAAGGCACTATCAAAATACTATGCTCTTTCCCACATTGAGCATAAACTTTTCACCAACTATCAACTTCAGAGCTCACTTATCTCTTAACAAAATACTTTTCTGCACATCACAAAACATCACGTTGCTCTGTTTTATTCCTGTTTCCTAACATTCATAAACATTTTATGAATCCTAAAATATCCTCCAGAAAAACCAATTGTGTCTAATAATGGTGGTGCCAAGAAACGTGTTACACTTTTTTTTCACTCAGTATCACTTTTTACTTCAGCCTTTTTACTGAATATTCCCCTTAAATTAAGGACATAACCATAGGTGCTAAAATAGCTTCATCTTTTGTTAATATTTTATTTTGTAAAGTACAGAAATGCTTTGTATCTACGTATTTTATTGTACCTCTCTTTATACTCATTTTCTTCACATTATATGTGGACCACATCACTTGGCTTTCGAATGAATAACCCCAAGTCGTCCATTGGTCAGCACAGTATTTTCACTGTATCAAGCTATTCATGTTCGCTCCCATGGTTTGTCTCTCTTTTAATTAACATTTGAAGGCTCAAATTGTTTGACTGCTTCACAGTAAAAATACTTATGTAAATAACATATTTATTATTGAAAACAACTCCAAACATAGCTGGTACCTGTTTCTTAATAAGCTTTTAAATTTTCTAAAATGACACTCTCATTACCTTGTCTAGACAATGAAGTATATCTCCTATAGTCGACATGTTCAAAATACTCACCATTCATCTTCAAGGTATTAATAACTTCTTGGGTGAATTTTTCTGGGTTATAAAAGCAAAGTGAAAACATTGGGGGTTGTTTCTCTTAAGTTCAATATAAACCGGTCGTTACTACTGTGGGGTCAGTGGCCTCGCTTGTTAGTAACAGCTTGTCAGTTAGTGATAATTATAGTCAAGGACAACTATAGGAAATATATTTACTGTTTGGACGAAGTAACGTGAGTGTTGTTTAAGAAAATTGAGAAGCTTGTTAAGAAACAGATATAAACTCTTTTTAGAGTTCTTTTCAATAACTCTAAATGTATATCTATGTACAATTTATATATATCTTAAGGAAGGATTGCTCAAAAAAATAAATTAAAATATACATATATATGTTTGATTCAATGAATTATTAATGTTTGTTGGAATCCATTGCTTGGTTGGTTTTCTTAATTTGCTCATCACAGTTTTCCATCTTGTAGAGACCATGTCAACTAATTCACCAAATGATATATTTAAATGCCCATCCTTTGAATTTTGTAAAATTGTTATTAATACTAAAACCAAATACCAACATGCATCTGTCATCAATGATCTGCCATCAAGTTGTACACTTGGGAATTTGTTCATTGAGGTAAGTAGAAGAATGAACAAATTCCCAAGTGTACAACTTTTCTTAATTTATTTATATTAAAAAAAAAGTTCTATATTCTACGTATTCCTATATTTGTTTACATTTCGTTATAGTTCTCTGTGTTATATTTTCAATATGTTTCCTACACTTAGTCCTAGAGCAAATGTAAAGGCTCAACCTAACAATGAAATGTACCTGTCTTCTAATATGAAACAGATGTACCCCATACCCTCACCCACGTCCATCCTATCCCACTCAGTTGACAGACACTCACCCTTAGGTTCGTATTCTCTTCCTTATTACATTTTATTTTTATTTTGTACTATATTTACTGTATACTATAGATAACTCTCTGGTGTCACTGTATTTTTTAGTTAATGCCTGAGGAAGAACACTACGTGTTAAGAACGCGTAGTTTATACCATTAAGTTTTTATATGTGGAAACCATTTCATTAGCTTTTTACCTTACAGTGAGTAAATACCACATAGTAAGTGATTGCACTACGTTACAATAATTAAATGTTTAATTATAATACTATAATTAAAATATTATAAATACTTGTAACTCATTAAATAATTCGTCATAACTGTTTCAATCATGAAACAATTTAGAGTTGAAATTTTATTTACATATTAGTACTACCTTATATATGTTCTAGACAGTTGAAATTAGTGGGCATATTAAAATTTAATTATTAATCAAGAATAAGTGGTTTAAACATTGCAAAATAGGATTTCTATAAATTATTAGAAGTTCATTCATATTTTTATGCAGCTATTCAAGTCATACTAGAGATGTTCTTTAAATTTTGTATTATAATTTTTAGTGATTCATATTTAAATCGCTACTTGCTTGAATAGGGCTGAAGAGAACGTGGATGGATTAGTGCTTGCATGTCTAAGGCACGTTCACAATTCCCATTGGGCTTTACTGCTCCATCAAGGTTCACTAGATGCAAATTGCTAAATGGTGATTAATCATTTTAACACTTAAACTAAGTCCTTCTGGTGTTAATGAACCAGATTTATGTTTTCTTAAATACAACAATATTTTGTACAATTGAAATGACATTAAATATTAATATTTAAATAAATTGTAATGTTGTCTTATATCATTGGAATCATTTTATACTTTTTTCTATTCAAAATATTTTATTAAGTACATTAATATTTTGTTCAGATAGGTGTAGATAATCTAAAACAGGACAGAGACATCAAATATGAGACAGATATTATGCTGCTTTCTAGTAAGATGAGTAAAATAAGAAATTTGTGTTATTTTATTTGGTGTAGGTTGGAAAAACGGCGATGATTTAATTCACTCTGACTCTGACAGCCTCAAACTTAGTTCACAGTTAAGTATTCCAGTAAAGAAATCTCCGCTTTTACAGGAACAAATTTAGGACATTAGTACCTCCAATTTTCATAAATAAGTTTACCTTGATTTAATCTTTCTGTTAAGGGTAAAATATCACTCTGACATAACTTTATTTTGATCTCCTATTCGACAACATTGTGGTATTAGTAAACTCAAGTCTAATTTGTTGCTCATGCCACAACATGCCTAAACATGCCACAAGTTAGCAAATGATCAGCACAATATTACGAAAAGTAGGCTCTCTGAAATTTTTTTGGTGTGTAGCAGATACGATATGGGTTAATATCGGAGTAGAAACAGAGCTAACCGTATAATAATTTCAGGTAATTTATGGGGAAAGAACATGAGTATAATATCAATGAGTCTGATATATTTATTTGTACTAAAAATCAGTGAAAAAACGGGTACACTGAGCCGGAATTTGAACTTCTTAAGCCAAACTTGTTTCAATGTTAAATAAGAATACTTATTAAAAAAAATATAAGACACAAGATTCAATTCAAAGTACATTGAAAACTAATTTATAAGTATTACTGATTACATTGTTGATTAGTATCACACACGTTTTCTGAACGATCGTTTGCAGTTCAATATATAAAGTTAAACCAACAACTTCTATTTACATATTTATTATAAATTTATTTATAGTAACTTATTGTAAGATTAAAAAGTTATGAATGCGAAAGCAATTTAAATAAATTATATATTATGAGTTTCTCATATGCATACTTTTAACAAAAGTTAAAGGACTATTATTAGAATATACCATACATATCAGTTTCAAATAAATTGAAACTGATACTAGTTCTGTCTGAACAGACAGACATTATTTTTATGTGTTATTATAAAGACATTGCAGAACAAGTTATAAGTTTTAAACAGAAAACAAAATTTAAAAAAATCATGGTACATATTGCAGTTACATGTTATCTATGGAAATATTTATTTGAAGTTTTTATTAAATTGTTGATGAGACTATACAAACATATAACTAAGAATTGGTTTACTATTTTACTTTGAAACGTAAGATTAAAACCTTAAAGAAGTAATGTTTAAGTAGTAGAACAATTTCGATACTGATTAGTAAAATCAGTTTTTCCCAGGTTCTTTGAAATATTTGTTGACGAAAGTTCAACGGATATTACTGTTTCAATAGTGATTATGTTTGTGGGAAGGCACAATTTGGTCATGGGCAATCGATTGTATCTGATCATTAAACGACTCACCATGGTATTTAGCAGGTCATGTTGTCGTGGTACTAGTCAAAATAGCAATTAGTGCTTGAGTGGAGCCAACAGTCAACGGCCAACTCCGTATTTAATTTAGTTAATACTACATACATTCTTTTCTTCACATAGACACGAACAAACGTTGATGATGGTTAACAAAAAATTAGCGAATTATTTACTGTTTATCTACAGTTTACCCTGAAACATATATATGATATGTATATACACATTTATCAATCAATGTTCATACCATAATAAGAACTGGGGAAATAGAACTAGGATCTTTCAACGATAACAAGCGGTCTTCGTCTGAGTCAAAACCCAACTAAAACACAAGATGTAGAAACACAATGGAAGACCAGAATGGGAGGGAAGAGAGGTATTTTAAAGGGTGTAAACTGTAGGAAGGAACAAAGGTCCAGGCAGGGACGTTTAGGGAAACAAAGTAGTACAGTAAGAAAAAGTAAAAAATTATCCACTAGCTGTCAACCCTCTTAGAAGAGGCTACTGCCCTCGTTAGGACTGAGTCAAGTTTGAACAAACCGCTACTAATGTTTATAATATTTGATCTATTAAATTTAATCAGACAGGATTCGATAATATTTCTTAACGATACAGATTTTTCATAGGTAATAAATTTAGCTTGTGTCCAATCAATATGATAATTTTCATTATTTATATGCCAGAATAGGGCACTACTTTTTTCTATCCTTCAAATAGTTTAAATTTGTCAAAAATTATAAAATCAAACATATCTTATGGTACCCTACTAAACAAAAATATATTAAGAAAATATATCTCTTTTAGATGAATCGTTTAATAGAACAGTCAAAAAATTGCTGTTTATCATTGTTGATAATTATGTAATTGTTATACCATTTGATAATATTTACTGAACCGTTATTTTATTTGAATCTCGTTTAAACATATGAGAAACAAAATAAATAAATCCCTATCAACAAGGGATTGTTGATAATATTATCCAAGAAGTTCTTTTAAACCGTATTTTGGAGGTAGTTTAATTAACAAAGTTTTCCTCGTTTAATTTTCGAGTTGTCAAATTATTCTAAAATTCCTTTCACATTCTTGCAAAATAACATAAAACCACTAACATGAAATATTTTTATGAATTCCTGTTTTACATTACTTACATAATAATATGTTGCTCTAGAAAACTTATAAAATATTCTTTTTTTACACAGCTGTCGATAAAGAGAAATAATTGAATGAAATAAAAATTCCTCCTGTCATAATACTAAAGACAACATATTTTGCGCCTTAATAAAATTATCTTAGCGGCAGAAAAAGATTTGATCTAAGTTCATTAAGAGAGTTTAGTTGTTATGTTATAGACAAAGTGTCTAGAATATAGGTGATATAAACTGCAACCTGTTATTAATTGGTAATTGAATTACATCTAGTAACAAACGTATACTGGAGTTGAGGACAAGCCTATTATATTCATTATTGTAATTGGCGTTTTAGGAAAAATATAAAATATTGACTTATGATTGAATCTGAAATGGTAAACATGATACTGGCAAATGATATTAAATATAAATAACCTCCTTGCATCAGTATGAACAATTCCTACATATGGTTTTGACTAAATTGCTTCCAAAAAAAAGGTATTGTATTACATTTAGTAAAATCAGAATATATTTGTTAACAGTTAAACTACTGTAGCTAAAATATTGACAAGTTTTAATTTTAATCACAATTAAAATAATAATTTTGTATAATTAAAAAATTATGAAGATATAGATCAAAACTGTATAATTGTAGACTATTATAAAACTCAACATTACCTCAGAAACAGGAAACCTAGCATCTAATAATCCTTATATGTCTTATTTGTTAGATTTTGTTTATAATAAATGTCAGAGATTAAAGTGAACAACAATATTTATTACTTTTTAAAAATTTATAAAATATTTTTGAAGTTTCAGGATTAAAAAGGGGAAGAACAGTAGTCTTCATAGAAAAAAAGATATCATCAAACGTCGTTTTATCAAACACTCCTAGTGTTCATCGTCAGGCTACAGTTACAAAATAAAATATTAATAAAAATTTGAAATTGAATACAGAAAAACAATGAAAATATAAACTAAATAAGTTACATACCTACATCAGTAAGGTGATGTTGAGTGTTGAGTCACAAGACACTAAGGGAAACAGAGTAGTGTGGAAAGGGAGACGGAATATTGCATGTAATGATGTTATTATAAGTAAATATCAACTAAAAAATCGAATCATTAAACCACAATCCTCTCAACTATATTAATATTTTTAAAAATTAAGGGCATCTAGGGATTTGTTCATTTGAACCAAAGGGAGAATTAAAATGTATGAATTCGTTAATTTGTTAAGGGGTCTCAATCTCATGAAATTCACGACTAAAGTTTATATTAGTTTATTTTATTTATTATTTTTTATTTTAATATTTTATTTATTTATTTTATTATTTTTATATTATTAGTTTATTTTGGTTTAAGTATGAACGTTCATAGTTAAACCAAACTAATTTTCCGAGGTTAAATATATCGCAATATGTGAGAGGAATAATAATAATTATTATTAATTCTATGTGTCAATTCTTTGAACTGTTCTCGTATTTTTCGGTGTTCAATTTCTAATTTTAATTCTTACTTTATATTTTAGGTGTAACCTGACGATGAACACTAACTGTTTTGAAACACGTCAACATTTGATAAAATCTTTTTTGTATGTAAATTTAGTGTTTCCTCCCCTTTCTAATAATGAGTAAATATCACACAATGAATGCTTGAATATCTTGAGATTTCAAAGTTTCTTTCAACAGTTAATATACTATATAAGAAGTGATAATATTTGAAAGTATTCGAGCTCTTTAAGGAGACTGCATGAGTTTTCCGACAGTTACAATAAATCCTCCATTGCTTTATCTAGTGGTTCGTTAAACAATTAGAATTATGTACAGATCGTCATACTTTATGATATAAATATTTTAAGACAAATAATCGCTGTAGGTGTTATATTTTCTGTACCAATACTTTAACAGGATGAATTTTCTTTTCACAGCATGTGCATGATAATTTCATTAATTGATTACTAAATATTTGATTACTACAATTTTGAAGAGAAACTATTCTCAATTTTTTACGGATTTACAATTTTGAGCTCCCTTAACACATTATCAAGATGCCTTTCTTCCTGTACGCAGCCAGTTGGTTGTCTATTAAATATATTTTAACCACTCCACAAATCGTACTATTTGAGAAAGCATGCTGATATCGCCTTGGTGCGCCCTGGAAAATAGCCAGGCGCGCTCCAAGATAACTGACGATTAAATGTATACAACAGATATATATTTTAAAAATTTGCATCTTTTTAATTTATTTTAGAATCACTAATGGTTTTCATGTCTGAGTCAAGTCTACGCCACTTAATATTTAAACTGGAAAGTAATTTTTTTAATTTTTAAGCGGCAATGGACGATACTTTCTCTTTATCTTCCTTGGGGATTTAAATCATTTGTTACTGATCTCTGTTTCTCTTTTAAAAAACTTTTCCGTTTAATTACCTATCATTTTCCTATTTTAGAATTTTGGGACTAAATTTTCTATATTAAAATCGGTAGTAAGCCCCAATGATTTGGTTGTCTCATAGGTACGCCCTGAAGGAAAAAAGTTTGAGAGACACTGGTTTATACCTAGTAATTATCCCTTTCAATTCAAACGGTTGCAATTTTCCGCCAGCGTCTGTTTCGCAATGACGGTAAATAAGTCGCAAGGGCAAAGTCTGTCTACGGCAGGAATTGAAGTGAGTGAGACCAAGTGTTTCTCACATGTTCAACCGTATGTTGTTTGCTCAAGAGTCAGAGGTTCCATCTCTCTGTTCTTCCATGCACCTGAAGGACAGACAGCTAATGTGGTGTTTACAGAGGCACTTACTTAACACTGTGCTAACAAATATATTTTTTTCCTATTCTATAATTTGTCTAATATTTTGGAATACCACGTATCATCTCTGAATTTTTGTAAAATATCCGTCCAAGACGGGCACGTCTGCTAGTATTACATAAAAAGGGACACATATTAATTTTCACCTGTAGTCAACCTGTCAGACTGTTCTAGAACATTTTCCTTGTTTGCTATAATAAAAAAAACGGGTATGGCCACATTAAAAAAATGAAGTCATTAAATTGGCTGTGAGGTAGATAGCAAGTGTAGTAATCACCACAGATTCTGGTAACTACCTCACAATAGTAGCATGAAAAAAATGTAAAAATTACATTGAATATCAACGAATTTCATGATATATCTTACAGTAAAATTGAATATTTGTAGTCCAGTTCAAATTTTTAAAATGTTAAATAGGTTTATTTATTTCTATAACTAGTAGTAGATTCTACCATCAAGAAACTCATAGTTCATATAATATCCATGAAAGTTTTGAAAGCGCAAAGAAACTCTTGACAAGAAAGTATTATCTAATTCTTTTCTCTTTCCATTTCAAACGCTGTTTGAATAGAAGCAGAAGTTGTATAAGTGTTTTCTCTTCTTAAGTAGGGGCAAATTTCATTACTTTTGACCTTAAATCTGGCAATTGTTTTTACTGCAGTAAACTCCTGTCTTTTCTATTGCCAATTACGTATTATTAATGTCTTGCAATATTTTTTACAAACTACGAAAGTATATTCATTAAAGAAGTAGAGTTTTCTGATATTTATTTTATTTTAATTTTTTTGGTATCCATTGTAAATGTATAAGCCTTTCTTCTTATGCATTTCCTCTCCATTATAAGAATTTTATTCTTTTAATGTGGTTTTTAAAATGTATATACTAATCTATATAGATAAATACTTCGTTCAAATGATGAGAACTTTAATGTGTAGTCGTACTAGATGGCTAATATTTAAAAAAAACTCAATGTTTCAAAACACACAGAAAATTTTTGAAATTAAATAAAGAAATATACAGTAGCTTTGCATTATCCAGTAAATTTAAATTAGTAATAAATCTTTCTTTTTAATAAGAAAACAATGTTTATATTTTTTGTTATGGCTAACTCTAAATTATTAATACTTATTTATGAGTTGAAGTATGTGTCCCATTAGGGCTTATTCAAAGAGTTTAAACTTAGACTACTGGTTACTTTGCTTACAAGTATGCATATAGAATATTACATGCATTAATTATACATTTTATACATTATCAATTTTACATTATTCTAATACAATTTTTTTGTGAAA
The DNA here is from genome assembly GCA_026182355.1 of Hermatobates lingyangjiaoensis. Taxonomy (NCBI): domain Eukaryota; kingdom Metazoa; phylum Arthropoda; class Insecta; order Hemiptera; family Hermatobatidae; genus Hermatobates; species Hermatobates lingyangjiaoensis. The sequence continues at coordinate 575,752 of JAPFBL010001618.1, forward strand.
TAAACATTTTATCCTGTTCATTCAATGTGTTAGAATAATGATAATAATAATAATAATGTAAACTTTTCTTAGATAATATATACATGAAATGTCTTTTAATTAAAATATTTTTAAAGTTCAAACTGTACCAAAATTTAACAAATTCTAGATAAATTGTTTTGTGATTAATGAGGAAGGCTTAATAGGCCACTCCTCTCTACAAAGTAAAACTTTTCGAATGAGAGCCAGTGTTTGTGGTTCCATTAGACAGCACTCACACCAAGCGTCTAGGAGATTGGGGTGTATCCGTCTTACATGAACGTGATGGTTAGCAGCTGGTTTTAACTTGTTCAAATATTCTTTGAATGGCCCATGTCCAGTCATATATTGGGATTGTTTATGGTTTGTTTCAAAGTGACGCATTATTAATAGTCTACATAGTGAGACGCAAGACTAGTTTTTCATTCGCTAGTGTGACTGGTAAGATGTGTTTGCACAAAATTTATGTTGTGTGTATATATATGTGTGTGTGTGTATGTGTGTGTTGTGTGTAATTAAATGTGAAAACTTGGTTGGTGTATAAAATATGAAAGTCAATCAGGAGGCTCTGTAAGTATATCAGTTAATTTTAGAAAATGAGGAACCTTAAGATTTTTAGAAACATTCTACTCTGAGCTATGTACACCATTATACTGTATTTATTGACTAAGTCGATCAAAAAATATGAAGCTATTGATAATGTAATCTAATCAAACAAAATTTTAAGCCCAAGAAACTGAGTTATACTTCACCATAATTGCAAAAGCTTGTGTTAAGTTAAACTATACTTAAGTTCATTGTAGGGTAAAAATCTAATGAAATGGTCTCCACATATAAAAATTTTAATGATATAAACAACGCGTTTCAAACACGTAGTGTTCTTCCTCAGGCATTAACTAAAAAATACAATGACACCAGAGAGTTATCTGTAGTACAAAGTAAATAAGTACAAAAATTAATATAAAATAAAATAAGGCAGAAATAACGAACCTAAGGATGAGTGCCTCTGAATAAGACTGACTGGTAATGGAATGGACATGGGTGGGGGTATAGGGTACATCTGTTTCTTATTAGAAGGCAGGTACATTTTTCTTTTCTCTCTTAAAAGTTAGGCTTAAGTTACTGATTAACTGTTATTACAATTACAGTTATCTTAATAACTGATTGCACTACATTAGAATACTTAAGTTCATACTGGTAACAATTATTCATAGATACCCACTACCTATAGCAACCATTACCTATATTTATTCACCTATGAATATTATTCGTGGGTAAAAAATATTCATTGGTAAACTTTCATCACACTATGATTATTTTTCTAGGGTTCAAAATAAATTAAAAGTGGAATTTTGTCAGCAGCACTGTGAGAGAGACTTAAATATTTATGTCGATGTATAGAGCTATATAAAAAGAGAGAGTGGTCGAGAGAGAGAGAGAGAATATAGGTAGATAGAGTGATTTATAGATAGACAGACATATAGCTAGATTGAGACGTAGATATAGACAGAGTAATGGAGTGATAGAGTTTCCGAGAGAGACACCGTAAGCGTGGCGGAACAAAGTATTATTGAAAGTTAGAAACTATTTTATTCCCATAGGTCCACATTATTCATAAATACAGGAAATAGTGCTAATGGTCACACCCAGCATGATAATGCCAGTGATAACCCACATTACAAGGAGTGAATTATTATAATGATATTAATATTTATTAATTATAATTTTTCAGTATAAACTTGAATTGTTCAACAAGATACTGTTATAGAGAATTGACGATTCTACTATATGCATCTCTCGACATCAGGAGTGATATTTAGAGATATTTAACGTTAACTCTCTATTGATCAGAATGTGAAGTGCAGTCATGACATGACCCTAGATTTATTGGGGGGGGGCTCGTAGAGAACGTAAAGCAATCGGCTTTAAGCCTATATCCTGTCAGGTACTCATTTATAATGACTCCTCTGACAAACTTCAGTGAGATAAAGTTTACAGCTCCTGTTATAGGAAAACAACCTGTTGTATTGCCTCTTATAACTAAAGTGTCAATTTGTAAATGAGCACTAGAGGGAGTTATAGCGCTGAAGGCAAAAGTTAACAGCCATGACTGTTTTAAGAAAACAAATTACAATCGATAAATCCAAATAACTACATTTCCCTTTCCTTTCACTTGATGCTATTGGTTGCTTTAGAAAATATAATTAAACTTACTATTGCAATATACTTAACATTTGAAAAAAAAGTAGTGATTTGAAAAATGTTTGATGTGTCAATACATAAAATGTACCCACTTCATGTCACAAGTGTTGAAGTTTACCCAGAAATTAGGTGATTACATCACGCAAGAATATTTTCAAAACATTTTTTAATTGATAGACGAATGTTACTTTAACGAAACAGGTGAAATGTGTTCAAACTTGTATTCATTAATACCCGAAGAGCAACTAATTTCTTAACACTCTCACATTTATTAATTAAAAATCATATATCAATCGTATGTTATTCTACAAAATAAATTTCTTAGATATACCACGGTATTATTTTGTAATAAAATTAAAAAAATTAAATGATACTAAACTAATTAAATGATATTATATATTATTAACATCACATTAAAAATGTTGTCAATAAAAAGTAATTCCAATTGGCATATTGAGTTATGTGAATAAAAGGACAATATGTTTCGATATGACACTTGTAATAAAAACAGAGAGTAAAGATGAGATTTATTAAATCCATTGTCACATGATATAAAATCTCTTAATAACTCCTTGGAAGAGATTAAACAATTTTCAGGAAAGATTACCTCTCAAGTTAATAACGTTCAGGTTAACCAACTCTGCTGTCCCCAACATCTTAACAATTGATCCTACGGCCTTTGCCAAAAATATGTCATGGCACATTTAATCACAAATTAACTCTTTTTACTATATTTCTTGATACCTGATATATATCGAATAACGGTGGAGGAAATATATTTCAATTCAAATAACAATACTTTGCATTAATACTCCTTCTTATTTACTTTCTATATACATTACAAACAAATACAAGTATTTTTTTAAGATCAAAATGTTCATATCAATTTTTTAACTCAAATACAGGTTTTAGTTGGTCCCTGAATTTGCTAAAATAACTTCCACAAAATTCTTTGTCTGTGCGTGTGTTTGTGTATGTGCATATGTGTCAATGTCATCAAAATATCTCATAAATCAAGCGATTATTGTCATAAAATGTCATATATAAAGTTACTTTCAGTCTTAAGATAAAACAGATTACTGGATATTGCACTTTTAGGAAACAGGTTATCTGCAGAAAATTCAGTTTTCTACAATATGATAGAAATCAGTCTTTAGTTGGCATCAGTTTTTCATACAATCCAATGAATTCAGAAGTTATCATTCCATCCTAAAATTAAAAACCTGTTTTTAAATAAGGATAAATAAACATTTTAAAATTTAATTTATTAATTTAATTAAAGCCCTAATTAAGTTGTTATGTATATTGTAGAAAAATTAGTAAATTATAGGTAATAAATATTTTATCTGAACTGATTAAACTGATAAGCAAATATCAAATAGATCAACTTTGCTAAAAAATAAGTAGACTACGTAGGCTGTCCCTTCGTAGCTATAATCCTGGTTAAAAATCAGGAAAACTTTCTCATTTGTTTTAACCTGTCATGAACACTTGATTATTTAAATCGTTTTTGTGAAAGTTATGTTCTTGAAATGATAATTACCAATACTGATACATACTATTCTAATTAATAATTTCTGGTACATATTTTAAGCAAGAAATTATTAGTATCTTATGCACCTTAATTTCATTTTATATATATATATATATATATATATATATATATAAACTAGAATTTAAAAAAGAACACATAGAAAGGAAACCACTGAACTCACTACTATATTTCGATGTCCTCGTCTTCAGGAAAAGAAGTGAATCGCTCCAAAGGCTGATAACGACTCATATATATATATATATATATATATATATATATATATATAAAATTAAACACCACAATAAATCACCACCACAATTTCATATATTCTATCAAGAGTTATTGTTGATTATTAATCTTTCATATATATATAATTTATATAGTATTTTTTATATATTATATGAATATTTTAAAATATATATATTTATCAAATTATAATTTATAAAACTTATAAAATTTTAATGTCACCTGGTATCTCATGCTACATTACTGTTGTTATTTTTGCTTTTCAGAAACTCAGTGGTGGATTTATATTTAATTTAAAAATACACTATAATATTTATAATTACATATTATATATATTTTTACATAAATTATATGTCTCATAAATTATAACATTTATAATTTACATAATTATTTACATTATAAATAATTATGTGGAATGATAATTTAAACAGTATCCTAAATAATGAGATAATATAATACATTATTTTAGTAAAGTTATTGTCTGCTCTTTTTATGTGGATTGTTCTATTTTTAAAGATCATAGAAATTCTAATAGAAAAGTTAAACTAGTCTTCACACAATAGGTTTACGAAAAGACAACATATTTGGAACAGCTGGTGGTCTCCTGGTCAATCTTATCAGTAATCTTATAGATTATGTCTTTAATCATTATACCAGATTAGTTACGATATCCACGGTAAGATGTAGTAGTTATAATTAAATAACGGCTTTCTGAATAGTATAATACCAGATCTAGTGTACGATAAATTGCAATGCAGCTTATTACAGATTATCTATATTCTTATAATTGCTGTGTCATGATTCACTTTAAGCATAAAAATGTCAAGATTTCTGTTTCAATTTTCTAAATTTTAAATAATGTATGAATAGAATTTTGTTCAGAAAATATTTGGTTGTATTTAAAAATAGATATTGCTTCCATAGAGCAATAGTTGCTTTTTATTTGAAAACTGATATGAATCTTATGTAAATATGTACATGTGAAAAATGTTTTACATGCAAACTGATCAAGCATAACACTAATAACTTAATTTATTTCATCAGATTTTTGCCTAAATAGTTGTTCTTCAGATCTGAGGAAAGACAAAAATGAAGATACACTTCATTTGCAGTTCATGTTGACTATAATCTTTCGGTTAAAACACTTTTTGGTGCATTTTATTATTGATACTACTCTTCATATAAAATGGTACTGACCATAAGAGACCTTCTTCCTGAATTGAAGTTGCTAGAGAGATGTGCTAAAGAAATGTTGAGCGATGTTAGCCGAACTACATATTCATTAAGTCAGATTAAGGATTTAATGAGCAATGAGGCAGATCAATATAAAAATCAAGATCATCTCCAAAAATGCTCTTTATCCCTGGTTTCTAATCAAAGGAAACGAAACATGGATTATATTCAAGATAGACTTTTGTTTCGATAAACGTGGTACAAAGAGGTGGTTTAGAGAGTTTGTATCAGTTGAAGAAATTTACTTAATTCTTTTACTTTACTATAAAGTATAGTGATCGTGAAAAAATTTGGTCTCCAGAATTTGACGGAATTACATGTTTTAAGGTTACATGTTGTGTGTGTGTGGGTGGATAGATGAGTGGGTAAGTGTTAATTCAAATGTTTGGGTAGATGCTACAGCTCATAATCTTTTATAAATCAAAGTGATATTTTACACAAAAATGGGTCTCATAGTGTAAGTGCACTGTATATTTTGGGAGCAATTATGAAAAGAGCGTTGAGGTCAATTTCATATTTTCAGAAAACGTTTTACGTCACGATTTCACGATTCTTGTAACTAATAAAATATTACATCTAAATGTAATCAAATGATACATATTCCTTTTAATGTAAACTCAATACATCAGTTGGTATTTCACAAGTTTGATGTGTACTATATTTACTTTTGTAAAGTCAAGTGTGGGACACTTCCAATTTTTTTATTTATTTTACTGAAAACTTGAAGTACCGTCATTGTTTAACATCGCTGATACATTTTTTCTTTCATTGCTGTTTCTGGTTCAAAAATTGTGGCTCATTTGTTGCATCTTATTTTTAGATGAACAACATTAAGTATATGGAGAATATATAAGCTGAGCCACAGTTAAGTACGCACTGTAAGTGGGTAAAGGAGAATGAGAAAAAATGGTAGGTTGCTGCAATCTTCGACAGAATATATTTGTCAATTCATACTAAAGCCAAGTATAGTGAATGCTATACAAACTATAAAAGTATTACATTTGAATATAGCTCTGATTAATCTTAAATATATAAAAAAGGATGGTTTGCATTTATTTTTAATTTCCTCTCAAAATTTTAAATAATTATCTTCGTCAATATATTATATTTTATGTATTTCAGTTATTAAAAAGAAGATACTTATAAATCAATTAAAAATAACAGGAAAACCGCCCAAGTTTTTTGTATAATATAGCAATATATGTTCAAATTATGTTCTTATTTTGATCATGACCTGAAATTAAAGATGATATTTCTGCAAATAATGGTAAGTCAATAAAATTTACATCAAATCATTTCATTAAAAAAGTGGTATTTTTTTAACAAAATGATATTTTCCTGGGACTTAATTGTGTATAACGACTTCTAATAAATTGAATTAACAGTTAATTAAGTTTGGTTTTCACATCTGTTTGAATGATTAGAAAAGTCTTTGCACCTTTGATAACTGTTTAATGTAACGAAGTAAGTTAATTGGGTCTAATAAGAATCAGTAGGATTTGTCGACTGAAAGAAACCTGTTTAGTGCTTAATTGGCTAAAAGTGAGGAACTGGTGGATGTGAAATTGATTCAGTTTTGATTTAAGCGGGAGAGCTAGATCGTTTCATCCTAAGCAATCCTTTTTAACTGAATGTAATAAGATTAACATTTATTTACACTGAGATTGCTAATCCTGACTTCCCTATCAAATTTGTTTAACCCTGCAACTTGAACTGTCATGTTGCCTTTACATGACAATAAGTTAAGTGAACACATGACTCGGGTTACATCAATCTCCATTAATATCCTTTTAACATGTTTGTTAACAAAATTAAAAATTTTTTTTTTACAGTATTAATGTTATATGTATAAACATATAAACTTATATTTTTATATGTATAAGCTTATACCAGATTAGTATATACTATTAAAAATAAATATTGCTTCCATAGAGCAATAGTTGCTTTTTATTTGAAAACTGATATGAATCTTATGTAAATATGTACATGTGAAAAATGTATAAGCTTATATGTATAAAATATACCGCTTCGAATTACATATAATAAGTCCAAAATGGGATTAGTTCATGAAATTATTCCAAATCACTTGTTAAACTACTTATGTGAACATTCAACTTAGTTAAAACGCAAGTCTGAATTTAAACTTTTTTTTAACGTATAAGCAATTTTTTCTGATAATGAATGTGGTACATTCGAAACATGTCGACTAGCAATATTGGTGATACGCTTTATAGTTTTTGAAGAGACGAGGAAGGAATTCCGGAAACTGGAGAAATTTTTTAAGAAACAGATACAAGCCAAATATGCTGCGTTATTTAACAATATATATATATATATATATATATATATATATATATTATATATATATATACCAGTTATAATTATTCCGGTGAGTAACTAAGGCTAGAATAAGGGGAAGCAAATAGCTTTAAGTTTCCTGTGGTACATAGGAAACGTAGTTGTTCCTTTTAATTTACTTATCTCTCCATTAATCATATTAACAATTTTAAATTAATCAAAATTGTTCCGTCTGTCACTCATAATTACTAGGAGCTCTGAGTACAATATCAAATGTTTTCAAACGATTAGAAAGATTTCTTCAGAAAGTTTTCCGAATGCACATGTGTGACTGAAAAGACAATTACAGTGATATGTCAATGGCGGACACTTCCATTAGCCCCACTCCTCAGCGGTGGAACACCTGACACCAATGTACTATACGGAGCTTCTCAAGGTGAGAAATCGCAAGTGTTTCACGCTGGATGTCCCAGCCAAGTGTAATTGATTAATTGTCCTCTTAATTAAAATCTGTTGACCATGCAAATATGATAGAGGTTCTCTCTCTCTCTCTCTCTCTCTCTCTCTATATATATATATATATATATATATATATATATATATAATAAAATAAATTCAAAACGAAGGAAACACACAGAAAGACACAGACATAACTCACATCGATATTTCGACCATCGTCGTCATCAGGAGGTGTGAAGAGCGAAGAGTCCCGCCCTGTCTTCCTGCGGGACTCTTCGCTCTTCGCTCTTCACACCTCCTGATGACGACGATGGTCGAAATATCGATGTGAGTTATGTCTGTGTCTTTCTGTGTGTTTCCTTCGTTTTGAATTTATTTTATTTTAAAAAAGTCCGCTGGACCCTTTCTTTTAATTGGTATATATATATAATATATATTAGTGTATGATGGCAGCAGCTTCTGCGTTGACTATTTATGGCTGATTTTTTCTAGTTTCCTCACTAGTTTACGGTAACTCTCGGGTATTTTCCAGAGGAGTTCTGGTAACGACATGAAGGTAAACGCTAAACACTTTAAAACTTTATTCTAACACTATAATTTACGACTTAATCTACAACACAAGCTTTCGGCTTACATTAGCCATCTTCAGGTAAAAATCTATAAACTAAAATTATAATCAAAACTAAGGCTAAGGTATAGAGAACAACTAACTGTGGTACAGTTAACAACTAACTAAGGAAATAAAGTATGGCAAAGGGAGGGAGGTGTAGGTGGGGGGGGGGGCCTGTGTAGGAATGCAGGGCAGGGTACTGAACCCATCTACCTGTGTCGTGTCCCTTCACCTACCTCTCTAACAAAGTTATAGGTGGTATCAAAATTTTGTATAAAATACGAGCAATGTTTTGTAGAAATTTCACAGCATTCTCAGATTGATAGTTTTCGTCAACGAGCATCGCCATTTTGTTTCAAACGTGCATCGACAATTTTATATTTTTTTTTTTTTTTGTTATTTAAAATTTCTTAGCCAATCAGTAGTCTTAAGAAGTCATTCAAAGATGTGCTGAGAAGTTGCTATATGGAACTTATAGATTCCTTTCAAAACCACAACGGAATGTATTTATGGTGTAATTTACCGTGGGGGGGATTTACTGTGGGGGATTTTACCGCGGTGAATATTACCGGCCACCAATTCGTAAATATCAAATTATATAAATAATCTATAGGTTTTAAATGTTTTGAATCTCTTGAATAATTAGTTATTTTAGTATTAATTATATTACATCACATATCAACTATGTAAGTATGTTCAGTGAAGTGAAGGAGGCAGACGCTTCCTGCCAAACAAACGCAAAACACGTTACGCATACATGTTGCGGCGGTAGTCAACGAATCAAAACTTCAAATTGATCTTTGTCAGAATTGAATGTCCAAATCAAATTATCATTATCAAATTATAATTATTTTTAAAATCATTCTCATAGGCCTTAAAAAATATATAAAAGTAATAAAATATCAACAAATGAACTAAAATTTATAGAAGAACATATAAATGGTTATATTGAATATAAAAAACTTTAAGTAAGTAACTTGTAATGAAGTATATAATATATGGAATATAGGAGAAACGAATATTTGAAAAAGAAAAACCATTGTTTTTACATTACAGGAGAATTAAATATAAATATTACCTCCTGGATTCAATATGAGATGGCACTACTTATTTCATTTATTAATTGATTTCGAAATCATCAACTTTCAATATTTTCTTCGTCTTGACGAAGTCTGTCCAGTCGTCCTTTTAGTCTTGTTATTGATGTAAATAAAATCTCCTTTCCATAAATATTTTCTTGGCTTATTAAGTTATCTGAATTACATACCTATACATGTCTAATTTTCTATTATATTAAGTTAATATCTGTGTTAATCTTTCTTTAGTAAGTCTATTGAATATAGCTCGGTTCATATTCAAATTTAATAAAGGAGCTTGTATTTTATCATAATTGATTTATTTGAGTTTTTTAAATAGTCATTGAAGTTCATAAAATTTAATGGATTTAATAATGACATACAAAACAGACATAGACTTACTAATAAAAGCATTAGAACTATATAATTGTAAAAATACAAAACTCTTAATAAAGTAACAAAGTATCCATCATACAGAGGATAGATAACTGATGCTAAATGATAATCATTGGTATCCATTTACATACCACACATTCATTACGTTGGGTGGTAACAGTCACAGCAATAAGAAAACTAAAGGGACAACTGGGTAGACTTTGTAATGACAGAGTTTAAAATTTGGAAAGCAAAAAATAAATGAAATAAAAATCTAGACATCATAGATTCATGCACCAGTTAACAGGAGGTTATATAAACCCCAATTAGGCGAGTTAGATCAGTTATGCTTAGATGAACAGCATCCAAAACCGGTCCAAAAACTCTCAGATTCATATACGAAATAAATGGCTTTTCCATTAATTAATACAATAATAATTTAATAGGGTTTTGAGAGAAATAATCATCCATATCTTATCAAATTTATTAGATGCAGTAAAATAAAAACAAATCGTATAAAAAATAACACATAATTTCTTGACTTCTAGAATTAATACCTGCCTTAAATGAGAAGAAATGTAATAATTATAGAGTATATAAAATGAGCCAATAAACATTGAGCAATAAAATGTACGCATGTGTGGCAGGCAAACTTTGCTTTCATTTCAATGGTGTGAACATATATTAATTGTTAATAATATTAAATGAAATAAATTTGGAATTTCACATATTAACTATTAATAACTAATAAGGCATACTGATTTGTGCAGCGAAGAATATATAACCAATATAAAATGGTAAATGTATTTGATATTTGATATTTATGATAGAATGTAATGAACAATAGGTTTAGACTAATATTTCACCCGTCTCAACCGAAGTGAGGGGTATTTAACCCAGTGTAAGCACGAAACGGATAGTCATAAATCTAGCCTTGCGATATTTGGCCTATTTTCGGTATAGAGTCATTAGTTGATGAAGCGGTTATCATGGTCTGACCTATCTCTGGAATTTCCTTAGAAAATTCAAAATTATATTAGAAATAATTGATTGCTTAAGTAAATCACAATGTAGTAATGAAAACAATTGTGCAATAATTTTGTCAAAAATATTGTATTATGCTATTTAAATATTATGCTATATATAAAATATTATGCTATTTAATACAACGAAAAAATAATCTGGAGGGGCCTGCATTCAACTTTACTATAAGTAAACAGAATATCAAACTTCTTGACAAATAATTGGATTTTCCTCTTATTTTTACTTAACTATCATTATAATTAGATACATTCATTGGCTCCAACCATTTCTGGAGGAATGGTTGAAAAATGAACTTCATTTTCCGATCAGTCCAATATCATGTATATTGGTTTGGGTTCCAGTTGAACTAATATTACATATATTTAAGTAAGTTTCACAAACTCCGACTGTATGTATATGTCTAGAAAAAATGACATTTATTTTAAATAGTTGTTCGTAATTCTTGTTATAATAAAGAATATAACTCATGTTCATCGAAATTACTACATAATACGAGTAAGTTTGATACTGTAGTTACTGTCACCTAAGAACCTAATATTATTACTGAAGTTTAAATTTTACAACAGTTTAAAAAAATATTTAACGTTCTTTACTCAAAATAAATACCAGCCACTTACTTGAAACCAAATGTCATTTATTTACTGATTAATGTAATAATTTCATTAGATTTTATATTAATAAAACCGAGTGACTTACTTCACCCGAGTAATATTGATATAGTTGGTTATTCTTTTTTTGTATTAATTTTGGATTTCTACGCTTTAGAAACAATCTTTTATCATTTCAGTTGCATATGAACACAAATGTAAATATATATTTAATTATATTTCTGGTCATTTTTCGTTATTTTCCCGACATTATTTTTTTATGGTTTAAGTTTTCTGGTTTTATGTTTTATGATTAAGGTTTATGATTTCCTAACTTCCAAACTAGGCTTATTGCTAAAAAGGTAATATTATTGTTATATTCATGAATTTGATAAAATACTAGGTGTCAACTGATGGTGTACTTAAAATTTCGAGTGTGATAAGTTTAGGACAAAGTTAATTTCTTCTTGGTCAAAGTTATTATCAGCAGGTTTAATTTTTTTTTAATTTTTTTTTTCAAGTCTAATGTGTCCAGTTGTATTTGAACATTCTCGTATTATTATTATTTAGTGTATTGTATCATTAACCTGGTCTTGTGGATATAAATAGTTTGTTCCTCTTCTAATCACAATGTTTGTAGAACCTTATCACCCAACATATTATCAAATTGGGTTCTATAGCTACTTGAGTGCAGCTTTTCAAGAAAAATGGTTTCAAATACACATGAAAAGTGATAGTTAACTCTGAAAATGAATATAACATAATTTCTAACACTAGTACTTCCTCAGTCAAAAAAAAAAACTTAAAAATGGATGATCACTCTGTTTTATTAGCTCTGAAGTTTTTATATAAATTTTTTTTAAGCACAAACCTTGCTAAAGATAAACTGGGAGTTTCCTTATTAACTAAAATCTTGAATTATACCTTCAATTTAAACCAGTAACATAAAAGCCAGCCTTAATTTAAGAAAAAAGATTTACAATCATTTGCAGGCACAACAATGATTTATTAATTAAGCGTTTTTTGGTTTTTGCCTCTGACAACCCAGTTGGGTTTTTGCCTCTGACGAAGACCGCTTGTTACGGTTGAAAGATCTTAGTCTTGTTTTCTCATTTCTTATTGTGGTTTGATCATTGATTGTTATTTCATGTGTTTATGTGAAATCTTTTAAAAAAAAACGTAAAAAATATTTTTTTAATATTAATAAATTAAATTTGACAATCTTCCAGGTTTGAATTAGAAATTTATATCTATGATAATAATGATGTTAAATTCAAGTAAAACATGACAACTAAATTATTAGCTCATTATTTTTGTAATTTCATTTTCTTTATCTAAAATGAACAGGTAACATTAAATTGCTAGACATTATTTGACATTGCACAAAATCTTGATAAACGCTAATTGGTTATATCTGGCATCATTTTTCCATCTGCTTTATAGCGGGATAAACCAGGAGGAGGTAATAACTGTGATACATTGCTCTTGGGCGCCTGTCCTATATCTCTGCGGAAAGTTAACTACCTGGATAATATTTTGAGTGAATCATTGCAGACTGAAATGTCATTGGTTCGGCGCTACAGTTACACTGATAAAAAAACAGTTGATAGAATCATTTTTCAGTCTACTTCAGAATTTAGTCATCATTTTTTTTTATTTTTGAAGTCAGCTCTTACACTGTTATTTTCTAGTTATACCTATTTTTTTTTAACTAGTTTAGATCTTTCCCATTACTGTTTTTATAAGTTTTCAAGGGTCAGATAACATTATTGAAATATATATTAATGTATATACTTTGAAAACTTAACAAAAAATATTGAAAACTTCTATTAAGACTCAAATCAATATTTCAAACTTTTTAACGGTCGTCCTCAAAAAAGGAAGTTGAGCGGCGAGAAGACGAAAGACAACTGGACACGTTCACAGAATATGTGCAGGTTACCTGCGCATGCACCTGCCTGCACATATTCTGTTTTTTATTCGTGTTTATTTAAGTTTTCAAAGTGTATTGTCTGTTCGTATCTTATTTAATTTATATATATATATATATATATATATATATATATATATATATATATCAGTTGGGTGTTTGACGCTGGCGAAGACCGCTTGTTACGGTTGAAAGATTTAGTCTTTTTTCCCTTTTCATTTTGTGGTTTGATCATTGATTGTTATTTCACGTGTTTATGTGTAATCTTGTTTTATATGTACATATATACACATATATTGGTATAAATCGACAGCAGAACTTCTTTCAAACATGTATCATTAATGTGAACCTCAATCTTGGTATTCACGATCCTCAGACTGAGAGATTCGATTCTACGAACTAACTTCCTGCTAACAGGATTTACCTGGAAAAGAAGCTGGCCTAGTGACATGTTGTACAAAATCAATGAAATAGTCAATAGTATAAATAGATTAATAAAAATTAAAATAAATATAGGTAAAAGATTTATAAAGAACAACAAAAGGTAAATTAATTTAGGCAGAAAATAAAGATATACAAAGCAGTGAGATATCTCTCTGTCTGAAGAATGCCGAGACTGCAGTTTACTTTAATAATATATATATATTTGTAAAAGTTGGAAGCAGTCCTTCTTCAATGCATGCTTTTAAAAACTGGATGTCTGTTTCCACTTGGTTCAATTTCCAACTTGGTTAAATATATATATATATATATATAATTTGGAAACTATGTAATTATTAAATAAATGCATATTATTAGTACCATAGAATTGAATAAATATTATATAATTATATAAATCCATTTTATCTCAGACAATCAAGCTAAGGCCGGTTTATACCATATAATAGCATGATATTTTATAATTTCTTAAAAACACACTTGGATCATTAAAGAAATGAAATTTGCAAAAGTCAGTTGGTTGTATTTCTCTTTCGTGCTTCGAAAACGGTAGAAAAGCGAAAATAACAGGCAAAGTGGTAGGTGTTTCGTTGCACTGGTAATGTGATTTCTCTTTAAGTCAATTATTTAAACACAATTTAAGCGTAATCCCTTGGTAATGGCCCCTGTTTGTATACGTTCCCCCTGCTCCCACCCACTTATGTTTTAAAAAGTATTGTACATTATCGCATTCTTAGGAGCACATTTCAAGACTTTGCCAATTTAAATAAATAGAAATTAACAAAGAATATTAAAAAATAGTCAGCACAAAAAAAAATAAATAAATATAAAAAAATAGTAAATTAACATGGGTTTGAGGGAGAAATAACAGAGAACAGGAAGTATGCAAATATAGTAGCTCCCTAGGAAAAACGTCTATAAAAATAGATATTTAGGTAAGTAAAGTTACTTAATAGTAAGTGCGCAGTTATAGTGTAGTGTGTAGAAGATTATTGGCATAAATAAGATATATTAATAATGAAATATAATAATAAAAATAGTTTTACCTACGATATTAGTGTGTTTAAATATTGTAATTAAATAATTAGTTGGAGGTAACAGCAAATATATTGTGTACTGTCAATTCAATGTGGTATTAAATAAAAGAGTACATTAGCCCCTACCAGGTAAGATAGAATGAGCTAGAGATATACGAGTTAGTTCGTTAGGTTAGCATTAGCTGCTCCTACAAGGATAGCGTAACATAGGGTTATTGAATATTCCACAAAGCACCTATTGTCATATTGCATCCAGAGTTCAAATTATATTTTTACTCATATTTAATTAGAGTAGAGATATTAAATTAGTATCTCACTTCGTTCAGATTAGTAAAGGATGGCTTCTCATCTTCTCTGTCAAATAGCACGGGTAGGATTTTTTCATCGCTATCAAAACATTTTCTCTGTGACTTTCAGTAACTTGATTATAAATATTCAACTTCTCGGAAATTAATTTAAACCCTTAAAAAAAGAATAAAATCTTGCATACAATTTTAACCAGAAATTATTAATAGCTAATTAATAATAACCAGTAAATATTTATAACTTTATTTAGTAGTTATAGCTAATATTTACAACTTTATAATACATTTATCCATGATAAACGAACTAATTAGTAAATTACTATAATTTAACAAATCTAGTAAATAATATTAAATTAAATAACATGAAAATACTGAAAGGTTAAATGTGTTCCTCTTTTCTCGCTAAGAGCTATGCAAGTAGAATAGTCGCAATGGTAGCTTATCGGCTAAAACCGACCTTTTTTTTTTCACCTTTTTAGCTTAATATACAAGCGTCATATATGACACTAATTATGTACATTTAATAGGTCTGGGTCAATATCTAGACCAACTGAATCAGAATTCTTTAAAAGATTATTCATATACTTTGGACCCTTAAGAACAAGTTCTGAGGAGATCGTGGGTTATCAATATTAAAAGACAATGAAAAACCTGCATTTGCAGTAAAGTTAATCAACAATCAAAATCGCGTGAACGTATTCTACTCAATTAAAATATGACAATTTTTTTTTCAATTAGTGAACCCTCTAAAGACGTGGAATATTGTTACCGAGCTTGCTGTTCCATCTCAGAGATGACAGTAATTTAAGTATGAATTTCCAAAATCATACCCCTTTTGATTTTAGAGATGTCTGGTACACACACACACACATACACACATAAAGAGGGAGTAAGAAGGTGTTATAAAGAGGAGAATAGACAGACAGGTTCTTGTTCTAGAACTTCAAAATGTGTATTTCCGTTGGAACTCGGTATAGGTAATATTTTGGACATAAGCGCAGTGTTTACATTACTCTCATTTTCTTCTGCTTTTGTTGTGTGTGTAATTTACATGCTGTTCCCATAGAGTTGACTTTCTATATATTGTATAAGTTTAACTAACTCGACTTAACCTAAATCTGTATTACAATAAAAACCATGTCACATTTAAGTAATAGAGAGTCCGTTAAGTTGCTACTGTGGTCAGAAGAAGTGGCCTGTTGAGAGCATTAGACCGAAGTGAAGTGCCTACTCTGGATGTAAGGCATTTTTTATTTCCTTTCCCCTTTAGTGTCAGGCTTTTCCAAGAAATGAGATCTGGGGTGAGCCGCTTAACTGACATCCATTACACTCGCCGTTCTTCATTTATTTAATGTTACCAGAAAACGTTCTGTATTTGCTGTTATATCTTAATGAAAAAAATTTCTCTACCAACTTTCCAATACTTTTATGTGCTATAACAGTGATGAAGGTTTCCATTTTATCTATTTATAGAATGTTTTTCGACTTTAAGAAGATTTGAAAAATAATTTTATTTATAAATGTTTTACAGCCAACATTTTAACAATCCAATAATTTGGTTCTATTGCATCGGTTGTTATAGAAGTATTTGTTCAGTTTACGAAATGGTCGAGGAAAATAAATAAGAATATGTAAAGAAAATATATGATCAGTGTAGATTAACAGAATTATATACCTCTAATATAGCTAGGTAGAAGGGGAGTTCAACCACCCTATCTTAATCCCCCAGAATGCTCCCTGATTCAAGGGCGATGACTAAATCAGCATTCCACTACAACTCCACCTTGTATATATAAACTCACTAACCCACTAATATACCCATTATTGTCCTGACGATGAATGTGGTACATTCGAAACATACCGACTAGTAATATATGTGATAAACTTTACAGTTTTGACGAAGAGACGAGGAAGGAATTTCGGAAATTGGAGAAATTATGTCGAAAAGAGATATAAGTCAAATATTGGGCGTTATTTAAATATTTATATATATATATATAAAGATTTCACATAAACACGTGAAATAACAATCAATGATCAAACCACAATAAGAAAATGGGAAAACAAGACTAAGATCTTTCAACCTTAACAAGCGGTCTTCGTCAGAGTCAAAAACCCACCTAAAACACTAGATGCAGAGAACAACTGGTGAGGGTTTGAGAAGAGTGGGAGGGAAGAGTGGTATTTTAAAAGGGTGAAAGCGCAGGAAAGGACTAATGTCCAGAAAGGGATGTTTGGGGAAAGACCGCTTGTTACGGTTGAAAGATCTTAGTCTTGTTTTCCCATTTTCTTATTGTAGTTTGATCATTGATATATACTCGTATTCGTAAATTTTGGTAGCAGTCCTTCTTTGACACACACATTATTGAAAATGACACCATATTTGGCTGATACCTGTTTCTTAACAAGTTTCTCAATTTTCCTAAATAACACTCTCGTTATTTCGTCTACACAATAAAGTACATCTCCTATGGTCGACATGTTTCGAATGATCAACATTCATTATCAGGACGTGAATGAACGTGAATTCATCATCATGATGAATGTTGATCATTCGAAACATGTCGACCATAGGAGATGTACTTTATTGTGTAGACGAAATAACGAGAGTGTTATTTAGGAAAATTGAGAAACTTGTTAAGAAACAGGTATCAGCTAAATTTGGTGTCATTTTTAATAATAATAATATATATATATGGAGATTAAAATGAATTAGAGTTAGGCCAGTTTTTCAGGTTTAAATGCCATTGATGTTTCAGTAATCATATCCTCTCAATGTTACGTTTTGATCTATTTATCAAATAAGATAAAAAAATAAATAACTAATATTTGTATAATAAACTCGCTGATAACTACATTCAGTTCAAACGCACAACAATATGAAAAGTACATGAGCCTACAGAACTATAAATATTTGAAAATGATCACATTAATTTTGACCTCAACCTTCGCCCCATATTCATATCGCCAATATTTCCTTTATGCCAATGATAGCATTTTACCGCCAAACTGTGTTTACTGTCTAGAATTTACGAAGTGTGAAACCAAAGACAATAGATTCACCTTTTACTATGCTTGTCCTTCGTATGAATAGTCATACACTTTCCAATAATAACCGTTCTATGTTACCTGACGTCACCAAATTTGACTCACGTGATCTATCGTCTAATAACTGTTATAGATCTTTCTACAGTCGTCCAGATAAGAGAGTTGGTTTGTGAGTTTTCGAAATGAAATACTTTTGTTTACTCCATATGAGTAGTGCACCTAGCTTAAAATTTAAGGAGATAGCTTTTTCACCTCCTTTCAAAATATATTTATATAAGAAAATAACATTTTTACCGAACAATTTTGAGGTTTAATTTTCATGTGTAATTTCAACCTGAAGAACCTGTCAGTTCTTCAGGTTGAAATTAAACCCACATTCCTGGAGTTTTGGTTTTTATTTAAAACCTTTTTAATAGGCAGAAGTATAACATTTGGAAACAGAATAATTTTAATATTAAATTAAAATTTTTCAAAAAGAAAACAATTTGTGAATTTCAACACCTGTTTAGTTTGAATAAACACGTGACGCAGTGTCCCTTAAGTTCAATAATTAAAATTCATTTATACCTCAGTTATTTTGTTTCAAAATTTTAAACTTCTGCCTATGAAAAAGGTTTTAAATAATATCCAAAACGTCAACAACGAGAGTTTTATTTGAACCTGAAGAACTGACCAAGTTGTGATAAAAATTATATTTTGTTTCTATTTCATGGTCGATACTTCCATCAATATATACATATACATATATATATATATATATATATATATATATATATATGTGTGTGTGTGTGTGTGTGTGTGTTTGTATCGGTCGGTGGACGCATTCACGTCTCCACTCCTTCGTTCCTTCTCCTTTTTATTCTCCTCTCCTGAAGATGACAACAGAGCCGAAATGATCGAGAATCGTGAGTGTTAGTCCTCTTTTTTATCTTTTATATATATATATATATATATATATATATATATCCATATTCGTAAATTGATCTTACTACAACTACGCTATCGAGAAGATTCACTATGCATCTTGCATCAAGAGGACCAAAAGAGCATGTATCAACAGTAAACAGAATGAAATTAACGAGGGAAATGTTAACTGATAATAGCGTGGTATTACACCAAGAACACGACACACTAGGTTACAAATTATGGAAGCTATTTACATTCTACAGAAACAACCCAATATTAATAGCCAAGGTGGAGGATTCACAAGAATTCTGAAGCCATACGAAGCCAGTCCGAAGGCATACCAGGCAGGGAGGTTTAAAGGAGCCATTTCAATGTCCTCCGTGACACTAACATGATAGACGGAATTTAACCAGGACTCCTGTAAAACCTCACCGGCCTACTGCCTTTTAATAACCTCCCATAATATGATTATGTGTAGCGTTTACTTTGTATTAGATTATTTTAATTTTAATTATTTTTACATTTTAAAACTTGTTATCTTTTAGTGTTATGTCATAACTTTAAAATATCCTTAAAAACGGTCTATAGTAGACCAAAACATATCGGAATATGAGAATAAAAATTTTTGTGAACAAGTGTACCTTGTTCCAGATTTATGGAAAACCTACGTGCAAAAAGTATCATAGTTGAAAACCCTTCCAGGAAACTGAAGTATAGTGGTATTTATACAATTTCATATCAATATTTTCATAAAATATACATTGATCAAACTAGTGATTCATAAAATTGGATGTCAAACAAAACCAATATTCCGTAATTAGAATATTAACGAAGTTACCCCTAATATTTCATATAAGTAAGTAAAATTATTTAATTAATTGGACACGACCTGAAATAGCAACGTATGAATGACCGATATTGCTAACAAGCATCTTGTACTGTTAATAAATTTAATACATGAATTTTTACAAATATTAATAATGATTTATTCAAATTGGACTAAGTACTCGTATTATGGGGAGCAATAGCATTGTTCACAAGAGTTGACCACTGGCAGATAAGGTTTTACAGATTTGTCCTTTCTTAACTGTAACTTGCCCAGCCTTTTGTTCTCTTCCCTTGTTTTTTACAATAACTTTATTGACTCCTTTTCTTCTAAATATTACGCAAGCTAATCTATTTTACTTGTTTCAGTTCGAGTGTAACTGTGACGAAGACCAGTTGTTAAATTAAAAAAAATAGCACATGGTATAATCTATATAAATAAAAGAAAGGTTTTTTCTGTACATTGCTTAGAACAGACTCATTTCAAGTTGTCTTTACGTTTTATACATTAGAGAAACCGAATCCACCCTTAAGGAAAATTTCTGTCTGTCGATTTGTCAGTTTTTCCACAAAATTTTGTCACAAGTAAACTCAGCGACCATAAGACATAGCGAGCTGAAACTTTGACAGTAGATTTGTGTATGTCTAGCATAAGATCCTAGTTGTAAATAGATTGGAAATTGAACGTAGAAGCGATGTTATGAACTTTTAAGCAAAAAAATTTTTTCACAAGTAAACTCAGCTACCATAATACATTTCAAGCTGAAACTTCGAAAGTAGGTTTGTATATGTCTAAATTAAAATCTAAGCTTTAAATGGATTGAAAATTCAACGTAAGAGTAAAGTTATGGACTTTTAAGCTGTCACAGACATGAAGTTATGGCTAACTTTACAGACATGTTTATTTTGAAAATATACGGGTATAGAAAGTAGCTATTGTTAATTGATTTCAATTTTGTTTGCATTTAAGCTCCCAGCAAGAGATAATTGACAAGGTGTTTCCCGAAGTTCAAGATCTGCCATTTATTCAGAATAAATAACATGGTGAACGAGCAATTCTCTACCCCTACTAATGAAAAGGTGGGAAAAATCAACAAATAAGCTCTTACGCTATATCAAGCCGAAGAAAGAACTTACAAGTCAGTTACCAGAGTACTTAGTAATGAGAAAGTAGTTCTTTATGCAATTGAATTTCTTGACTCCATGACTGCTCCTAGACTGCCTGTTCCTCAATAAAAACTTAACATAGGGGCACTAATCATGCTGCAATTTAGTATTAGTAAGAAATTTCATGTTACGAAACTTCAGTGCCCTAAAAATGTGCAACAGGACACGGCTCTGAGTTCGTGCTCTGTACAGATACTCCATTGAGGCGGACATCTGTACTGGATGTGGTACTGGGGCATCTGTGTGTATACTACGCATACCATTGATTCCGAGCGACTATTAGTTTTCATTCAAACGATTGCAATGTCCTGTCAGCGTCTGCTTTACAATGACAGTAACTAAGTTGCAAGGAGAAACTCTATCTACCACAGAAATTGAAGTGAGTGGGACCAAGTTTTCTCACATGGTCAACTGTAGGTTGCTTGCTCAAGAGTCAGAGGTTCCAACTCTTTGTTCTTCCATGAACCTGAAAAACAGACAGCTAATGTGGTGTATACAAAAGTATTTGCTTAACAGTGTACTAATAATGATATTCTCTACTATTCTATAATTTCTAATGGTATTTTGGAATACCTGGCATCATGTCCAAATTTTTGAAAAGTACCCTGGGGCACGTTTGCTAATTACATTCTATCATTGAAAACTCTTTGACCTATATACATAATAACTACTTTGACTGCCACTGTTTAATTTAATATTTTGTAGTTTGTTAATATTTCTAATATTGTATTAGTAAGCCTGTATCACAATACATATGAAACATATTAAAGAACATCCAAACCTGCATATTTAAATGGGTTCATATAATATATATTTAAATTGATTTTTATAAGGAAAGTATTAACAATAAATAAAATCAGAAGAGCATATTAGTTTTAAGTTAGTTATAGTTAAAAAAATTAGTAAAAATATATTAGGTTAAACTTCAAATAGTAACCTTGAACTTTCTGAGAAATATTTTATAAAGTTTGATTTCACTTCTGTCACTTACATCATTCATACCATGCAGTGTTTATACTCATTTTATAATTTTGATTATAAAATTATAATTATAATTTGTAATTTATAATTTTGAATTTACAAAATAATTTCAGTTAAGCATTTATGATTAATATATATATTTATCACAAAATAATTATATGTTTCTGAAAAATTCAAATCATAAAATGTTATTGAATTTTTTCCGATTCCGCAGCTTCTTCCGTGACCCACACTGATTATGATAAAACATTTGGCTACAATTCATTTGCATGATTAAAGCAGGTATTAGCAAATGTTTATATATAGATTGGCTATACTAACAAAAATTTTTCTAAATATTTGTTACATATTGTGTACCAAAATATTTGGCATAACCTTCTAAATAATCTAATAACAGTATTGTTACAACCGAAGCTATTAGCAACATAATGGAAAAAACCTTGTAATTATTAATCACAAACATTTTTTAATATTATTATTATTTTAATATTATTAAAATTAATTAATATTAATTAATATTAATATTAATTAATATTTTAATATTATTATTATTTTAATATTAAAATATTAAACATACAAGCAGAAATACCCGGCGTTGCCCGGGTCTAGAAGTTTTAAGTATAAAATTTGAAATGATCGAAATGAAAATTGGGTTCAATATTATTTTATGCATTTTTGTCTTACGATTCTTCATTCATGATCTACAGTCCCTTGAACGTTTTTTGACATTTTCAGGAGAATAGTGGTACCTAGGCTATGAAAGAAGCATCCTAGAGCAAAAAATCATTATATAACTTTGAGCTCAATTTTTATTTCCAACATTTCATATTTTATGCATTAAGGCCGTAGACGCCATATTTTTTGAGAAAAAATGCAAAAACTAAAAATTGGCAAATTTTTGAGGTTTTTGGGCCCTAGGGGCCCGGGGTTAGGCTGCCCCCCAGAGTTTAATAGCCTAAAACCACCCCAAGACCTATAGTAAGTGCCTTGCAAAATAATTTTTGAAAAAGGTCCATTGTAGGCCGAATCCATAAGGTACAAACATACATACATACATACATACAGAGCCACGAAGAGAATTTATATATAGATTATTATTATTATTAATGATTGCATAATTATATGCTTTTAAATGTTTTTTGATACAAATATCCCTTAATGCTAATTAAAATATGAAATATAATGATTGGAATAAAACTGATTCACGTCTTACAGGAATAAGCAGTATTTCTTACTGGTTATTAAAATAAATTGGCAGATTTTGCTTTTCATACTGGTCAGATTGTCAATTCTGTATTTCTGGAGTATAGAATGTTGTTTGGTAAATGATGTTTTCAAATAGCTATTTATAAAATAAATTTAATTGAAAAGTGGTAGGTTACATAGTTCTAAAATTAAATGAAAACAAGGTTAAGCTGGTATGATAAAGTGCCAACTGCTTGGTTTGTAAACTCCTTGCTTTCTATAATTGTTTTGGTGTGTAGTTGGCAGCAACTGACTTCATTGAACATTTAACTTTTTTTTCCATCTTGATTAATAAATGAAAAAGTTAATCTGCAGTTCTTATTTTCTTACTTTATTAAAAATCTTTTGTTTGACTATATTTGTCTGAATAATATTTAAATAAACTAAAATAAAAATGGATTTACACCCATTTTTAAACTTGATTAAATCATTCAAAATTACATAAGAATAATTAGAACTGAAAATAATTGTGCTTGATTGTCAATTTAAAAATTAAAAGAAACATGTCACCAACTAATTAAATTAAAATACCCTAGAGAAGAAATTTATAAAAACTCTATTAGAATCCAAATTATTTATAATTTTTAACTGTCAGGAACATTTTCGAAAACGTTTTATTATTTAGGATATATTTGTAAATGTAATGTTATTCATTTTGAATGTTTTTTGTTATTCGACTTTTGACCTCTCAAATAATTTCATTTAGTACACTGTTTCTCTAATTTATTAAATATACGGAAATAAGTGAATTAAATTTACGGTATTCAAAGAATTGCTTTTATAATAGACATGACACCAGACTTTGCTAATTTTGTTAACATTGAGTATAATTCACTAATTGTGTAAGAAGGAACGTTCAATTTGACAAGTAATTAACAGCATTCTTGTAATTGAGTAGATTGCACACCATTGTACTCAACCTATTGTTCAAATTGCTTCCAAACAAAATCCTTACAAAAGAGACATATCAACTACCATAATATCGCTTTGTTTGTTTTACTAGTAATTTGAAGTTAGCAATTTCACAAATTTATAAAACAAAATCATGTATCTCTGATACTATTTGTTTCATATTCTGGCTTTTACCTTGCCAGCAAAATATATTTCCATTATTAATGAGTGTTGTAAAAACAAGTATTAGAGTTTAAAGAAAGTACTGTCAAGATTTATTGTTCTCGGTTTTATGTTGTAGGTTTAAATGTATTTCCTATTTTAGATCTCTCTGGCAAACACAATTTATTCCTCATGGCTCACCCACTGATGCAAGAGAACTGATTAGTATTCTTATGTATGTACTATTGTTTCCTAGTATAACACTAGTCATTGAGACATTTAAAAATCTATTAAACTTAGTCCTAGAAGACTATTTAATAGCTATAAGTTAAAAGACATGCTTTAATTTAAACAAATACAATAATACATTGAAAAAAAACTCCACATAAACAATTTTGCTGCATAATTTAATTTGATGTAAGTTTTCGCACGCATAAATTTAAAATACTTAACTTAATTTAGTCATTTTGACACTTGACTTGACAAAAAGTGGGAGTAATAGCGTTCAAGTTTGGATAACTATTTGGATAACCTGCTGGTAACTGGATTACCACTACTACAAAAAGCGCGACTGGCGCTCTAGTCACTATTCAGGAAGAAAGATGGTGGAATCTAAGAAGCAACTGCCAGCTATCTGGATAACATAGATTTATAGCGCGCGATGCGGACCAGATAGTTTACCTCCTGATATAAGTAGTCACTTCAGAGAAAAAGAGAAAACTTGTCGTCTAGTGGACTTCAAAATTACTTCTGGAGTCTTGAGAGTTACAAATTACAAGAAACAGCTTTGAAAAGTAAAAATTTTGAGTATCATGTACTCAACTTTACAATAAGTAAACATAATATGAAACTTCTTTAGCAATCTATGGAGTTTTGATTTTATTTTATGGTGTCTATCATGTAGACGTATATCAGTCTTTCCGATGAATTACTATCAAACTCATAAATAATCAATTTCATATGTGTTATTGTGCCTATACTCCTTCTGTTAGTTATAACTCACTTGAAATCATATTTCTAAAAAAATCTGGTATGTTATTATTATTATGAAACTGAGGACCGTAGCCGAAGTATCTATTACATGACTTTTCCAGCTTAGTTGTTCGTCTTAAAAGATCGCAATGTATTTGAGTTGAGCACATTAGAGGGTTCTGATTACTATTCTCAGTAAAGAGGTCTTTGAGACTCAGTTTTTTTTTTCATTTTTAGAAAGATATGTGAATGTTTTAGCTTGATTTATATCCAAACCTTCCTCCTTTAACCATCCCTTGCCAATTTTGAAAGCATGACACAAGTGTGTTTATTTTTATGACAACAAAGCCATTTGCATATCTTTCCGTAATGAAACCTTGATTACTTAGAGTATTCACTAGGTGATCTACAACTATTCACCACAATATAGGTGATATCATTCCTACCCGAGAAGAGCCTTTACTGCTGACAGTTTCAGTTATGTTAGATTCTATACTAATACTAATGATTCTTGCTTTATATTATAGTAATACAATTATTGTTTGATTACGATCAAACTATTGATTAGTTTTGGTTCAATTGATTTGATATCTTGTTATCAAAACTGTTTCAATATTAAAAAGCATTTTAAAGTGATTCCTTTGACTTATCACAGCTATAATGATCTTCCCAGGCTACAATATTACTAAAAAGCAATGGAATTTGTAAACGCACCAAGAACTTTATGCATCTAAAATTAAAAATTGTTAATACAACAAACATGAAGACTGACTAAAAATACATTGGATAAAGAACAATCAATCACACGCTAAAAACATGATAACATATATATGCTTGATAGGCTTTTTATCTTATTCTTTTAAAAATTAAATCGTTTTGAACGATTTAAACAATTTTAAAATTAAAAAAATTTAAGTTAATTTGAACCATTTCAACAAGTAAAGCAGTTTATTTGTTATTTAAAGATGGGTTGACAGTTTAATAGCAATCGTGTGTTTTGCAACAACTGGAATTACTTACATTTTTTTTTATAGATTACTAATTTATTTTGACAAAAATTTAGTTTGTTTTATAGTTAACTGTTTAGCATAGAAGATCATTTTCTAAAGTCATAAAAGAGGCGCTATGTTCCATAGTGCCTATTTCTGTCGATACCAAATTTTCAGAAAAGGTAATCAATCACTCATCCTACTAAGATATACTATATTTGGGTATAATTTTTTTATGATATGTTAATCGATATAACCTATGTCATATTCACAAGTTTCAGAAACAACAATATGAAAACAATTTTTTGCATTTTATTGTAAAAACTACTATTATACTTGTCTTAATCTGACGTTGTTAATTTTTATTTCGCTTGTCTACTTTAGAATAATCTCAGAGTTTAAACACTTTATGGTTTATAGTTCAGGAGAAAAATCAGTGTTATCTAAAATTACATAAAACTCGAAAAAATAACTTTCCTATGATGCAATAAGTAGGCATATCATCATTGTTTTGCGGAATGTGAATATTATCCATTCGGTGGTTTATGAGCGTGCTCACAAGCTTTTATATATATACCGTCTCACCCCACATATATACATTAGCAAAAAAAAACGTCAAAGAAGGATTTTGGGGATCTCAAGACATGCAAATCTGTCAAACTCGGATAGTATTTTTCCATGATCACTATACTTTAATTATGGTAAAGTAAAATCTAATCTCCAATAAATAAATGACTGTGATGCTAAGAACTGACATTTGAAGAAATACATAATTTGTAAGGGAATTAATTCTCAAACAAGTAAATATAAAAATTTAAGTAACCAATTTTGATGAAAGAAAAAAAATCTTGATTTTCTAAATCCATAAAACGCCTTTTTGTTGGTCTCATTTAAATTATTAAATTATCAAAGCTATTAATCAGTTTTATAATTAGAGTTTCCTTCCGAGATGAAGTTGACAGGGATATTGAAAGAAGTAGATGCTGTGAAGTATCCAAGTTCAGGGTTCATAAGACATTACAAAGTTTGGAATTACTTAAATAAAGATGAATCAGCTTTTCATATAGAAATAAAACACTGCAAACCAACTGCATTATTTCCTTCATTATCAACTATAACGTTTTATTAACTTAGTTCTATTCAATCTATGTTTAATTAACAAAACCTTATTTAAATTTAAAACATAAAGATAATTTTAAAAAACTAAAGTAATAGAAACAATATACATCCAGTGATAGTTTCAACTTATTTCACAATGCAATAAACATATGTTCAATCTAGAAAGGTAGGTAAGGTAATAAAAGAAATATATAGAATTACAGAATTAATAATGATGATGGCATAAAATAAAAAAAAGTAACTGAGAAACACAAAAAAGATATCCAAAACTCACTGTCATCATCATTTCGGAATCACTTTTTTTTTTGGAAATAAAGATGTAAAAACACTAGGATAAGGTGTGGAGCACAGGTTAGCTAAGTGGTTAACGTACTCGTCTGTTAAATAAAGATGCAAAAACACTATGCTAAGGTGTGGAGCACAGGTTAGCTAAGAGGTTGACGTACTCGTCTGTTAAATAAAGATGTAAAAACACTATGATAAGGTGTGGAGCACAGGTTAGCTAAGTGGTTAACGTACTCGTCTGTTAAATAAAGATGTAAAAACACTATGCTAAGTTGTGGAGCACAGGTTAGCTAAGTGGTTAACGTACTCGTCTATTAAATAAAGATGTAAAACACTATGATAAGGTGTGGAGCACAGGTTAGCTAAGTGGTTAACGTACTCGTCTGTTAAATAAAGATGTAAAAACACTATGCTAAGTTGTGGAGCACAGGTTAGCTAAGTGGTTAACGTACTCGTTTGTTAAAGAAAGATGTAAAAATACTATGCTAAGGTGTGGAGCACAGGTTAGCTAAGTGGTTAACGTACTCGTCTGTTAAATAAAGATGTAAAAATACTATGCTAAGGTGTGGAGCACAGGTTAGCTAAGTGGTTAACGTACTCGTCTGTGAACTGGTAGGTCCGATAGGTATGTTCAGATCTACCAGATATTTGGCCCTTGATTTATTTATGCGAGGGGTGAATAAATCTTTAATACATCGTCCCTTGGACAAGACGTTAAACCATCGGTCCCGTGGCTGTAAGATGTCAGGTACTCGTTAAGGATCCATACTCTTAATACACTTGAGTTAGACAAAATTTAGGACTCCCAATAAAGAATCAATGAAAGGTGAAATATTTACTCGAAGAATCAGTATCTTAAGGCAGACTTTGTCAGACCATCAGCCCGCTACACAAAAAAGAAAGGTAAAGTGTAAAGGGTTTTCAAATCATTAAAAAATATTATCATTTCCTCACATCAATAAAACTTTTTGGGAACAATCGGTCTGGTTAAGATATGCCATTTACAAAAGGCAATATCACATGAAAAGAAAATAAAACCAAAATGAACAGATAATGTTCTGAATATTACCAACAAAAAATCTGAAAGCTTGACTCACATATAACACTACCTCTAATTTAATCAGGATAGAGAAATTATTCTAAACAACTTTTAATATTTATCCATGAAAGTTGCACGCAAAAAAATATTACAAAATGGCTTTAAAATTAATCAAAATTATAAGATGTTGCGTGATGATGTGGTAAGGATGGTAAGCAAGCTACAAGTCGATAGAGCTACCAAAATGAATAATTGAGAACTTAACATGCCAGCTAGTGACCTGTTTCTGAGCCAAACAAAACCAACAAATATTTTATACTGCATCACTGATAAAGTTAAAATCATATAGCAATTAATAGTTCAAAGAAATACACATCTTAAATATAAAGAAGTAATCAACAAATTGAATCCACAATTGAATTAAAAGAACTCTGGAGTAGCCTACACTCAACTTTACTATAAGTAAACATAATATCAAACTTCTTGGATATATAGTATATAATGTCCCATTTAGGCATAATATGAATGTCTAAATGGGAGATCTTTATTAGTCTTTCATTTCCGGAGGTAGTACAGATAGTTAATGATCCACTTATTAATATATAAGCTTCTTTTTGTATATCATCCCACTGATGAATATAACATCATTAGTATAACTACAACAGTAATAACATTTTAGAAAAGTAAAAGTGTAGATTCCGTGTTACAAAATAATCTCTCACAGGAAAACATGGCTATTGTTCCAATAGCCAGTAGTTCTCTTACATAGTTTATCTCACCTCTTTATACAATGAAGATTCAAGACAAATTTTCCCATTTAAAACTCGAATATATTCGAATGAGCTTATATTGTCTCAAAAATGTAAGAACAATTGTCGTTCTAAGCTAATTTTTATTTAAGATATAAAATAATTTCATTTATTCAATTTTTGAATTTCAATTTTGAATTATGCTTTACTTTTTTGGTCTTTTACAAAATTATTGTTCTGGAAATTTTATGTCATGGTAGTGTTTTTTTAAAAAAATCACTTTGCCTTCTCTTTGTCAAAAATCAGAAAAATTCAATTTATTCTTAGCGAGTGTTACCTTTTTCATGGGTGATGTACTCTGTTGTAAGTTGCTCTAAATGTATATTGAAACAAAATATATTAGTAATTAGCCAGTTTTACAAACTCAAATCAAATTCAAAACCAGTTTTTCAGTATAATTTAAAACTTTTATTCTGGTATAGTTGATATTTCCTAAAATAATAGATATGAACTATTAGACTAGAATAGTGAAAAAACTGGATATTTGTCAACAACGTTTAGCTTTTCCTTAAGGGTTCATTGACACCATTTGAAGTCCTTTGAAGTGCCCATTCATCACACTTCAATATTACCCAAAGGTACTATGATTCATTAACACAAAAATATTTACGTGTGATATTAAGTTTTGTTAAAGGGTGCAACATTTATATTGACTAGATTATTTTGTGAGACAAATCTATCATACTATAGGAAACATCAGAAATTATGGTTTTGATAGGCATGGATTTTTTACAAATAAAAATTGTATTCTTTTACATCTCATATTAAGTTATTAAATTATTTACAAATTATTCATTAAACTTCTAAACATTCATCTTATTTCAGTACATTCACTCAACAAATTTCTATGTCAATGCACCCAATGTAAACATATGCAAACAAATACAAGTATAGCAAGTAAACCAATAGTCGTCTAGGATCATAGTTAGGTTTTTATTGCTTTTTGCCGTAATTGAAATTTCATGTATTTTGTTTTATAAATTGTTAATTTCCTGTTCAGTTTTTTGGAAAAATTGTATCATTTTTTAAAGAGGCGTTTAGCATCAAAATACATTTTCTGAACAGAGAAAACTTACTTTAACGCCTCTTTGGTTAATGTAATTTTGATGAAGCTTATCTCTGCTCATTCTCCAAATAATCTATTTTTAGGTATATTTTCATTTTTATCTGTTAAATGGTATGACTTGTATCTCTCTCACAAGTTTTCAGATTGAATTACAAGTCATAGTTTTTACATTTTATTGAAAATTGTAAAATTGTCAATGTGTCAAATTGACGATGCTGTTTAATTATTAGGAAACTATTGATTAGAACCCTGTCAATGAAATGAAATATCAAGATTAACAAAGGTACCTTCCAGGTTACAAGGGATTTTCTCGGTATCAAGTATTTATTTAATCAGTTGTCAACACAGAGATTTTTGAATTACGTTAGCCAATTATTTTGAAATCATACACTAGGTACTACACCAATTACCTTACTGAATTAGTGATATTTTTTATCAAAATACTAAACCATTGTTTTGTATTCTCAGGAAGATAGATTCCATTAATTGAGGAAGAATAAAAGAACTTATATATTACTATGACTACGTACTAAGGAAGCAAGTTATCATATTAAAAATTTAAGCTCAATGTTTCAGAAGAGGTACTGTTTTATATTACCGTAAGATATCATGTAGTCTGCTCCTTAGGGTTCAATAATTCAAAATTATTTATAATTATTTTATTATAATTAAAGTATAATAAAATAATAATTTAGAATTCAATAACATCGATTACTTCATCTAGATTAGTCATTCTCAACATGAGGTCTACACCAGGGTGGTAACATCATTTTAATTGTATGCTAGAGTATATACCATGTGCATATACACTAAGTTTACATAAAATTACTTGTGTTTGCGTACATTAACAATGATGTTGTGTTGGTAAGATTGTATGTATCTGAGAAACTCTTTGTTTTTTACAACATTGCTAAGAAAACTGTTGTTCCTCTCTCCACATAGCGTAACAGAAATGAAACTGATTTAACAGAATGTGACCTTTGTAATGTAAATAATTCAATGCGGAACGTGCTGATTTGAAGAGTGCTTTATATAGTCTCCCTACACCAGGTGCCATAATTTAAACAATGGAAGTATTGCAGACAGACTGCTGAATTCAAATTACTTCATACATTTCAGTTCTCTACTACATGTCTGTCGTCCACTCTCTAACCATTTATCTCTCCATCCATTTTTGTTATTACTTAACAGTGAAAACTATTTTATTTTAATTATTATTATCAATATGTTTTACTACAACTCAATATTTTTTTTAAGAATTATCAGGAATTTTGTTTGTAACTTTAGTTGTCCTTTAGTTATTTTATTTTTTTTTACTTACATCTATTCTATGTTTTTTTTTAAATCATTGCCATCTATTTACTTTCATTAATCAGAATGTTGGTAGTAAATTGGCGTCGTATGGCAGAAAGAAGGTTGAAACCCCTATTCTGAATCCTCCAATTTTAATCAGTAGTTTATATAGCATTTATAGGCAATTAATGGTATACGCTCAGTGAGTAAAACATATAGGGAGTCCTAAATTTTAACTTTTTTGAGTCTAAAGAAGTGAAGATCTGGAGAGAGAGAGAGAGAGAGAGAGAGAGAGAGAGAGAGAGAGAGAGAGATGAGAGTGAGAGTGAGAAAGAAGTGTGCCCTATATCCTCCATGCTATGACTAACGGCCAGTACTTTCAACTAGTAAAACTCAAACACACATTACTCAATAATGGAAATGTAAGTTGACTAATGTTAGAAATAAGTAAAGCAGTACAAAAATTTTTCATTGAAAATGGAAAATTTGAAGAGATTTCTAAAGTCATAAATACCTTACTGATTAAAATTATAAATGTCACTGTAGTTTTTTTCTGGTAGGTGCAACTGTATCAAAGGGAATATTTCCTAATGGTAATTCTTTATAAGAAGCTTAATAATAAGAAGTTTAAACACTAATTAAAACCCAATTACTGAGTAAAAAGGTCCATGTGTCAAGTAGCAGAGATGATGAGTTGTTCAAGGGAGTTGAATCCTGCGGTTGGTTCAAGTAACCTCGTTAAGAAGAATGCTGGAGGCGCTCAAGGCAACCGGCCCTTTATAAATTCCACCTAGGCAGCAAAAAGGGAGATACAAGAGCACAGTGTGTGCCTCTGAAAAAAACCCACTTTTATTTCCATTTTTTTAAAATACGCTAAATCAAATGTTTGACAAAGTTACTCTTTCATTTTTTGTTTCCCTTTTGTCTTTCTATGCTTGCAATAACCAACTTTATTTTCTATAATTTTATCATAACTTTAAAATTAACTTTATCCTATCTCAAAATAAGTATAAAAAAAAAAACTGAAGAAAATAGATAGGTAGTTCTTGACTTTATGAATAAATTGCTTCCTGAATAATATTCAGTAAATATTTCGAGCCAAGTTTTTTCATTAATGACTTCAATTTCTAATAACGTACATAAATAAAATAGATAATTATGCATGAATACATATTTGTTATCTTATAATTTCATCATAGTTATAAACCTGTTTCAAATTATACCTTTTCTTGAGAGGTATCTTTTTATAACTCTTGTTCTATTGGTGTAAAAATTATTTCAGTCAGGAAGGTAAATAAACACGTAATGTAATTTTTGTAAGAATAAAATTGTAACATTTAATTGACTGTCCTGCGTATTAAAACTGATCATAGTGATGCTCAATATCAATGATACTAACAATTTTAGATGCAGTGGAATTAGTAATATATCTTCTATATGACTAAGACCACTCAGGAACCTGTCCGATTGTGTTTCCCTTGTCATTTGTATAAGTAACGTTAGATTGAAAGTTCTTTAATTAAATTTATAATTGTCTTTGGAAAAATATCTCTCCCTGCTATTGATTTGACAAAATCTAGAACCTATCAAAGCCAATTGACTTTCGTTCACCTAGAATTTGTTCAAAGGTTACCACCTCTTCTTGACATAATCTCCTTTGTTCATATACTGTTAATTGCAGCTTGAATAAATAGTACTTAACAAAAAGATACTCGCCAAAGAGAATAAATTTGAAAAGTAGTACTCATGTCAGACATAATAGATATACTTTTGAATCATTCCATTCAATATTCATAATCTCTTTTACAAATTAAACTGAGCAGGAATCAGCTGTTTAGATTGAATCAGACCGTGTTGTCTTAGACAACTTTTATCTACCACCTTCTTTGTTCATTTATTAGTTTCATCTTTGAGGAATCTAGGTTTGTCAGAGAGTCTTCGGGTAGGAAAAGGTTTGTTTGGCTCCAGTCATATCCAACTAGCTCACTGTTTCATTCAGCACTGCGCACTCTGTGCGTAGTACACTATCCACAGCTAATCACTGAAAAAGGAGCTATATTACACTTTAGTGAGGACAGCCGCTAGGGGTAACATTTTCAGTTGTTGCATATACTATACAATATATATATATATATATATATATAATTCTATATTGCTAACTTGGCCATATAACAAGTCTTTGTCTTCATGACTTATTAACAATAGCTGTAACAGTTATTCCGATCAATCACATTAAGTGATTTTATTTATCTATGGTTACTCTTCTGCCCTAGTGGGGCCATGCAGCTCTACCACAAGCTGCATTGGCTAATATATATCCACAGGTTCTTTGAACCAGAAGCTAAAAAGACTACCGACCTTACCCATAGCTGAGCAGGTTTAGTAGAACCTATGGTCCGGAGTTCGATCCGAAACTCTTAAAATAAGTCGGTACTACGGGCGGTGGGGGCCCATGGAGGGGATACCTCTCCATCCCACCAACTGGGTAGACCCTTGTGATCACTCTGTGAGAAGCAGTAACTTCTCGAGTGGATACCTGCTTGGCATACCGGAGAGTTAGGAACCCCAAACCCTTACCAGTGGGGACGGCCTTAAACTCAGCTGACTGGTACTTGCCTGGTAGAGGCTTGGGCTCTTGACGGGAGCTCAGAGTGGAGACGATTAGAACTACCACTTCTTAGTTCAATTATATGTTTCAGTACAGGTGACAGTCAGCCAACGGGAGACCTTAGAGGCTCTCTTAACTAGCTCAGACAGGTCGCGATTGAGTCTTGCATTTCAGCTACTAAGACTCCTCACAATGATGCCCTGATGGGGTTGAACGAACTACTAGTAGCAAGCCCTGGTCCCGGGTAACGGGCTTGCTTTACCCTCTTCGGAGGGGGACGACCGAGTTCTTAAGAACTCTAGGGTAGTCCTTAAACTGAAAGGCATGTAGGAAAGCCTCTACATTGAACTAACGGTTACTCTAATTTCTCAACACTGGGTGACTCGAAGGATCATAGGACATCTGTTATTATTTAACTCTAAAATATTAAAATAAATTCTGGAATCAAACTGATTGCCAACGACTTTGATAATACTTTGACTTATTGTACATTTTAGAGTAGAATACTAAAGATTTTTTTATATAGCTTTTGGTCGCAAAATATATTATAATATATTTTATTATATATAACTTTTCAATATAAAAACTTATCAAAATTTCATGAAACAGACAGAAATAACACAAACAAACCAAATAAACAAAATTAATACTAAATAAATGAAAATTATTAAAGTATCATAACGTAAAATCAATTAACCAATCATAATTGATTAACCAATCAATCAATCATATCATAAATTAATAATTCATCAAAAAAACAACACAGAATGGAATAAATGAAGAGTTTGAGCGCTTAGATTAGAAATATAAGCACAAATTAAAAACTGTTCCTAAATTTACTTTTTTTTTTTTTAATAGAGGAAAACTCGAAGCCATATGGTGCACTCAAGAAATTAGGATATGTGATCAGTATAAGCAAGTGTAATTGATACAGAAGTAATAACATAGTACAATTTAGTAATTTAGTCTTATGAATTAATATTAGTATATTTTAGGAATTATAAGTAAATATAACAGTGAAATTTTTATCAAAATGATTGATTATTGACTACTGTACTAAATAAAAACCCGTTTTGTATTCTGAATTCTAAAATTTCCATTCAAACTAAATTCTATGAAGTATACTTAAATTAAATAACGTATACCGATTTCGGTATAAAGACAGTATTGAATTAAATAAAAGTTGTTTTTACGTAGGTATTAACATTGATATAAATTTTCACACTTTGTATAAGCTGTAGAGATTACTTAAATGGAAATGGACTGGACACTATAGAGATGGCATTCCATTAGTTACATGATCTGAGGCAATAAATCAAATCTGAGTTTCTCCTGGAAGCAGTATTCACTGTGTGGTCTAGTACCTATAATTCCAAAATCATATTCAAGCGCCATAACTTTAGATTAACACGTCAAATAATGCTTTAATCACGATTCTTCTAATAAAACATCTTGTTGTTTCATTGTGTCATTATCTGATTTAATTCGCCTACTGGTGATTAATTTCATCCTGCTTTTGTGTATCATGATCCCTACTACTTTGGTTCGAACAAGGTATCGACAAGTCTTTATGAAACAGAAAAATATTAATAATATCATGCCTATTTTTAATAATTATTTTATTTGTCAAATATGAATATTATAAAGAGTTCTTATTTATAAAAAAACATTTAAACTAAGTTTTCTTTTTCATTATCTTCTTCGTCCAAACAGCGTCATTCAGAAGGACTGAATATACTTAAAACAAACTGTGATACATAGAAATAAACGTAACAAAGAACTCACTTTTCAATATTTCGACCGTTATGGCGGTCGTCATCAGGAAAAAAAATGAATTGAGAGAAAGACGACAGTTAACAAAGAACTTTCTGTTTAGAGGACTAAATCTGTTTACCTCGTAGGAGATAATACAAAAAATGTAAAATGATGAAATAAAATAATAATAATAATAACATATAAGTTACAAAAAGCAAACAAAAAAAAATAACAATTTAAATTCAAGCCAGGCTTCGAGCGTGCTCCTAGGAGCCAAATATGGGCTTCCTCAGAAGATTATTATCAGAATCTATATCCAGAGTCGGCAAACATATTCAGAATTCCCAGAGCTGCGGTGATCTGCAACGTTGTGGATGTCGGAGATGTCTCACCTGTCCTATTGTTAATTCCGAGTCTTCATTCAATCTTAATTCTTACCCTATTTACAATCCCTCCTTCTGTCTCTCCACTGACTGTGTTTACCTCTTGAAATGCACCCAATGTGAAGCTTTCTAAAATGATAAACCTTTGGATGAACAATCACAGGCTTTCGGTTGGTAAAAGTAGCATTCTCGCTGTCGCCACTCTTACCAATTCGAACCACCTCAGCTTCAATGAATGATTCACATGCCAAGTGCTAAAACAAGTCCCTATTGATAACAGAGAAGTTCTGAGGAAGCCCACATTTGACTCCTAAATGCACGCTCCAACCTTGCTTGAATTTAAACCGTTATTTTTTTTGTTCGGTTTTTTTAACTTATATTTTTATTATTATTATTTTATGTGATCTTTTTACAGTTTTTTTAATTCAATGTTTTCATTTTTTTATATTTTCTGTACTCTCCCTCTTTATTCTTCTTGAAATTTCATTCAATCTCGACTCCTTAGGTTATTTTTTAATTTTCTCTCTTTTAATTAGTCTTTTATTAAATATTTCTGAATTTTTGAAGTGGCTTGGACGACGATTTTTATTTCACACGATTGCTATAAAATTTTGTTATATACCTAACGTATGAATAGCATTTTTTTTTTAGATAAATAGAGATGCTAAAACTTGTTTACATTTTTTTTATTGAATGAATCTACCCATAGGTGCTAATACATGCTTATGACCTCCAGTAAACCACATATTCAGTTGGGAATGGATTCATCCCTAAGCTATAATTAATCGATTACATTGTTACTTGCACCACGATGCACCATATCAGTATTAGTTCTACTGGTATCTCTATTTTATAAACGTCAGATTTAGATTTTGATTAAAGAATTAATTAATTCTAATACATCTGTTTATGAAGACCAAGGTTTACTAGGTACTTTATAATCTATGTTTAAATTATTTTGTAAAAAAATGAACTGTGGGGCAATTCTGAAAGATATATACTAATTTTCATTATATTTAATGTAATGAGAAGTAATTTTTGTTATTGAAAAGTTATCAAAAATAATACAAGGGAGTTGTTTTTGTTGCAGAAGATTTGGTTAGCTTTAATTAATATCGGTCGAAATAACCTGTTTGGAAGATGTAAATCTAGATGGGAAAGGAGATAATGGTGTAGGTACAATTCATTAATGGGTCATTGTGGATGGAAAGTGAGGATAGGCAGGAGTAGTAATTAACTTGAGTGGTTTGGTAATACGATTGGCCGCGAGCAGGGTGGTTAGTAAACTAAGGCCTGTATCAACACCCCTCATCTCTATTAGTGACCGCTGAGGGTGAAACGGGAGAGCAAGATGCTCAAAATGGTCTGATGCCAAACACATCACAATTACATTGAGCTTCTAGCTAAACAAATACACTATAATAATTGCAAAAGAAATGACTGTTGCAACTTCACAAAACTCATATTCCGAATCAAAAACGAGGGTTAAATGAAGTATAGTGATTATCAATTATGATAATTTAATCTAGTACTCTTCATAAAAGATTTTTATCAATAGACTAAGATGATTCATTTGTATGTAAAGCAAGCAAACTATCTTCTAAATAGAAAGAGATAACTTCAAAGACTAGACCCAAAGTTCTCAAAACAGAAAGAGATTTCTCCATCAGGGAGAAATTGTAGTTCCATAGCCAGAAATTGCAACCAAAGATTAAACATTCAGGCCGTCAGAATGTTGATCTGCTGCTAGCAACACATTGCAGTGTTTACTATAAGCCCATGGACCATAAAGGTTAACAATATGTTTAAGAAACATAACTGCCACAAAGAAAAACAGTGTTTACTAAGTAGTCTGTCCGCAAAGAATCGTACGAGAACCTGGACTTCTATATCAAGCTTGTCACCAGTATTTACAGTTTTGACCAACCTGCAATGATCTGATAAATTAAAATTTACAAATATAGTAGAATATTTTTATATGTATTTATTCAAGTGTAAATTGATATAGAAATATGGAAACATAATTTAAAAATCATGCATCAATTACCATCATGTATTTAATGCAAATTATCATGTTATATCCATATTAATTTAATCTACTCTTAACTGCAACAAACAATTTCGAAGATATTATATCATTGTTTTGTATGGCGTAGATGTGTATAGTGCAATCAAAGTAAAGATATTGGCTGGGACCATTCCAAGCAATCTGCAACAATTATTTTCATACCCTGAAAATCCTTGTACATATACAATTCAAGAGGGTCATTTAACTTCTTTAAAAATCTTGATAGATACAATAATTGAGGTGTGGAGAACAACGGGCTCTTTTCTTATTAAGAAATACTGAGAAGATAAGATTAAATACATATAATTAGAAATAAAATATTTTTCGGCAATGTATTGTGAAAAGTAAATATAAAAAGAAAAGATCTTTTGAACCAGAATTTAAGAATCTATGCTGTAAATAGCATAATTATCTAAGAAAACTGCTTACCTCAGTTAATTAGTGTAAAAAAATCAATATCTTTACCTAGTGATTGGAACTGGTATAAACATTTTTTGTTCAACTAAAAACAAAACTTTTTAACTTTAAAAAAAAATTGAAGTAGCCTACACTCAACTTTATTATAAGCAAAGGTAATATCATACATCTTGGGTATATAATATATAATGTTCCATTTAGGTATAATATAAATGTCTTAATGGGAAATTAGTTTATTAGTCTTTCATTCATGGAGGTAATACAGATAGTGATTGATCTACTTATCAATTTATATGAATATTTTTGTATGTCACATCACTGATGCATATAATACTGTTAGTGTTACCACAGCAGTAACAACATTTTTGAAAAGCGAAAGTGTAGATTTCGTGTTACGAAATAATCTCTTACTGGAGAACATGGTCTTAGCTCCAATAGCCAGTAGATCTCTTACATTGTTTACCTAACCTCACTGAATATTTAAGAAAGATTTTCCCATTTCAATCTTGAAAATATTCCTGTTTGTCTGAAAAATGTCAGAAACATGTACCAAAAAATGTCGTTTTAAGATAAATATTAATTTAAGATGTCGGATAATTAAATGTGTTATTCTTCAA
This sequence comes from Hermatobates lingyangjiaoensis, assembly GCA_026182355.1. NCBI lineage: Eukaryota > Metazoa > Arthropoda > Insecta > Hemiptera > Hermatobatidae > Hermatobates > Hermatobates lingyangjiaoensis. The sequence continues at coordinate 615,789 of JAPFBL010001618.1, forward strand.
AGAATGTTTTCAATTTCGAGTTAGGTTTTACATTTTTGATCTTTTATAGAATTATTATACTGGAATTTTTATAGCTTCCAAGTATTTAATAGAAATTATTTTCCTTTACTTTTATCAAAAATCATATATACCAATCTTCTCTGAGAGAGAAGTTATCTTTTTCCTGCCTGCTGTACTCTGTTATAAGATTGCTGTGAATGTATATTGAGAAAAATTCATTAGTAATTAGGCAGTTTTACATACTCAATTCAAATTCAAAGTCGGCTATTCAGTATTATTTAAAACATTTACAGCTGGAAGCTTGGAATTTTTAAAAATTATAGGTATGAACTATTAGACTAGAATAATGAAAAAACAAAATATTTGTCAACAAACATAACTCCTCTGTCTTGAAAAAAGTGTTTATTCCTTACACTTCAATATTACCGAAAGATACTATGATTCATAAGCACAAAATAATTTTCATCTGATATTAAGTCTTGTCCAAGAGTGTAATATATAGATTAACTAGAGTATTTTGTGAGACAAATTCATCATATCATGGAAATCAACAGAATTTGATGTTCATTGACAGTGATTTTTTTTATGTAAAAATATTATTCCTAGTTTAAGTGAATAAATTTAAAATTTTCTATTACAAAGATACATTTTATTTCAGTAGATCCACTCAAATATGTTCAAAGTCAATGTAATAAATGTAAATAAATATCAATAAATTCCACAAGTATAGCAGGTAATCTGTTAGTCTAGGATAAACAATCAGTTTTTATAGCATTACTAGCAAACGTACCCGTCTTTGACGGAATCAAAAATTCTATTATACTTGGTATTCCAAAATATCAATTATAGTATTATACTAATACTACAATTAGAAGTTATAGAATAGTAGAAAATACCATTATTAGTACAGTGCTAAAAAAAAGCCTCTGTATACAAAGATTAGATTTTAAGTTAGACATACACAAATCTACAATCAATGTTTCAGCTTTATATGTCTTATGGTAGCAATATTTTGTGGACAAACCGACAGACAGAAATTATTCTAAGGGTACATGTGGCTACTCTGAAGTATGAAACGTAAAGAAAACTTGAAATGAGTTAGTTCTAATTAACTTGCTCCCAGTCAAAAGCTAGCACGCAAGCCACTGGGCTACTCTGGTTCCATACCTTACTTTATTACCAGTGTATTTATTAAGCAAATATTAAATTAAAAAAAAGTTGACAGTTATATATAATATATAGCAAACGTACCCGTCTTTGACGGAATCAGAAGTTCCTGTTTTGGTTTATTGCCGTGTGCCTATTGCCTTTCGGCTATACCACGGAGGAATCAGAAGTTCCGTCATTTTGGTATTTCAAAATGTCATTAGAAATTATAGAATAGTAGAAAATACCATTATTACTACAGTGTTAAACAAATGCCTCCAGCTTATACACTACATTAGCTGTCTGTCCTTCAGGTTCATGGTAGAAGAAAGAGTTGAAACCTCTGACCGTTGAGCATGTAAACTACATTTGACCATGTGAGAAAAACTTGGTTTTGCTACCTTGTATTCCTGCGTTAGATGAAGTCTCCCTTTGCGACTTAGTTAATGTCATTGCGAAATAGACTCTGACCCGACTTTGCAATCATTTCAACGTAAACAGACAGTGGCTCGGAATCAATGGTATGTGAAGTATACACACAGACTCCCCAATACCACATCCAGTCATTATGTCCGCCTCTATGGCATATCTGTGTAGAGCACGAACTCAGAGTCGTGTCCCGTTGCACAGTTTTGGGGCACTCATGTTTCGTAACATGAAATTTGTTACTGCTGCTAAATTGTAGCATGATTGGTGCTCTACTTTAAGTTTTTACTCATGAGCAGGCAGTCCAGGAGAAATAAATTCAGAGTCAAGAAATTCAATTAGATAATGAACTGCTTCTTCGTCACTAATCCAATCTCTTTACTGACTTGTAAGTTCTTTCCTCGGCTTCATATAGCGTAAGAACTTGTTTGTTGATTTTTCCTCCCTGTTCATATTAAGAGTTGAGAATTGCTCGTTTACAAAACATTTATTCTCAATAGATAGTACATCCTTAACTCTGTGAAACACCATTTCAATGATGTCAAATACGCAATATATTCATATGCTCAATTGAAATTAAAATCAACTAACAATACCTACTTGCCACACCTGTGTATTTTCAAAACAAACTTGTCTGTGAAGTTAGGAAAATACAGCTAAAAGCCCCATAACTTCGCTTCTGTACTGAATTAATAATCTATTTAGAGCCCATATTTTAAGTTAGGCACACACAAATCCAGTGTCAATGTTTCAGCTCGCTATGTCTTATGGTGGCTGAGTTTACTTGTGACAAACATTTTTTCGTTAAACGTCCATAACTTCACTTCTACGTTGAATTTCCAATCAATTCATAGCCTATATTTTAAGTTAGACCTACACAAATCTACTGTAAAAGTTTCAGCTTTATATGTCTTATGGTAGCTGAGTTTACCTGTGACAAAGTTTTGCGGACAAACCGACAAACCGACAAACCGACAAACCGACAAACCGACAAACCGACAAACCGACAAACCGACAAACCGACAAACCGACAAACCGACAAACCGACAAACCGACAGAAATTTTTCTAAGGGTGGATTCGGTTTCTCCAATGTATGAAACGTAAAGAAAACTTGAAATGAGTCAGTTCTAAGCAATGTACAGACAAAATCATTATTTTATTTATAAAGATTGCTCTTTATAGTCATTAAAACTATGTTAAATTTTTTTCAAAATTATTAATTGTTTATTCAATTTTTTGGCAAATTTTTATGGTGTTTTAATGAGCCGTTTAACGTTAAAAAACATTTTATGAAAATAAAAATTGTTCTCTAATAGTTCTTCTAACAAAAAAATTGTTCTCTAAAATTGTTTTAAAAATCTGAGAATATATTCCGTTTATTGCTTTTATAGCCTTAAAGACAATTCCAAAAATTTCAAGACTCAAGGATTAGTTTCTTAGAGCAAAAAATGTCTAAAAACAGGTTTTTGGCAAAAAATTAAGTTTTCCGTCATCTATAACTGCTCCAAAACAATAGGGCTCATCTGCACCATGATGCCCATTTTTGTGTAAACTCTGTATTTGATGCATCAAAGAGGACCGTAGCGTGCCACAAAATTTGGATGCGTACTCACCCACCCACCCGCTCACACATACACAGACATAATCAAAAATACTTCATAAAACGACTTCCATGACCTTAAACCACATAATTCCGTCAAAATCTTGTGATTGAGTTTTTTCACGATCACTATATTTTACTTATAGCAAAGTAATAGTAGAATTGCATAAAATTCAATAAAAACTGTTGGAATAACTAATCTTTCTTATGGATAGAACAAACGTATATAATTTTCGAAACTATACTTTAATCGCAATTGTAATGGCAAGATAAGATGATCTGTACAAAAACAGTTTCTTTAAGTTTGTATTACTTCGATAAAAAGTTATTCAAAAATTAAGTTCATGAACTATTGAGAAATAACCAATGATTTTGTTTAGCAAACTTCGACCCAAATATGCTTAAAATATTAAATAATTAATTTATTAAATATGTAGTAATATAATTTAAAGTAATATCAACAGGTTTAAAGTACAAACTCTATTTAATTCAGATCTTTATTTTTACATTTAAATCATAATTAAAATTACATTGAAATGTAAAAGATCTCTTATCAAAATTACTTCATTTAAAAAAGTATATATTTTATTTTAATGAAACCAAAGTTCAAGTTATTATAATAAACCCTAATTTAGAAGAATGTAACGTTTTTAGAAATAAAAAAAAATTATTTATAGATGCAGATTTTGTTTGCAGCACTATAGACCCTAAATAATATTTTACTTTCTCCTGAAAATATAATGTAGTATTACACTTTCTTCAAAGTCCACAAAATTTAATATTATTTCTTTGCCTACAATAATGTGATCACAGTCGTTTAAATATTGCTAGTACTTATAAAGGTTATATTTATTTTTCTGAAAGGTTTTAAATTTGTTCTGTTGTCATCTATATAAATAAAAGAAAGTTTTGTTTGTACATTGCTTAAAACTGACCCATTTCAAGTTTTCTATATGTTTTATACAATAGAGAAACAAAATTCACCATTAGAAAACTTTCTGTCTGTCGGTTTTTCGGTTTGCCTGCAAAATTTTGTCACAAGTAAATTCAGCCACCATAAAACATAGCAAGATTAAACTTGACAGCGGACTTGTGAATGTCTGACTTAAAATCTAAGCTTTAAATGGATTGAAAATTCAACGTAGATGTGAAGTTATGAGCTTTTAAGCAACGTTTGACTAGCTACCAAAAATGTTTATTTTGAAATTATGCAGGTGTAGCAAGTAGGAATTTTTAGTATAATTTCATTTGAGTTTAAGCTCTCAACAAGAGCTTATTGACAGAGTTTTCCCAGAGTTTAAGATGTACTATCCATTCAGAATAAATGGCTTTGTGAACTAGCAATTTCCAACCCTTACTAATCAACAGGGAGGAAAAATCAACAAACAAGTTGTTACGCTATACTCGTATCTAGCCGAGGAAAGTGCTTACAAGTCAGTAAAGAAAGTGATTAGTGATGAGGAAGCAGTTCATTATCCAACTGATTTTCTTGACTCCGTGACTGCTCCTGGACTGCCTACTCGTGAGTAAAAACTTAAAGTAGAAGCACAATCATGCTGCAATTTAGTAGCAGTAACAAATTTCATGTTACGAAACTTGAGTGTCCCAAAAATTTGAATCGGGACACGTCTCTGAGTTCGTGCTCTGTACAGTTACGCCATAGAGGCGGACATCATTACTGGGTGTGATACTGGGGAGTATGTGTGTATACTACGCATACCATTGATTACGAACCACTATCCGTGTCCATTCAAACGATTGAAATGTCCCGTCGGCGTCTGTTTTGCAATGACGGTAACTAAGTCGCAAGGAAAAACTATCCACCGCAGGAGTTTAAGAGAGTGAGGCCAAGTTTTTCTCACATGGTCAACTGCAGTTTGTTTGCCCAAGAGTCAGAGGTTTCCACCCTTTATTCTTCTATGAACCTGAAGGACAGGCAACTAATGTGGTGTACACAGAGGCACTTACTTAACACTGTACTTGGTAATTTCTACTATTCTATAATTTCTCTTGTTTTATTGGAATACCATGTATGATCTCCGAATTTTTGAAAACGTACCCGTCAAACAAAAAGCCGGTAAACAATTGACGTTATCACCCGCCAGGGATCAATTTAAACAATAAAAATAACGTCAAAGACGAGCGCGTTTGCTAGTATGAAATAAACAAGTTTTTTTTATATATTTTTCCTTCATTCTGCCTGACAAGACCCAGAAAGTTGTTCAGAACTTCTCACAATTTGGATGTCATTACCTACCTGAGAAAGAAGGTAGTTACAATAATCATAAGTGTACACTGTATTAGTAAGTTTGTTGAAATTGTGGTTGTATTTTGGCCTAGTTACCTTCAAATTTATTCCTAGGATAGGTAACATAATCTGTTCAGTCTTGCATTTGTCACATCATTATTTCAAGAAATGCTCAGAATTATTTATAAAATTATGAACTGGGTTACATTCAATTTTACTGTAATTAAATATATTACCAAATTGGTTGACAATCAGTTTCATTTTAGACCTAGTTTAATGAGACTAATTAAAATAATTGGCCATTATGATTTTGCGTCTCTCTTTAAAGAAATGTGTTTAATGAAAATATTAATAACAAATTTATTGAAAATTATCTCAATTTAGTAAATAATAATTTTTAATCAGTTCATGAAAGGAGATCAGAAGCTTCAGAAATAAAATATAACTAGAGAATGGGAGAGGAACAGAAACATACTATTTTAGAGAGAGAGAATAACCAAATGCTCAAAATATTAAAATATAATTTGTTCCTGATTACTACTCTTGGCGTATGAATAAAGATAGATAACTTCCGGTTCAATTTTAGAGTAAATCTCTCTTGCTTTTTATCTGGTTTCAACCTTGGTAAAATTTTTAATGGATTTTGCACTTATAGTAAATGTTAAGAAGCATGTGGGTTCAATAGTATTCTTTAGTGTATGAGAGATTTTTTGCTTACTCCAGTGGTATAAGTCTTAAGATCTGGTTTACTATCACTATTTCAACTGATAGCTATAACTATTCTAACATAAATTATAAACGTTTATACTGTTATATCATAAATTATAAAATATTCCATACATGAATACTTCTTGGACAATCTGGCAAAATATAATAACGTTCGACCCTGCTTAAATATCACATATGTGTGGACATTCTTAAATAAAATATTCTCAGTGGTATAGAAAAAAGACAGGAAGTAAAATCATAATGAAGCAAGAATCAATAAGGAAAACAAAATGTGAATAATTAGAAAATAAGAAGAATGGGGTAGTAAATTAGAATAGGAGGCAGCCAAGACACGGATAATGGCTCCCCTCTAACATACTCTTTTGTCTCTCTCATTCCTATTCTTCTATTTTGTTCGTTTAATTTTTTTCAACTCTTTGTCACCTTTTAAGGTTTTTAGTATAAAACTGATTGTAAATGATTTAAATGAAATGGTATAATTTTAAGACTTTTGCATTCGTACATTATCTGTTTTTCATAATAAGCTATCTCTCGTTTTGTAATGCCAGCTTTTCCTCAATATACCTTTTCAGAGCAGTGATTTAGTTGGTTGTCTCTTTTAAAGCCGCAGAGATTAATTGTTAACTGATTTGTATGTTTGATAAATATCCCCTATCTCAATCTCTAATCTCTTGCTGACAGTCTGTCACATTTTCCAGAATTCTGCCGATTAATCTATCTGTAGTTTCCTCTGGCAAGGGCTGCAATTGACAAGTGACACGTTGGTAGACAGCATTAGTTATAATACAACTGCCTTCGACACTAGATGAAGATCATTCATGAATATTTTCAGAATAAAAAAAAGAACTGAATTTCCAAATTCAAAAATACGCCATATTTGAACACAATTAGGTATATTTTGATAATATTATTCATTATTAAATTAATACTAAAAAACATTATTAACTAACCAAAACGTCTTGTTACCTTAATTGTGGTATAATATTACTTAAAAAAAATATCATGCGGGGGGGAATAATAATTCCATTATAATTCACTATAATGGAATTATCTCCACATTGTGAGTTTTTGAATTTGAATGTGTAATCTGGAAAAAATGTGTAGATCAACCTACTTCACTTCACTTTGTACATAAACTTAGACAACTTTACGACATTTAAACAGACTTGTAGACGGAACTTCTGCATCAGGGATGGATGGAGAAACAACAAGGGATTTTATTCTATAATCCCGAATATAGTATTATCAGACTTATGATTGATTCCAAAAGTGTGTAGGTGATATAGGGATTAACACGGCTTAACTGATTGTAATGAAATTGCACCCAAAAGTAGACAATTTTGAGTGCATGAGCTGAATACTGGTTTTGCTACATATTATTTCAACAAAAAAGAAGTGTTGTGGTACATTTTATAATTTGAGAAAATATTTTTTACGACTAACAGCCAAGTATTGAAAAATGAAATTTTGTCAAAAACTTAATCCAAACATAGCAAAATATAAAAGAATTTTATTAATTTTTTATCATCTAAAATGTCAATATAGCTATAAAAACTGAAAACACAGCTTGTAATAACCTGCAGTAATTGTTGGTTTTGTTTACAATGACTTATAATATTTTTATCTTGTCAAGTCAAGGAAAATTGTTATTTCAATATTCATAAAAGAAATTGAAGGTATATTGATGATCAAATTGATTTGAAGAAAAATGAAATTTATAAAAGTATAAAAGCAAACAAAATCACCATATTTTGCTTTGCTACCATATTATTACTTTGTTATAAGTGAAGTATAACTATGATAACAAAATTTTATATAAATTATGACAAATTTACATCTTTTGAGGACTCCAAAGTCCTTTCTTTGTGGTCTTTTTTTGATGATGTCTGTCTGTGTAGTCAGGTGGTTATGTATACAATATAAATATAAATATGTGAGAAAAACAGATGAAGTTGGAAAGTCGTAGATTTTTGCTTGTACTTGAAGTACATTTTTTTTTCAAATCCTTGACTATTGAGTTGACAGAGTTGGGGTTTACAAGACAAAGTTTTAGACAGAGAGAACGAATGAGATATAGAAAGACAGAGCTAGTGTAAAGAATGTATTTACAGCAGGAAGAGAGAGTGAGAGAGAGAGTGAGTGTTTGATTACACCTTGGAACTAATTACAACTTATTCAAACTTTTTGCTCAGTAAATACCTGTGTTCATTATTTGCACGAGAGAATATATCTCAGTTCTCCTGGTTTCCAATGTTTCTCATATATTTCTCAATGAATACATCCACTCTTCCTAAAATTGCATTCATTTCAACACTAGCTATTTAATTAAGAACAGTCAAAGAACTTCTCACGCTAAGTATTTATAAAAAGCACTTTAATTAATTTAAATACTCCTTCAATTGCAAAAAGTTAACATCAAGTAATATTCCTTCCAATAGTTCCTTATGTAATAATCAAGAACGAATAGTTTCTTATTCAAAATAATAATACACCATTTGATCTAAGAAATAAAACAACATTAAAAGGTAAATGAATATAAATATACCCAATTTGTTTATTCTTTTGAAGTTAAAAAAATTATGCTTTATTATTTTCAGGCATGCGTATTGTTATATTTCAATCATAACACTTAATAAATTATCATAATAAGTGAGAAATTAGCTATTATCATTACAATTTAATCAACACTTTAAACTACTTAATCTGAAAAGTTTGGAAATTTTCATCATTAACGTGTTTTTTGATAGCAAGTCTCATATTTTAAACTTGAATACAATAGATATATACTATACATACACAATAGAATTTGTGTATTATTTTTGAACTGTAGGCCAATGAAGAAGGTTTAGAAATAAAACCGAAAAGTTTGGCGTTTGAGAGTTCAGTTTTCTGAAACTAGAGGCCGAAGAACCCAATTTACATTTACTTTTATATATATATATTTGTGTATGATGGCAGCAAATCTTCACATAAACATGTTTCATTAAAGTACACAGCAGCCTCTGCGTTAACGACTTTTAAGCTGGTGTGTTCCAATTTACGAACAACCTTGCGGTGGGCTGGTGTTAAAAGCCATATTAATTGCCCAAGAGACATCTTAATTTGGCATGAGCAGATGTAAAAAGAAAATCACAACTTCTAGACGAAAGGGAAAACTTTTTAATACGACACAAAATATAAATAAGAAACATCAACAATTACAATGAATTAAAAACAAATACAGAGAATAAAAAACAAGTACTTACAAAAGTTAAAACGCGCACGAACAAGCTTTCGACTTTTACACAAGTCATCATCGGGTTAGTGATATTGAAAAGAACACATATAAAAACAAAAATGGAGAAAAACTCTATCCAATCAGAATGTGCAAATTAAAATTACGAGCCACTCAGATTGCAGTTCTTTTATATAGAGGGCTTCAAGTATTCTTAATTTATTAGCATCACTATTCTGCTGTAGTATTATTGTATTTTTCTCTAACATTTTACGTGTTAAAGTTACATTATGTGCTTCTCTTGCGTGATTCTTGGGGGCTCCATTTATTAGGTGCATCGTTAAGCGTCTTGATAGCTTTGTGGTTGTCATCCCAATATAATTTGAAGGCAGGGTTGCGCAGTCCCCTGTATTACAAGTATATTTACATTATTATATTGATATTTATCAGATTACTGCAATCTGAGTGGCTCGTAATTGTACGATTGCAATCAGGGTACCTCAAAACATGTAAATCTTCTAAAATCTTTTATTTTCATGATTATAATACATTAATAATAGTAAAGGAAAATAAATTTGTCTTACTTACTGTTTTTTGGGAGTCAGGTTGGCCTAATGGTAACGTGATCGCCTCTGGACTGGTGGGTCTACTACAACTTAACCAAACCGACTTAAATTTTATAAGGTCTGAAATTAGTCATTCATATTTTTTTCATCAATATTTCTTCATTAGAGAAGATAATTTACTCTGAAAAATATGGAAGATATTTCTAAAATTGATAGAAACGTTTATGAAAATATAAAGTAAACTGAATAAAGGCCATAATATCTTTGAGAATTTGTCCTAACACAGTTAAAGCCCGGGTATGTAACGCCTTCTCAGGAAGGGTCTCCTATTCTATACCGATCCCTTTTGATAAAATTGAAGCGGAAACAGAGTTCCTTTAATGTTGAAATCAGTTCCCCAAATTAATACTCTACTCTTTGCTCAATCCATCATACTTTATATGAGATTTTCATATATGAATGAAATTTAATTTATTTCTTACAATGGCGTCCTTTATTTTTTTCTTAAATTTAACCCAATTTCTCAAAAGGATGTGATAAAATGGATTTCACCATTTTTATTAATCCTTTGTACTTATTCATTTTAATATTCGACTTCAATAGATATTTAAATTACATCGTTGAAGACGCTTATTTTATTAATATTTGGTGATAAAAACTATGCTTGTCAAATGTAAACTGATTTTAAAAGATAAACTAATGCAAAATTTTGTATGAAAGAATATTTAAATGTAAATTATATTAACGTAATATTTATTATGATAATAAACCAATTGTATTTGAAGTTAATTTTAGTGGATGTTTGTAGAATATTTTTTTGTGTGTGTATGGAATCGGATGTGCTTAGTATTTTTAGAAATACGTATTTAACAAATGTTGGTTTTCATAAATATGTGTTCAAACCTAATCACTTAATCTAGTCAGGTGTAGAAAAAAGTACTTTTTTGGAAGATATTGAAAAGACTTCAACCTTCTTGCTTTTTTTCCATTCTTCCAAATCAGAAATTGTGTTTATCAAAGCTTAATCAAAGAACCCATCAAGATCTGAAATGATAAGTGAACATAAAAAAACATTGTTTTATGATAGAGACATATTGGACTCAATAAACACGTTTTGAAACATGACGTCCAAACGTCCCCTACGAGGTAAGATTTGCGTTTCGCAATAAACGTGCAGAATTTCTTGGAAAGTTAATTCACAAGAAAATTAATAAAAGATAATCAACAGTTAAGATCAAAATAAATTTAACTTTATTTTTATCAAAATCATGTTAATTTAGAACAAAATTATTTACCCAATTATCATTCTATCTATAAGTGGAATAAATTATTTAAAAAATCTGGAGTAGCCAATACTCAAATTCAAAATAAATAAATGTAATATCAAATTCGTTGACTGTCAATAGAGTTTTGACATTTTTTTTCCATAGGTTTTGTGTAAGTATAGAATTGATCATTCTATAATTTTACCTGTTACTATTATATTGAACTAATATCAAGTATTTTGGTAATAAATTATAAAATTATAGATAGTCGAATTAGATGTTATTTCTTTTATCAGGTCTATTTGATGGCTTTGAGATTATATATCATACCCTGCAATGGTTGAAAGGTAGGTAAAAGAAAAATATCCGGATTTATATCCACCTGTAAAGGTCTTCATTCTGGAAGATAAATAGAAAATAAAAGGTGACTAGAACAACTGGGTCGAATTTTGTTTACATGTTCATGTTCATATAATTGAATTTACATTTGTAAGAAAATAATATTTCTTTAAAGGAATCATTTAAAATATATGTAGAATATCTATTCTGAATTTGTCTTCTTAACGACTACATATGCATACTGTAGTTTACATTATACAGAAGCCTTCCTCTCCGACTAGAGGAAGCGTGACCTTTTGATTACATTCTATCTGAGTGAGAATAAACATTTTTGATAAATTAGACTTAAAACGAAGAGAAGTGAGAGATACTTCTTTAAGGACACTTCTGCAATTCATTAAATAACTTGTAATATAAGATTAAATTTAGAAACGACAATGGGATGCATCATAAACAGATATGTTTGTGGTGTGCACGATTCCAATGGGGTTCACACCTTTAGTTTAATAAGAGTGATAATTACATTTCAAATCAATCAATGATTTCAAATTTCTTATAACTGATGGAATGTTTGTTGCGATATTTAAACAAAATTTGGTATTTATAGCATTGTAAGTGCATCTTAGTAGTACCTGAGATCTAGTACCTTATGAGACACCTGCTGGCTGATGTTTAGGGTTGGATACTAATAAAGAATAGCTAGGAGAGAAAGAAAAGAGACAAATTGGTTTTATATAGGCTAATGTGTTCTCACGACGGCTAAGAGGCCCCTCCCTATGGAGGATTTTCTTCGTGGGGAGGCAGACCCCTGATTCCCATGTGCCTATCCGTCAGTGTCCTCGTCGCGGGAACGGACAACAGGTTACGCTAATTGCCTAGTCTAGCTAACAGGTAAAATACTTTGTAGCCACTGAACTAACCTGTAGCCAAGACAGGCTCAGTAGAACCCTAGGGTCCGAAAACCCAAGATCTCTTAAAATATTGTTGGTACCTCGGGGGCAGGATACCCAATGGGGAGCCTATTGTATCTTCCCGTGTCCCATCATTGGTGTTGGCTTCGTAGTGGCTGAGGCTCTTCACCCTGAAAGGGCAGATTTGTTCCTTGTGTTTGAACGGCGTTGCAGTATGATAAGCATTATCTTCTCGGACGGTCGCCTGCAGAGCATTAATAAGCTGGATAGGGTTCATGCGGAATGTCCATGAAATTGACTAGTGGGTTTTATTACTCGTACTCACTTTAGAAGTGAACTCGGATCCCACAGAAATGGGCATTTCTCATCTGGAGGGGATGACTGAAGCCTATTGGATACGATGGATTCCTTAAACTGCTTGAATTGAGTTGATCCTGACCACTTGTATAGGCTCATATTCGCTACTAATTCAAATCTCTTTCATGTGCAACTAGATTTTATATTCATCTCAGTAGTGATGATTGATTTTTTCACCAAACTATTAAATGTTCTTTTGAAAGATTGTACTTCATGATTTCATTTAGTTTTCCTAGGATATTGGAAACACTAACAAAATAATATTCGTTATAAACTGTTACTATGTAGATAAAAATGCCGAGAGAAGAAATTATACCTTATTTAGCGTAGCTAAATCATTGTTTATAATTTTAAAATTGAACAGCCACAACGCAAATGTATTTAATTTACTCGTGGTTTGGTTGTTAGAAAACTGGAAAATTCTATGCTGTAATACAATAATTGAAGGCAGTGTCATTACTCACATACGTCCTTTAACACTAAGTAAAACGTCAAAAGAACAATAGCCAATTACGATAAATTGTTGTTTGAATGTTACATGAAATGCAGGCATCTTTTATTTAACGTGGAAGTATATTTTTCTCCTTCAAAACAAATAAAAACCAAAAGAGAAATCGATATATAAATATAAACTCATATTTATACTTACTCGTGCTCAAGGCATTGACAGAAAAAAAACTACTATCAACCACTTAAGCAAAAATATAAAAAATAACTTTGTTTAATTTATTATATTCAATGATTGATGGTGAAAAATTAAAAATAATAGAAAAAAGACTTCCATTCACCAAATACATGGGAGAACATTTTTTAAAAGCATTGCCACTTTGAATGCTCAGAAAATTGAAACTATAGTTTGCAAGTTATTGATATGATTATAATTTTTTGTTTAAAACATTTTTGTTTAGAATATCTTACATCACCGTTTTTTTGATAATTATAATGAATGAAACGATTTTGAAAACATTTCTTAACAACTTTATTTCTATAAAATTTTATATTTTTCTGAAATACAACAATAAATTTTAAATAAGTTAACATTTAAATACGAATACATATTCTGGATATTAAATATAAAATATGAACCTTTGTTGGAGCAGCTACCAGCACCAAACCTAATAATTATTTAATTAAAAAATTCGAATTTATTTGGGTACTTCAAATGCTGCATTTCTATTTTCTGTCTTCTTTGAAGCAAAGTTTAATATTTCATAAAACTGCAATAAAAAACTGATAGTTTGTCTTATCTTTTAAATGTAATAAAAAACTTTCAATTACTGTAAACAGTTTACTAAGATGAATAAAGTTTTAGAGAATATATTGAAACAAATATGAAATTGTTGTATAAAAAAATTTAAAAATAAATCACTCATGCATAATATTAAATTATTCATAATCTCTCAATTATAAAATTATTGATATAGTGTAATGATTATGAATTAGTTAAAAATAAATTAATTAGAGATTTAGCAGTCTGTAATAATTTATAATGATTTAAAATATGTTATCCAGTCAAGAATTTTTTTGAAGTTGAGTGTACCTCAAAATAATTTAATTTCTGAGTGTGCAGATCGAAAAAATAATGACCGCCAATGAAACTAATAATTAAAAAAAAATAAATCTTAAAGACAAAAACTCTATATCATTTTTAATTCTTAGTTTTATTGTCGATAAGCATTACATTTATGAATTTGGCTTTCATTTATTTTCGGAAACTAAGTCTACCCTTACTATTTGAATAAAATTTAAAATATTATTACAATTTAATTTTGAAAAATCTGGCGTGGCATGCACTCAACTTTACCATAAGTAAACATGATACAAAACTCCTTGGGTATGTAATATATAATGTTCCGTTTATTCATAATATAAATGTATAAATGTGAGTCTTTCATTCCTGGAAGTAGTGATTGATCCACTTTTCAGTATACATATATGTTTATTTTTATATATCATACCACTGATGATAATTAATCAGTATAACTGCAGCAGTAATAACATTTTTGAAAGGCAATAGTGTAGATTTCGAGTTATGAAATAATGAAATAATACAGGAGAACATGGGTTTTCTTCCAATAGCCAGTAAATCTCTTACATAGTTTTTCTGACCTCCTACTACATTGCAGATTTAAGGCAAAGTTTCCCATTTAAAAGTTGAAAATATTTCTACTTTGTCTGAAAATGTCAGAAACATGTAAGAGGAACGTAAAGGGGAATGAAGTAGTAAACTGCTCAGAATAGTATGGAAAATTGATGAATGGATGGAAGAGAAACCAGAAAAATGGTGAGTAGTACACAAAATGGTAGTAGTACCCAGTCTAATTTAAAAAACTCATACAACTGTACTTACTTATGTCAGAAAAGATATCCATATTAATTGGTTGTATTTTTATTGAAATATGTTGTAATATATTTTCAATTAGATGGTTTATAAAAACAGTGATTAGGGTAAAATAATTTGAAAGAAGTAGATTTACATTTTTATCCATCATACACTTTGAGAAGTAGTTGATAGCACAAAGGCATCAGTACAGTGTTAACATTTGAATTTATATTTTTTTGAACTTGTCATCAATAACACAGTTGACAAAGTACAGTGCTTCCAGTGGTTTGGCTTTGTAGAATACACTCAATCATTAATGTTATTAAAGTACATTAATTAGAGCATATTACCATCAATATATAGAAATGGACAAAACTCTGGTACTGGTTGGATTCGAAATATAATATATGGCAAACATTAATTACAAATTGTCGTAAAAATGGGAGTTATAGAACGATTTCAGATATATTTTGCAAATACGAACTCGTTTGTATTTGGTGGGGAAACATTTGAATTATGCTTCTAATTAATTGGCCACAAATATGCTAACTCCCCCAACCCTGCATACAACTGTCAACACTTATCACATGTTCCCATCACTACCAATACATTATGTATACTTTTTAATCATATTAATTTCTTCTTTTAGTTTAGTCTAACGATTGAGTCGCATGAATTATACACTTTTCTAAGTTCACTCTCTACTTAATTATTTTTATGCTTCATAAAGATTCGTGATGTTTGCATAGTCATTTTAGTAACATGATAAAAAAAATTACTTCGTTCCATTGTTTTCGAATAAATTTGTTTCATCATTATGTAAACAATGAAACAAAGAATTTCCAAATGGAATATTGCATTACTTCCTGATAAGTTACTCTTGAGAAGCGATGCCATGTACTTTATTTTGTAATATTTCTCTTAGGTTTGTTAAAACTTTTCATTCCTCAGAGATATATGTTTTATGATCACACGTGGAAATAAGTTTTGTTCATCTGCATTAACCTGCTTTTTGTCTAGGTTAAACCAAAGGAATAAAACAATTTCATCTTTAATAATCTATGTCCATTACATTATTATAGTTTAAATAAATTAAAGTAAAAGCATTATTTGTTATCACTATTTTTAGCAGCTTCAGCAACAGCATTGATTCATGTAAAGTTATACCGAATCAAAAACTAAATATTTGTTTATGTAACGTGGTCAAAGATTAGAAAGATTTTGCATAAAAATATGAGGGCTTACTTACGTCAGAGTTTTCTTTGGTAATCTCGCTAACTATTCTTTTTATGGCAAATGAAGTTTGAAATGCTAAAAACCTTCAGCTTTCCTTCTTTTGTTGCTCTCTCTCTCTCTTGGGAGGGATTGAGCGTCTGCTACAAAGCTACACCTCTGACGCTGATTCCTCAAGGGAATATTGTGTTTCCCTAATGATTCTACATTGGGAGATTCCTAAATATTACTTAACTTAAGTATATTTAAAGTAGGGAACTATAAGGAGTTGCTGACATCGAACAGTGTTGATAACGACGGAGGACGACGTGATATGATTTTTTTCACCTCATGCGTAAAAAAATCAAGAACCACTGTGAGAAATGAACCCTGATTTACCAGCTCAGAGAAGAGGAAGACTCCCTGCCTACCCTAACCCCTGAGTTTTACCATAGTAGTTTTTTAACAATGAAACTTAGTTGGTTATATTAAAACTTTACTGCATAATCATTATTAGAATTTTACCAGAAAGTACCCAACATTTTATATTGACCATCTACTACATTAATATTTTATTATTTTAATAAAATCATGAGGAATGCCGAAATACTAGTTCAACAATACTGATCTTTTTTCTCTTTGACTGCAATATCTCTCATGTTTCTTGAAGTTAAATCAGTTTTAGAATACCTAGGATTCTTTGCAAAACTTTATTAAATCAACCATTAATTTAATTTACTTTTATAACAAATTTATTGTTATTTTTTTTTATTTACAGTTCTTATTATAATAATTTTATGAAGCATTCTTCAAATGCTTGAACTCACTGAGTGAAGCATTTACATAACCTTCTTACCTTCATAAAATACGGTGTGTTTCCACCTAAATTATATAATTTCAAAATGATAGGTGCTACCGATGCTTTCACCATACATATTACTGCTGAGGTGCAATAGATCTTGTGTTAAATTTCATCCTCATTTTATTTTTTGTTGCTATTCTAAAACATGAATAATGATTTAGTTTTTTAATGAATTAAACAGGAAAGAAATTTAAACTTGAAGGTTGTTTCATAATAATCTTACGATTGGAAAAAAGCAGATATTTTTTCTTGTTATATAACATTTCAATAATATGGCATTACTTTCATTAATGAAAATAATTTTTTAAATAATTTCTTTCAAACTTGTCTAAAGCAAAGCTATTGTCAAACGCGTTGACAATCAATATACTTAATTGTGAAATTTTAATGTGTCTATGGTTTAGATGTATTCTCAAAATTAATCAATGAATATCTCTTTTATTTATTTATTTAATCAATTAAATAGATTAATTTATTTTAAATTAAACATATCTATGTAAACTATAACTAATATGTAATGATTTCAATATACCAGAATTCCTTCTAATGTTTCTTATGACTGAAAATTTTCTCATGGAAATTTGTACAACACAAATTTAATAGGGTATATGAAGTTCTGGAATGACCAGATGAACGTTTTAAAATTAACACTCATTTTCACAAATAGAATGATAATGTCATTTCTCTATTTCTTAATACTATCAACAACAAAAAATTTTACCTCACCTAGAACTGAATTTCAATTAAATTTTATTAGCATTTGTTAAACGATGCATTCTAGATTGTTTAAGATATTTTTGATAAATAAGGACGCAGTCGCACGCAGGCTAACTAACATGTATGAAAATAGAATTAGGGAAACTCTTAACGAGTAAAATATTGTAAAAATGAAAACCTTTTTTCATAATTTCAAACAGATATATACTGACTAAATAACAATAATCATCATGTGTATGTTAAGAAACAAAAATTCTTTATTTGTATTTGTTTAAAAATGCTACATATACTGTCATTATAGATATCAGACAATAATCATATTCATACTGGGATAATGGATCTTATAAGTCTCCACTCGAAAGGAGTTTTTTTATTCAAGCAAACTTCATGTTCATCATCAGATAAACTTCTACCATACAATTTAAAAAATAAAGTTCCAAAAATAAACCTCAATTATATAGAATAAAATTAAATAATGAAAAATGAATGAGATACCCAATAGAAGCTGAGGAGGACAGACAACCGTCTAACGTTGACTGAAGGAATTTAGGTCATGTGAGATAGAATGGGGAGAGGTAGAATAAAAAAAACGTCTTTGTGTGGGGACTTTGTACTATCAACTTACCCCAGTATGAGTAAATACGACAAAACTACAGATTGCTCAACTAATGAGTTAATAATTGTAGTGGAAGCTTATAAGCAAATATATTTTAAGCATTTATAATGATTCTACAATTACTGAACAAATTATTATGACAAAGTAAAGAAATATGTAATGTCTCTATCTAGTATCAAATAGACATGTACACAGAAATGTACTTCTAGATACACACCCACCCATGTACAGCCATCAAATATTGCTTAAAAAAAGAACTCAGTTGATCATAAAAAGGGTAAATTAGTCAAAATTTTAAAAAATTTATTATTATTATTATTATACTTTACTTATATTGAAGTAATTATAATTGACATTTTATTGGCACAGTTTTTACAATGATTTGAAATGTGCAGAATAACTAATGTTATCAGATGAGGATTATTAATTAATAATATTGTATGATATACCTTTCCATAATTGAATATTATGACATACATTTCAAGTAAGAAAGTTATTCTAAATCCTTGATTATGAACTTTGATGTAAGTCACTGATGGCAGCACCATTTAGAGTCAAGTCAGGAGAGAGTATTTATCTCTTTTGGAGCCTTGTCTAAGGGGCTTGTTCACTAACTTGTATCCCAATTACAACAAACCCTTCCACAGCCAACCCTGATCCGTTCTCATAACCTTCCATATCTTAGCTTACACTGTTATTGAAACTGTTAACTATGCAACTATTTATCAATACCAAGGTATATTCATAATTAACAGTTCCTGCTCAAACTTTTTTAGTTTTCATCCTATTAGGATATAATAGATTCCCATTTTAATAACTCTGGTGTTTATATATCTACTAATGTATTTAAATGCAAACATTATTCGCAATTGTCACCACTTTCCACAATCGTATGATATAATGATGCAAACATTTTTAATGGAATTAGTTCAGATAGAAAAGTAAAAAATATGATCCTTAATTCGGTTTAATTTATGTTTACATCCTTAAAAGTGATTCTCTACAAAACAGAGACTAATAAAATTATTTACTTCTAACAAAATATACTTTCAAAGTATGAAAGAAAAATTTAAATTGTGAGCATCTAGAGACATTATCCCAGTCTCTAGGTTACATTTTATTATCTGTAAATAGGTTACATCTAGAGACATTATCCCAGTCTCTAGGTTACATTTTATTATCTGTAAATAGGTTACATCTAGAGACATTATCCCAGTCTCTAGGTTACATTTTATTATCTGTAAATAGGTTACATCAAGAGACATTATCCCAGTCTCTAGGTTACATTTTATTATCTGTAAATAGGTTACATCTAGAGACATTATCCCAGTCTCTAGGTTACATTTTATTATCTGTAAATAGGTTACATCTAGAGACATTATCCCAGTCTCTAGGTTACATTTTATTATCTGTAAATAGGTTACATCTAGAGACATTATCCCAGTCTCTAGGTTACATTTTATTATCTGTAAATAGGTTGCATCTAGAGACATTATCCCAGTCTCTAGGTTACATTTTATTATCTGTAAATAGGTTACATCTAGAGACATTATCCCAGTCTCTAGGTTACATTTTATTATCTGTAAATAGGTTACATCTAGAGACATTACTGCATTTTATTCAATTCTATTTTTGATGGAGGGTTAGAATTTCTAGTTAACCTACAGATCTAGTGAAAGCACAGGGTGTTATGTGATAATGATGTATAATATTGAGCTTTTTAATTTATGTTATACACCCTGTGTATAACATAAATTAACTGTTTCTTACATTCAGATGTTTTAAACACATCTGAAAACTAACAATGTAAAAATATATGGTTTTTTTTGTAGAATTTACTTCTAATAGCAATTACAAGTAATATGCAATAATTACAAACCACAAATAAATTGGTTTTGAATATTTACTAACCTCAGTATATATGACCTAATAATTGTACACAAAAATTGTTTGGAAATTGTTTCATTTGGAAAATTAAAACAAGAAGAATCTGTCATGCAGCCGTAGTTTTGATAGTGAAGGAATGAAATGAAATTGTTAACTTTTTTTCTTGAGATTTGTAAAAGAAGGCCTAAATTCATTATGAACTTGGCCTCACATCTTAAAAACTTACCCCTGACGAGGGACCCTATTAAAAACTTTTTCGATTTGCAACACTCTAGGCTGCTCTGACTGGTTTTATACTTTAGAATATTGATTGACTTCTACAGGTGGTGATCGATTGCTCTTGTGTCAGTAAAGCGTTCAATTAACTAACCCACATGTGAGGTTTCAACAAGAAAACGAACTGTCTGCCGTTTATTCTTTATCTGTCTCTAACATATTCTTAGCAATCTTTGGTGTTGCTAGACAATTACAGAACTTGCAAAATGACTTAGGATGGATGTAAATCACATTAACGAATTACTACAAACACAGTGTATCTTGCGAAACACATTGATTTGAAGGAGAAATTTTCAGAATTTCTCTTCTTCAATACATTTCTAACCATAACACAGCTTGCTACATTTTTACTTTATTATTAGTTCAATAATTATAAAAAAAATTGATTTAATGATTATGAAAGATCTCAACTTTTTAAGGTTATACACGCTGAAGTATGCAGCACTGCTAATAATTAACTCAATAATTTCACATTGACACGAAAATAGAATAGCCCTCATGGGGTCCATGATCTGCACAGTTTTTGTGTAATATTGTCTCACGAAATTTACTTTTCTTTTTATTATATATTACAGTCCGCAGTGACATTAATATATATTTTGTGAATTCAGAAAGTAGTTTTTAGTTAATTTATAAACCTTGAAATATTAAAAATGTACATGCATTGCCTTCATAAATTTAGTACAATATAAAAATAATTCATCTTGAATACAGCCCTAAAAACAGAAAAATACTTGGAATAAAGGAAACCTTGTCTCATTGGTTTGCACTAATTTTAAAAATAAGTTATCCCTATCGAATTATATAAATTTAATAAACTTTAAATTCTTTAACAGAAATTGTAGAATGTTTAAACTAAGATTATTTTAAATATAAAAAGGCATACAATTTTAACTGTAATAACATATTACATACACTCTAATGTATAATAATCATAACAAAAATATATTTTAACAAATTGATAGTTTACACATTTTGAGATCCTCTCGGTTCAATTTTGATTATATCTGATTGTGAGTGTCTCGATCAATGTCTTCCTAATTTCACTTTAAGCTGTTTTTAAGTTATACCGTTTCAAAAATCTTAATGACATTTGCTAACATATGGTTTTTGGTTAGTTATAGATCCGTATAATGTTGGAGCAATATTGAATGATGGAAAAGGCACTTATATCAGAACGAATACTAATGTTATAACCTGTTACCGTGCTTTCAGAAAAGTAACACATCTTATTAAGTACTGGTACTCTATAAAAAAAATATGAATTCTGATAATCGAAAGTAGAAGAATAGTGCTTCAAAAAGAATAGTTCTTACGTGTTCCCTTTAGTCGTTTGTCAGATTGTGTCATTTCGAGCATTACCTTCTCAATTTAATTGACAAACTGAAGACAAACAATACCATTGAAGGAGTTGTTTAATTGATTCGAAATAAGTTTGACAATATTCTTTCTACGTTGATATAGTTTCGATTACCGGGATCGGTTCAAACCCCAGCTGGCGGTAGTAGCTGTTTGTGTGGAATCTTAGCTGTTTCATTGATGTTTCGCGGTGATTTGCGTGACCTGTAAGTGGCGTATCAAGTTCACTTTCAGTGTTACTGTTGTTTAAAAACAGATTCAGTGGGTTAACAAATGATAGCCAAGAGGTATATTAAAGTCACACGAATAGGTCACTGAAGTCCCCACTCCAACCACATGAACTTATCTCTATCACTTTGTTTTTTTTATTGTTTAAACCGATCCCTTAGCAGGTGATAACGTCAGCAGTCTCCCGGCTCTGTTTGATCGGTGATACTACATTGGGAGTTCTAAATGTTGACTGACTGAAGTGCATTCCTGTCCCCTTTTATTACTTTACTACTACAAAATAAAAATCTTCCTTCTAGACTTGATAATATCTTTGCACCGTAGCCACATTAAAATAAATTATTGTTAAAATTGATTGTCGATAACCAAAGTGTTAAAATTACTTACATTTTTTTTAGTGTGTAGTAGGCTGTAAAATTATTTAAAACTTTAATTTTAAACAGAAGTGTTCTTCTTCAAACGGAAGAATATTCAGTACATTGTTTCTTTAATATTTTTTAAACAATAATATATAATTCCAATCAAACATCATAATGAACAAGGGATGGTAATAATAAATAAATTTGTTTAAAATATTTATAAATTTACATAAAAAAAATAGTGTTCAGTAACACTTGAACAGAGATATATTAATTCTGAGCCACGTTCCACAATCCTTTAGGATATAATTTACAAAAAAATTCACATTTCTCTCTAATTGGTTTGCAATATAAGTTTGTAGGATCTTATTAAAATATAAAGCTACCCAACGTTAGGAATAATTCATTATTTGAGAACGGTTCGTATAAATATACTCTCTCCAGGAATAGCCTAATAAAAGATGAATATGGGACAGGCTAAATTTGAATGAAATTATAAAGAGTCTCTCATTTCTACTATAAATCTAATCACTATGAACAAGAGACCTCTTACATTTTCAGCATATTATGAAGCGTTTCAATACTTTTAAGATAGACCACAATATAAACTTTTAATAATTTGTGATAACAAATGTCATTTCTAATTAATCACAGCCAAAAGATCTTCTTTAGTAACTGTAACGGTTTACACTCATAACTCGGTTCTACAGAATAAAATGGGGAAACACCTGTCCAAAATTCCCGATTGTCCGAAGCTTCTGATTCTACTGCATTCTAGAGGCTTCCAATTCACACGCTGCTATAGTTAAAAAACAATGTTAAATATTTCACAAACAACACACAAGACAGGGTCAAAAAGTTCGAAAACACAGACCAAACAACTACATGTGTGTGGCCTACACTCAATTTTCCTAATTGAGTGGAATAAGTGATTCTATGAAATTACCCGTTACCATAATGTTAAAGTGCTTTTGGTTTTAACAACAATTAAATATTAACATATAGTCATATTAACTATATATTATTATTATTAACTATATATTAGCATATAGTCACGAGTATGAATTTCACCAATGGTTGGAGGCCTGCTTGCCCGTTTTCAGACTAACATTAATAATAATGAAATTTTATACTGCTATGCATTTAAGATATCTTGTTCATACAGACACCACACCACATACTAACAGATCAATTGCTTTAAAATTTTAAGTTAATTATTATTATTTTATATATTATAACTTATTATAATTATTATTTATTTTTAAGTTAAGCTTTAAATTTTAATTTTAAGTTAAAATGTTTCAACTTAAAGCTAATCTTAAAGTCAAAAGCCAGTTGGAACCGTAATTTATTAATAAAAATTTAACAAATATATAAACATTTCACAATAGAGACATGAAATAAAAATCAACCTGGAAAGGACACTAAGAAATTGAGAAATATAAGCCCCGGGCATCATTGGAAATAACTTGAATGCATCGTTACACTACACTTTTCTCTGTACAAATATTAACCTGTATTAACTTCACAATATTAAGGTGTTTTTAATGGAGAAATTTTGCACAAATAAATTGTCTATGATTTATATAAAAGCTCATTCACCTAATTCAAGAACTACTATCTGAACGACATATTTCCCCAAAAAATATATTGATAAAGCATTACCTAAATTACTAATATGATAATAATTGACATGAGTTGTATATGCCGCAACTTCTACTAAAGCTATGCCATCTTGTTGAATTTTGAGTTATTTCCAGCAGCTGTGAACAGTATTGAAATAAAAACAGTATTGTCTGACCCATATAACCCTCTCTTTACTCCATATCTGACATGAGGGAGTCAGTGACAAGAGAAGCAAACAAGAAGTTGCTGAAGCAAAACTTTTTTAACTGGAAAGTTTTTATCATATTCACATTACAGTATGGTAATGTAATGTAAATGTTTTTTTTTATCCGAAAAAATTTTTTTACAGTTCAATTTGACCCTAGAAAAAGAACCAGTCTTTCACTGGCGTATAATTTATTCATATGTATGAATTTCTGTACTATTTCATTTTTTTTACAAAACGTTTTAAAATACAATCAAATTTGATATATAGAATACTGGACTGAATAAATAAACTAAAACAACAGGGGCAAAATTAAAAAAGTAATCCTTACTTTATTATGTACATGTTCCAAGAAGAATAAATAGATCAGATTCAGTGTTTGTAAGAATGTTCAGTTGAGTAGAAATTATTAATTAGAAAAAAAAGGAAATAAATCTTAAACAGAGCCATATCAAAGTTGGGAACTATATCAAGTGCACACGATGAAAAAATCTATCTATTTGAAAACCTCTGCACACTTTTGACCCAGCCTGTACAAACCAAACTCTCATCTGAGGTCTGTAGAAAGGGTTGTTAAACGGGGAAACGAGAACCTTCTGGTCATGATAGCTACTTCAACACTAATAAGCTTTCCTTATTTCTATACCTTCTCTCATGGTTTCATGCTTTTTAATAGTTATCCCTTTATTTACTTATCTTTTATACATTATTTTCCAGTACTCTTTAAATTACTCGAACATATTTTTTTCCCTTTTGAACTGTGGAAAGTTTAGTGAATTTAAAGATTATTATATCATGCTTATTAAATCTATTTTTCTGTTTGGTTTCTCGTAATATCAGTAATTCTTGTAGAAAAATATAAATAACATAGGCATTTTATAAATGTTTAACTAATAATAATCATTAGTAACTAAAAAAAAATTTAGGAAAATAAAAGACGAATCAGACCATGTTATTCAAAACATGTAGTGGGCATCCTCAAGTTATATCACCTAAGAATTTTTTATTCACCGCTCAAACCCATCTCATTAATTTATCTAATCTGATAAAGAACTTACGTGTTTCAAACGCCTTGTTTTTTTAAAACTTTTTTGTGACATGATTTTTCATTTATTTTTTTGAATTGATTAAATACTACAAAGGAATTGACTATCCAACTTTCGAGTGGCAACAAAATTATTAAATCATCACTACAGAGGTTGTTATCAGTTATTTTAGTATTACTGTACTAATAATAGCACCAATATATTTGCAATAATATTTGTAAGACTGATTGAAGTCATTTTTTTAATAAACATCAAAATACTTAAACTCACTTAAATATTAAAGTTTCCAAATCAGAATCAAAAAGCAGTGAAAAATTAAATAATTCTATCTTTAAAGCAATAGTACTTTTTTTCAGTCCGAATTACTTAAAAAGTGAAATAGAAAAAATATTAAGACTGCTTACATTAGAAGTCCTTTTTATATCAAGAGGGTCAGAAACCTGTTATTTTGGAGTTATTATTTTCTAAAATAGTTTAAATTTATACTCTTTATAACCATGTTAAGCTACTCTGCAAACAGCTGAGTTTTTTTCGTTAGCCAAACAATGTTCCTGTTATTCTTCTTTTCTTGATGAATATTCGACTAGGTTGAAATATTGATGTGAGTTGTGTTCTTTGACCTCTTCTTTTCTTGTAATCGTTTGATAAGTTGTCCTAATGGACTGTTTCATGTTAATATATATATATATATATATATATATATATATATATATATATATATAAAATAAATTCAAAACGAAGGAAACACACAGGAAGACACAGACATAACTCACATCGATATTTCGACCATCGTCGTCATCAGGAGGTGTGAAGAGCGAAGAGCGAAGAGTCCCGCAGGAAGACAGGGCAGCGACTCTGCATATTGAAACATATGCAGCGACAGAGTCGCTGCCCTGTCTTCCTGCGGGACTCTTCGCTCTTCGCTCTTCACACCTCCTGATGACGACGATGGTCGAAATATCGATGTGAGTTATGTCTGTGTCTTCCTGTGTGTTTCCTTCGTTTTGAATTTATTTTATTTAAAAAAGTCCGCTGGACCGTTTCTTTTAATTGTGAATACATATATATATATATATATACACATATATATACTTTGAAAACCTTGAAAAACACGAATAAAAAACAGAAAGTAGGACTCACATTCAATATTTCGACCGTTTTAAACGGTTGTCCTCAGGAAAGGAAGAAGACACTCGCCATCTATATATATATATATATATATATATATATATACCATGATAAACGAAAAACGATCCGGCAGGACAGATAACACTTAAAATAAACAGTGACAAATAGACTGAAATGTAAAAAAGACTCACTTTTCAAAAATTCGACCGCCATTACGGTCAAAATATTGAAAAGTGAGTCTTTTGTTATGTTTCAGTCTATGTGTCACTGTTTATTTTAAGTATATATATATATATATATATATATATATATATATATATATATATATATCATACGATAAAGGGAAATACGATCTAAACTAGACACAATTGGACTTCAAAATGCAAGAAGAGTAACACACAGAATAAAGAAACACTGTTACTTGCCGTTGCGTCTACAACGTGCTTGGTCTCTTTCCCTTTTCTCCTGAAGACAGATTGCCCGAAAATTTAAGTTGTCGGCTGCAATCATTTTCAAGACACAAAACAGGTGGAGTCCGGGTTTCCTTATATAGCCTGAAGTATGAGGGATGAGCGCTGATTGGCTGTTATAATTATATTCAGTGCTAATATAATTTAACTACTTCCGTTCTTTGGTAATTGATGACTAATATAAATTCCTTGCCAAAGTGAGTTGAGTCATGAGCGATAATTACTGAATAAATAATATTTAAGACTTTCAGCCTCCTCTCTAATTCAGTGAGCCTTCTAGTCCTTCAGAATCAGTAACCCCTTCTAACTATCCTCCTTAATCCGTCACTCTTCTGCTTGGTCTGTTGGTTGATCCTTGATAACTCAGTTAGTTTTCAAGAGTTATTGTCGGCATACTAATTAGTGCAACCTTCTTTTTTTATTCTTTTTAACTGCTTAACTTCTGCCATATTTATTAATAGCTAATAATATCATTAAAATCAACATCATCTCCCTTGTGCACATATAACTATGTTTACATTTTTATCTATAATGACTAGTGCTTCCTCTAAGTATAACACCCTGTTTAGGCACTGAACGTAGAAGACATTGAGGATTGTTTGATTTGCAAGTACTTTACAGTAACCTATAACTGATGGGACTCTTCGTAACGCGAGTTACTTATGAATAAATGAATTCTTAAACACTATGCTTAAGGGTCCTTATGGTCGGTTAATTTTTTTTTACTCTTTTAACTTAAATTATACGCCATTGATTACAGAGTTGCTTAGTAAATTACACTACCAAACATATATATATACCCCAATTAAAAGAAACGGTCCAGCGGACTTTTAAAAATAAAATAAATTCAAAACGAAGGAAACACACAGAAAGGCACAGACATAACTCACATTGATATTTCGACCATCGTTGTCATCAGGAGGTGTGAAGAGCGAAGAGTCCTGCAAGAAGGCAGGGTGGTGACTGAACTCGGTGACCGCAGCCAGTACCCCACCACTTACCACCAAGTGGGAAGGGAGGGAAGGAAATGAAGAGCCAAATTAAGACGTAAAATGAACGAGTAAAAATCATAATTATTCAAATAAAAATAAGTCTAATGAAAAATTATAAAAAAATTGAAAAGTATATAAATCAAATTAAAATTAATAAAGTAAAAGTAAAAAAGCAATGCAAAAAAAATTATCGATTTAGGCTCGATATCCGTTTTTGTGTTTGAACCACTTGTTCGCGAAACATAAGAAGCTATACTAGGAATACCTCGTTCACCTTGAAAAACTCTGAAATACCAAGGTACTCCCTACACGTTTTAGAACCACCAGTTCATAAACTAAATTACCATCATACTTTCACTTGACATTTTGAAGGGTGAATTTATGGCATACTGATATAAATCATAATTAAATAATAACAAATACATCTTACCTTTTTCGTTTCATGCCGTATGTAAAGAATTCATCCAAAATAGGTTGAGTACCATATAAAACAAGGGATAGTTTTTTTTTATTAATGATATTAACTTATAATATCTATGTAGGTGACAACATTAATTTATTTTTCTTATTAATAATACTCCATAAGAAGAAAATATTTCAGCGCAAGCAATTATATTAATTTTAATACTGACTCCAACATTAGTTATCATATTTAATGAAATTTTAACTGGATTTAGTGAAATAAATTTAAAATTCACTAAACAGAGCATAGTAACTACCTTTAGTAGCTCTGTAAGTTCCAATTTAATTCGCCTTTGTCTATCAGCAATTAAATTAGTATTCACTTTCACTGAATTGAGAAATAAAATAACTAAGTAAATTTTAGTTAGTAAATCATTAATAAAACCTATAATATTAAGTAAAAAAATATTTTCAAAAAACTAAAATGTCTTTTTCATTAAAGAATAAAAATCTGGAAATGAAATATTGAAAGGTTGCTATTCGTGTTAATTGCCTGTTTTTGTGAGAATCGTTGAGAGCTTAGTGTCTTAATAACCGGATTATCTGTTGTAAAAATACTAGGCAATGGAGTTTGTTTGGAGTGGAAGGGGGCATTTATTGGATTATAGGGAAGGCAAGAGGGATTTGGGAGTTAAACTGGCTAATGTCTGGGGGAATGGGTGACTGTGGCAGCCAAGGATTAGATATTCCCCACTACCATTTCCCCAGAGCCTCTGGTAATCCATCATTTGTATCTAAACTGACGTAAACTCCACCCCTCTCGCCCACCAGACATGACTTATCATCCCCATTGTATTTTTGCTTGATAGCTACCTTTTCAAATAGAAACTTTCCAAAGCATTTCAATAAAACACCCCCTTTTCAACCACTTGAAATATACTTAGATTTTTACGTAAAAATGTCTACCAACCTTCAAATCATAACCTTTTTTTTAAACCTTTCACTTTCCAGTTCTTTTATTTTGATTACTTGCTTTTAAAAGTGAAGAAAAAGAATTTTTTTATTGCTGATTATTATTAAATTCCAGTAGCTGTTCAAGAAAAAAGAGACTTTGAGATTCTAATTGTGTTTATAGGAATAAGCTTAAACTTAATATATAGGAACAATGAAATAAAACAATGACACACATTTATCTATAACTTGTGACTTACTTATTATAAAAATTCTTTTAAATGGTATTTACTTTGTGTAATATCTATTGGAAGAAAAGTGTTGTTTTAATGTGTACGGAGTTGTTTAGAACTTGGAAATGGGCATCTGGTGTTACTGTCCGACCTCTTAGTGCCTTCACACTGTCCTGGAGGTAGTAATGTTACCTGTACGTACTGTCCGTGTTCATAATGTTTTGACTACTTGTAAGAGCCAACTTCAGTGTACAGATTGTAAAGAATATCCTAATTATTAATTGGAAAGTATCAATTATTTATTTATTTTTATTATTAGCATCTTAATTATTACCTAACGTTGGTATTCAGTAAAACTTATGTGCCCTGTATATAACTTACATAAAGATTGCATTTATCTTAACTCACAATCAAAAAAATGTAATAACTATGCAACTCTTGGAGGAATATTACATCTTTTACTCATCATCAAATTTTAAAGTTTGATTGCCATTTGTGGTGCTGCTAGATGTGTTCATGAATACTTCTTATACCATTCCAAATAAAACTGTATTATAATAACAGCCAAAGAAAATATTAAAATATGCATAGCTTTAAATGAGTAATGCTTATTAGAAACCTTAAAAGAAATAACATTTATATAATTATGTAAATAAATTTAAAATCAAATAAGTTTCTAATTAAAACAAATTGAAATAAAGTCTAGGTTTTAAGTAGTATTACTGTTCAAGGGATACAGGTCGTTAGAATAGAGCAGATTGTGTAAGAACAGAGACATGATTGTTACAGAAGGGTCTCTGAATGTCCACCCTGTTAGTTGAGAAGCCTGTCCAATAACGTTTCGTCAGCACTTTCTGTACCATTCATTATGTAACAAACGGAACTTTTCTAAATACCTTAAACCAAGTGATTTACTTTTGTCTTTGTATTATTTGTCTATTGTACATTTCTGACATATTTTTCATCCACAAGAAAAATTAAAGGCGTTACTCAACGATTTATCAATACTCCCCTCAAAAAAAAAAGTAAATTACTTATCTTTAATTTATATTAATTAATTTGAAAGTAATTGCTTTCTATAACTTCTACACAATGAAATATTTATCTGATCATCTAATTTTTATGTAAAAAGGAAACACCACGCATCACAATATTTTATGAGATTGTTATGGATATAAAGACACAATTGATTTTGAATCAAAATGAGTTCTAAGTATATGTCAATTATTAAGTGCAACAAGTATTATAGTACTTGTGTATAGTACTAATAGAATTAGTCAATTTCGTACTTATTCTGTACGTTTCATAATATCATTCTCTGCTATATGTTATATAACTTCTATGCTAGCAGCATTGTTCAAAACATAGTTGTTTAAAATATACAAGTGAAGTTTCCTTTTTCTGATTTCAATTTATCATGTTGATATCTCAAATATCTCCATTCAACAAGAATTTTACACATATTAATATTTTATCAAATAAGCATTATAAGTAGGTACTCAAAAAATTTTTCTATCACTGTCGAAGTTAATGACTTTAATAAAATCATAAAAGCCAACGACTGCTACGTCATCTCCTCAAAAGTTTCGAAATTTTCATTAATTAGTGCAGTCATTTGCCAAATTGGTTAAGCAAAAAAAATTATTTGTGCTTCTTACTCCAATTAGTTCTTTTAACTCGATTAAGTTTTCTTACAGTCTGTAAATATGTTTTTACTTTATTATAAGTAAATTGTAGTGATGGTGGAAAAATTCTATCCTAAGATTTTGACAAAATTACATATTTTGAGGGCCCAGAAGTCGTTTTATCAAGTTTTTTCAATGATGTGTGTGTGCGTATGTGTATGCGTATGTGTATGTGTTTGGCCGAGTTTTTTTCCCAAGATTGTGGCCACGCTAAGGTCCAGAATCACGCTTCATCAGAATCAGCATCATCCACGATCCATTTTGATGAATCAAATTGATATTTTACACAAAAATTGGTCTTATAGTCTAGATATTCCTTATTGAATTCACTTTTTTTTCCCAAAAACCTGTTTTTAGACATTTTTTTCCTTCTAAAGTACTATATAGAGTTTTGAAACGACGCTACAAAGCAATAAACGAAAAATAATTTCAGTTTTTTAAAACAACAGGAAATATTTTTTCTCAATAAAATATAAAAGTTTTTACTTAAAATTCAATTTGAAAGCTTTTGAGAGCAGTACAAGTCATACTCTTTAAAGGATCAAAACGAAACTAGACGTAACAATAAACCTTTGTGTGGAAAATGAGTAGAGACAATTTTTTCAAAATTATATTCACCAAGGATCAAAACGAAACTAGACGTAACAATAAACCTTTGTGTGGAAAATGAGTAGAGACTGTAAAGGGCGTTACAGGACATTTTCTGTTTTTAGAAAAAATTTTTTTTGGTGCTAAGCAACTCATTTATAAACGATGAAAATCTCCAAAAAGAAATAGGAAAAATATTACAATTTAAACAAAAATTTATGAAATTTCAATTACGGCAAAGAGCAATAAACCTATAAAAGCTAAATATTGATCCTCGACTAATAGTTTACTTGCTATACATGTCGTATTTTTTTACATTTATTTACATTGTTTTTTGTAATATTTAGAAATTTTTGATTGAATCAACTGGATTAAAATTGATGTTTAGAGGTTTATTGAACATTTTGTAAATAATTTAAGAACTTATTATGGGATGTAAAAGAATAAAATTCTTACATGTAAAAGATCAACGCCAATCAAACATATAATTCCTGGTGCTTTCCATGTTATGATGGATTTGTTCCACTGAGTGCTCTTATCAATATATATTTTGCACCCTTGAAAAAAAGGTAATATCAGATGAACATTTTTTGGGTTTATGAATCATGTTAACTTTGGGTAATATTGAAGTGTAAAGAATGAACTCTTTACTATTATTTTGTTGAAAAATATCCAGTTTATTCAATACTCCAGTCTAATAGTTCATATTTATTATTTTCAAAAATTTCAAGCTTCTAGCTATAATAGTTTTAAATTATACTGAAAAGCCCTCTTATAACAGAGTACAACACTCAGGAAAAAGATAACACTTGCTCAGAGTTATATATAGTTCAAAATATCATTTTTATGATATTTGACTAAGGAGAGAAAGTGATTCTTTAAAAAACATCGACTTTTCATGAAATTCCCAATATAATAATTTTACAAAGGACCAAAAATATAAAAGATAATTCAAAATTGAAAACATTCTTTGAAAAATAATAAATGAAGTTATTCTACATTATAAATTAAAAATTATCTTAAACTGACGTATTTTCTTATTTAGACAAAATAAGAATATTTTCAAGTTTTAAATGGGAAACTTCATCTTCAATCATCAATGTAGAAGGAAGTCAGATAAACTATGTAAGAGATCTACTGACTATTGCAACAAAAGCCATATTCTCCTGTAAGAGAATATTTGTAACACGAAATCTATACTTTCACTTTTCAAAAATGTTATTACTTCTGTAGTTATACTAATGATGTTATATAAATCAATGTTGTGATATACAAAAATAAGAATAGATATTGATAAGTTGTTTAATCACTCTCTGTACTACCCAAGGAATGAAAGACATATAATATAATATACATTTATATTATGTCTAAATGGGACGTTATATATTATATACCCTAGAAATTATGTTTTTATTACTTGTAGGAAAGTTGAGTGAAGATCACACCAGATTTTTTGTTTGTCTTTGTCAGGTCTCCTTTTAGACATCAGAGCTATATTGTGATTACAACTGAGCTAAGTAGCTTTAAAGTGTACTGACAAACAAGTAAAATATGCATTATTAATATCTAATTGTGAAATATATAAATAACTGTTATAAATATTGTTATTCTAATATCAAAATAGTGAAATTTATGGTAATAGTAGTTGTGAGTAACAAAAGGAAAAAAGATAATATAAATTATTTAACAATTAAGTGAATAGGTTGGTAAATATATAGGAACTGTTATATTTGTCTTATGTTTGTGTAAACAATGAGATTTAGCTAAGTTAATTAGGTAAGGTTTTTAGTGAAATAAGGAAAGCGCAAAATCAAATGTAGTTCGTTCTATTATTGCGTAATTATACCTCTTTTCATCGAAACAATTAGATTACATGAATCTCTTATATATTATAAATATAAGACCTCATATATTTTGGGTTCTTTAGTTGATAAGTCAATATGACTAAATTATCTTGTACACTTATTTATTAGGGCTTGTCATCATGACTTGATATTGCAATCATTTCTAATATTGAAATTATTGAGATGTCACATCTTGTTCTTCTTTCTTTATCAAATATCTATGTTAAGGAAATTAGTTCTTTGAATATGTTTTATTACTGCAGCATTCTTCAAGTATCAGTTGCGCAATAAACTAATGTAATGAATAACACTTCGAATAATTAACGAAATTTTAATCTACTTTGGTATGTTTATAAAGGGATACATATGTAGGAAGTTAATAAATTAAATATTTTGAAGTGATTTGTGGTTTTAGCCTGTGGACGCCTACATAAATAACTCAAATATATTACTCATTACATTACGTTTGTAGTTTTAAATGTGGCATGAGTTAGGGTTGGACGAAGGGTATCAGGATTAGGCAGATGGTCCCCAAATACCAACAATTGTTTTCTAGTGACAGGGTTCACTCAATATCAGTCAAAACCATTTTTATAGATACCCCACTTAAACGACATTGTGATTTCATAAACAATATTACCCTAACGTTATTCACTCACTTTTTGATTCAAAATGATTATAATTACCGCGGTATAATGAATATTAGGAAGGAATTATCGCTGGCTACTTCCAAAAATAAAATTGGATAAACTAAAACAAAGTAGACTATGTTCGAACTGCATACTCAATACTAGCTACAGAAGATAAAACCAGATCACAACTGAAATGACTGCGATTTACTCTCGTACAAGCAGGAGGCAAGGCACATATCAATGCACATGGACTATACATTAACATTCAAGCTGACCTGTCAAACAAACTAAAAAGTTAATGGCTTAAGATTTTGCATGGACCTTAGTTTTAGAAAAACTGATCAAAACAAACTAACTAGCGACCCAATCTCTTGATCTAAATGGTTTTTTTTTCTAAAAATTAGTTTGAAAAATTGTTATAATATATATATATATATATTGTTCAATATAAACAAAGAAACATAGAGAAATCAAAAGAACACACTTACAGTCTCTAATTTTCGGTTTGAACCGTCTTCAGGAGAGATAAGAGAGGAAAACCAAGCGCACTGGTTCAGAGACGGTTGGAGACCAACAGTGTTGCCGCATGCGCTCCCGTTCACAGAAAATAAGGTAGACAGGAATCAATTTATAATTTCATTAAATTAATGGAATATGAAAACAATAAATAAATAAAAGAAAAAATTGAAAAAAATAAGGGAAATTGATACATATTAACGAACAGTTTTATGAAAACAATAAATAAATAATTCCTGTCTACCTTATTGATTCCTGTCTACCTTATTTTCTGTGAACGGGCGCGCATGCGGCAACACTGTTGGTCTCCAACCGTCTCTGAACCAGTGCGCTTGGTTTCCCTCTCTTATCTCTCCTGAAGACGGTTCAAACCAAAAATTAGAGACTGTAAGTGTGTTCTTTTGATTTCTCTATGTTTCTTTGTTTATATTGAACTATATTTGTTTGTTTTGGATCGTATTTCCAACGAAAAAAAGTGTATATATATATATATTGATATTTGAATCCCATAAGCATACTCAAATCCTTAGTATTAACCAAATTGATTATTTATTTTTTCACACGTTTTCAACCACTATTAGTTCTAGAAATAATAGATTATTTTTTCTATTATGTTTGATACATATCTTAGTTTATATGTGATTTAATGTTATATTATTTATGTCATTTATATTTTATTTAATTTTCGCTTTATTTTAAATTTTTTTGTTGATTTTCTTCTTCTTTATCTATCTATAGCACATTTTTTGCTTTTATTGTGGCCACTGGCCTATAATATTTGAAACACGTCATTTGACATAACTGTCCACTTATTATATCTTTTCTTGATTACAGCCTTTGTGATAGTTGATATAAGAAACTTATAACGACAAAGCTTTAAAGGGTCCTACAAAAACATTCTTCAATGAATTAAATAAATCCCTTTCAATGCCATAGTTTTATCCTATCATGAGTCATTGACCGACTCCTTATGCTTGCTTAAAATCTTGATTTTAACATAGTTTTTCCTACTTGTAATAACAAAGGTAACATGTTAATTAAAATTTCTCATAGCGAACTGGAGTGCAGCGGTATTTGTAAAGTTCAGTGTATTATAGTATGCTATACTATTTATTTTTGTCAAAATGGTATATCTTCAAAAACACGTGACGAACGGTACCAATACAACGTAACTAGATGTGAATAAATTAGCATTTATTCTTGCATATGAATAATGAATTGCATATAATAATGTTAATTGGACAGACAACAGTGTCTACTTCATAAGAAACTAGGCACTTCAAGGTTTCCTAGTAGTAATTAACATTATTTAGCTCGTAACGAAAATGTTAAGTTTATTTTCTATCTAACCCTGAATTTTCTCATGTGCAATATAGAAAAATAGATCACGCTGTCCAGCTTTGTAAGTGCTCGTTCAATTACAATATATCTCGAAAATTACAAAGCTTTTACAATCGAAGAGGACGTAAAGTAATTCAAGTCCATGATACAGGGTACTAGAGTATAACAAAATTAAAATAAATCCTCAGTAATAGGGCTGAACATAATTAAACTGTTTAATTTAATATCCATTTTTTAATTGTTTTCAGCAATAATAGTAATAATCAGTTGCACCTCGATTTCAGATTACAAATCACACAAGCGAAAACGCCGTGTATATGGAATAAAAACTTCAAAACTAATCAAAACCATAAATTTAAAATGAATTGTTAGGTATATTCTGATAAATTTATGAATAAAATATTTGAATTTTCATTATTCAGAATATGGACAATATAACGTGATAAATAATGGAATTTCATTTACTCAAGTAACTTCGGCTTCACAATAATTAAAACATCAGAATGGCTTTCTACCATTATAGCATTCATTAATTCGTTGAAAACTCACTAATTAGAACTTTGTATGAAAAATATCTAAATAAACTAAAGTTTTAAAATGTACAAAAAGTCATGCTATGCTATATGAGCATGACTGCAGATGGTTTAATTATTAATGCCACATTCTTTTAAGTTATTCAAACCTCTGTGTTCTGTAAATTAAAGAGCATCAGTACTTCAAACAAAAACATATCCAGTTTAAAGAAAAATAAAAAACAGTTTTGTTTTCATTATATGTTTTAATTGTGTCAAATGTAAATAATGTTTTTTTCTTGTTTTTAATAACGATTGAACACTCAATAAAAAAAGTTTATATTTTCTATATGTTATAAAACGTTTCTGTGGATGTATTGAGTTCATTTTTGAAAATAAATAAATTGAGTATCATTTATTGTTAAAATGTGAAAAATATGAATAATACAATCAATATTATTAGAGATGCAGATGTTTGGAATGTGTGGAAAGAACTTTTTGTTAAAAACCTAAAGAACCATTTGGTAAAGTAATACTTATGAATAGTATGTACGATGCCATTGAAATAAACCTCCATTCCTTCAGATGGTCTAAATTACATAACAAAGCTATATTTTTTGAAAACTGAGAGTTTGACTTTTCTATATATCTACTATAATATTGGCAAAGAAATTCAAGGTGGTTATAGTTTCTTCTTGTACCATTCACATCACGGAGTTTCAAGTTTGTTGCTTGATTTAGACTTGTTTATAAAGTTTATTCTCTTTATTGAGTTTTGACTTAACAGTTTACATACCATTTTTATTCAATCAAATAAGCGATCATTGAACAGGTACCTCCTCTTTCAGATTATATAATTTTTTCATGCAATATTTCTGGGATATTTTTTATTGTTTTTCTTGTCACGATGAGATTTTATTATTCTTAGCTGTTGCTGTACATTACAGCATTTTTTTCATATTTATTTTCACTATTGATTTACTGGATAATTCCCAAAAATTTAAATCTTCTGTATACTGCAATATGTTCTAAAACCTGACTTTAGCGAGTAGGCCAATGGCCAGTTACATCATAATATTCTGGTGCTTAAGCCTAAACAACCCCCCACCCTTTATGGGACAAAACCCCTGATTCTCCTTAATTACCTGTATGCTTAACCCACTGTTTTTCAACCTTTTAGGCACACTTTCCTCATTGAGAAACTCTCGAGGCACACCACCAACCAAAAATAATACAAAACTAAAGTTTGTAGCTTGTAACATTATAAAGTTACCATACAAGTTGTACTAAATAAAAATAAAATACATAGAAAGAAAGGAATACACCATTAACTAAAATTTTACAACTGAAAATATGTATCTTTTATTAAAATTAGTCATTTCTGTTTAAGATATACTAAACAGGATGTAAAAACATGAAACAGTATTTTACACATGATAAGTGAAATTCACAACAAAAATCAATTTTTGTTATCACTGTCGTCATCATCATGTTAGTCACACTATTACATCTACTACTTGTTGCATGTACGCATAACTAATATCAAATCACAAATCAAATTATTTAGCTGCTTATATAGAAAAGTACGCCTACAATACTATTACAATTAATAGCATCGAGACGACGATCTTGACATTAGGTTAATACTTGCAGATAGTCATTCGATCATTTGCAACAAATGGAAAAAGGTACAACAGTATTATTTTCCCTGGCTCATTTGACAATCCCTGACGACACAGCAGTGTGCCTTGGTACAGTGGTTGTAAACAACTGGCTTAATCCATCATCCCCAAATGGTGGCTTTAAAGGCGTGAACTGATTGTTCAGACCATCATTTAAAAAAGAAAAAAGATTATGAAACATTACACGTGCGGTTTCATATCTACAAAGGAATATTTCATTTAATCTTGCCCAAAGTATTTTGATATTTTTGTGAACTTCTTGTTATGGCTCTAACTATAAGCTAAATTAAGTTGATGTCATTTTTTTATTGGAAATGTGCTATTTTTATTTAAGTCCTAATTTAAGTACTATTTAAGCAAGTTGTAAATCTTAACTTAGTCATTGCTTCGCTATGCAGAAATTAATAAAAATCTTCTACCGGTTGTTAGAAGGAATCTGTATATCACTTAATTGGAAATAAATCTATCAGTACGGCGGAGCAGTAAAGGTTCCAGGCTCTTCGTTGCCTAATCCCGTCTTCTGGTATTGACCTTAGAGACTCCGTTGTTTGAAAGCCAGGTTTGGGTGTACGTTTGAGGGAATCTCTAATTTACTCCTCTTGAGAAGGAATATATGTTTTATATATTATCTGGAGAACAGGGGTCAAGGTATCAGTTTTAGTGGGAACTCAATACGAGTACCAACTCTTAAGCTTTGAGTCCCAGGCGAAGGAAACTTTTCTCTATGGTAGGGAAGAGTGAAAACTTTGCTTTAAATTTTATGAAGTTAAAGATTTCAAACCTAACTTCTTTTATAGATTTTGTGGAAGCAAATTTTCTTATATTAATTTACTAGGTATTTTTTGTTTTTTTTATGACTGATTTATTGTTTTCTACTTTTTAATATTTTATTACATAATTATATTATATACAGCTGTTATATATTGCAAATATATATATAAATTAATACATAATATGTTAAAATTATAAACACTGAATAATTATATGTATAGCAGTTTTTCTATGTAATCGTTACTTTGTTGTATGTAAACTTTAATACTCATAAAGGAAATTTATTTCGTGTTTCTGAGAAGTTTTATAACTTTTGTAGTTAAATTAAGAAATTACAATAAAAAAGGTATTAAAAAATTGGTAAACGTTAGACAAATAAAAAGATGGAAATCATGAAATTAACAGTGTACCAAAAAACTAAAACACTATGTATTGGTTGATGTGAACTATTTGGTTAGACTCCGGTTATAATTGAGTCTAATTTAAATACGCAAGAACTAATCAGTTTTCAGTTGACTAATTCAACTACAGAAATATTACTAAAATTTCATCACAATACCAATCTGTCATATGCAATCATATAATCTGCATATTGATGATCATCGTATATAAACATAAAGCTTTTTCTTGCTACTTTATTAATTACTCTAACAAAAACTGCTGAAAATCAAATGATACTAGTCTCATTTAAACGTTTATATTGTAGTTCATATATTGATTGTTGTTTTAGGAATTTATTTTGAAATCATTTTATATTTAAATACACTTTTATGTATTGTCTTGGACGTGATATCGAATATTTATCATCATAAGACAGAAAATGTCTTACCTATTACAAAGTAAACATTTCATATAAGCTAATTCGAGCAAATGTTATAATAATTAACTTAAAAATTTCAGAGAAAGTGAACAGATCAAAGATATTAGTATCTATTTGACACACTATACCTTGTTCACAAATATATATTTTTAAAAACGTCTGTAGAATATGCTTAAGCGATTAAATTTTAAGTTAACTTGTGTAATTTTAGGTGTGTCGTAAGCATATGTTTTTGAACAGTTTTTTCTTGATGAACTAATATACCTTTTCAACAACTGTTCATTTATGAAATAACGACACTTAATAGTTGAAATGAATACTTCTTATAAAACAAGTACATGAATTGAGATTCGTCTGATAACATTCATACCTTAATATCGTACTTGAAAAAACCATAAATGAAACAAATATTTTTTAAATTATTTTTTAAACAAATTTGTATTTTTCTTATATTTTTGGTTGTGCATATTACATTTCATTTATTTAAAATAGCTTTAATAACCGTAGTTCATAAAATAGCTAAGACTATACGTATATGCGTCAGAATGAGTGGGAGAAATAAATAATCTATTTTTATTTGTAAGTAACCATTTAAATTAAAAAAAGGTTACTGTGTGTGGGAGTTATATAATGCCACTTTCACCAATTAATTATTAGAAACTTCTATACTTCTTATTTATTTGGGAAAAAATAACATCCCCAAACGTCATTTTATACACATTTTATTAACAAATATTTATTGTTGGAATTTATATTATGTATTTATTTAAATTGTGAATATAATTTTCTAGTTGATACGAAAGTAGTTTTAAAGGAAATAAATTCATAAAGCTAAAGAAACTGGAATAATGTAGCTTGGATGTAGCTGTTTGTATTAGAAGAAGTTTGAAAACTAAGATTGACGGTAGGTCTTCAGATAGTAGAAAACGAGGTGACTTCCAATTGGGTCTCCACCTACCAATCCAGCTAGTGTTTCCACACTTGCAGTGTAAACAAGTAATTTCTTTTCCATTCAACAACAAATTATCGTCACAAGATATCCTCTTTCTATTGACCATTTGAGCAAAAACGTTTTTCTAATGAAGTACAGTTGCATCCTATTAATTTCAGTTTCATCAGAAATGTATAATTAACTGTTTTTTCCGTACATTTTCTACTCATTGAACAATATTTGTTAAGACAAAACTGTTTAGGAAGATTGAATACATCAAGGAAACGGAAGCCATGTGATTAATCCTTTTTGGTGACCCATTTAAACATGAGATTAGAGAAAACGATTTACTCTCTAAGACTAAGTTTATAAAGTGAGCAACGCAAGAGGAAATTAGTTTTGATTTTCAATATCAGACTGAATTAGTGTACGACGAAGTCTAGTGAGAATCACGTCTTAAGTCACTTTTCAAGCACTAATTTACCCCATCCATTCCACACTTCGATTTGGAATACAAGTATAAACAAAAATTAAATTTGCAAATCCTTTACAAGCACTCACCTAACACATATACTATTCATTTTTTGCTCAAATTTGCTAATCAATGGTTAAATAAAACTTTAAACACTTATTTTTATCACAGGACTTATGAATGTATAAATTATTACTTAATAAATGAATCAAATATACCATCACTTTCAGCTCATTCCATCAAGTCAAATTTATTCTTAAATTACAATTAAACTAAGACATACTTTAATATATTAGGTGGGTGCAT
Source organism: Hermatobates lingyangjiaoensis (assembly GCA_026182355.1). Classification (NCBI taxonomy): domain Eukaryota; kingdom Metazoa; phylum Arthropoda; class Insecta; order Hemiptera; family Hermatobatidae; genus Hermatobates; species Hermatobates lingyangjiaoensis. The sequence continues at coordinate 657,583 of JAPFBL010001618.1, forward strand.
AAATTGGCGCTTTTTTCAATAAATTTTAGTAAAATTTCAATGAAAATATAATAAGGTGATGCTTAAGTCTTTCACATAATCAAATTATCGTCTTTTTTAGAATGGGTATCAACAATTATCTCCATATGCACCATTTTATGCTATACCAATTCCAGAAAGGTTGGAGTGCAGCACAGTCATATCGAACGTCGCGTTGTCAAATCTATCGCCCACAAAGGTTGGAACATGCTCCCTCATCTACCACATACTCCGACAGAAGTGCCAATAGTTGTTCCCCCTGGAGTAAGCTTAACAGATGAGTGACAGATACAGTTGTAAAAAGAGACTTTACATCAAATATAATCAATAGTATTGATAATCTTTAATTTAATAAATACATATGTATTATTTTTAATATGACTGCTTGAAATGTTACCAATTTATGGATTCAAAAAACAAAACTATTTGGATAAGGTATATAAAGTCAAACCAACCAAACACAATTGAATAAATGGGAAAATTATATTTATGTATCTTGATCAACTCGTACATGTATGGCATGAAGGGAATTTAGAAAGAATTTACTATTTATTCCAGGTTGATTTTTCAAAATAGATTTTATCTGTTTATTGAAATAATTTCCCATCATGCATAATTGCTCTTAAACTGTACAGAAGATCTGCACTATGATGTCTGTTTTTGTATAAAACATCAATTTGATCCATCAAATATTTTGGACTGCAGCATGACCACAAACTTTCACTATAATAACTATAATATTCACTTCACAATATAGTTTGTGGTCATGCTGCAGTCCAAAATCTTTGATGGATCAAATTAATGTTTTATACAAAAACAGACATCATAGTGCAGATCTTCTGTACAGTTTAAGAGCAATTATGCATGATGGGAAATTATTTCAATAAACAGATAAAATCTATTTTGAAAAATCAACCTGGATTAAATAGTAAATTCTTTCTAAATTCCCTTCATGCCATACATGTACGAGTTGATCAAGATACATAAATATAATTTCCCCATTTATTCAATTGTGTTTGGTTGGTTTGACTTTATATACCTTATCCAAATAGTTTTGTTTCTTGAATCCATAAATTGGTAACATTTCAAGCAGTCATATTAAAAAGAATACATATGTATTTATTAAATTAAAGATTATCAATACTATTGATTATATTTGATGTAAATTCTCTTTTTACAACTGTATCCGTCACTCATCTGTTAAGCTTACTCCAGGGGGAACAAGTTAATTATTCCCTCTTCCTCTCTACAGCACTATAATCCAGTTCATTAATTATGTATGGTTGATTGTCATTTTCAATTTGAAAATAACTTTTACAAATGAAAATTTGATCTTTAAATTGGTAATTGCTTATTGATCCTCAGTAATTGATACATGGATTTTTTTAAAATTAAAATATTTTGTATTTTACAAACATTCGGTCTGCCGAATGAATTAGAGAAACATTGACGATATAGTTTTTACCAAAATCTATGATCAAAGCTACCTTTCTAACAAAATTAGTTTTATTAGTGCCGACAATCCAATTCACAATTGATGAAGAAGTAAATTGTATACTACCCTTCTTAGGAGTCTTTATTCATAGATTGCGTTATTACATTAGTAATTATTAGTCTTATTTACTAATAAGTTACATTTTACTACACATAGCAACCCATTGTTGCATATGCTTATGTCCGTTTTTATTTTTCTCAATCAAGAAATGCTAATAGGTTTGTTTTTAGGCATATATTTTTGAGGGCGTTAATACTCTTTTGATTAATTTAATTATGAAATTAATAACAGTAGATCTATTACTCAATCATAGAAATATCCCAATTCTTATATTGACAAAACTTTAAAGAGTGATTAAAGAAACTTACTCCAAACCTGTAACCGAAACCCATTAAATTTCAAATTTAATATTTTTGCCATATCATGAGTTATTAAACCCAAATCTTAGGCAAAACTTTCACTTAAACGAAGTTTTTTACTACAGTAATATGTAATTTGTTAATTACAAAACTTTCATCAAGAACTGAGCTATAGTGGTATTTATAAAATTCTGTGTAAATATTGATACAAAATATACACATGTTGGCCTGGTAAACAATGAAAAATGCATATCAAACAACACTAATACAATTTTATTAAGGTGAATAAAGTAGTGTCTTAAGATTGTATAAAAATAATGAGAATCATAATATAAATTGGGCAGAAGGTAAAATGATCATGACTGAAAATTTCTGAAAATGATGAATTGAGAAAAAACTTTTGATTACTCGTTTTATGAACTAAAAACATTTTTATTTTTCCCATGTTGTTGTTTGTTAAAGAGTCACATGTTTTTATTGTAGTTTGTTGGCATATATATTATATAAATATTGTAGAGTAAAAAGCTAATGAAATAGTCTAAGGGTGAAGAAGAACACTACATGTTCGAAATGCGTTGTTCATACTACTAAATTTCTATATATAGAGACAATTTTTCATTAGCTTTTTACCCTACAAAGAGTAAATACCACATAATAACTGATTTCACTACGTTAGAATTACGAGTCACTTTGTGTCGGTCGGTGGACACTTCCATGTCTCCGCTCCTGTGGTACTTTTCCTTTCCTACCTTTCCAGAGGACTGCGTGATAGCCAAAATGATCGATAATAGTAACTGTTAGTCTCTTTTTGTTTTCTTATGATAACTTTATATATATATATATATATATATATATATATATATATATATATATATGTTAAAAGTAGCAGCAGCTTTTGCTCCACACATTTTTTGCGCAGGTGGCATCAATCTTTCGTGCCATTTTCCGATCTTGCAGCAGAGTTTCCGCATCAAATGTCTAAGTGACATCAATTGATACAATCTTTCGACCATAATTACTGCAGTCATCATCCTGTAAAATTTCGCTTGTGGATGGAAGAGAAATAGTGAGAGCAGATGCTACTGCCACTTTTAACATCCGTCCATAAACAAAATTTTACCTGATGATAACCAACAAAATTGTGGTCGAAAGCTCGTATCTATTGATGTCACATGGGCATGTAATGTAGAAATTCCAACCGAAAGATAGGAAAATAGCCCGCAAGATCGAGGCCACCAGCGCAAAAATCGTGACAGCAGAAGTTGTTGCTACTTCTAAAAATAATTGTTTACAAGAAGACTTGCTGCCGATTATACCAATATATATATATATATAAAGTGCAAATATAAATAAATATTTGTATGTACATATGTATATATATATTAGTAAAGGTAGGAAGCAGAACTTCTTTTATACAAGTTGCATTAAAATCAATTGACTTGATTGCTCGTACCTTTTCCTTATTGAGCTTTTCAAATCTCCTAGCTAATTTTCTTTCTTCAAGGTTGAGTTCATGTATAATATGAGGAAAGCTCCTGCTAGACATCACTATTTATTATAAGTTGCAATTATTCTATAAGTAACCGATGAATTAAATGACATGTTTCGGTTGCCTTCAACCATATACGAGTATATTCAAACAAATCAAGACTATTTCAACAATTATAGGGAAAAATACTGTCAATGATGCCAATCTTACTCCTTCTTTAAATCAAAATTCATAACCTGCTTACAACTTGTATTCACTTGCTCTCTGACAACGTGAAAGCGAAAGGCCTTAGAGCGATTATCTTCTTTAATTTGTGGTGAGTTACCTGAATATATATATATATATATATATATGATCAAACCACAATAAGAAATGGGAAAACAAGACTAAGATCTTTCAACCGTAACAAGCGGTCTTCGTCAGAGTCAAAAACCCAACTGATCAGTTGGGTTTTTGACTCTGACGAAGACCGCTTGTTACGGTTGAAAGATCTTAGTCTTGTTTTCCCATTTCTTATTGTGGTTTGATCATTGATTGTTGTTTCACGTGTTTATGTGAAATCTTTTTATATATATATATATATATATATATAACTATTTATATATTTATAAAGCTATATTTTCATATTAAATTTGCAACTGTTTTGTTACCTTCCTTCTCCAATACTTTTATGTTATCTTCTCAGTTTTTACTTTGTTTGCTCTCTGGTTACATACATTGAAAGGCCTCAGAGCATTTATTTCTGCTGTCTTCCTTTTTCCATTGTGGTTTAAACTTCATTGATTAGATCACGTGTTTATTTATTGCGATTTTTCTGCATATATATATAGCAAATCATTTATATTTAATTTCAAGAGTATATTCAGGCTGATATAATTTTTGTTTTTCTTTCTCCATTTGTTGTAAAAATCCTCTCTGACTTCTCTGTGTTAATATATTAATACGCATTTAAAAGCGATAACATCATGAAAAGTCAGATAGTTGGAGAGAAAACTGATTTTAAAATTTCAATATCTGTGATATTCAGGAAATAAATGTTCTGCTTGAGTGGCGTAAGCACATTTCCCTCTTTCACCAAATTTACTGCATCTAGAACAAACTCGAAGAGCCAGTTGATTCCTCTTTTTCCAACTTACTGGCTAGAATGCTGGTTATATCAACGGCCCTAATCAACCTTTCAGTGTTTTCCCTTTCTTAACCACTGAGTCTATCACTTTAATTGCAACCTATTTTACAAGTATTCATACACTGGATGGTATAATCAAAAAGATCCCCCAGTTATACTATTCTCTCTGTCATACCCCTCTAACAATCGTTCTAAAATCGTACATTTTTGATACAGCCGTTTTCTTTAACTTCAACTACTTCCGTCCTCTCAAGAATTTTACTACTACGAAGGTTAACTGTTTGACTGAGGAAGTGAAATAGAATGGATGCTGAAGATGCCTTATCTGTTTTATAAGGCACCACAATACTCACTACCCTATTTCAGACAGCTGCTCTAGAATAGCCAAAAAAATTACCATTTGGAGTACATTAATTGTGAAATAGGTCAGCAGGTGTTTACCTACTTAGTCTCTGTCATGGTGGTTGTCATCAAGCATTCTCATTCTCCCATCCCAGCACTTAATCTAAGATTGAACCTTACCTGACCCCCTTAAATCAGTATAAAACCTTATCGACTCTCTTGACTTCCTTTCACGAGTATTTCGAATAGCTCAAACTATTTATAAATTTTGATCTACAGAACTATATGACGTCAAAAATGAGTCTTTCACGTGGCATATTAGTGTACTAATTGATAATACTTTCTATTCCACACAAAAATAGTAACAAAATCATTAGAATTACTGTTGTTTATGATGTGCGCTGTTGTTCAAGAAGATATTCATTGGTTGTTTCGTGGTCTTTCCATCAACAGCCTTGAAATTCTCGCAGATGATAAGAATACACTTTTCGTACTTCTGAGAAAATCCATATTTAGCTGTTTAATCCCTACAGTCCATATGCTTAAACTTAAAATAGAATGGATATTATTTTTACATTTGTATTTACTTTTATATCTGTGTAAAAATGAAATATTTTTATTTAATCTAAGAATGGGTTCTCGATTTTTGTACATACCTCCAAAGACATTTGTATTTCGTTCCGATTCATTTTATATTATTTCATTCTAACTTTGCTCGTTTTATAGTTCTATTATTTTCACTTTTTCTTCTCCCCCCCCCCCCCCCACCAAAAAAAATATCTCTTCATCCATTTTTGTGTTTTCATATTCTTTATTTTATGTATTCCTTTTTTATCCTTAGTTCAAATTAGATTTATTCCCCTTTTTCAGCGGTTATTTTAACTGTGAGTGCGCATTGATGCACTAATGGTTTCTAGCCATCTTCGATCCATCAGCTTAATCTATAAATTACGGTTAAGCTAAAAAGTTATAAATTTGAGTGCATATGCAGTTCGTGTGTGTGATGTGTCATTAATATTTTAATGACTCGCCAACCTAGAAAAAATGTAATAAGATTGTAATTTCTTACATATGTAAGTGATTACAATCACTAACTATCTTATATATGTAATATCTTACATATATAAGATTGTATATTCCATATTTATTGAATATTTATAAAAATTTACTAAGATAGTATTTATTGAATTCTAATATTGTTTATAATTAAAATTGTGAATGTTCTTGTTATTACACGGTAAGTATCAGTGAATGTTCGACCTAAGGGTTTGCTTCAAACCAATCTACTCTGATTGACTTAGCTTTAGGAATTGAGGAGGTCTGAAAGGGATACGTCAATCAAGTTATCTCAGAGAATAGATTCAGCAAATTAGATTAAATTCTAGGAAATATATTGACATATAAGCATTCAATTAATATGTTATAACAAGCCTATAAATATAGTTGAACTATTTGATAGAAAAGTATTTATTATTTATTCTATTGTTATAGAGAAGAAGAATGTTATGGAAAGACAGTTCCATATTTATTATTTTATTTGTCACTGTACAAGTAAAACGCACAAACTATGCTTTTTTTAGTTATATAGCACATCTTTAATGAATTAATAACTATTGAATTAAAACATTACTAATTTGCTACGTCTTATCTTGTTAACAAGTTATTAATACCTGAAATTATGTCTGTTGTTATCATTCTTGCGCCTTACATAACTTTGTCTCTTCACAATTAATTCACAGTTAAATTACTTCTTATAACCTTTTAAAATGTATTTCAATGTAAAATTACTACAGGAGATTGAAGAACTAGGAACATGAACATCCAGGTTGTATTACCTGAACAGAAACACAAATTTGTTAGTTTGCTGCAGGAACTGGAATTTTTTCAGCAACTCGTCGTGCAGAATGTAGTAATTTATGGCAGATAAGGACAACTTAAAAATTTACACCCAATTCGTGTTCACGTATATGTTGATTCATTCTGGAAAAGCAGTGATTGAGATGTGCCAGTGAATGCCATGATGTCATTCAAAAAGAACGTATCGCTTTATAGAAGTAAGTAAACATGACAGGAATATTCTATCATATACGATTATATTCATTTCATTTAAACTTATTAAAATAATATGAATATCTGATATTCATTAAAAACCAGATGAAACTCGCGTAAATTCTATAAAACCTTTTTCCTTCACTTCAACTAATATTTTAGTATTTTACTCAAACCACTGGTACTTTATAGAAATGAGTTTACAATGTTTTTTTTTCTTTTTTGAAAGAGTAAAACAGCATTAAAAGCTTTGTAAGACTCAGATTTTAATTTAATAAAACTGTTAATATACAACCATAGATAATATAATATTAAAAACAAGCACATAAAAGTGAAAATCAAACTTTGAAGTGTCAAAATATGTAGTAAAGATTTCCATTATTGTATAGCTATATATTTTTTGTTATTTTGTTATCAAATAGTCCTGTTAACATGTGTGGCTTATCACTATTTCAATATGTCTACCATACAAAATATAAACACAACCAGAAGTTAGGTACTCAAACTCATTTCTCTATGTTCATGGCAGGCATTCTTACCATCTAAGCTACCAGACACCGGTTAAATATAAGCCAACTGGTTTTAAAGGTACTGATTAAATCGTGAGTTTACAAAATCAAACTTTTCCAGGATATTTTATATTATTTAGACTTACTCTTATATATACAATATTTCATTTTATACCATTATATGGAATTAAAGAGAACAATATTTTAATTTAATAAAACTGTTAATATACAATCATAGATAATATAATATTAAAAACAAGCACATAAAAATGAAAATCAAACTTTGAAGTGTCAAAATATGATTTACAATCATAAAACAATAATAAGGTTCATTTTATTTTTTAAAATTAATATTAAAAGAGTCCAATAAGAGTGTAAGAAACTCTTGTAAGACATAGGTACTTTATGTCTTATATAATATAAGGACACTATAATAATAGATAATATATACCATAAGTCTATGACAAGTATATATAATATATAATTATAATATATATTAGACAATGTAATATATATCACAATAATATTGATAAAACTCTATAATAATATAATAAAATAAATATTATTATAATAATATAATAATAATAAAATATAATTTATAAATATGAATTTAAATACAAGTAAATTTTTGTTAAATATGTGCTGTGTGGTGGTTGATTAGACTTAATATAAATTACAATTTGTCCTAAAAATGCCATTCTTTTAGATATTGTGGATGCCACAATTAGTAGAAAATACCTTGGTGGTATGTGTGTTTAAATAGATCCGGGTATTTTAATTCTCTCAGTCACACGGAAGGTAACGACATTCTTGCCCAGATAAAAAGTTTCTGGGTTTTGGGTTTACCATTCCTGACTTTTGATGTAAGGATTAGTTTATATTTCTCATGACCTTGGCTGAGTTTCATTACTATAAATATATAGTTTACTTTAAGGGAATAAAATAAAACTTAGAAGTGAGCTCATATCATTAGACAATTAGGGACAGATAATACAAATTTATGTAATTATTTATTTTGTGATGAATTTAAACTTTTTTTGTAATACTGAAATATTAATTTTATTAAGTTTGTTCAACCGGATATTTTTGTAAACAAACATAGATTGGTTTGGTTTACAAATGTGCATAGATATTACTAACTTACCAGTCAAGCATAGCTTTATGAAAAAGCAAATCAAAATTTTATGAATTGACAAATTGATTCATTTTTAAATTAACAATTCCTAAACAAATTCATTTTGTTCATTCCTAAATTAAACTTAGTGAAAATTAGATTTAAATATGAAATATATATTATTAGTCACTTTAAGACTTATTCAGTCTTTAAAACTGTCATCGAAGGAGGGACCTGATTAAAGCTGGTCGTACCAGCTTTACACCTCTTAACCTTCTAATTCAGAATAAGGCCTTTCCTTTGCTGGTGCAGGACTACTTAGAATTTTTACCATTTATTTAAGATTCTCGGTCTTCTAATTGAGGAAGTATTCACTGCAGTGGTACCTTCAAATGTGGTAATTGCAATAACAACTGATAAAATATATGCTAATATATACTGTTGTATCTGAACACAACGGATTGCAGAACATAGATTGGGCAGAACCATTCAAATTATTCTTATAGTATCTTACAGTTTTAAGTTTATGTAATTCTCATCCGATTATAAAACCAGGTAGTTTGCCCTCTGTTTATGTAACGATGAAAGTTTTGTTATGTTTTATGGTATTAATTTAGAAGTATTATTTAGTTATACAATATTTTTATTATAACTTGTTAAATTATTTTTTTGGGAATAAGAAATTTATATTTCTCAGAATATATGTATATTGCAATGTTATTTCGCACTAAACAAGTTAATATTGTATCATAGAACTAATGATACAATGTAGATTATCATTAGAACAAACTAATATATTTATAGAACTTATAAGTTCATTATAAGTTGACTTTTAAGTTATTACATGTTATATATTTTATAACACTTATTTAGAAATAATAAAACAAAAAAAAGAATTTCTTTCTATTTTCATATTTTATTAAAAATCAAATTTTTTTTCCAGCATACTTAGTACATCTGATCAGCGCATAATATGCCGACATTTTCAGCATTTTTCAGTTCTCTAATATGGAATCACTGATCATTTAATTCACGCCATGTTGTTGAAAATCATAATAGATCAGTTGTGGATTTCAATAGATAACTGTCTAACATATTAAAAATTTAGAGAGAGTTTTAAATTAGCTCAAATATCTTCTGAACCCAAGTCAAGGTCATTTTTATGTAGTTTATGTTATTTGGAATTGAAATATCATAGTAGTCAGTTGTTTTAGTTGGCACCACAGGCGCCAAGGTACAATTATTTAAAATTAAAATTTTCGTAGAAAAAGAAAGAATATTTGAAAACTTTGTTTCAAAAAGATATATTGTTCTTACTATTAATGTAGATTAATATCACATTAGTTCCAAGAAAAATTTTTGATTGCAGTACATGTTAAAAATTTGTTCAAGTAAATAATATATAGGTATGCATGAGGATTAGTAGGATTTTATTAATAAATTATAGGTTATGGTATACTTGTTCATTGACTAATTACGTATGTAAACACGGACCTTCTTGTCAAGTGTTGAATATTTTTATTTTCAGTTTAGAGATGTTTTAATAAGAAAATATTTTTAGAACTTTACTTGTATTCATTTATGTAATGTAAAATTGAAATTAAATATTCCCTTATTTATTGTTTCCCAAAAACTTAGTTTAAAGTTATAATGACATTTCTTCTTTTCCAAAGAAATCATAGCTTTGAATAAGTTTTAAAAACAAAATTTTCAACAATTCTCCAATTCTAAATTTAATTTATTTACGTCAAAAGAGATTTACGTATTTTCCTGAAACACTGAAGCGTATAATTTTTACTGAAACTTACCAGCAAACAGTCTCTTCTTTAGTTGAAAGATGTGTTTCCTTAAAGTTACAAAATTCATTTAATGATTCATTAATTTTGCTGGCCAAAGTTTGTATTCTTAGTAGTTAACTGTTTTTGTTAATATCACTCTTTTACCTACTAGCTAGAAAGGAAGTGCTAGCAATTAGATAATCACGGAATTGACAACTTAATCCTTTAAAATGTTCTCTACTGATTCAAAAGTTATTGATGTCCAGATGTCGTTGATAAACATATTTCATCACCCACTCCGTCATAGCAGACATGTTTATTAGAGGTTAAACTGTCTTATATTTCTCATAGAAGTGATAAATCAACCCATAATTGAGATTGCTCAATACCTTGTTTAGTGAAAACTTTCAATGTATGTTCCTTTTTATTTTTACTTTACTATAAGTAAATTATAGTGATCGTGACAAAACTCGATCTCGAGTTTTTGACGAAATTATATGTTTTGAGGCCCCAAAAAGTCGTTTTATCATGTTGTTGCAATGATGTGTGTGTGTGTGTGTGGGTGGGTGGGTGAGTGTGTTAGCATTGCTTGTTACCACGCTACAGTCCAGAATCTTTGATGAATCAAGTTGATATTTTACACAAAAATGGGCCCTATATTGTACATGATCCCTATTGTTTGGGAAGAATTATGCATGATGGGAAAGTTACATTTTTGCCAAAAACCAGTTTCTAGAAAACATTTTTTTCTCTTAAACTGCTAATTTTAGAGTTTTAAAATTTTGGCATATCTTCAAGGTTACAAATGTAATAAACGACTAATATATTCATAATTTTAAAACAACGAGAAATACGAGTATATAGATTTATTAAAGCATTTTATGAGACAAATCCATCAAACCATGGAAGACAAAGGAAATTCATTTATGTTTATTAGTAGTGATTTTTTTACACGTAGAAATATTATTCTTGTTATATCTCATATAAGGCAATAAATTATTTACATTTTTTCATAATAAAAATCAATTTAATCTCAGTGCATTCGCTCAAAAAATTTGGAAGTCAAAGTAAACAATGTAAAAAATTATCAACAATTCGGCAAGTACAGCAGGTGATGAGCCTAGTTTAGTCTAGGATAAACAAACCGTTTTTGGAGCGTTATTGCTCTTTACCATGATTGAAATTTTCTAATTTTTTTCTTGTAAATTGTTAATTTTTTGTTCCATTTTTGGTCAAATTTTCATATTTTAATGAGCTGTTTAGCGTCAAAAAAACTTTTATGAAAATAGAAATCGTACTTTAACGCCTCTTTGGTAAATGTAATTTTAAAGTAAATTATCTCAACTCATTTTCCATATAATTTTCTATTTTTAGACACAGTCTCATTTCGATCCGTCAAACGGTTTGGCTTGTATCTCTCTCACAAGCTTTGAGATTGAATTATTACTCAACATTTTTATATTCCATTGAAAAAAAAATATTTCCCGTTACTTTAAAATTCTGAATATATTTTTCGTTTATTCCATTTGTAACCTTAAAGATATATTTTTTTTATCATCTTTATTTACAAATATACAACTACGCATATTCTGCGTAACAAGCATATGTAGTAATAGATTATACAATAACATCGATGCACATGAGCAAAGAATGGGACCCACTGGTTCAACTTCTCACTTGTTTTTTTTTGTTAAGTGTATTATTGTAATAGCAGATCCCTGGGCCATTTTCTCTTGAGTCGTCTTGGGGGATTCTGAGAAGGTGAGGAGGAAGCAAGGATTCGTACAAATGGATTTGGGTTAAAAGAAAGGTTGTTGTGAAATGACTTATAACGATCAGAGGCTAGGTTTTGGATGAATGGAATTTTTAGGTCTTTATGAAGGGTGTAGTTTTTGACGTAATACAGAGCATTTGTGATAGTGCGGAGGATTTTAGATTGCAATGATTGTATTCTATGAATATTGGAAGGTTTTGCACAACCCCATAGTTCAAGTCCGTTAGTCCAGGTCGGTCGCAGTAATGTTTTGTAAAGTAGTACTTTATTATGTAGCGTCAATTTCGAGTGTTTCCCTAGTAGTACTGTAGTAAGAATCGTCGTTTTAAGTCAAGTCTGTTCAGTCGGGTATGAGGATTCCAAGTTAGTCTTTTGTCAATGAAGAGCCCTAAGTACCTGACCACATCTCTCGTTGGAAGGAGAGCGCTATTCATAGTGACATTGGGACATGGTGATTTTTTTAACGTAAAAGATGCGTGAAAACTTTTATTTATATTAATATTTAAATGCCACTTTTGCAGCCAGGCTTTAATGCTATTTAGGTGTTCTTGGAGGATTTTTGTAACGGATATTTTTAAACTAATAACTTAGAAGGATGAATTTCTCCTTAATAACATGTATGTGCGTAATCTTTTTAGATGTGACTATAAATCATACTGATCATGGAAAAAATAATAATTCGATTTTTACGGATTACAGATTTTCAGATTTTATTCTCTGAATAATTTTTTCATGATGTTTGTCTGCATATGGGTTGGTGGATATATATCTAATATATTTTTAGCTACTCTACAAGTTCCAACATTTGAGAAATCATAATGACACTTGACAGTCACATAATTGTTAATATTAAAAAAAAATAAATAATTTAAAATTATTTAGTAATATCACTTAAGATTAATAAATCTCTTTTGCTAAGTTAATATAATTAAATCAAACAAGTGAGACAGATAGGTGTCATTAGAAGTTTCACTTCTTTCGGGCTTTATTGACTCTTTCAATGGTCTGAAATTATTTATTTTTGTACATTAAAATCTTAAACAAACATTTTGTTTGTTCTATTTATATTTAACTTTATTATGAATAAATATTTTAAATGTATTTATCTAAATTTATTGCTTTCATGGTACATTTGCTAAACTTAAACTAGTTATAATAAAATTCTAAAGTTTCTCTTTTAGTATAAGCACCCTATCAATGATTCAACTTTTGGCAAAAGCTATAGAGTTTTTATATTGTTTATGAAAAATTTCATATATACAGACCCTCAAAGAGAGTGAGAGGAGGGGGTATGATAATGAAAATACTGAACAAGATTTTTTTTAATTCAAACATGAAAATCCGTCAATTTACGAAATCGATGTTCTCATGCTGTTAAACATCACCTACAGTAAATGAAAAATACAAGATAACAGAAGTTTTTTAAAATTAAAGTTAATAATATTTTATTGCTTCCTTAGTCATCATTTCAAATATTTTTTTTTTTTATAAAGGCAGTAATTATTTTTTTTTTAATTCAAAACTTTTAGATTCAAATCTGACATCAGATGATAATTTGATGCTTTTCAGTTGAATCGAATTATTCATTCTGCATTGCGGTTTCTATAAATGTTTAGTGGTTTTAGGCTAATTTGAATTCAGAAATACGGCAGAAATCTTGGAGAAGAAACTCTAATTAAAAGAAGCCCTATTTTCTTATTGAAATATTGACATTCAGGGATAACTAATCATTATATACAAATTGAAGTTAATAAATATGCCAATTCTAAAAAAAAAAAAAAAAAAAAAAAGAATCAACGAAGGTAATTAATTGGGAGAATTTGAATGAAGAATTAATTGGCACTAAAAATTGAAGTAGAGTCGGTTAGGGTGTTTAATCAGAGTGGTGGAAAGGGCTAGTGGAAGGGGTGATTGGAATTGGATAATTGGAAGGGCGTCGACTGGCGTGTTCACTTCCTAATGATGCTTAAACTGTTCCACTATGGAGCCTACCCGCAGCCAACCCCAATCAACTCCTCTGGGAGAAAAACATTAGTAACAACTCCTCTCAGCACACTTTGTCAGGACCTATATGTTTATCAACTCTATAGATATTCAAGTTTTCTAGTTATTTCGTAAAAACACTGATTTTGCATTTTACATTTTGATTTTGCATATGTAATAATTTTAGATTCTGCCTAATGTATATCCTGATTTTTATTATTTATATGCAAAAATAAGGCGCTACTTTGTTCTTGTCTAGTTTCATTGTATTGATGTAGTTCAGCATGTGTCGAATTGGTATCTTACCAATTCTTAAAAACAGGTTGTAATTTTGTTTGTTTTTGTTAAATAAATGGCTATTATTATTATCTACATAATAAATAAAAGAAAGATTTTATCTGTACATTACTTAGAACTGACTTATTCCAAGCTATCTTTACGTTATATACATTGGATAAAATGAATTCACCCTTAGAAAAATTTCTGTAAGTTTGTTTGTCCAAAAATTTTGTTCACAAGTAAACTCAGCCATTATGAGTCATAGCAAGATGGAACTTAGACAGAAAATTTTTGTATGTCTAACTTAAAAGCTAAGATTTGAATGGAGTGGAAATTTAACGTAGAAGTGTAGAAGCTGTATAGAGAGGTATACAGGTATTTAGCTAAAATTAAGATATACAGGTATGTTTAGGTGCCTGACACTGTAGCAAGTAGTATTGTTAGTTGATATTAATTTCATTTGCGTTTACCAAAGTTTGCTCACTTAAAAAAAATTATGCCTAGAATAACATCAAATTTGTATCTAAAGATGCAATCGTAAAAGAAACTCCAGATCTAACGACAGTTATGGACTGTACTAATAATGATATGTTCTACTATTCTATAATGTCTACTAATATTTTGGAATACCTCCTATCATCTCTGGATTTCTGTAATATCTGCTTGTTATATGTATATACATATATAATATCAACTATCAAATCCAAAGACATTATATTTATAAACAGTGTTTTCCAAATGAAACCAGAAAAGAGGTAGAATCGGTGTGAGAAGCAATGAAAACAGTATCACAGAGTATCCAATCCCCTCTGAATGGCGGTCACTTAGAAGTTACATGGAAGTTCTACGGTTCTATGATAACCATAAAAAGCCGATAGTCAAGAGTTTGAAGTAGAAACCGATTTGGGTATATTCTGAGCAATTTGTCCTTTATAAGACAGTGTTGATTGGTCGTAAATAATAGTCAAAAAAGGCAAACGGTCTCTCAGTTTCTTTGCTATTAAGTAACCATGTTATTCTTTCTTCTTCCTACTGTACTTTTTCTATTCCTAATTAGTTTCTATTTCTTACTGAAAACCCCCCAATCTGAATAATATCTCTTGCCATATATCATCACCAAACCTTGTTAAGAGAATGGTACGATTTTGATTTTCCAGCTATCAAACTTCTTCAATAATTAAGTTCTTCTCTTCCTTCTTTTCTTTTCTCAACTACAATACCATAGATATTATGTAAACTTGTATTTTAAATGTAAACTATTATTGTGCAAACTTTATTAAATGGGTGGCACTCAGGATTGTTCTTTTTATGTCAGCTTGCTTTCAACTAAGCTGAGCCTATGTACAAATAGTCACAGGGCATCCTTTGGTCAACACAGATAATCGATTAAGAACTCCTTGTATATTCAGATCCCTAATAAAGACCGGACTTTATCTAGTTTCTTAAAAGGTTCCAGAGGTGTCACATATATGTCTTGCTCTAGCTCCAAGATTTTCCATTTCCCGGACCCAATAATTACCGATTTACTCTTTCTGTTTTTATTTTTTGTACAGTAGTTGAGGTTAGGTTATTTATTTGATTATGAATTATATGAATTATTTATAATTAAAATATGTAGAGGCATCTGGACATCAACAATATAAACTTTGTCATATTGTTCAAACTTGGTTCCTTGTAGGCCTAAATATTTTATAAAGTGCACAAAATTTATGAAATGATATGCGTACTAATTCCTTTATATAAGCGGTGAAGTATAAACCGTTTATTAACTATTCTAATATTGCTTACTAATTCTAATATTAGTAGACTTAAGTTCTTCACAAAGTACCCTGGGAAAGCTATAACGAGTAAATCTCTTCAGCATTAACATTGAATGACAGTTCTCAACTGACTGTTTTACATAGAGAGAAGTGCACCATTTGTTTGAAATAGGCTCCTTAAAGTTTTTCTCAGTCCCTTGGTCATGTTTGTCTTCATCATCGATTAGTTTTCTTCAAGAAAGCAGTGATCTAGAACTGACTTATACTTCATAAAACGTCCCCAAACGTTATTCCAGCAACTTCTTATCCTAGATTAACCTTATCAAAGGTGATTTATACTGGGAACCCCACAAATCACTCTCCAATAATCACTCATTAGACATTCCTTCCTTGCATTGACCTTCCTAAACAATAATATATCATCTATTATTGACACATGAATATATTCTACAAATTATTTTAAAGTGGCGCAGAATGGTAAATGAAAACACTTTTAATGTTACTGATTATATTTGTTGTTTGAAGTCAACAGTATACCAGTAATATTATTATAAAAATATACAACCATACCTGGTACGTTTTCTTCATACCATAAATCATGTACGATTTCCTAAATCGGGTAAAGTATAAAGAAAACTTTATACTTTAAAGTTTGTGGTAGGGTCCTATATTTTTATAATAATATTACTATCAAAAAAGTTTGAGCAACAAAGAAAAAAGTTATTTTAATTAATGTATAAGTGTTTTATGCCAGAGGATCCATTGGAACTAGAAAAGTCTCTAGTCATGGATATATGTTTATAAAATATACAAATCATTTGACTTCTAAGTAATCGTTCAAATGCAAGAAAGTAGTCATCAATCATAAAGTAATCCCTCGCTCTATCCGGATTACTTGAAAATTCATATAGCACTTGTAAGCCTAGGCATGATTTTGTTAGGTTGAGTAAACATGAAATGAAACTCGTAAATGATTGGATTTTTTACTAAGTGTATAAAGTTATTTTATACTTCATTTATCTTAAATCTGGGACTTTGAAAAGTCAGATAAACATAACTTTTGATATCAATAAACTTTTCTTCCTTATTCTTCAAATTGTTTGTAAAACTATAATAGATCCTGAGTAATGAAGTACCATATTTCTAAACTGTGCTAAATCTATGAATATAAGTAACAGTTATTTTTGAATATTTTCCTGATTTTAGGTAACCTAACCTTCACTGTAGTTTATTAATGATTTAATGATCAGTGGCCAATATTCCTTTCAACCTTATCAACCATGAAATTTTGTGAAGGGTAGCAACATATATAATTTTCTTCGTTAAGCCTACATCTGAATGAAAAATTAATGTTTGCTAATTTATGAAGAGAAATTTATCTGGTATTACTACAATACTTGTATTAAGTTTATCCTTCAAAGATACAAGTTTTTACAAATGATTATATTGTTCCACAGTATTTTTATTACTTCTATGAAACCAGTTTATAAAATATGGCCATCAAATTTTATTCTGCTCAACATTTTTATATCAAGTTTTCAAACAGAGACATAAGTTTGGGCTAGAGGACCTCAAAACTTATATTTCTTTTTGAAAACTTTATATAAAATTCTTGAGCGGAATAAAATTTTAGAGCAATAAAGAAAAAAGTTATTTTAATTATTGTAAAAGAGTTTTATGCCAGAGGTTCAATTCCAATGCTTAGAATTGCAATCAAAATTATAAGGTATGTGTGATATAAATATATCACACCCACTCTAATATATTATAATTATAAGGTGTGTCTATGTGTGTGTGTGTGCGCAAGATATCTCAAAAACCAAAAAAGCTGTTGTCACAAAATTTTATTCTGAAGTTACTGTTTGAGACGAAACAACAAGTTGTTTTTGTTATTAATAAAAACATCACAATTATATTGTATTTTAGACCTTTTGTTCACACGATTTAATTAAAATCACTACTGTTTTAACTTTTGTTGATATTTAGTTTGTCAATAAGGGGTACGATCCACAAAGAAAATAATCCTTTAGGGTCAAATATTCAGAAAACCATGCATAATATGGAAAAATTAACTTTTAAAAAGCTCTAATTAAGTTAATGCAGATATTAAAAAATAAGCAATAGAATATGGATGATAAATATTAAAGTCTAATAAATGATATAACGGATCTATACAACCGTTATGCACTCAATATGATTATCAATTAATAAATTAATAAATACATCCTAAGAGAAGTTCACATATAAGTGAAGTGATGGGCAGGTGAATATCAAAATGTAACCAAACGTAAAGCTAGCATTATTATATCTTGGTATATCTTAGTGGCTCTAAAGTGGCATGTGTTGTATCTTACACATATATATATATATATATTATATCAATGATCAAAAAATAAGAAATATAAGCAAACTAAATCTTTCAACGTAAAAGTTTTCAGAGTCAAAACATGAAACACTAGATGAGAAACTTGAGTTGAAAAGAAATTGGTAAGCGCTCTTCTAACTAACTAACAGTTTAAAATGAAGCTGCACTAATCTAAACCATAATCTTGATATTTTCAGTTGGTTTATCTACGGCTTTTACGTGAAGATCTTAGTCTTGCTTATTTATTGGTTTGATCATTGATTGTTATTTCACGTGTTTAGTGAATCTTATTTATATATATATATATATATATATATATGATTTATACTTATGTATATATATATTATATATATATTATATATATATTCATGATCAAAAGTATTAACCGTGATGTAGAAACAAAACAAAATTTTTTAAGGATTCCGTCAGTTCTACAACTGAGTCTTGCACTGAATTAACATAATCATTGATATATTTCAGAAATAAACAGTTATTACGGCATTTTAACTAGACAATTCTACGACTTGATTATCTGGCTAACATAACTATATTTATATATATCAAATTCAATAATATATCAACCGTTTGATAGAATAGGTCTATTATGCATCGGGATTCAGTGAATTTTCCAAGTCCAAAATCAAACTCTCAATACCGACGTTTCGGATACATTTTAAAACCTTTTTCATAGGCAGAAGTAAGAATTTTTTGAATTTTAAAATAAAATTTACATTCATAAACAAACTAAAAATATTGTCTGGTCAAAACCTTTGACTAAACCAATTATAAGTAACCTTAACACTGAGGTTACTTCATATACTTGAGGTTATCAACCATAATTAGATACCACTTGTTTTGGTTAAATGATCTTTGTCTTTTTTCTGATTGTTTACTGTGATTTAGATCTTGATTTTATTTCGTGTATATTGTGAAATCTTGTTATTGTCAAATAATGTGTTAACATTGTTCATTTGATACAAGTGTAATATTAAAATAATGGCCCTATTAATCACTTATGTATATTTATATAATTTTATTTCTAGCATGACGATAGTTACGAAGGTATGATGATGTAATATATGATAATAGAATGACACCATAAATGTTAATTATTTAGAGTGAATATTTAAGTTCATTTAGGTTTTTATTATAATAAAAAAAACATATAATCTTTTTCTGAAGCATTTATTATTTTTTTCGATATAAAATTCGATTTAAAATATGTTATTCTAAAAAAAAATGTATATTCCTGTATGAAACTCAGCTATGTAAAATAATCATAATTTATTGATTTCTGTCCTTACTGTTTGCTGCATTATACTGTTAATGATGAAAAGGTTAGTGATTCTGATTTAAGGGATATTGCTTGGAGAGGGAAAAGCACGACCCCTATAGAATCTGATATAAACTCAAAAGGCTATTAATTTGAATAATATATCTGTAATTAAATCTCTAATTCGTAATTAATTTGACTTTTAAAGAAAAATTTAATACATAGTTTACACAGAAAATTATACTTTACTGCCCATGTAAAAAAAAAAAAGATGTTCCAATATTTATAAGTATTTGAAGAGTGATATTAGAGCTAAAATATTCACATTAAAACAAAGCCATTAAAAAGTAAAGGCGTGTAGTTTGTTGAGAGAGGAGAGAGACGACTGGATGGATGCTAATAGTGTTAGAGAGACACTGCTCCAAAGCTAAGTCAACTCATTCCCTGACAGTATTTCTTTCCCCCTCTTTATCTTACCTCTCACATTTTTTTTACAGGTAAACCAAAGAGCCAAATTTCCCCAAATATCGACTTCCCCTGCTTTCAATTTATTTCTGACATCACCTGTTACTACTCCACAAATATACTGCTTTACTCAGCATTTTTTTAGTACAATACTGAAATATATACTGTTTTTTTTTACTGCAGAAGTGAGCATTTTTTGGTAATTTTTACATAAAATGTTTCAAGAATTTCATTTACCTAGTAGCATTTCCAGCCTCTGAAAGCATAAACAAATAATAATCATTAACTTGATATTCTTTTCGTTAAAGATACTCTTATATTTCATTTGTCTTTCAATATTAAAAGTATTGCGCTAAATTTTAAGTGAAATACAAATTCCAACAATTAACTTATCAAATAAAACACAATATATTTCCTACTAATAGAGGAAAGGCTATCACTTATTTATGGTTACACGAATGAAATAAAAATATAATTTTTCTCAATTATAGCTATTTAGTATTCATTGTTAATTTCACTAATGAAAAGAAGTTTGAATAAAAGAGAAATTATCAGATATCAATGTGATATCTCATTAAGAACTGTATCACTAAGAGGTTAATAACTAATAGTAAATGATGAATTCCCATTTTTCACTTTCACAATTTCTTTTTTGCAGATTTCAGTGGCTCAAATGACCAAAAGGAGAAAAATTTAACAAATCACAGTTGCAATGAATTACATTCATAAGTGTTGTCAGGTTTTCTCAGAATTCAATCTTTCTTAAAACATTTTAACATAGACATTTTGTTTTTTTTTTTATATTTTATCGCTCATGACTTTTACAGATTTAAAGATAGACAGGTTCTATATAGAGCTCACCAATACATAATTAACGTTATATATTTTAAAGTGTAACGTAGTTTATTACATTTACTCAAGTGATATCAAAAAGTGTTACATCAGTTGAGCACTGAATTTGTATATAGAGTTTTACCCAGTATTTGTATAGAGCATACCTGCTCCATATGCTACAAAACAATCCTCATTTAATGCGGCAAATTAACGTAAATATGATGACTACTATAATTGGTTTAACTGTGTTATAATAATTACGTTTGTTAGATAATAAGGTACAACACTGCAACTATTTATTTTTAATACTGTAATTGCCGAGTGCATTATCTTCAATTATGTTTTCTTTTGATTCTGATATGCTAAATATCAGAAAAAAAATGGATATGTATACATTATATTATATAATAAAAAAATATGAAGTTTTTTATTATGTGCTTTGGAAAGTTTTTACATACCTTTCTAAGTTACCAATAAGTGTAGTCAAGTGCTACTTTCCTCCGGTCCGAAAGGATGAGCTGATTAAGATGACTTTTGTTGCGCACCGAATCACAGAAGGCTAATTTCACATCACTCCGGCACAAATGGATGTGTTTTTTTTGGAAACAAAAAATGAGGATTGTCGGGGAGGCCTTCACAAATATTTAGCAAACATCTCTTCAAACTTGATACTTTCGTTACGAGGGCAATAGCCTCATCTAAGAGGGTTGACAGCTAGCGGATAGTTTTTTACTCTTTCTTACAGTACTCCTTTGTTTCCCCAAACATCCCTTTCTGGACATTAGTCCTTTCCTGCGCTTTCACCCTTTTAAAATACCACTCTTCCTCCCACTCTTCTCAACCCCTCACCAGATGTTTTCTGCATCTAGTGTTTCAGTTGGGTTTTTGACTCTGACGAAGACCGCTTGTTACGGTTGAAAGATCTTAATCTTGTTTTCCCATTTCATATTGTGGTTTGATCATTGATTGTTATGTCACGTGTTTATGTGAATTTTTTTATCGAAATATACTATAAATAGACTTTAAACTGTCTATTATAATTTGTGATTTATTATATTAGTGAAAAATATATTATTCATACATTTTTCAGTGTTTATTTATTTTTAAGCTATAAACGCATATCCAAAAAAAACCTTTGGCTATTTTTCTACTCCTCTATATATTATCCACATTCTAGTAATTTGATTTTTTTTTATTTTTTGAAGATGCTGAAATGGAGCTGTAAAACGTGGGGAAATCATTTATTTTACATGAAGCAATAACTCGGTCAGCTGTTAAGAATTGAACAAGACTCATGCTGACAATGTCACCAAGCATTATATTAGGAGTGTATTAGTTGGATTTGGAATAAGGTTTGCAATAACTCTGGCAGTGACATGTTAATTGCATGGAGATGGAAACGGGGTTCATCGGCTTTGAGTATCGGAGTGGTCTTGATTGCCCTCACTGCCAAAGATTCTAAATTTGACCTTCTATTTCTTTGATAGATTAGTGAAACATTCTTGAGTGTACAACCCATTTATAGTTTTTATGGTGAGGTAGGTGCATCATTTTCTTGATGTGAAGAGTATATTTGGAAAGACTGACATCGAGAATTGATGACGAAGGATAGGGTAGATTAGGTTGCAGTGGTAGTTCCACAAGGAAACACACATAGGCCGAGCATTGGCCGTTTGTGATAACACACAATGAATATTGATTCTACAGTGGAAGTCCCAAATTTTGCCTAACTCAAGTGTATTTAGAGTAGAGATCTTTAACGAGTACCTGACATCGTACAGCCTAGGGACCGACGGTTTAACGTCCTTCTCCGAGGGATGACGTGCTCAGATCTATTCACCTCTCGCGTGAATAAATCGAGGTCCAGGTGGGGATCAAACCCCGGCCTATCAGTTGAGAGGCGAGCACGGAACCACTGAGCTAGGCTGGCCCCTTAAGACGAAGGATATATCTGGAGTCTGATAGTTTGCTGGGTTTACTTTGATGATGTCTTACTACTTGGTAAAAGTGTTTTTTCTCTCCTTCTCCCACTCTCATTCATTCTCTCTCTCATTCAATCTTCTCTTTCACACATATACACACACGCACGCACGCATGCACACACACACGCACTCACGCGAACACATGCGCGCACACATACGCACACAAGCGCGCACATGCGCACACACACACACACACACACACACACACACTACGAAATTCACTTAGAGCAAATATTTGAAAATTGATCGCCACAACTTTAAATTTGTTCGGTCAGTGGTAACGTCTCATGGTATTTTACACCTTATTTTTAGTATTTTTATGTTTTAGTTGTATTTATTTACTCATTTCGGATATTTTGAGCTGCATTAAGAATTTAGTAAACCTGTAAAGTTAGTCAAAAATTAAATAATTTAGGAAGACTTTTTTTACAAAAATTTAGAAATTCTAAGTAACTTTGCCTGGACAGTTATTCGAATCATTACTCTGTACAATATTTAAATGATGTTTGTATCACTTTATGCCTCTGGTCATAGAAGTATACCAAATTATTTTAAAAGTTATCATCTGAAAGAATTTTGAATCTTGGAGAGGACATTTATTTAAATTACACCGATTTTTAAATCTATATGCAGAATTTGTCCTTTTTTCTAATATCAGTACACAGTCATCAATTTTGTTAAAAACCTTTATGACAATTTGATTGGTTCATTGGAGTTAGTAGATTGCAATTAGTGTATTCCAATTATTATATGAATTTTTATTTTGTTTAAATTACTCAATTGTAAATGGCATTTATAATTATTCCTCAGCTTGATTAAATATTTGATGAATATGACGTCATCAGCCTTAGTTTTTTGCAGTTTTCACTTACAGGTCAACGAAATATTACTTGATGTACTTTGTACAATATATGTATAATTTTAAACTTGGTTGTTTTCTTTTTGACTTACGTAATTAAATTTTCCCTTCATCGACCTGCTTGACATTAGTACTGGCCTCTGAGCTGGATGATGTTTTCAGTTCCTCTTTGAGGCTCGGATGACTCTTTGTGCACTTGACAGTCCCTTTATTTTTGTTAATGGTTGGTAGAAGATTTTGGACATCTCCCAACTCTTTAAAAAGACAGTTTGAGTATGCATATACCCTCAGTTTTCCGTACTGTTCCTGTCGACACTCATTAGCACATTGGGAGGCTACAGTTAGGTTGGTGGTTTGAAAGATTTCACTGGGTGGTATCAGCAGTGATCATTGTGCTGTCCTGATCCTGACTTCCACTTGTCCTTAATACAACTTCAGCGTCCCAGTAAAACAGCTTGTCTGATTACTCATGTTCAGAATTATTAGCAACTATATTTATTCATATTCAGTTGTTTGCCTACATAAATTATAAATTTTTTATATGATCATTATGTCGTATTCGCTTAGTGCATGATAATCTTAGCACAGTTATTTAATTTTACTTCTTTTTAAATTTTACATTGAAAATGGTCTGTATATGAAGTAGTTTACTGTTAGTTTAAAAATAAAAAGATTCATGGATTACAAAACGAAAACTTTGGTGAACGTATTTATTGTCTTCCTTGCCAGTGGAAGTCTTTAATAAAGAAATTGGACAAACGAACTTGAAAGAATAAAAATAGAAAAACGGTTTTCAAATGATGTTTTTGTACCACTGACACTCACCCTTAGGTTCGTATTCTCTTCCTTATTTTATTTTATTCTTATTTTGTACTATATTTACTGTATACTACAGATAACTCTCTGGTGTCATTGTATTTTGTAGTTAATGCCTGAAGAAGAACACTACTTGTTCGAAACGCGTTGTTTATACCATTAAATTTTTATATGAGGAGACCATTTCATTAACTTTTTACCCTACAATGAGTAAATACCACATAATAAGTGATTTCACTACGTTAGAAATAAATATATATATTGGTAGGCAACAAATGTTCTTGTAAACAAATAGTGTTAAATTTTGTAGCAGCTTCTGCGTTGACTAACCTTTTGCTGGATGCCTCCCATTAGCTGTAATATTAATTTTAATTTGGCAGGAGACATTTGCAATTCACTATCATAACACTTTACACTGTAGTCCAAAAGTATGGATCGACTATGCCATACTATAATTAACTAATGAACTATATGTTTAACCACTATAAGTGAATTGTAAATTCTATAAATAATTTTTTAATTACTGTAACTAATTTAACACAAGCTTTCAGTCTAATTTTAGGTCATCGTCAGGTTTCCATTTAATTAATTATACCAATCTAAATTAAATACCAAATTAAAGTGTAGTATTGCTAGGTGCAAGCAATAACTAAAATGGAAGTAGGAAGGTCGGGGTAGAGTGGAAGGGGGTGCAATAAACTATGACCTGCTCGGGGTATTCGCCTCTCAGCAAGCTAGCATTACTCTAATCACATGCAAATTGTTAGTACCACAGAGGTAAGACGGACTTTTATAATAATATGATTATTCTAATTATTTGACTAACTTAAAGATACTAGTAAAATTTTTATTCCCTTTAGTAGCACTACATGAACCACAGTACTACATTATTTCAGTTACTCCAAAAGACTTCCAATTTTAGAAGCTATGTATATTAAGACCAAAAGCAAAACTTCAACATTGAGAATAGTGATTTTAATATAGTGCCTAGTTGTAAGACTTTAACCAGTGCCTTTGAGATAGTGAAATAATTAGAGTAATGCTGGCTTGAGAGAGGCGAATACTCCGAGCAGGTCATAGTTTATTGCACCCCCTTCCAGTCTACCCCGACATTCGCACTTTCATTTTAGTTAGTTTTTATTTTGTCACTTTTATTTCGTTTTAAGTTTAGACTTGTATAATTTATTAACTTAAATCTCATGATGATTCATGTGTAAGCCAAAAACTTCTGTTAAATTAGTTACAGTAAGCATAATCTATTTATAGAATTTAAAATTTAGTTGCAAGAGTTAAAAATTTAGATTTTAGGTAACTCTAGTTTGGTACAACCCCCACCATTGAATTCCAGTGTATTGTTTGTGATAGTAAATTGTGAATGACTCTGGCCAACTTGGAATGGATATAACAGCCAATTCAGTGAACAGCAGTATACGTATCAGAGGCAACCAGCAAACTGTTAGTCAATGCAGACGCAGCAGCAAAATGTAATGATATATATATATCATATATTATAATATAGTATATTATATCTATATATATAATATAGTGATGTATATTATGTTTTAATGTTTCATATATTTTGTTATATTGTACATATATATATATATATAAAAGATTTCACATAAACACGTGAAATAACAATCAATGATCAAACCACAATAAGAAATGGGAAAACAAGACTAAGATCTTTCAACCGTAACAAGCGGTCTTCGTCAGAGTCAAAAACCCAACTGAACACTGGATGCAGAAAACATCTGGTGAGGAGTTGAGAAGAGTGGGAGGGAAGAATAGTATTTTAAAAGGGTGAAAGCGCAGGGTAAATCATTAAAGACACGTGTAAAACAACACCAATACAACGTAAGTAGACAGAAAAAAAGTAGTGCCTTATTCTTGCATATAAAAAATGAAAATCATCATATTGATTGGACAGGAGCTAAATTTATTACCTATGAAAAGTCAATGTTGTTAAGAAATATTACTGAATCGTTTCTAATTAAATTTAATAGATCTAATATTATAAACATTAGTAACGGTCTCTTCAAACTTGATACTTTCGTCACGAGGGCAATAACCTCTTCAAAGTTAGTCCTATCCTGCGCTTTCACCCTTTTAAAATATCACTCTTCCCTCGCACTCTTCTCAACTCCTCACCAGATGTTTTCTACATCTAGTGTTCAGTTGGGTTTTTGACTCTGACGAAGACCGCTTGTTACGGTTGAAAGATCTTTGTCTTGTGTTCCCATTTCTTGTTGTGGTTTGATCATTGATATATATATATGAATTATTAAACCACAATAAAAAAGGGAAAACAAGAGTAAGATCTTTCAACCGTAACAAGCGGTCTTCATCAGGTTTTTGACTCTGACGAAGACCGCTTGTTACGGTTGAAAGATCTTAGTCTTGTGTTCCCATCTCTTATTGTGGTTTGATCATTGATTCTTGTTTCACGTATTTATTTAAATCTATATATAATATATATATATATATATATATATATAATTAGCAGAAACGATTCTTCGAACTGAATAAACTAAAATTTAAAAAAGAACAAATAGAAAGGAAACCACTGAACTCACTACTATATTTCGATGTCCTCGTCTTCAGGAAAAGAAGTGAATCGCTCCAAAGGCTGATAACGACTGTCATTATCAGCCTTTGGAGCGATTCACTTCTTTTCCTGAAGACGAGGACATCGAAATATAGTAGTGGGTTCAGTGGTTTCCTTTCTATGTGTTCTTTTTTAAATTCTAGTTTATATATATATATATATATATATATATATGTGTGTGTGTGTGTGTGTGTGTGTGTGTGTGTGTGTTGTGTTTGTGTGTGTGTGTTTTCTGTGTATGTGTCGTGTGTGCATGTGTAGATGCCTCATATTAACAGAAGTGACTCTATAATCAAGTAAATCACCACTTAAAGTAGTAAAAAAAAGATAAAAATTTCACTGTGTTTTCGAGTACTATCCCGTTTTCAAAGAACTAAAAGTAAATGCAATGAAAGCAAGGAGAGGAAGAATTGTGACAATCAGCCTAAGATTTGGTAAAAAGAAGAGGGAGATAGTTAAACGATAACTTGTCTGGCATGATTCTATACCAAATACATACCAATTTTTCGTTAACCAGAGTTCATGTCAATGAAGGTATGAAAATTATTTTTCGTTAGATATGATCCCAAAACATTGCGTTCAATGAAGTTTTCATGAAATAATACTTGTTTTTTCTCTCAGTTCATAAAATATTTAAATATACTAGCATCCAGGAAAACGCTTAATGTTCCTCCTTTTAGTAGACTATTTATCCTGTTTAATACGTGCTTTCACCTCTTTATCAATTTACTCAAAATACTTTATCTTGTAATTTTGACAAAAAAATAGATACATACACCCTTTATTAATACTCCTCGGCTGCTTTATTAACAGCCTTTATAGTTTCCAGCATTCTTGAACACAGTAATAAAACCAAACTGGCTTAACAAGCAGGGAATACCAACTAGTTCACACATTTAGTTAGCCGACACTTGTTAATGCATTCAACATTAAATTCTTTACCTATTTTCATTATGTTAATTTCTAAGTTACCTATTCTAATTTGTTTATATTGTTTTCAATTTTCTGATAGTCAATATAAAATTCATCGAAATGTTTACTTTACTATTGTGTAAGTAAAGGTAACATAATATTATTATATATGTTTAACTAAAATTTATGTGCTAATAATTAAAGCAATAATTAAAACAATGTAAACATTATTTTGTAATAGGTTTCATTCAGTTACAGGTATCAATGTCGCTAAAGTCACTCAACTAGTTCAATTCTGCAAGGAATCTTCTTGAGGGCTGTTATGAAATTGACTTATAGCGAGTTTAATGACTTTGGAGAGCTTGCTTATAGATTATTTATATTAGGTCTATTTTTAATTATATTGAAAGCTTCTGTTATTACTGAGCTACACTTTAGTGTTTCTTGTTACCATTTCAATTTAGTGTTTGATTTATATGCGTTTGCAGACTGGTTCTTAAGATCTTCTGCTGCAAGAATCATGCTGATTGGTCTAAATAGTATTGTAGTTGTTACATCAAAATATGAGAATTCTAAGAATTTACAGTTTCTTATCTATTAAATCCACCTAAATAAAACATTGATTACTGCAGAAGTAATTTTTTATTGCATTTCATTTTTCTTAATTAAATTCACTGTGATACAGTTTTTATAAAAGTAGTGATTGGTTTTAACATACTTTTGTCTATTTTAGTACCATTTGAATAAACGTTTTGGTAGTAGGTAGATTGTGTTTGCCCTTTTCGATCTAATGGACCTTTTTAAGTATTCTATTGTTAAAATTGTACAATTTTACCAATCTTTTTCAAAAAAAAATATCTTTAATCTGTCTATTATTCTACCTATTATTCAGTGACCCCTCTTTCATTCCTTGTGTTCATGATGAGAAATTTGGATTAGAGGAAGACTTGTATTCATGATGTATGAGAACAATTGATGGTTCCATCCTGATAACTTCGGGAACTCTCGCTATTGCCATTCAAATATATATCACATTCTGTGAGTTTGACATGCCCATTTTTAATATGCTGACACCTGAAAAATTAATGTTATTGTTCTATGTTACAATTTTTTGATAAACTTTAGAATAAAAACGGATTTGGAAGCAGATTTAAGTCAGTCAAATTTTGTCCACTTAAATGTAATTGATCTTTCGGCTTGCTTATTGATGGCTTTATCAATTCGATATTTTTTTTCTTAAAGTTATACTGTAAATGAACACAAGCATAAACCCTGCACGGCAATGTAAACAGTCACCACAAAGTAGGTTCTCAGTAATCTCCTTCCTTCTGTTTTCGCAGTATTTTTTCTAAGTTCTACGTGCTTCTTTTTATTTTATAATTTAGTTTATAATACATTGTATTGTATTATATTTCTTTCAGTTATGAAACTGAATAATTATAGTATTTATTATAATATCAATCATATTTGACTTAATACATTTTACAATATAATGACGAGTGTGAAATGTGGTTTTTGGAATGTTGAGGCAGCAATGTCGTTCTAAGTTATATTTTTAAATCATGACATCATTTTACAATTCAAGAGTCATATAAAAGAAAAAAATTAACAACTAATACCTTTGTTGAGATTTATATCTAAACTTATTGAAAAATAAATTAAAAATTTTAATTTTCTATTGCTATTATTGCCCACATTTTAATATCAATATTAACATATTTATTAAGTGTTTATTTATAAGATTTAGTTAAAAAAACTGTATATTTTATTAAGTTAGTAGTGACTTAATTAAAGGAAATAATCCAATTGTTTGGTTGATTGTTCTATTTTAGTAGGATCAAAGCTTTGTAGAGTTGGTCAAAGGGGTAGAATTAACAATAAATACATGTTCATGCCGTTGAAATAGTGTTTACGTGGAATAATTACTTTACAGGTAATGGTAGCCTGCGTCGTCAACCATTCACAGGATTTAAGAGACAAAAAATAGGAAACTGAATGTTTCAAAACCTTTATTAAGATTTCTACAGACTGAGTATATATATATATATATATATCAATGATCAAACCACAATAAGAAATGGGAAAACAAGACGAAGATCTTTCAACCGTAACAAGCGGTCTTCGTCAGAGTCAAAAACTCAACTGAACACTAGATGCAGAAAATATCTGGTGAGGAGTTGAGAAGAGTGGGAGGGAAGAGTGATATTTTAAAAGGGTGAAAGCACAGGAAAGGACTAATGTCCAGAAAGGGATGTTTGGGGAAACAAAGGAGTACAGTAAGAAAAAGTAAAAAACTATCCGCTAGCTGTCAACCCTCTTTGAAGAGGCTATTGCCCTCGTGACGAAAGTATCAAGTTTGAAGAGACCGTTACTAATGTTTATAATATTAGATCTATTAAATTTAATTAGAGACGATTCAATAATATTTCTTAACAACATTGATTTTTCATAGGTAATAAATTTAGCTCCTGTTCAATCAATTAGATGATTTTCATTTTTTATATGCAAGAATAAGGCACTACTTTTTTCCTGTCTACTTACGTTAAATTGGTGTTGTTTTACACGTGTCTTTAATGATTTACCAGTTTGACCAATATAAATTTTATGGCAATTTTGCACGGAATTTTATAAATACCAGCGGACTCCAATTCGCTGGGAGAGTGTTTTATTAACATATTACCCACGTTATTACGATTAGAAAACACTATATTAAAATCAAGTTGTTTAGCTAATCTTGGAAGGGGGTCCAATGATTCGTGGTATGGCAAAACTATAGAATTTGATAATGAATTCTATATAGTGTTTATGTGAAATCTTTATATATATATATATACTCATATCTAACTTAT
This sequence comes from Hermatobates lingyangjiaoensis, assembly GCA_026182355.1. Taxonomy (NCBI): domain Eukaryota; kingdom Metazoa; phylum Arthropoda; class Insecta; order Hemiptera; family Hermatobatidae; genus Hermatobates; species Hermatobates lingyangjiaoensis. The sequence goes on from JAPFBL010001618.1 coordinate 688,621, forward strand.
TACAGTCGGAACTTTATTCATTGAGTGTCTCATGAATACGATTTCAGTTGTCTTTGACGAATGTCTCTCTACCTCATTATGACGCCATCGAAATGTAGTAGTGAGTTTCAGTGATCTCTTTTATCAGTGTCCTTTCAATATATATAATTTATTTAGTTTGTGGAATCATTTAAGTTAATTAGTGTATAAATATGTGGAATGCCTTGCTCGAATCCTATTTGTACTTTGCTATAGTACTTAAGAAAATTGAAATCCCCCATTAAATTTGCCTTTTCATGATTCTCCATGCTGTCATAGACTAAGTATGTATATTCGTTGCATTATAAAACAAACATTATAAATGTTTGAGAAATATTTATTTTCAAAACATTCATAATTAAATAATTTAAGAAATATTTATAAGTTAATATTATTAAATAATATCTAGACCGTTAAGGCGTTTGCATAGTAGAAATATATAATTTAAAAAAATAAAAATCTCGAGTGGCTTCCTTCACACTTTTATTAAAGTAATAATTATTACTTTAAATATTAAAGTAATGTGTGGCTTTACCGTAAAGCAAACGCCTTAACAGTCTAGATATTATTTAATAATATTAACTTATAAATAATAAACTAAATAAATTATATTTATTGAAAGGACACTGATAAAAGAGATCACTGAAACTCTTGTTTCAGTAACTCTTTTGGTTTCTCAGAAACTCTTTTACTTGTTAATTTTTTTCTTTTATATGACTCTTGAATTGTAAAATGATGTCATGATTTAAAAATATAACTTGGAACGACATTGCTGCCTCAACATTCCAAAAACCACATTTCACACTCGTCATTATATTGTAAAATATATTAAGTCAAATATAATTGATATTATAATAAATACTAGTCCAGCATAAATATTCAGTTTTTATAGGTTTTTTGCTTTTTGTCATAATTTCATGGTTTTTTTATATGAATTGTTAATTTTTTTGGGAAGTTTTCATGGTTTTTTAATAAGCCGTTTAGCGTCAAAAAAAAAAATTTTCTGAAAACAGAAAATGTACTGTAATGCCCCTTTGGTGAATACAACTTTGAATAAAATTATCTCAACTCATCCTCCACATATAGTTTCTATTTTTAAGTATAGCCTTTAAACGGTGTGGCTTGTATATTAATGTGTAAATAACAATAAAATTTGGCTTGACGGTTGATATATTGTATTGATATTTAGAGTTTTACTTCCATTACAAAAGAAATTGTTATACTTAATTATTTATTTAGTTCTGAAATTATGAACTATCACAAAATTTTAAATGCATAAATTTAAGACATTGATACAAATATGTAGTATTACAATATTTTGGCTAGCTTTTAACTAAATTGGCATTCAAATACAAAATTGGTTAAGGATTATGTCAAAAAATTAATGACTTCAGATTAGAAATCGATGTCTCTTCAAAATGTGTATGGCATCTCAAGGCTAAAAACAATTTATTGAAAAAATTAATACTGCTATAACAAATACCTCCAAAAACAAATACCTCTACAGAAAATGAACTAACAGAAAACAAAAACACAATAAACAACAAACAAGAAATAGAAGAAAACCAAAAATAGAGTGTGTTACTATTTTTATAGAAACAGGTGTGTTTCCAGCATAATTAATTAGATTAATTAGTAGGTCTAAAACATTTTTACTTTTAATAATTAAAAAAAGTAATTATGTAAGAAACACATCTGTTTCTATAATGCAATAATCTGCAATTTTTTGTTGTCTTACTTTCTTTGTTGATTATTGTGTTTTTGTTTTCTGCAAGTTGAAATTCTCTGGAGGCATTGGTTTTCAGAGATTTGATCGGGGAAACTTCGGCTTCTAATTTTTAGTCATTAATTTTTTACCTAGTGCTCAATAACCAACTTTGTGTTTGAAAAATCAGCAGTTGATAAGGTATAACAATAAATTGACATTATTCAATACTAATATGTGAAAATATTTTCTAGATAGTAATTTAAGATGAACAATTTTTTACTACTAAATAACAACTATACCACTTACGCATGGTATAATGTGACGTGTTATATTGTAGTTTAAATATATTTTTCAGCCGTATGAATCAAAAATAAAGATATTTCAAAATCATAGCATACAATTTTTAGAACTCTTTTAAACAGATCTAATAAGGAAACTATTTTGTCGAGCCATCCTACTTTATTATAAACGATTGACCAATCAACTTTCAAATTTATTCTCTCAATGATCAACGTAAAAACACCTAAAACGAAATAAATAACATTGCATTAAACATTTTATATGACCACCCAAGAAGGAGTCAGTATTAATACCCTTCATTAAGTGGACAACAACTTCATTACGTCTACAAAATAAATTTTCCCTCTCTAGAGATGTAAATAACTCTACCATTCTTGCTAATATCAAACCCTAAAACACAACTCAACAGAATCCCCTTCCGCATTCACTCTTTCTGTTAAAATTGACTCAAACACTTTGTTAGGACTAATGCTATAGCAGTTTTAATCTAGCTTTCCTCCAGCAAATAGAAATATGATACAAAACAACCAACAACAATGCTTCTTAAGAAATGCTCTTATATTTGAATATATTTTTTTAAGTTTTCAAGTCTTTTATCATCAAAAACATATATAGATCATTTAAGAACTTGTCAAAGTGTGATTTTAATTTAAACTAAAAAAACTACTGACACACCCATAAATGTTAAATTACATTTTTTCTATTAAATCAGTTATCTTATGGTCAAGAAACTGCTAAAAAGGAAACGGTCTGTCGTTGAAAGCAATAAAATGAAACGTATCCAATTAGATAACAACTTCTTAATTCATATTTTAAAAGTAGGTAATAATACTATTAATAACATATTCGTATGTTATCAGTTGTTTCCATCTTAACCTTTTTTTAGGAAGAGGTTAAGAAGTTGGCAATGCTGAGTTTCCTCCTTACATTACTATTCATTAATCAATATATATATATATATATATAAACTCAGTGATCCAACCACAATAAGAAATTGGAAAAAAAGACTAAAATCTTTCAATCATAACAAGCCGACTTAGTAATAGCTTGCAATAACTCAATGTTGTTAAAGTAACACAAATAAAAGCAAAAATAAACACTTTACTGTTTCTGATTTGCCTTTCTCACTATCTTCAGGAGACCAATGTGAGCGAAACCGACACGCGACACACTTTGGGGCTGTAAACCATTTGAATGAGTTTAAAACTGTCACTGCGTTTCACATTTGGTCTACCATTTGTTCTCTTCATGACGGTTAAAAACGAAAAATTTTAACTGTAAATGTATATTTTTCTTTTTATATGTTACATTATTTTCTTCACATTACATTAATTTATTTTTTATGTGTTAAGTTACTAAATTTGAAAAACATATAAAAAAAGCAGCAATTCTTCACCTAAACACATTTTTTTAAACTACTCAGCAGCTTCTGTTTTGTTTGTTTTCTAATTATAAAGTTTTGTTTTTACTCTACTATAAGTAAAGTATAGTGATCGTGAAAAAATTTGATCTCGAGATTTTGACGGAATTACATGTTTTCAGGTCCCAGAAATTGTTTTATGAAGTTTTTTCGATGATGTCTGTGTGTGTGTGGGTGGGTGGGTGAGTGCGTGGGCACGATGGGTGAGTGTGTTAGCATTGCTTGTTACCACGCTACAGTCCAGAATCTTTGATGGATCAAGTTGATATTTTACACAAAGATCCCTAGTTAGACGAAAGGATTAAAATTAAATTTTAGACGAAGATCCCTATTGTTTGGGAAGAATTATGCATGATGGGAAAGTCACTTTTTTTGCCAAAAACCGTTTTTTAGAAAACATTTATTTCTCCTAAACTGATAACCCTAGAGTTTTTAAATTTTGACATTACCTTTGAGGTTACAAATGGAACAAACGAAAAATATACATTGAGACAATTGAATGATGAGACATTGAAACAATGAGAAATATTTTTTTTTTCAATAAAATGTAAAAATTTTGACTTATAATTCAATCTCAAACATTGTGGGAGCGATACAAGCCATACTGTTTGACAGATCAAAATGAAACTATGCCTAAAAATAGAACATTATGTGGAGAATGAGTTGAGATATTTTTTTTCAAAATTACATTCGCTAATGGGGCGTTACAGTACGATTTTTGTTTTCAGAAAATGTTTTTTTGACGCTAAACGGCTCATAAAAAAATAATGAAAATTTGACCAAAAATGGAACAAAAATTAGCAATTCATAAAAAAAAAATCATGAAGTTTCAATTATGGGAAAGAGCAATAACGCTATAAAAACTGTTTGTTTATCCTAGACTAAGAGATCACCTGCTATACTTGTCGAATTTTTTATATTTTTTTACATTGTTTACATTGACTTAGAAATTTTTTGAGCGAATCCACTGAGATAAAGTTTATAAATATCAAATCCTTGATATTTATAAAGGAACATTTTAAAATGTTTATTGACTTATATGAGATGTAAGAGGAATCATATTGTGCAGGAAAATGATAACACTCACTCAGAAAAACTTCGTATCTATGTTATTTGACAAAGGGGAAGGAAAATGATCTTTATTAAATACTAAGAGCCATAAAATTCCGAGTATAATAATTCTGTAAAAAACCAAAAATGTAAAAGATAATTCAAAATTCAATTCTTTCTTTTTGAGATTAATAAATATAATTATCGTACATCTTTAATTATAAATCAGCTTAAAACATTTTCTTCGCTGTTTATGATGTTTTTCAGAGAAAAAAAGTGTATTTTCCTGTTTTAAATTTGAAAATTCTACTTTAATATTCAATGTAGAAGGATGTCAAGTAAACGATGTAAGAAATCCACTAGCTATTTGAACAAAAGCCATGTTCTCTTGTAGGAGAATATTTCGTTTCTAGAAATGTTCACATGGGTTTTTCAAAATTGTTATTACTGCTGTAGTTATACTAATGAAATTATTTGCATCAGCTGTATGATGTACAAAAATAAGCTTATACATTGATATATCCTTCAATCACTATCTGTACTACCTCAGGAATGAAAGACTAATAATCATATCCCATTTAGATGTTTACGTTATGCTTAAATGAGACGTTATGTGTTATATACTCAAGAAATTTTATATGAAGTTACTTATAGTAAAGTTGAGTGTAGGCCACTCCAGATTTTTTTACATTGTTCACATTGACTTAGAAATTTTTTGAGTGAATCCACTGAGATAAAATTGATATTTATAAAGGAACAATTTAAATAGTTTATTGACCTATATGAGATGTAAGAGGAATAATATTGTTACATGTAAAAATATTACCGCCAATATACATAAATAAATTACCTTTGTTTTCCATGGCACGATGGATTTGTCTCATAAAATGCTTAATAAATCTATATATTGCACTCTTGAGCAAAACTTAATATCAGTTACAATTACATTATCATTGTGAATGTAGTACCTTTCCATGCTATTTAAATGTGATAATGACTCTTTCCTTAAGAAAGAAGACTTATGTTTGTTGAGAAATATCCAGTTTTTTTTTACAATTCTAGTCTAATAGTTCATATTTATTATTTTCAATAATTAGAAGCCACCAACTATAAAAAATTTAATTTATATTGAATAGCTGGCTTTGACTTCGATTTGAGTATGTAAACTGTCTAATTACTAATATATTTTTTCTCGATATACATTCATATCAAATTTATAACAGGCAGGAAAAGGATAACACTCACTCAGAAAAAAATTGTATATATGTTATTCGACAAATGGCTTATTAAATACTAAGAAGCCATAAAATTCCTAGTATAATAATTCTATAAAAAACCAAAAATGTAAAAGATAATTCAAAATTGAAATCTTTCGTTTAGTGATTAATAAATGTAATTATCGTACATCTTTAATTATAAATCATCTCAAAACAAAATTTTTTCTTCACTGTTTATGATGTTTTTCAGAGAAAAAATGGGTATTTTCCTGTTTTAAATTTGAAAATTTTACTTTAATATTCAATGTAGAAGGATGTCAAGTAAACGATGTAAGAAATTCACTGGCTATTTGAACAAAAGCCATGTTTTCTTGTAGGAGAATATTTCGTATCAAGAAATGTTCACTTTGGTTTTTCAAAAATGTTATTACTGATGTAATTATACTAATGAAATTATTTGCATCAGCTGTGTGATGTACAAAAATAAGTGTATACAATTATATATTGATATGTCCTTCAATCACTATCTGTACTACATCAGGAATGAAAGACAAATAATGATATCCCATTTAGATGTTTACGTTATGATTAAATGAGAAGTTATGTGCTATATACTCAAGAAATTTGATAGTAAGTTACTTATAGTAAAGTTGAGTGTAGGCCACTCCAGATTTTTTCGTTTGTAAAAGTGGTTAAACTTTGGTATTACTGTCATGAATCTGTTTGATGTTTTTGACAAGTAATTAATTATTAAAACAAAAACTTACAAGAGTGAGCATGTATTGTAACTGGTCGTGTTGCTTTAGCCGACGGTAGCCCTATAGCAGTTCATACGAAGCAGTGTTTAGTGAAAATCAAACCAATATAAAAGGGATCGTATTTTATAAAACATTGTATGATGTTCCAAAATGGAACTAAGATGTTTCTATCTGTAACAGTGTTCGGCAGGAATACGAATGTAATGTGTACAGTGATGTCAACACCGTTGCATCTGCTGGCTGATTGCCAAGCTAATGTGCTACACAGAGGCAGGTGTTTCAGGACACTCAACAAACCATAGAAAGCTTTTACCGTTGGACCCAGCAAAAGTGCTGAACTTCTTGAAGGCGTTGAAGCTAACTGGGGTACTATACTACAGAAAAGCGAAAGTACAGAAAGTACAATAGTTCTTAGGATGCAGTTCTATAATCACCCTCAATAAATAAATAGTGATGTCGTTTACTTGAAAAAAGGCTTAGTCACATTTTGAAGATGTCTATTGTAGTTTTTATGCTGATACAGATACACTAGTTCAGAAACAGACTAAGTGTTTAACAAAAAAATAATACACACTCTGGTTCATTTTTTGTAATAAAATCGTTTCCGGGAACGTAAAAGGAAATTACTGCACACTCCAATAAAGAGAAAGTATTAAAATATAGTCACTATTCCTGTCTTCACCGAATTCTAGAGAGTTCTACAAACAATATGACTTTTCGAATGTATATCTTTAGTTTTTTTATATTGAGTAATCTTTATTACTTTTTGATCAATTTTGTTTACTCAAATTAATATATTCCTAGCTGAGTAGGTTTGGCATTAAAAACACAAATTTCATTTATAGCAAGAAAAAAATAATTCTTATTTAAACTGTTGTTGTTAGTTACATTGACAGCAGCAACCTAATTCAAAATTAGGCAGACATTAAAACAATGAGAGACCAATGTCCAGTTGGTTCATACCAACGAAATGTACCAGCTTTATCATGTAATAATGCAGACTGATCAGAAGTGGTTCACTGGAATCTTATATAAGCTAGACAATGCAATTACATTACTTATATTATATAATACTTTTTGAACTTCGTTTTTATTTTTATTTTTTTCTTTTTTAGTTGCCATTGCTTTACTTGGCTTCCACCTATTTCATTGTTATTTTTTCCTCTATATTACTGACCGAATTATTTTATTTTGATTTACTCTTAACTATATCTTTTGTTTATTTAAATATATTGGAGTTTTTATCTATTCCTAAATGGTATTTTCCCTTCGATATTATGCATTTGTATCATTTGTTATTTTAAATTAATTAGATTAAATTAATTTAAATTTAACTATTCAATTAAATTAATTAGAGGTTGTGAGTTTATGTTTCTTTTATTACCTGTGCTTCTTTAATAACTTTGAGCTATTGTTGTGCAGTAAGCATCTTCTTCGCGGCATTTAATCAATATTGAAAACCTCATATAGAAAATATATATCACATAGTCATGTTTTTTACTCGTCTCTGATAATCTATAAATACTAGTAAGAAAGATATACATCAAGAAAAAAGGGTAGATTAAAGTAGTAATATTTTTTTATGAGGCATATTTGATTAAAAGACTCCTCCTCCTATAACTATATATCTAAAACTAAAATGAAATTTAAATCAACAAAATATTTAGTCAACTTCTTTCGAAGAGAATTCTGTCTGTAAATAACTGTGTTTACTGTCCTCGACACTGTTATGGCTGGCCAGTCGAAACTGGACAACTAACACGATAACATAAGGAAGAGAACTAAGTTATTTATAGACAAAATTTACTTCCAAAAAAGTTCACTAAATATTTGTTCATTTCTTAATGATAGAGTAAAACTAACATTAAAACTCATTAAGACACTAAAAAAGGCAAAAAAAGAAGTATTATGTATATATATATATATATATATATATATATATATATATATATAATATATATATATATTAGTTCACACGGGAAAGAGAAAAATAATAAAGAAAAAAAATAAAGACACACACAAAAAAGACTCACAACAATATTTCGACAGTCGTCGTCATCGGACAGAAGTATATATATATATATGTATATTTCTTATATATGTATATATATATATATAAAGATTTAACATAAACACGTGAAATAACAATCAATGATCAAACCACAATAAGAAATGGGAAAACAAGACTAAGATCTTTCAACCGTAACAAGCGGTCTTCGTCAGAGTCAAAAACCCAAGTTTTTGGGTTTTAAGTCAGTTGGGTTTTTGACTCTGACGAAGACCGCTTGTTACGGTTGAAAGATCTTAGTCTTGTTTTCCCATTTCTTATTGTGGTTTGATCATTGATATATATATATATATATATAATATACAAACTCTCCAAAAAAAGGAAATTAAAACAAGTTAGTGAGGAAAATATATATTTTTTACTATAACTTATACAAAAAAACAAACAATAGACAACTGCAAATATGTCAGCATCTATTGTCATCAGAAGTGAAAGGACTCTACTCAAATGACACTTGGCTATGTTGAGCTATCTTAAGTACACTTCCCTCACTCCTCAGTATCACATTAAACTTCATAAGAAATTAAAATATGGGGCTATAGTCCTTCAACTGGTTTTCAACAGACCCAAAATCAAAAATTTCTAATTTCTTATTATAGTTATTTGGGGTCTGAATAAAACTACTTTAAACTGACTTCATAAGTTCTTTAATTTAATTCCTTAACTTTACACAAAATTTGTGGTTTTCTCCACTTTCTGTATGAACTATAAAAGAAGAAGTGCTTTGGGCTTAAAGTAGTACTTATACAGCTGGATGAACACAAAATAATATTGGACAGCCCATACAATTATCGAAAGGTTGAAAAAAGATAACGACGATATGTGAAAACTGAGCATTTCGCACTGTTGTAAAGTGTCAATATACATATAAAAAAATCTCACTGATATATATTTTATCATAGTATATATAAAAAAACCTTACTTGACAAAATTTTCGGAAGAAATTAGTTTTCATGAAAATCATAACAGTTTCTCTTCTATATGATGAAAGTTTACATATTTATTATGAAATTATAATATTCCTAATAGAATATAAAAAATTGTTATAAAAGGGTAGAAATCATTTTATTTTTTTTTTTAAATAATATTTCATGCCTGCAACAAATGAGGCGATGTTCTCAAGTTTACGGTTGAGTCATATTCAAAAATACTGGAATCTGTAAGCAATATTGAAATCGTAAAATTTTCTCAGAAGAACGTTTTTTATTAGTGAAAGCATTTTTGTTGATTTAACGTAAATTCAGTAGTATTTACAATGATTTGACGGGAAAACAAAAACAGCCTAAGGTAATATAAAATCAACTTACAATAAATTAGTATTCACTTAAACTGAATCCCATTTTACGAACAGTAAAAAAATCTCTACCCTTTCCTGATATTATTGGAATCTTTTGATTGAAATTTCATTTTAATTCGGCAATCTTAGCAGTAGATTTAAAAATGTTTATAGTCTCTTGATCAATGACCTAATTATTAAACATGTATGATGAGTGAAACATTATTTAATTCCTGGGGCATAATCAGCACTATATTTAGTTTTCGGTGAAAATTACAATCGTGAAATCCCAGAAAAAGAGGAATGTAAAAAAACAAGAAGTTCTAAATCTTAGATCTGTTTATTCACTTACAGTTACTACATTATTACCTGTCACAAATTGGAGTGCACTTTTATTAAAATGGCAAATTTGAAATTAATTTCACTAATTTAAGAGACAAATTGATTTTTAAATATAATTTAACACATATTTTAATTTTTTAAATTTAACTTAGTTTTAAAACTTTAGATGCATGCATTAATCTATGTTCGTAGCCGAAATATTAATTAATGCTAATTAATTAAATTTCGTTTTAATTTTATTATTAAAAATCTTTTACTTTGGTTAAATTTATTTCAATACATGAGTGTTTCATAATGTTCTAAAGATTTGAAATTTAATACACATACACTAACACAGTATGCAAAAAGTTTTGTAATATACTTAGAAGACGTTACATTTTTTACTGAAAATTTAAAGATGCAGTAAAATTTTCTGCATAGAGTTTTTTTCTTCTACAGGTCAAATAGCAGCAACAATAGTTAGACAACTAATAGTTCAAATCATATTCTAGATTTAACTCAATATTCTGAGTATACTTTCTGTGAAAACGTTCTGAAAGTACGGGATGAGTATATAGAGTTAACTTCAAAACCAACCAACCACAAAAAAAAAACGTAAATAATTCATATCTAAATTTAAAACTATATCCAAAGTCTTTCTTTTAATTAGGACTTTTGCTGTAATTAGCCAATGGGTGGTTCATGCTTTATCTAACTTCATTTTCTTTCGGAGGCAATAAATTAATTATAATGCCCCAGGAAGCCAATAAACAGATATCATTATATCTGTTTTCGTATAAATTGTTCACTTAATTCTCATAATTAAGAAAACTTACAATTACACTGTATTTTATTATAATTCATTGTACAAAAATTGAAAGAAATTAAACAAATTATTGAGTTCAGAACTGATTGATTGAGTACATCCACAAAATTAGGAGTGGCTGCACTCAACTTAACTATGACCTAACATAATATCAAATACGATGGCAATTGATTGAGTTTTGGTTTTGTGTCTGTCGTGTAGATGTAAAAACAAGTTTTCTGATGAAATATTATCAAACAAATAGATAATTAATTCATTGATTTCATTTGTTTTATTGTGACTATCTCCATTTTATCAGTTATAACATACTTAAAAAAATTATCGATCTAGAAAATTTGATGTTTTAATATTGTTATTAAACTTGGCGACGTAGCCGTGTATCAGTTACATGGTTTTTCCTGTTTAATTTTTAATCTTAAGAGACTCTAAGGTATGTTAATACCTTTCAAAGTTATTACTCTTGTTTAGTACTTTTAATAGATTTATTTAATGAAGTCTTTGAGAGCTTTTTTTTTCTTGAAAAATAAATAAGGACTGTGTTAGCTGGTTTTATATTCAGACCTTTATCCTTTAACTATCTATCGCGCATTGAGAGAGCATGCCAATAAGCCAAATTTCTGTACCATCAAGGATTACTCTTATTACAATAACCAGGTCATCTGCATGTCCTTGTGTTTCAAAACGTTAATTATTTAGAAAATTCAGAAGGGTATTTACAGCTAATAACCACAAAGGTGCGTTAACACACTAGTTGAATGACATACTTAGAAGATACTATATTATAAAATAATAACAGGCTTATTCTTGTTTAAGATTATAAGAATACTAGTCCGAAACTTTCATGACAAAACATCAGGAATATTACATTGAATGCCATGACCAACAATGCAATGCCCTTTTTTTCTATGTTTAAGGTATATTAAAACAAACTAAAAGTTGGAATAATATTTAACATTAGAAATGAATGTTTTATTTTACGAAAAAATACATTAAAAAATATCAGTCAGACATAAACAATCACAAAACTGATTATAGAAACAATAAATATCTTAAGGGTTAGAAAATTATGCTATTTTGGTGATAGAACAATGTTTGCTTTCACCATACAATATACCTACTATTTTTATCCATACCGCCAAAAAATATTCATCATTTCAAATTTCAGAATGACCTTGACTAGTACTGTATACTCAATAGTGAATGCAGTATGATTAATTAAGAATGCTGCATAATTCTCGTATATAATCAATAGTCATTTGTACCTTTCTTTTTAATTTTTAATACTAATACCTTCAAACATAATTTGAGTAAATCTAAATTCATTTTAATAAAGTTGAATGGTCATTAATCAAAAAGGTCTCAAGAATTTTTTAAATTCCTATGATGGACCTTCAAATGAGTGTTTCACAAGAGTTATAGAACAATATTTTTTCACTGGTTTGTTTAAATTTTCGTTTGAATGTTTTCTTTCAATTCAGTCATATTTTTTTTTCATCGATTTAACCGCTTTTCAGTTAACTCCAGTCCCTTATTCCTTTGTGAAAGCCAACTCCTATTCCTTGTCTTATTACTAAACCTTCAATGTGATCTTTGCCCGAGAGCGGTTTGATCACTCGGATGGTCCAAATCAGTGCAATTTACTCTATTACCACTGACTATCCTTTGTTCCAGTTTCTGCCGCTAACTGAAACGGTGAAAAATATCTCAACATTCTCATTTCTGTAATGTTATTATTATATTATGGACATCATTTAAACAAAATAATTTTGTTTATAACAAACCAACAATGTTTACTCGTCAAAAGCTTCAATTAGACTAATCAGATAACATTACAAGTAACCTCAAACACTCTTCTCACAAAAGAAACAGCAGGAACATAAGTAATCTTGTATTGTTTATTTGTTGGATGTTTATGTAGGATTTATTATTATCATTGGTCTGTAGGCCTATGAAAAATGTTTTAAATAAACCGAAACGTTGTCAAAGAGAGTTTGCTTTTTAACCAAGAATATTGACAAAATCCTGTAAATCCCGGTTATATAATAACACCTATTCTATCAAACGGTCGCTATATTATTGCATATATATAAAGATTTAACATAAACACGTGAAATAACAATCAATGATCAAACCACAATAAGAAAATGAGAAAACAAGACTAAGATCTTCCAACTGTAACAAGCGGTCATCGTCAGAGTCAAAAACCCAACTGAGGGTTTTTGACTTTTCAGTTGGGTTTTGACTCTGACGAAGACCGCTTGTTACGGTTGAAAGATCTTAGTCTTGTTTTCCCATTTTCTTATTGTGGTTTGATCATTCATATATATATATATATATATATAGAAAACTAAAATTTATCGGGACTCGGTCAGTTCTTCAGGTTCAAATTAAACTCGCATTGCCAACGTTTCGGTTTTTATTCAGTTCAGTGTCACGTGTTCATTCAAACTACAGTTGTTGTTAAAATCCACACTCTTTTCTTTGTAAAATAATTTGTAATGTAATACTTATTTTTTCTGTTTCAAAATTTATACTTCTGCCTATAAAAAAGGTTTTAAATAAAAACCGAAACGTTGGCAATGAGAGTTTAATTTGAACCTGAAGAACTGACCGAGTCCCGATAAATTTTAGTTTTGTTTCTATTCCACGGTCGATACCTTTATCATTATATATATAAATATATATATATTTATATTGAAAAGACAACTTTTAAGAGAAACGAGAACACTTACTAGATCAATATTTCGAACTGAAGTCTGTCATCAGGAAGAGAGTAGAGGGAGTAGTGGTTACCTTCCACCCGCACTCTTGAACACACGTACCTCTCCTTTTTCCCTCTACTCTCTTCTTGATGACAAACTTTAGTTCAAAATATTGATCAAGTAAGTGTTCTCGTTTATTTTATATGTTGTCTTTTTCATTTATTTATCTGTCTGGTTTGGATTTAGTATTTTAATTTATATATATATAAACTTTGTATCGGTCAGTGGAGGCATTCACGTCTCCATTCCTGTCTTTCCTCCTCTTTTTTTCTTTTCCACCTGTCCAGAAGTTAGTAAGAAAGCCGATATAATCAAAATTGTAGAGCATTAGTCTTTTTTTTGTGTTTTTTAGCTGTAACTTTAATTATATATATAGTTAACACATGAAAGAGAAAAAAACAAATAAAGACACACACAAAAGACCCACAACGATATTTCGACAGTCGTCGTCATCGGGTAGAAGTAGTCCCTTTGAGTAGCTGAAGCTAACTGAGTGGTAGGCCGAATGCAAACGAACACGCACGCACTCTGCCGGCCGCCCTAGGTAAGCTACTAACTACAGAGAGAAAAATAACTAAAAAGGACAAATAAGAGCAAATAAAAATAACAGAAGGAGAAGAATAGTAAATGAAGCAATAAACAATTTAAAAAAAAATAAAAAATAAATAAATAAATAAAAAATAATAATTAAATTAACGGTACAAGTTGAGGGCAGGAGGAGAGCGAGCTTTGAGAAGACAGATAATTGCCTCCTCTGAAGCTCTTAAAGTAACCCGAGAAGACGGAACAGGGATATGATTAAGGACTTGGACCCGGAAGCAGTGATTAAAATCCAGTCCATGGGAATTAGAGTGGATAGCAATAGGGAGGTTTTTGCGTTGACCATATAATTATATATATATAAGGTATAGAAATTATATATATGCATAAAATGCATAGAAGATCATAAATTGTGTTCTCTATAACTTTTGTTCCAACTGTTTTATTCTGTGATGTCATCTGACCCTTTGGAATGTTGATACCAAAAAACTGTGATTGTTTCCCCTAGTGATAATAAAAAGTCCAAGATAATTAACAGTAAGCACTAAAGAGATATTCTTTTCTAAATGTATGTAGACGAGCATATTAGTATGAATTAAATTTTGTTTTATTTGATTCTTGTTTTTAACTCTAAAAAATTTAGTTTGGCTCTAAAAATTTAACTCAGGTGCTGTAAATTACGAGGGTGGATCGATAAGTCAGTGACTTTTTGAATTTCCCGCGCAGTTATTCCAAATGCAACAGTGCTGCCGTCATCTGTAATCCATTAGTGGACAACTATCTAATTACGAGCCAGCTACCACGTGCAGTCGGTGATTGATAGTCATTCAAAGCAGACAACCTCGTGTATTTTTACATGGCAGGTGGATAAATCTGAGCACGTCATCCCTTGGGAGGACGTTAAGCCGTCGGTCCCGAGCCTGTAGGATATCAGGTACAAGTTAAAAATCCCTATTCTTAAATACGAGTTAAGCAAATTCAGGACTTCCAATGTAGAATCCCTACATCTTCATTGCGGGGTATCACAAAGGGTCCAATGTTCGGGCTGTGTATGTTTCCTTATGGAACTGCCACTCCAACCTACAGTGTTGCCTACCACTACTACTACTACTACTACTACTTCTACTAAATTGATGTCTGTTAAAAAAATTGTACGACAAGTGTTCCTAAAATATTTCTATTATATTCAATTAGTATTTAAACAAATTATATAATGAGGATAGATTAGATTGAAATGGAAAGGATAATTATTATATTATTATCTTCATAAATTTTATTAAAATAACTTAAACAATATTGTATTTATTCATTTTTAAAATACTCTACATTACTTTTGTTTTATTGCTACAAAACAGGACATTTCTTCAACAAACTGATACAAATAGGGATATATTTCAGCCATTCATGTAAAAATCAACAGAATACAAATGTCATTCTACCTTAGTTTTTTAATAAGCATAAGAAAAATGTTCATATTACAAATTTAATTTTTTTTTTGCTTTATAATAATTTTTATTTAACTCATGAAATGAAATGGTTTATATAATCTCAACACTTTAGTATTCTTGCAGTCTAAACCTACAGAAGGGGCCTAGAGCGTAAAAAGCAGAACGCAGATAATTCTTCCCTTTGTCTTTGTGTCCCATTTTTCCTCCTGAGAGAGAAATTTCAAAACAATGGAAAAACTGAGTGTAACGATTTCCTTCCCTTGGCTATGGTTCCATAATTATATATATATATATATATTTATTTATTTATTTATTTACGTGTTTGTGTGGGTGTGTGTGTGCACTTATGTATATAAAAATTCTAATAATGTATCAACCGTTGATAGAATAGGTGTATTATATAATCGGACTTGGTCAATTTTCTAGGTTCAAAAATCAATCTCTCGTTGCCGACGTTATGGTTTTATTTTAAAACCTTCTTCATAGGCAGAAGTAAAAACCTTTTGAATAAGAAAATAATGTATATTTCATTTCATTATTCCAAAATCATATTTTTTCTATCTAAATTACTTTAATTTTAATTAGTGAGCAAGGTGCAAATTTTCCCTTCTCAGTGAAAATTATCTTTACTTTTTTATCAGTTCTTTTATCTTCACTAGTTTTGTTCAATTCAATACTACACAGTTCAGTTCCAATATCACTGTTTTGTTTCATTAAGGATACCTGTTGTTTTGCAAAATTGGATGGAAAAGATTCTTGAAGCCATGTTATGTACATATATCACACATAGACAATATAGTAACATCTACAATATATAACACAAGGTTTTTTCACAGGATCCATTGGTTTTCCAGAGTTTTTATTAACAGGCTCCATTTCACTTTTTCTTGAATTTTTTTTTGAGGACGTATCCGTCATTCAAATGTTTTAGTTCTCGAATGAGCTCCTCAATATTTACGATACCATCTTTATCTAACTTTTCTTGGACCTCTCTTAGTAAATTATGAACTATTTCGTGAATTCTGAAAATTTCGGACATATTGTCTGTTTCAAGAAGAAGTCGTTCTTTTGTGACAGCATATTCTACCAAAGAGTTAGAAATATACTTATAATTAAATGATATTCGAATAGGAGACCAACCTTTTATTCATAAAATAATATAAAAGACTGTTTCCATGATTGCCAGACCGAACAAGATAATTTGATTATGTTAGCATCATACTATTCTTTAACCTTTCCCTCTAAGAAACTTTTTAAAATTTCCATTTTCATTGTTGCTTCCTTAATATTGAATCTATTGCATTCTTTTTCAAATTGATCCATCCATGCGACAGCATTAAGTTTTCCGTCGAAATTTCTTATTATAAATTTATGTTCAATTCTTATTTAAGTTTACTTTATTCTCATTATTCACTCGTAGCTCTAACTCTTTAATTCAACTCATTAAGAAAATTTCATTCCAATTAGCTTTACTACACTCTTCTGGTGATAATTCTTCTAAATAGTAATCATTTGGGAAATTACCATCGTCGTCAAGATGTTTCGTTTTAAGATATTTGTTTAAAGCTATAGCTATTTTCCTATAGCCTCCAATATTTTGAATAGAATCCATGCTTCCAATAACTGTTTTACTAGCCATTAACTCCTGATGACCAATTATCTCCCGAAAATAATTCCTGCGGAACTAAAAACGAAACACATTTATCCGAAGATAAAACTACCAGTTCATTATTTACCTTCACTTTTTTTTACGACGTAAAAGTGTGTGTTCTATTGCTCAGTCATTGCAGCAGTTGAACAATTAATCAAGTCGTAATGTGAAAGTGTTTTGGTAAAGGAGGACAACTAAACTATTGTTAGTTTTACTGAAACTAGACGAACAATTTATTAATAACTATATCTAAGTGTAATGCGATGCAATACAATAATTATATTTTACCTAGACAATTGATTAATAGTTCTTTCACTCATTAACAATAAAGATGCTCACAGTACACCGAGTATGTTTAAGGAAGCATAATGAAAAGAACCGTCTTAATAAAATAGTCATAGAAGAATTAACCATGGAAAACTTTTTATTAATGTAATTATTAATAACACATATAAATACAATCGTAAAATTAAAAATTAGTTATTAATAAATAACAAACAAAAAATTATAAATAAAAAATAAATTTAAAATAAATGAAAGAAAATTAGCTGTCTACATTTAGACCAGGTGGTTAGTGTTCACATAAAACTAGATGTGGGTTTCATCAGAAGCCCTTAACGTGACAATTTCACTGTGACGGTAAATCTTAAAATTTGAACTTTGAAACACTCTTTAGAACAAAGACAAGGGTATATGTGATTGTTCAGACGTATGCTTAATACAATGGGTAATGTCTGAAGGCATCACAATTGGTACAGTCAATACGATACATGCTATCAGTGCAAGTGGTGGTAGTATTGCTATTAATGTTGTAACGGTTAGCATTCGATGAGAAGGTGAAAACTGTTTCCAAATTAATAAGATGATTGGTAAGGTAACCACATCATCCACACCTTTACACACCTCTCACTAGTCAGCTTAAATTTCAATGCTCTATCAAAGAAAAAAGTGCCATGATTGAGGGGTTCTCCTGCAGGAAATATGGGGGACATGGTTAAAAGTATACGAAGTGAACCAAGAAGAGGAAAAGATAAGGTAAGCCATTTTCTCAACGTGAGTGCACCATGGAAGTAAGTAATGATGAGAGATATTGAGAAAAAAGGGTTTCTCTTGGGACTCCTGGGAAATTATTCCAAAATTTGATTGGTCTTCCAGTCTTTCTGTTTCCCAGTGTTGCCGGATCTCCAAAGAGGTCACTTCTAACATCTGAAGAAAAACAAATTCAAAATATAGAAGAAGGTGAGTATTATATATGTATTATAATAAATACTATATATAATATGTATTATATTTCATATAATGTGTTTTTCCTGGGTAATTTGACCTCTTTTCTCGTCCACTATTTTTTCTTATATATATATATATATATATACTACATTTACACAAAGAACACACAGAAATGAAATAGAAAAACACTACTATATTTCGATTTTTCGTCATCAGGAGAATATAAAACGGAGCGACTCGTTTCTATTCTCCTGATAATGAGGCCATCGAATTGTATTAGAGAGTTTCTGTTTAATTTCACTGTGTTCTTTGTGTCAATGTAGTTTATTTAGTTCGTGGAATCATTTCATTTAATTGCTTATATATATAACAAGATTTTATAATAAACACGTGAAACAACAATCAATGTTTAAACCACATAAGAAATGGGAAAAAAGACAAAGATCTTTCAACTGTAACGAAGTTGGGATTTTGACTCTGGCGAATACCGCTTGTTACGATTGAAAGATTTTAGTATTTTTTCCCATTTCTTATAGTGGTTTGAACATATACATATACATGTTTAATAAAGGTAGAATCGCAAATCAAGTTTTTTTATTAATATAATGTATAGTGATTGATATGTAAAATATTCTGTCTAGATACGGTATTTTGGCTTATGATATTATTATATATCTGTGTGTTTACATTCTAAGAAAAATACCAATTTTTTTTAAATGAACACTATGATGTATTTATGAATATAAAAAACAAATATTTTTCTTAATGATCTTCTTTTCCACCTGTATTTGTTGCTAAAGTGAATGGCATAAATCGTGCCACGTGATAAGGTTCCACGATGACGCAATCCTTTAAGGCTTTAAGGCATAAAATATTTATCAGGATTGAAACATTCATCCATCAGCGACAGGAATCGTATGCTGCACGGATAATGGCCGATTCTTTAGTTCTATTCCAAGGCTTTTCCTACGTGAAAAGATATTAAGGTTGGCCTAGATCGATATAGAAAGTGCTTTAACACATGAACCCTTTCGACACTAATGGAGTTGTGGTGCTAAGAAAATTTAAACAAGCCAGTGCTTATAAAACAACAACGAATGTTTTTGGTTTAGATTTCAATTTAGTTAAGTCATTATTATTAGGTTTTTTTGAATATATTTATTCACTCGATACCGTATAATCATTAAAAAAATTATATGTAAAAATGAATTTTATGGGATTCCTGTCTAAGAAACCTTTATATTCATATATATCATATATTGTTTAAGCAGTCTAAAACTTTATGTAACCTCAGAATTGTTCAATAGAAGTCCCAAATATAAGTAAAATTTTATTTTAATTAAGACTTTATATGACCTATGACAGAACTATACATCATATTTCCTTGTTAAATAATATAAAAAACAATTTAGATAAAATGCTTATCATTGACTTATCAAATTTCTAGCTTATATAGAACTTTTCATTCAAAATATAATGTTGGCGCTCTTACTAGAATTATTAAATAAAGTGGGTGCTGATTTCGTCTGATTACAATACGTCTGAATTGCTTTGCTAATTATATTAAATTAAAACCCCTATTGTATTACAACATTCCTTTTACTGTTTTATCTTAGTAATTCTTCCACAAGATAGTAAAGAGCTAAAGTTGTGAATTAAGGTGATTAAGATTCAAGATTTTAGATTCAGGATTCATTTTTCGATGGGTTTACATCGTTAAGGTCCCTTAACTAGATGGTTGAAATTTTTTGATGATGTATGTATGTATGTGTGTGTGTGTGTGTTCGAGTCTGCGTATCAATGATAAAAACACTGCATATTACACTGTTTGTTGAATGAAATTGTCGAACAAATATTGGACGTGCAGTGTAGGTGAGATATGTGTAGAGTTTTTGATGAGTAATTTCTTATAGGAAATTTACTTTATCAGCCATTATGCACTTCAGGCACTATTTCTCTTGCTCTTCAGTTCTAAACTGCAAACATAGAATGTTATTAACATTAACTGATAAAAGTTTTAGTAGTTTCTGTTAATAAAAAAAAGGTCAGTTTGTTTTAAAATATATAAATTGTAATATATAATTGAATGAGAAAGCTTGTGAGCATGATACTGGTTACACCGTCTAACGGATCAGATAAAATAAAAAAAAGATGCACCTTATTGGAGTATATGTTGTATTATTTTTGCTAAATTTATTCAAAGAAAGAAAGCATGCAGTGAATTTAATAAATTTAGAAACTATATTTTCTTACTAAACTGCTAACAAGTTTAAAATACTAACTACAGTATTGAACTTTTTCATAGAGCACCTGACTATAAATAATGTTTTAGATAAAATGCTTTTAGATAAAATTGAATAAAATAATTAATTTTCATGGTTATAATAATGTAAAACTAACCTTTTAATAATTTCCACCTGTCCTATGTGTTAGATTTGTTTAACAAGTAACTCAAAAACATTTTCAACAGAGTTAAGCAGCACAGATTTATTGGCCTTTAATTAGGTTTAAATAAAACTATGATGTAGAAGAATAAATTTTAATCATTTTAGTACACTGAACGGTACATAAAATCTTTTATGGATTCATTGTGCTGATTCAGTTTAATTTTGAGTGATTTAACTTTTCAAATTGCTCTAGAACAATGATATGAACACGCTAGTATTAATGATATCATATTTGTTATAACTGATAAAATTCGTATAACTACATTTTTGATCCAACTATATTTTTATCTAATATTCCATTGGAAGTGTACTGAGTGACATTAGACAATTAATATTCAAGTGAATGTAAATAACTAAGCTTCATGTGTATATAAATTTGTACTTATACAAATATGGAATATAATATTCCATAATATTATATTATATTTACTTATAGAATATGTAATATTGTAACATAGAAAATGTAGAATATTTAGTAACAGTTCATATGTTAAATGTAGTGGTGATAAAGTATAAATGTGAGAAACACTGTAGTGTGACGTGAAGTATAAATGAACTCCCCTCATAACAGGGTTACGGTCGTGAGGAAAATAAAACACGGAAAGACCAATTTGAAAAATTTTTTTTTATACTTAGATGACCTCAAATGTGTATTTTTGTAGAAAATCTGATATCAAAATGTTGACATAGTACAATGTATTAATTTCTGTATATTTATACACAATATACACCTATTTATAAACAAACTATAAATGAATGTAAATATACTGGGCGTAAATCATTAGAATTCATCACTATTATGCAAACAAGCATGTAATTAATTTGAAAACTTCTTAAAATATGCTTCGTTATACTATTAGTATAAAATAGTACTTCGTATTAAAATTACTACTTAAAATTACTACTTCGTTATTAAAATAATATTAGTGATATATCGTTTCTTTTCCATTGCCTACAACATACTATTAATTTAATATCACATAATAAAATGAAATGTTTTGTTTTGAGTTGGTCGAAATGTATTTTAAAAAATATTCATTAATTCTTGAACAAATACTTAATTTATCATATTTTGAAGAGCGAAAACATTATTTCTTAATACTTTTAGATAAAAAAAGGTGTTATTCAAGTCTTAAGTGGTGGTATTCTAGTGTCAGTTTTGGTTGAACTCACAACTACCAATATTGAGGAAGGCTGATAGGTACAGTTGACAACTGTCTCAAAATAGCAAGAACAGCTTGAAGCTTTTATGTGTAATACGGTTAGAGTATTGTGGAGACTCATTTGCATTGAGTCTTGTTATCTTTGTGAAACGTATTGCCCTTAAGTGGTCTGTAAATAAGGGCGCCTGAGAACTGCCTGCTCATAATCGACTGAGTGTAGCAGGTTGGCTACTGTATTTTCTGGTTCATCGCCAAATACCCGCGCCAACTCCCTTCCTAACTGTTAATTCTAAAAAAAATATCTTATTTAATAAACCTTTTCATGAATACAGTTCGTTTCTGATATAATTTTGTATAAGTGAATTACTTATACCAGGTATCTAATTAGAACACATATACATATTTAAATAAGTTATAATTTCATTAAAATATTAAATATTTAAATGAGAACTTTTTATCAAATATTTTTCTTAATATTATTATTGCTTTTATAAGGAGCGGGATGTATGCCAGATGTGTTCAAACGCTCATTCAATATGTTGATTTCACTGAGTTTGACTTGGACTCATGATGATCAAAATGAATTTGATATCAAAACCAAGAGTATCATAAAAATAATGTAAAAATAATAATTATTTAATCACGCCACAACCACTATCATCATCATCTTCATTATCATGATCTTCTTCATCAGTATCAGAACCTTTATCATAGGTATTTTATATTCGACTACCACTATGTGTGGCAAAAAATAAACATTATTAACTTGGTATTACTGCTGGCCTTGATTAATTCTTACACCATTAAATCTACATGTTTCATATTCTACAAGTCTTATTCCCACACCACAATTTTATTGTAATACTTCTACAGAAAGAGCGGTTTCTATAACTGCCTATCAATCTTTAAATCTCGACATTCTTCCCTGTTACTTTTTCTTTTTTCCTTTAATAAGAAGTGTGTTCAGAAGAATCCAAACTTTGGTTATTACTTCTTTAATGTTCATTTTACGACTTTTTAAGCACTCTTCTCCTCAAAGTAGTCCCCTCTACTGTCAACTGTTCCCAACGTTTCTTCCATTTTCGGAAAGCCTCTTAAAACACACTTTCCGGGGTGGAGCACAGAGATTTTGTAGTATTATCTTGAATCATCCTTATAGTTTGGAAATGCTGTTCTTTCAACGTTCTTTTAAATATTAAAATATGGAAAAAGTTTGTTCCTGTTATTTTAGGAGAAACAGTGGTTAAATGCTATCTAACCATGTGATACAAATTCTCGATGGGCAACACTTTCACATTTGAAAAACAATCTTCATTACTTTGACTGCATCAAGAGTACCTTACACAACCGAGCAGCACCTTTTTCCACCCCTGAAACTTCATTTTCAGGATCACAGCCTTTGAGAAATTCTTGAGGAAGTTCTGATTGGTGTTAATGGTGGCGAGGAGTTTCTTGCATTTCAATACAAATCTACTCTCAACATCTTTTTTTACGTTCTTTACCACAGACAACAAACTTACTAAAATTAACTGTACACATACGATATTACATTTAAGTTTATTTGACCATAATTTATGAAATAAACATATGATCTGTTGTCCTGTTTAATTTAAACCAATTGGCATTGTCAAAGAAATGTTGATGCATTAAATAAAGACTTTTCCTAATAATTAATTTATTTTATCACGAAGACTTCAATCTTAACATAAAATTTTAGCTGAGTATTATTAATTACAATTATATACTATACTCCTATCTCTGTATATAATATATGTTCGAATCCTATTCTCTGTTCAGGACAATAATTTCTCTTAATGCAAGAAAAAACAAGTCACATGATTCAGTAGATGTTATCAGAGTTTCATTAATTTTTACTTTACTATAAGTAAAGTATAGTGATCGTGAAAAAATTCGATCTCGAGATTTTGACGGAATTACATGTTTTGAGGTTCCAGAAGTCGTTTTATGAGGTTTTTACGATGATGTCTGTGTGTGTGTGGGTGGGTGGGTGGGTGGGTGAGTGTGTTAGCATTGCTTGTTACCACGCTACGGTCCAGAATCTTTGATGGATCAAGTTGATATTTTACACAAAAATGGGCCTCATAAAGACTAAGATCCCTATTATTTGGGAAGAATTATGCATGATGGGAAAGTCACTTTTTTTGCCAAAAACCGTTTTTTTTAAAACATTTATTTCTCCTATACTGATAACCCTAGAGTTTTGAAATTTTGACATTATATTTGAGATTACAAATGAAACAAACAAAAAATATATTCAAAATTTTAAAACAACGGGAAACATTTTTTTTTCAATAAAATGTACAAATTTTGACTTATAATTCAATCTCAAACCTTGTGACAGCGATACAAGCCATACTGTTTGACGGATCAAAATGAAACTATGCCTATAAATAGAACATTATGTGGAGAATGAGTTGAGATATTTTTTTTCAAAATTACATTCGCTAATGGGGCGTTACAGTACGATTTGTGTTTTCAGAAAATGTTTTTTTGACGCTAAACGGCTGATTAAAAAATAATGAAAATTTGACCAAAAATGGAACAAAAAATTAGCAACTCATAAAAAAAAATCATGAAGTTTCAGTTAGGGAAAAGAGCAATAACGCTATAAAAACTGTTTGTTTATCTTAGACTAAGAGGTCACCTGCTATACTTGTCGAATTTTTTATATTTTTTTTCATTATTTACATTGACTTAGAAATTTTTTCAGCGATTCCACTGAGATAAAATTGATATTTATAAAGGAACAATTTAAATTGTTTATTGACTTATATGAGATGTAAGAGGAATAATATTGTTACAAGTAAAAAAATCACCTCCAATAAACATAAATAAATTACCTTTGTCTTCCATGGCATGTGGATTTGTCTCATAAAATGCTTTAATAAACCTATATATTGCACTCTTGAGCAAAACTTAATATCAGTTACAATTACATTATCATTGTGAATGTAGTACCTTTCCATGATATTGAAATGTAATGAATGGACTCTTTCCTCAAGAAAGAGGACTTATGTTTGTTGAGAAATATCCAGTTTTTTTTTACAATTCTAGTCTAATAGTTCATATTTATTATTTTCAAAAATTAGAAGCTCCCAACTATAAAAGATTTAAATTATATTGAATAACTGGCTTTTACTTCGATTTGAGTATGTAAACTGGCTAATTACTAATATATTTTTTCTCAATATACATTCATAGCAAACATACCCTTATTAATTCATAGCAAATAAGGGTATTTTCCTGTTTAAAATTTGAAAATTTTATTTTAATATTCAATGTAGAAGGATGTCAAGTAAACGATGTAAGAAATCCACTGGCTATTTGAAGAGAGGCCATGTTCTCTTGTAGGAGAATATTGCGTATCAAGAAATGTTCACTTTGGTTTTTCAAAAATATTATTACTGCTGTAGTTATACTAATGAAGTTATTTGCATCAGCTGTGTGATGTACCAAAATAAGCTTATATATTGATATGTCCTTCAATCACTATCTGTACTCTTTCAGGAATGAAAGACTAATAATCATATTCCATGTAGATGTTTACATTATGCTTAATTGAGACGTTATATATTATATACTCAAGAAATTTGCTATTAAGTTACTTATAGTAAAGTTGAGTGAAGGCCACTCCAGATTTTTTATTTACCGATTTGAAAAAAGAAAAAAAATCATATTCCATTTTAAGTAATGTAAATAGATGTAAAAAATAAGACTATTAGAGCAAGTAAACCATAATTCCAGGATAAATATTAAGTTTATATAGGTTTATTGCTCTTTGCTGTAATTGAAATTTCATAATTTTTTTGTATAAATGTTATGTTTTTCATGGTTTTTTAATGAGCCTGTTGTGGCTGGTATCACAACTGGGGTTGCTTGAGGGTAGCTGCTGCTTGGTTGGAGAGTTGGCCTGTGATGACAGAGATGCTTGAACGATGGTGGAGAGAGTGGGCGCTTGGAGGTTGGGAAGTGAATGCTTGATGTCTTGCTTGCTTGGGGGTAGTAAATAGAATGCTTGAGGTGTTGACTGCTTGCTGGTTGAGAAGGGAGTGGATGCTTGAGGTGGTGTTTGCTTGCTGGTTGAGAAGGGAGTGGATGCTTGAGGTGGTGTTTGCTTGCTGGTTGAGAAGGGAATGGATGGGCGAAGGGTCCGAGACTAGCCAGGTAACATTGGGCAAAGTTAGAAGGGCAGGTACTGCTAAGCCGCCCTAAGCCGGTAAGTAACGCTAGGCAGCCTTAAGAGAGCAGGTATACTAAGTTAAAATCTGAACATTCCGCCACCCGTTGAAGGAGAAATGTCCTTCAACGAATTACCGGTTTAAAGACATATAGTTAGACAAAGATCAACATTAATTAAGAATATATACATTGAGTAAGAATAACTTAAACTAGACATAAAGATTTACAATTTTGAATATATACAGCGACACAAAGATCCACATTGAGTAAGAATACATATAACATAATATACACATAAAGGTTTACAAGTTTGAATACATATGTTTATAAAAAGTAACATTAAATTCAGTAACAAGCATATGATTTATAAAATTAATTAGATACTAAACACAGATTATTCAGAGACTGAAGGTTTTTCAATAGGAAAAGGACATAGTTTTATGAGGTTACGTCGAGTCTCGGACCCTGATGATGTCTTGACTGTAGCTACTCTATTGATTCCATCTTTTCCTGGATGCAGAGTTACTATGCGTGCTACAGGCCAAAGTAGAGGGGGCATGTTGTCTTCTTTAAGCAGAACAAGAGTACCAGGCCTGACAGAATGACAGTTACGATGCCATTTGGTTCTTTGTTGCAAACCACTGAGGTATCTCTAGACCAGCGTGCCCAAAACTGATTTTGAACCTGTTGGGTTAGATGCCAACGAGAGCGAAGACTACAGGTGTCATTTTCAACTTGCAGTCCTGGTATATAGCTAGAGGCACCACCTGTCAAGAAATGGGCTGGAGTGAGGACGGAGTAGTCAGTAGGATGGGTGGACATGGGAGTTAGAGGACGGGAATTCAGTTGGGATTCTATTTCAGCTAGAACAGTGGATAATTCTTCAAATGTAAAATGCATCAAACTTTTGATAGAAGGACTTGGTTAGGGCTTCATTAAGCTCTTCACTGCGTTTGCTATGTACAGGAGGAGTGACTGTAATTGCTAATAAATTGCTAATAAATTGATGGCTTGTCAGGAGTATATTTTCCAGCTATTATCCAACCAAGCTTCGTATTTTGAAAGACAAGAAGATTATTTGATAAATTAAACTTCTCTGGCTTTAGAATGTCAAAAAATATTTCACTACCAAGGATCAGGTCTATATTATGAGGCTTAAAGAAATACGGGTCTGCTAGATCTAAATCTGGAGCAATATTCCAAGCTAAGTGGTCGATTTTAGTTTGAGGTAATTTATCAGCAAGTTTTGGAAGAATTAGGAAGTCAGTCGTTGTGGTAAAATCAGACACTCTAGATTGGAGACGTGTATGAATTTTATTTTTTATGGTTGAGTGAAATTGATTAATACCACAAATAGAGGTATTAATAGGTAAAAATGGACAACCAAGAGCTCTAGAAAACGATTCTGTAATAAAGTTACTTTGAGCTCCACAATCGAGCAAGGCTGTGGCTTTAATTAATTTTCCAGAAGAATTGGCCACTAACACCTGAGCTGTGGCTAAGAGAGTGTTGCAAGTACTGCGTTGGGCAGACAATGCAACAGAGCTAATACTGCTTGGAATTTGGTCTTTGGTAGATGGCACAAAGTATGATGCTTTTGAGAACATATCTTACATACTCCAGGGTTTAAACATTCTTTTGTCTTGTGATTGTTATTAAAACAGTTTAGGCATAACCCCTTTTCATTTACTTGTACTATGCGTTCTTCTGGGGACAATGACTTGAATTTTGGGCACTCATATACCTTATGAACTTCGTGGCAAATGTGACATCTGTAATATTCACTATTTCTTACAGGATGAGCAACTGGAAGATATTCAGAATTACTGGACAGACGCAGCATCTTGTCTGGATTACTAAAGTTTCTTTTACTTTGCTTACTGTGGGACTGAACAGCACTATAATTACAAAATGAATTTTTCATGGAAGACTTATTAACAAAATTAGGAAATTTGTTCGAAGAATATATAATTCCTTTACTCTGGTCGAAAGACTTGATGGTCGATAAAGTTGCTTCCAAAGTATTTATTTCTTTTAAAAGATGCCCTTCAAAATCAAAAATTGACGGACATTGAGAACTATTTGAAAGAGCACTTTCCCAACGTGTGAGGAGGTTGACATCTAACTTGGAAGCTAATAAAGGCACTAACACATAACTGGAAGAAATCACGTCCTCTCCCAACGCTTCTAGAGAACGAATATTTTTATAGAACTCATTTGCTAGCCCTTTAAGTGATTGAAGACAATTGGGTTTAACCTTTGCTAAATTAAACAACGACGAAACATGAGAGTTAACAATTAATCTCTTATTATCAAATCTGTTGATTAATAGTTCCCAAGCAATCCTATAATTTGTTTGCGTAATTTGAATATTGGCAACTAGATCAGCGGCTTGGCCTTTCAAACAAGATTTCAAGTACTGCAGTTTCTGAACATCATCCAAAGAGGGATTGTTGTGAATTAAACTTAGAAAATTATCTTTGAAGGAATACCAATTGTTCAAATCACCACTAAACTCGTTGATACTAATTTTTGGCAATCTAACTTGAACTTGAGAAGGAGATGAGAAGGAGGAAGAAGACGACAGAGACGGTGAACCTGTTTTGATCTCATGTTCCAAAAAACCCATTACTTTGAAATACCTTCTTTCAAAGTCGACTATCTCTCTATCATCATCACAAGGATTCTTTGTACAGCTTTCAAGATCAACTAAGCACTTCCTAAATTCTTTTAGCGTTGGTTCTAATTGTCTTAGCCTGCAAGAAAGCTCAAAATGATCTTGGTCACGACTATAATTCTGAACAAAGGTTTCAGCTCTAGTCAAAATAGACATAAATGACGATTTGGAAACATTTAACTTTTCTAACATATTATCTCTAGGCATTTTGACTGAATGTATATTAATGAAATTAATTATTCAATTATAATTATAATTGGAAAATTAAATGAATATAACGAAAATATATATTAGATAAATAAATATACAAGGCAAAAATAAAGGGAAGATTTTGATGAGTTAGCTTGTTATATAAAGTATATAATCAGTTGTAGACAGAATTCAAATTGCTTCTTAAGTTGGTTAATTATAGCTTGTCGAAAGAATAAGTACTTAATTATGGGCTTGATACAAATACACAATAAATCCACTGACTAGGAAATAAAGGTAAAAGGGAATAAGGTAATAAAGGTTGCAGGCGTACCTTGAGTCTGCTTGAATATCTTGAATTAAGATTATATCGGGGCCGGAGGACCAAAATGTTGTGGCTGGTATCACAACTGGGGTTGCTTGAGGGTAGCTGCTGCTTGGTTGGAGAGTTGGCCTGTGATGACAGAGATGCTTGAACGATGGTGGAGAGAGTGGGCGCTTGGAGGTTGGGAAGTGAATGCTTGATGTCTTGCTTGCTTGGGGGTAGTAAATAGAATGCTTGAGGTGTTGACTGCTTGCTGGTTGAGAAGGGAGTGGATGCTTGAGGTGGTGTTTGCTTGCTGGTTGAGAAGGGAGTGGATGCTTGAGGTGGTGTTTGCTTGCTGGTTGAGAAGGGAATGGATGGGCGAAGGGTCCGAGACTAGCCAGGTAACATTGGGCAAAGTTAGAAGGGCAGGTACTGCTAAGCCGCCCTAAGCCGGTAAGTAACGCTAGGCAGCCTTAAGAGAGCAGGTATACTAAGTTAAAATCTGAACAGAGCCGTTTAGTGTCAAAAAAAATATTTTCTGAAAAGAGAAAATGTACTGTAACGTCCCTCTGGTGAATACAATTTTGAATAAAATAATCTGAACTCATCCCTCCACATAATGTTCTATTTTTAGGTATAGTTTCATTTTGATCTTTAAGGCATGGCTTGTAAAAGCTCTCAAATGCTGACAGATTGAATTATAAGTCAAAATTATTACATTTTTTGAAAAAAATATTTTCTGTTGTTTTAAAAATCTGAAATTGTTTTCTTTATTACTCTTACAGACAATGCCAAAATTTAGAGACTCTAGCATTAGTTGTTTAAGAGTAAGGAAATGTTGTCTAAAAACATTTTTGGCCAATAAATTGTCTTTCCCATCATGCATAATTGCTCCCAAACTATGCAGCACATCTTGACTATGAAGCCTATTTTTGTGTAAAAAAAAGTCTAGATGATCCATCTAGACCGTAACGTGGCCACAAACTTTAGATACACACTCACCTATCCACACACCCACGCACACACACACAGACAGACATCATCGAAAAAACTTCATAAAACCACTTTTGGGATCTTAGAACATATAATTCCGTCAAAATCTCGAGATTGAATTTTTTCATGATGACTATATTTTACTTACAGTAAAGTAAAAAGTTACTGAAAACAAATATCTGGATAGATGGAAATAATAAAATGATCAATATCCAGGAAAAAAGGATGAAGTCCTATTGACAAAAAAAGAAATACTAAGAAAAGATATGATAATATAGTTGGCATTGATGACAGTATAACAAACAGAGGCCTGAAGAACAAAATGTTCGAACTAAAACAAAAAAACATGTACAACCAATTCTCTTGGAGGTAAATAGAATTTATTAAAAAGTTTGGTAAATCAATCTGAAAAACAGTCTTGCACTAATGTTGAGTCTTACCTCAAGAAGAGTCAGTAATATTATATTACAAAATAAAAATAAACTAAATAAAACTAGAATATATATAAAATAATACATACGAAAGTAAATGATTAAATTATGAAAAAATTTGACGTCAGGCCTAATCAAAGCAAAATTGATAAATGATATGTAATAATCTTATATGATAAACTGATCATAAAGGATTATCCTCGATCTAAGGAAAGTAAAAAAAATGCTCCTCTAAAACGTCTGTTGCCAAAATCAACCACCAACTCAGTTTGTGCGTAAAATATCTACAAAGGTAAGTAACTAAAGATTCAGGACAACACCTGGTTTCAACAATCAGCTGGAACTCAAAAGACTATTATTCTATTCCAAGAGACACTAAGAAACAAATATTAAAATAGGAAACAATAAATAAAACTGGCTCAAATATAGACAATACTAATAATTCAATGGACAAACTACATCACCCAGTAATACTGGTCAAGACGGTGTAATAGACTAAAAACAGCCAACATTAGGTTGGAAGAGGCCTATGCTAGAAACGGGCCTAGTTTCACAAACAAAAGTTATAAAGAACAGTGTTATTTCATATAACTGTTAGAGCATGGGAAATGATATTTTGTTTCTATTTTCTATTATGTACTAAATTTGTCTTTGTGTGAATAAATAGTTATTAATTTTATTAATTTACTATTATATGATTAAAAAATTTCAAATGTTTTTCTTTATAAAGCAAAATGATTTTCTTAAAATGATTTCAGTAAATTTATAAGGATTTTGCAATTTATTGGTATACCTTTGTGTGAGAAGAATAAAGAACCATTGTCGGAATAAATATGTAAAAAGTGTAACGTTGCTTTTAGGTTTCAATTGAGTATATTAAATTTTTGAAATAACTATCTAAACTGCTTGATTCACTAGAGTAAAAGTATTGATACTGATATAAAATTTTATGGTTTTTTTTTAACAGCGAAAAATTCATAGCAAAAGAAGAGTGATGTGTTTGCAGTTTTTTTTAAATTTTAAAGATTAAACTGACTTAGAAGTAAAATGAATTATAAACTTATTAAGGTCGTGTTTAAGCTTCTTATAAAGGAAATAGGGTGCTCATTTCTTGACCATATTAACTGATATTTTATACACTATCTCTAAAGTGACAAATGCTTTCAGCATCGAAACATTTCTGTCAAATTATTGAAATCAAATCCGTAATACTCAAAATTCGTTTTGTTTGTTAAAACACATCGCCAGCCTATATTGTCGCGGTCAGCCTTTTTTCCTAGTGTTCATATGCTTCTCGAGGAAAGTGGTAAATCATTATAGAAGTGTAAAACAACAACAATACAAATTCAGTAGACAGGAAAAAAGTAGCGCCTAATTCTTGCATATAATCAATGAAAATCATCATATTGATTGGACAGGAGCTAAACCACCTATGAAAAATCGATGTTGTTAACAAATATTATTGAATCGTCTCTAATTAAATTTAATAGATCAAATATTATAAACATTAGTAACAGTCTCTTCAAACTTAATACTTTCGTTACGAGGGCAATAACCTCATCGAAGAGGGTTGACAGCTAGCGGATAGGTTTTTAGTCTTTCTTACTGAACTCCTTTGTTTCCCGAAACATCCCTTTCTGGGCATTTGTACTTTCCTGCACATTCACCCTTTTAAAATACCACTCTTCCCTCCCACTCTCCTCAACCTCTCACCAGATGTTTTCTGCATCTAGTGTTTCAGTTGGGTTTTTGACTCTGACGAAGACCGCTTGTTACGGTTGAAAGACCATAGTCTTGCTTTCTCATTTGATATTGTGGTTTGATCATTGATTGTTATTTCACGTGTTTATGTGAAATCTTTATATATATATATATATATATATACAGGTATATACACATACACACACATATATATATATATATATATATATATATATATATATACAAAGATTTCACATAAACACGTGAAATAACAATCAATGATCAAACCACAATTATTAGTCTTGTTTTTCCCATTTTCTTATCGTGGTTTGATCATTCATATAGATACATATATATACATACATATATATATATATATATATATATATATATATATATATATATATATATATATATATTTCAAAATAGAAAAAGAAACATAGAGAAATCAAAAGAACACACTTACAGTCTTTAAGTGACTGTAGAGACTGTAAGTGTGTTCTTTTGATTTCTCTAAGTTTCTTTTTCTATATTGAACTATATTTGTCCGTTTTGGATCGTATTTCTAACGAAAGAGTGTATATATATATTAGTATTCTTTGGTATCATCCCTTCATATATATTTGCAAAAAAATCACAGTTAAACAGTTGATGCAATTAATAAAGTCCAAAACCACAAGGAAAAGGAAAAACGAAAGAAATAAATGCTCTGAAGTCTTTCAATTTATGTCATCAGACAGCAAACAAAGTAAGGAACTTGTAAATTGTATCATTCTATCATCAAAAGCTCTTGTTACATGTCATTAAATGACATGTGACATCTAAAATGAGTAAATAATATTCACACTTTAGACGAAGTCAAAATGCTTGAAAATAATTAACAAAGAAACTTTCTCTGGAGAAGAAAGGGAAGCTATTAAGGCTCCGATGAGTATCGACCTGCGCTGAGAGACCTACATAGGAAATAAATCATTTGTCCAACAACTAAATGTCAGAAGAGCAAATCTTTCCCCATTTAGAGTCCTACAAAAATGTATTCTACACTACTAGAAACAGATCTTTTCTCAATTGAATTAAAAAACGTATATTAGAGTTTATATCAAGATATGAAAACAGTTTTGTGTTGTCCAACTCAACTTCAATGCTATTATGTTTCGTACTGCTCCAGAGTTTATCGTTATAAACTGTATAAGCAAACCTTACGTACATAATATCCATATAATATCGTTAAAAAGTAAATGTAGTGGAATTATATTTACAGTCAAATTTGAAAGCAACTTTATGACACCACAAAAGTTCCATAGAATGAAGGAAAATGAATTTGATAAAAAAAGTATTATACCAGTCAGTAAGCAGTGGAAATGAACAGCTTGTAAATTTACCTGTCAATTCTGAAGATGGCTTCGTACAAATACACAGTTAAGTGTATTGCTTTTAAATTAACATAAAAAACAAAGAAAATACCCATACGAAGCCAACTTATGATTGATTCATGTCGTTATTAATAAATACAGCGAAAAGAGCAATAAGTATACATTAATATAATGTATGAATACATGTATGAAATATAATTGTATAATATAATATAATGTAACCTGCTTGTCTGATTAGTTCGCCTTTGACAATGTGTTATCAGATTTTGAAGGTTAACGGATTATAATCGCAACAGCAACCCGTTACTGGGTTACTTGTCGCTGCGTCTACAGCGTGCTTGGTCTCCCTTTCTCTTTTCTCCTAAAGACGGATTGCCCGAAAATTTGATATTGGCGGTAAATACTGTGTCCATCCTGGATGGCAGAAATAGCTGCTACGCCACTGATATGATTAAAGTAATACCACTAAATATATATGCATCATTTAATATAAATAAATACATGCCTTACTGGTGCAGAAAAAATTCAGTTATTTTTTCAGAAAATGGAATGATTTAAATTTACAAATTGCTATTATTTAATAAAAGTGTTGAACGTGATCAGTCAAACAAAATGAAAATGTAAATCAGATGTAAATTTAAAAAATACGAAAAATTCGTTTGAATGAAATGGCTGTATAGTTTGAAACAAACAGAATGTCGACGGTAAAAATTTTTGTGAAGATATACATTGTCTCTAGAGGCACTTAGAAGTATTTCCTTTCTAATATATTCCACTTTGTGTTTAATATAAGTCATACCCAAGGGAGCTGGACAGAATTGCACCAACTTGGTACTACTCGTATCATTTTAGAGCATGTAAACAGGGCATAGAGTAATTATGCCATGTATATCTCTGTATATCTTTATTTTCAATTTCCAGAAAATAAAGATATACAAAGCTATTATTTCTGTCCAAATTAATTTACCTTTTGTTTTTTTTTATTACTCTTTTAGTTATTTTAGTATTTATCACCTATTTATACTATATAATAGTTATTTTATTTTATATCTTTTTTTTACTATCTCATGATTTTGTATAACATGTCACTTAGCCAGATTTTTCCAGTTATATCCTGTTAGCAGGATGTAAATCCGTAGAATCTAATTTCTAATCTGAAGTATGCCGAGACTGCTGTTCACCTTAATTATATATATATAAATGATCAAACCACATTATGAAATGAGGAAAAAAGACTAAGATCTTTCAACCGTAATAAGCGGTCTTCGTCAGAGTCAAAAACTCAACTGAGTTGTGGTTTGGGTTTAAAACCCAACTTCATATTGTGGTTTGATTATTGATTATTATTGCACGTCATTATGTGAAATCATTATATATATATATATATATATATATATATATATATGATCAAACTACAAAATGAAATGAGAAAACAAGACTCTGACAAAGACTGCTTGTTATGGTTGAAAGACCTTAGTCTTGTTTTCCCATTTCGTATTGTGGTTTGATTATTGATTCTTATTTCACGTGTTTATGTGAAATCTTTATATATATATATATATATTCCTCGTGATGGAATTAACTTCTATAACCTCATGATGGTTTCCTTGTTACTTTTACCTTCATCAATTCCATCACTCATTGTTTTCCATTTTCACTCATCTTTGTGCTTGTAACCTTTCATATCCTATTGTAAAACTTCAAATCTATTTAAGCAATGCGTTAAAAAGATTATAGAAGCAGTTATGAACCTCTTATTTAAAAAGTCAAGAACAATTAATCTTCCTCTGTAGTAGCAGACCTGTTAGTCAGTAGGTCTTCTGTGAATGTGACAGAGTAGACTCCCATTCCAGACTTACAACAAAAGAAATTAAGATAAATGCAGGATGCAAGGAATGCTGGAATTGAGTTGTTTTATGGTAAAACTAATATACCACTGAAAATGCTGAAAAATAGTTGTACTTTTTTTTCTATTTATTGAACTACATGCTTCGTCAGAAGCCATTACTTGACCTCTATAACAACCAGTGCTTTCACAGAAGTGAAACCTAGGAATGTGACAGTCGCTTCTTTTAGTCACTTCTTTGAAAATATTTAAGTAATAACAAGGTAATATGAATGAACCGTCAAATAAATGTTTGATAATACAAAAAAGGCAGGTGCTCCATATTATATGCTATAAATTAAAAATATTACGAGGGTGCATAATTATGACAATTTTTTCAATAAATTTTATTCAACAAAAACAACAACAATAATTGTTATATTTAAGTTTAATGTTGTTTAAAATAAAACAAAAATTTTAAAACATTTTTATTCTGGAACATATTACCATCTAATTCAATTACTTCGTGTCAATTCAACGGGTAAAGAAATTGCTCTTCTTAGAGGTAATCCACTCTTTGATGCCAATCACTAAGTCATCCAAATTGTCATAAACTTTGTTTTTAAGCCAATTTTTCATTGAATAATTAACGTGATAGTCTGTAGGCACTTCTGTCGGAGAATATGGCTGATGAGGGAG
The DNA here is from genome assembly GCA_026182355.1 of Hermatobates lingyangjiaoensis. Lineage (NCBI taxonomy): Eukaryota > Metazoa > Arthropoda > Insecta > Hemiptera > Hermatobatidae > Hermatobates > Hermatobates lingyangjiaoensis. Next base: position 725,216 of record JAPFBL010001618.1, read on the forward strand.
CAGGTCAACGCGACGTTCGATATGTGGACGCGCATTATCAAGGTGAAAGACAATATGGTTCTTTTTGAGGGGTCTTTTTGACTCGATTACTGCGAGTGGTTAATTTGAATATATAAAAAACTTAAACAGAATTTTTTGAAATTTTGCTAAAATTTTTAAAGTTTATTCAAAAAAGCCGCAATAACTATGAACACATTTTAATTGATGGTGTCATCTGAATTACAATTCAAAGAATGAATAATTTTATTACCATTTGAAACACATTAAAAATATGAAAACCGAACTATTAATATAAAAATTGATAAAATAAATTAAATTTACATTAAACATCTTTTTAATATAACTGGGTTTCATACTCACAAGGATATGTTGAATATATCAGCAGCAGAGCGTCGCAATAATTTGAGTAAATTTATTTATACCCGAAATGAGAGGAAGCCAGAGTAGGCGGTGTTGTTTGATCACCTCATTTATCTTTGACAGTTTCTCTGTCAAATAATGTGGTTTAGGTACTTTCATTTTAAAGGGTGCCTTAATCAATCCTATTTTAGATTTACACCTACTAAGATAATTTCTTGACTTAATTATGTAATTATTAGCATCAGAACTACCAAATATTACTATACATCAGGTTGAAATATTCCCCAAACCTTACTTATATACCACCAATCTATTCCTCAAATGTTATAAAATCAACCACTGCATAAAAAGAATACTGTTTCAAGTGTTCATATCAGAAACATTTAATATGAAAACATTTAATAAAAATGCAATTTTATGATAGAAAAATAATGTTAATACTTGTGAGCCTGGAGGTCAAACGCATACTTGTTTACACATGATATAAGAGGACATTCCTACAGGATAATCTATATAAATAAAATAATGATTTTGTCTGTACATTACTTAGAACTGACTCAATTCAAGTTTTCTTTACGTTTCATACATTCGAGAAACCGAATCCACCCTTAGAAAAATGTCTGTCGGTTTGTCGGTTTGTCTGTTTGTCCGCAAAACTTTGTCACAAGTAAACTCAGCTACCATAAGACATATAAAGCTGAAACTTTTGCAGTAGATTTTTGTAGGTCTAACTTAAAATATAGGCTCTGAATTATTTGGAAATTCAACGTAGAAGTGAAGTGATGGACATTTAACGCAAAAACGTTTGTCACAAGTAAACTCAGCCACCATAAGGCATAACGAGCTGAAACATTGACACTGGATTTGTGTGTGCCTAACTTAAAATATGGGCTCTAAATAGATTGATAATTCAGTACAGAAGCGAATTTATGGGGTTTTTAGCTGTATTTTCCTAACTTCACAGACAAGTTTGTTTTGAAAATACACAGGTGTGGCAAGTAGGTATTATTAGTTGATTTTAATTTCAATTGAGCATATGCATATATTGCGTATTTGACATCGTTGAAATGGTGTTTCACAGAGTTGAGGATGTACTATCTATTAAGAATAAATGTTTTGTAAACGAGCAATTCTCAACTCTTAATATTAACAGGCAGGAAAAATCAACAAACAAGTTCTTACGCTATATCATACCGAGGAAAGAACTTACAAGTCAGTAATGAGATTGGATTAGTGATGAAGAAGCAGTTCATTATCTAACTGAATTTCTTGACACTGGATTTATTTCTCCTAAGCAGCCTGCTCATGAGTAAAAACTTAAAGTAGGAGCACCAATCATGCTGCAATTTATTAGCAGTAACAAATTTCATGTTACGAAACGTGAGTGCCCCAAAACTGTGCAACGGGACACGTCTCTGAGTTCGTGCTCTACACAGATATGCCATAGAGGCGGACATAATGACTGGGTGTGGAATGTGGAGTCTGTGTGTATACCACCCATACCATTGATTCCGAGCCACTGTCTGTTTCCGTTGAAATGATTGCAAAGTCCTGTCAGAGTCTATTTCGCAATGACGTTAACTAAGTCGCAAAGGGAGACTTTATCTAACGCAGGAATTCAAGTTAGCGAGACCAAGTTTTTATCACATGGTCAACTATAGTTTACTTCCTCAAGAGTCAGAGGTTCCAGCTGTTTGTTCTTCCGTGAACCTGAAGGACAGACAGCTAATGTGGTGTATACAGAGGCATTTGTTTAACACCGTACCAATAATGGTATTTTCTACTATTCTATAATTTCTAATTATAGTATTAGTATAATACTATAATTGATATTTTGAAATGCCAAGTATAATAGAATTTTTGATTCTGTCAAAGACGGGTACGTGCTAGTAAATTATAAAATAGAAAAATTTTATTAGTTTTTTAAAGTAGAAAAAACTGACCTCACTCAACTGTACTATAAGTAATACAATATCAACTCGTTCAAAATCAATTGAGGCTTTATGTGACTCTCGTGATGAAGTGATATCACACTCTCTTTTAAAGTATTATCTAACTGTAATGAGTTCATTTGCCTCATTGTAGCATAACCATTTTTTCAGTTTTAACAGATTTAAGTCAGTTAATTTATACTACTCAGATTTGTTATTATTATTAGGATTAAACTGAAAGCCTGAAACTCATTGGACTCGTCCACAGACTATCATACCTGCCCTAATCAGCTCCCACTTGTCGCTTTTAAAATCAGCTTTCGATTTAAAACTTTTTATTGAATTTCAAAACTGTTCATAAAGAAACATCACTTCTTTCTACTGGTTGTAGAAATGGTTTTTCAAAAATCACTGTCTTCTTCAAAGCAGTTCCCTCCCACTTTTACGGAATGTAATCTAAGGTTTCCACCTCTTCTACAAAACGTTTGCATTATTCGTGTGATGTTAATTGTACCTTGAATAGGTATTAGTTAAGAAGACGAAACTGATTAAGTATTCTATATAGATTTTATAAATTATTCTTTTCACAATATAATATTTTTTTACAAATTTCAGTTCAGTTGGAATGAGTATTTTTTTAAAACGCAATTAGTCACGGTTGTAGTACTGATCTACCTTTTACATCATACATTGATGAATGGATTGAATGAATGAATTGTCTAACATTTTCCAATCATTTTACTGTCACATTTCCCTGGATTCCCTTATTTGTCTTGTGAGTATACCAGAGTAGTGCTCCTATCTTAATTAGGAAGCTTCCAATCCCAGTGTTCATTTGTGTTCACTTCGACCACCCCTCTAAATCTATACTTACGCAACTTATTTTTTGCATTAGTATTGTATTGATCTCTTCTTAAGTTGGTAGATTAATACAACTATTTATTCCTGCCGATTGAATCAATACCAAGGATTTGCTGTGGAAAGGCTTCTTTAAATCCAAAAACTACAAAGTAATTGTTCGGGGTAATTTTAAGGTGTCAAGATTTACTCACATTGTCAATAAAAATTCCTATACTTGATTCTATTGTTTTGTCTTAGTAATAAGCATGTTATTAGTTTTAAAGATACATTTTTCCTAAAACGTCTCATATTATTATGAATAAAATTTCTTTCATTATTAATGTAATATCCCTCATCTCATATTGTGAGCTCATAAAAATTGCAATATAACAATATCTAATACAAAATTTCAAGTCTAAAGAATGACCAATAAATGGCTTATAAATAGTAGCCATATTGTCATAAAGAATGAAAAGTACTTTTTATATATTCTACTATTACTCAAAAATAACAGAGTTCTTAAATATACAAAGAAAATGTGTCTGACAATTAGATAAGTTGTGGGTACAAGATTGCAAATTCTCCTTACCCAGGAAAGCTTCATAAAATATATGATTGTTTGGCGTTTCCTTATATTGTATTAACTATTTCATTGTTCTTACTGATAATGTTAATGATATCATATAGTACCATTAAAATATCTTTTCTTCAAACTACTTGTCTTAAATTATATACGAAAATTCTATTTGACTCATTCTGAAATAGTAATAACAATTGTGTTATAATTTATAAGTCAATATAAATAATCCCGACAAATAGAGCAGGTATTAGTCCAAGTTGAGTTTATAGTTTTTATGGTTGTAGTACTGTTTGTACTAATGACAATTTATAGATTTTTTTTTTATATTGCCAATATTGCTGACTTATTGGATGCGTTTGGACAACAAATTCAATTTTTGCACAGTTAGTTGTTTAGTATAAAAAAATAATTTTCTGAAACCATACAGCGTCTCATAACTTTCCTTTATCAATATAATTATTAAAGAAAAAGTATTCAACTCATCCACATAAAAGGTGTCATTTTTTAGTACCATTTTATTACAACTCGTCAATGGGTGTAAGCCTTACCATGTCCGCAATGTTTCGAAATCTAGGATAAATAAAATGTTACATTCTACAGCAAAATAATACCACATTATTCTAAGATCTGACATTTTTTCAGATCTATTAAATAGTTTGTCCTAAAGCTTTCCTACACCCACTCACCCACTAACATATAAAAAATTACTAACTACAAAAACATTAAAAAAAAACATTAAAAAAGATTTTCGGACCTCAAAACATGAAATCTGTGTTTATTTTATGTTAAACTAGAAACTTAAAAATAGAAAACCAGAGAAGTTCCTATAGAATACTGACAGTTGAATTTATAATGGGTTATTGTTATGATACAGTAAAGAAGTTCAAGCCTGGTAACCCCCTAGAACTATTAACTAGTTAGATATCTTCTCGAATTTACAAACGGTCAATGAAAATAAATTAATTTATGAAACCATTCATCCCATGAATAGTTAGCATGTAATCAACAGTCTAGATCTTAGACTTCCTTAAAACCTCTAATACTCAAGGTATTACAGCTTCTTTGGATTATCTTACGTGCAGATAGAGCTATCAATTTTATTATAGTCCTCCGAAAGACAGTTCTCCAAGAGTTGATATTTTCTGAAATTACAACCCAAATCGTGTAGTAATCAAGCCCTGTCCACTTTAAGGTTATTACTAGAAAAAAATGGGTAGAACATTATAATTCTATCATGGTTATTTTCAAATAGTGATATAATTAGAGAAAAAATTCTAAAATATCACCAAAGTTCTACTCTACTGTTTACACAAAAGCAATTAATACTCAACTATGTTTAAATGATAGCAATGAATGCTTTGTTCAATATCACTAAGAAATTATTATGCTTATATTAAAAGAACTGAATACTGAATAGTTTAGTTGGAGTTCGCTAGAAGAAGAATTAGAAAAATCATCAATTTGATGATTGTAAAAAGCATGTAACTTTGTAAGTAGAAAGTAACAGCAGACTTCTTGGACATCTCTGTACAAATTAGCGTTGGCGATATAAGTCAGAAAGCCATGGAGATACTCAAATGCTTGCATATCATTAAAGTTTTGTTGTTGTAGGACTGGATGAAGCATGTTTGTAGCTCAGCTCTTGTTGTGGAAAGGAAAAATAAAAATTTGAGTTTCATTATTTCAAAAACTTCTAACTGTCTAAAAACTTAGACAATTTAGTTTAAAGAATGGATTTGGAGGGTTAGAGTTAGATTGAATGAGCGCTTCTACAGTTGATCAGACAGTCTGATCCGGAGAATTAGATTGAATTTCCTAATGGATTGTCTATCTGATGCTATGGTAATATCTACTAACAGGTTTTGTTGATCAAAATCACTGAATATTTAAAATAATGCTTGATCTTAATCATCACTAAAACAAGGAAGATTGCGAAGAGGCAGGCGGCGGTATTGTTTCGGTTCTCTGAGAGTCAACTGTGATGTCATTAAGCTTCTTTAACTTGAAGTTGAGGGAGGGAGTTGATGGTGTTGCAGAAAAGTAAATTAATAAATGAATCCAATTTATTAATCTCATCCCATTGTACTATTTTATGTACTATGCTGTAGTTAGTTCATCAGTCTCAGTATTTGTACTCAAACTTTATTAATAATGAAATTTAATTCTAAAACACATTATTACCGCTCATATTATATAGCAGTTTTAAGAACAATGGATCATACTTTCAAACTGGTCTACATAACTATTTTATCAAATTTAATTTGAACCTTTCACCTATAATTTACTAACCAATTTCTAGCCAGAGAAAGGTTGATGGTGATATACTTATTAACATCTATTAAATAATGAAATTTCTAGAAACAACAGTAGTGTAGTGCAATCTAAACTTGAAAAATATCTAACACTTCGGTTCTCCTAATAATCTTGAAAAACAAGAAAAAAACAAAGTACTTTCTATCTTTTCCTGTATTCTTATCACTCTCCGTAAAATATACTGAATATGCAAAAATACGAGTATATTGCTGTTATTTTTATACTTGTCAAGCAATTTAATTGTAATTAAACTTTTGGAATATTTAGAGTCAATACCTAACTCTCATAATATTTTTTATATTATTTAGTTGAATATACTATGAAAACGAGTTCTTTATATTGTGATATTGTGTTGGCAATACTATCAGTGAAAGTAGAGTTAAAAAAACTGCTAAAGTGAACAATTATTACTGAAATACAGAAAAGAGAGATTTTATAAAAGCTAGACTTAAAAGTGTACAATATAAAACCCCATGGTACTAAAAATTAATGGAAGCCTTCTAAAAAATCAGAATACAGTGGAAATGAATGTTATCTCCTTTTACTGCAGTAAGGGTAATCACATATCTAAATATACATATCAAAGAAGGAAACCAGAGTGGGATCGTTGAAAGGGGCCGTATAGTGGTCAGCTTCGGATAAAATCATTTGCATAAATTGTAAATCTATGAGAGAGTGAGCTGACTGAGCCTAACAAAATCTGATTGGCTTAAATATTAACCAGGTTACACTAAAACTGCTTCCTAACTAGAATTGCTTTTAAAATATCTTATACACGTCATTATATATATATTCTTTTGCTGTTTTTTTGTCAGTAATGTAAATTTATTAACGGAATCATTTACAAATAGTTCACTATGTTTGCTGTTCTCAAAAGGATGCTTTTTGAGTTTGTTGGACAAAATATGAGCCTGTCATGCAGATTATAGAACCTGTTGATTAAAATTAAAATGATTTGGTTTATGTGGATGGATTTTGGAGTCCGTTAAGCCTTTCTTATTTGAAATTATCGTCATTATTCAATTTAATAATCTCTCATTCAATCAGTGGATAGTCATGCCCAATACATTCTATACGTTTGATGTTCACAACTACTCTACTAATTATCTTAAATTCACCAAAACGATTCTAGGGATTCTTTTGAAGACACTATAGCAGTTTATAGTACCAATGAGAGTTGAATGACCAGAAAAATTTAAGATATTCCGAGCACTCAAAAAAAATTACTAAATACTATATCAATGATACATATATATATAAAAATATACATATATATGAAAACAAATTTTGTTTACATTAATTAGTGTTTGTAAAATAAATATAAATCTACAAGTATAGGGCAAATATAGTTCAATGTAGAAAAAGACACATAGAGAAATTAAAAGCACACACTTACAGCTTCTAATTTTTGGTTTGAACAGTCTTTAGGAGAAAATTACGGTTGGGTCTCCAACCGTCTCTGAACCAGTGTTCTTGGTATCCCTCTCTAATCTTTCCTGAAGACGGTTCAAACCAAAAATTAGAGACTGTAAGTGTGTGCTTTTAATTTCTCTATGTGTCTTTTTCTACATTGAACTATATTTGTCCTATACTTGTAGATTTATGTTTATTTTACAAACACTAATTAATGTAAACAAAATTTGTATATTTTTGTATACTACATTGCTGATTCATTCTGCAAAATTGAATTTGACATTACACAAATCTAGATGGTTTAAATAAATATTATGCTACACACTGTATAATTATGTTATCATCTTTTTCTACCATTATTACAATTTGAATAAAGGAAACAGTTTCTTATGAAAAAGAAAATGAAGTAGAAGTTTTGGGAAATAAAAGGTTACTGTTAAAAACGTTCAACAAAAACTGTATTTTACTGAAAGTGATATAAAAGTCACAATAATGCCAACTGGCCATTAAATCTGACTGCTGAAGAAATTTACATCAATGACTGAACTAACTCCACAAAGATGTTATCTTATCTCATCAAAATCATAAAAGTAAATTGTAGGTAAGAATAATCATTAATGTTAATTTAACCTTGGAATTTATTTCCTATTCACTGGCTCTTTCTTGATAAACACCTTTAAGATAAAAGCAATACATGAGACTTATAGTTTTAAAAATTTACAACATATTTTTTAATGAGGGACTAACTATGTTAACTCGCTAATGAAGATCTTAAAACTTAACAATTTTGCAACCAACACAATACTGAATATAAACAATACTTCTAGATTTCAAAACTCAAAATTGAAATTAAAAAAAACACTAAGAAGAAAGCAATTCTGAAAGGATAATACAACTCTTTTGGAGGTATCCTTAAATATGATTATTTCTTGTAGGTTTTTTTTTATTTTTTCAGTTTTTTTTGAACCGTAAGGTAATGTATAATGAATGTTATTTATATATATTTTTCAACATGTTTGGTCACGTTTTTATCATAATCAGAAGATGTAAGAATTTACAATGTAATTAAATATTTTTGCTATATTTGATTTTAAAATAAAGTTTGATTTAAACCTGAAAAACAGAATGATTCGTATAGAATTTTGTATTTACAGGTTAATGAGTACAATAGAACCATCTATAATCGGCCTTTGGTTAGCTTTTTAGTTCAATCTCATATTAAAATGTGATATATTGATTTGTATAAAGAATTCATCGCTGAACTAACGAAATAAGGAAATAAGGACGTATAAATTAAAGATATAGAAACATACACAACCTGAAACTAAAACATGTAACAATGGAAACTTATAGCTAGGACTTTGAGTTATAGGCAAATTTACAATGTCAGGATCCTTTTGGCCTTGGCTACATCGTGCATATATTTGAAGGAGGAAAGATAAAACTATTTGTCAAATACCCCGCGATATAAGTTGGCAACTAATTTCCCGTAAGATAGTTAGAACTCGTACCTAATTTGGCTATAAATTTCACTTGATTTCAGGACATGGGCGACTTATTCGGTAGGTGGCCCACAAGGACATGCCGAACTGTCGTGGAAGCTTAAGAGCGACAGTACCCCTCTGAAGTTTCCATGACCCTTTACCAAATCATTTAAAAACTAATCAGAAATTAAATACCTCATACTTAGTCTACTCTGAACAAAAAGGAAGAATTTATGATTATAGTGACCCATAGAGCCGCTGTTCTACCTCAATTGCCGTAAAGCTGAATTATTATTAAATGCGTTGGTGTTTCTTTACCCTTAACATTCCAAAGACTAATGTGTTTTATAATCTCTAACTTAGACCTATTTGTTCCAGTGTCCTTGGGATGTTTTAGAATCTTTAAATGTTGGCATGTTTTGATCCGATGTCAATCTGAATTCGAGATATATGACTGACATAGAACAAACTACAAAGACTTTCTTGCCCTAAGACACTAAGATGTATTAACTAGAAAGGTGAATATTCCGTAAGACTAGCAGAATTTTCCACTTTCAAAACAGAAAAAAAAATGAAAATTTTAAAACAATAAATAGAATACCGTATTTTAAAACTAAAAATTTACTTAAAATTCAATCTTATGCACACCTAATTACATCCTCTCCAAGTATATGCAAGGACTAACATCTGCAAATTAATAAGCCAAAGAAATAAAAAAATCGAATCTGAGAATAAAGATCTATCAAAGTCAAGTATCATATCAATACAATGAGAAAGGGTAGGAGCCAGTACCTTTAAAATAGTATCTAAAACAGTCAAAAGAAGCTGTGGTGTAATATCATAGATCATGACGGAGTAAAAAGTTTTTATACAAGTAAAACAACATACCTACTTATGATATGGAGTTTAACACACTCGCTAAGCAGTGGATGTAAGAATATTGTACCTGCAACCAATAACACTGCCTACATTCTACTACCCTGACTTTAAATGAAATATAACTCATATACAAAGGTTAATACGTCAGCTACCCCTGCTACTGATGTTACTCGGTGATCAACACTTTATAGAATTCATCAAAAAGTTGTAGAAGTAGCCAACAACTTAAAAAGCCATAAAAAGAGACAGAGTTATAGATGTTTAACAATGGAGCTTGGATGATTTTAAGCACAGGGGAACTTTAGTCCAAAATCATCTCAGTACTACTTCTACATCAATCAGCCTGGCCACTCAGTTGTCGACTTGTTCAGAAATATTCTGAATTGACAATAATTCTATATTTATTAAGCTATCATAGAATGAATATTATAAAACCCATAATATTCGCAGATGGAACTTTAATAAGAGTGACTGGAGTGCCTGCCAATGTTCCTTTATTTTGCTAATCATATTTGGAGAAATTAAGAGATATAACTACCTTTTCGCAAGTGATACTTCGAATAAAATACATGAATGCTTTGAGCTGCTAAGGTTTTAATCCCTAATCAAGAAACAAGTTCTATTAGACGCAGAATTCCTTGGTGGAATGAAGAATTCACAAAGGTCAATGAGGAAAAGATAAGATCGTTTAACAGGTTCTGGAGGTACCCTAGCATGAAAACTTTAATTAAATTTACGCGATGTCAAGCAGAAAAGAGAAGGGGGATTCTGCATGCCCAGAAAGCCCCTTGGCAGAGAGAATATATATCTTCTATAACTTCTACAACACCAATAAGAGAAATATGGATGAAAGCAAGATCTATCAGTGAAAATATATCTCTCCAACAGTGTCTATCTTAATCAAAGTTGACAAAGTATATTCAGTAAACTTTAATGTCACTAATATTTTTGCAAAAAATTTTGATAGTGAGACAAAATCATTTCTAAATCGAACAGATAGCGCTGTTCGAAAAATTAAAATAATCTAAAATCTGAAATATGCACGAAATCAATCTAATTTTGCTTCAATTGAATCAAATATGTATATAATACAGCCTTCTTAATCTTCAACTGCAAAGAGTGCTTAAAAATACTGGAAACATCTAACTAGGATGGGATAATGGTATAGATGCAAAACCTTCCAGAGCAAATTTTGAGAACCTTACCTTACCATAAATTGGTATAGGGAAGTTGTATAAACAATAAACATGTATTAGAAAAGATTAGAAAAGATCGTGAAACATATTATATAAAAATTTAAAAATGCTACCGGAAATTATATTTTGTTAAAAAATATATAGCAATGTTGATCATAAGGTATAATTTATGTTTGAGTGTTACAAGATTTTGGTGATAACACACCCCATGACACTCCTTTTGTCAAATATACTTAAAAATAATGAAAAAAGTTAGTAATCTAGTCCAATTTATTCGTCTTTTATGAACCAGTGCGATTACTAGAACATTGCAAATTGAGAGATTAATGTTTGAAGCAAAAAGTAATTGCAATACTCGTACGACTTATTTTTACATTTAAACAAAAACAAACCTATAATAACACTTTTACTAGCACTTTAATTTCTATTAAAAATAGTGCAACGTTTTTAGAAAAAAATATTTAAAGTGAGAAATTCTGATTATGGATTTATTGCAAGTGATATAACACATATATTATTCTAGAAATTCAGGGTCAATTCATGCATTTGAAGATATTAGTGTCTCTGTGCCTCAAAAAGTTTGAATGAGCAAATCAAAATTCAAGGCAATAGTGATCGTTTTTTTCCAACAACTGTGGTATATTTATTCATCACTACAACAAAACTGAAGTGTACTTCATTGCTTATGACGTTCCTGGCCAATGCCAGACCGTCCACCTTATTCGTCCAACTTCGCACTCTTATCTGTTCCCCAAGATCAAAGCAGTATTTTAAACTGTCAAAGATGTAAAAATAAACTCTGCATGATTTATGAAAGAAATCACAAATGAAGACTTCCAGCTGTGTTTTAAACCATGATGAAAGCGCTTAGAAGACCCTAGAGACTAAGAGGGATAGTACATTAACGTGGGTATGAGCAAATAGGCATATATTTTGAGTACAGAGTTTTGCATTATCAGTTTGATTATTTTATAGCGTCACTTCATATATTACTAGACAAAATATACATTATTTCTGATAACAAGTAAAGAAGTCACAATTATGTAATGCACACTTGAATTAATAATGTTTTTCAGAGCGTATTTTTTGCTCATGGAGTAGTTTCTTAATGTTTGATAGTAATACCTATCTCACTGTGAAATGATAAAACATATATTAGTAGGTACTTGATGATAAAATTATACCCAATTATCCCTTAGAGCATGGTCTTTCTGAATAAACTGTACTTTAAACTGTACAAAAATAATAAACTGTACTTTACGTTTTCTCCTTTACTGTATGTGTAGAACATTTGGAATGCAAAAATATATGAAACTATACCAACATTTTTTAAACAAATTTTTGTGCATATGTAATATAGATAATAAAAGCCAGATTAAACTTCTGGTAAGTGTTTAATCGCATATTCTTAAATTAAAATTTAATTCAATGTTGAATTATAAATAAATATGAAATGTTTAAAACATGTTTTGCAGTGTAATATCACATATGACGTTCATGGCTAAATACCATATTTAACTAAAATTATTCAAATCTTTAAAATACTATGAAAGAAAAAACAAATAAATAAATTTGTTTATTTAAAAGGATTACCATTAATCACTAATTAATCATCAGGTTAAATACTAGATTATGTATTTCAAAACAAAATTTACTTCATTAAATTAACTTATTAGGGAGAACTAATTTATAGAATATAAATCAAACTCTAGCGACAAACATGCGACCATGAAATCAGCATGCAAACCACAATTTAAAGTTTCAGAGAAACTATGAGGCGTCAGCGAAGTTGTTTTAGCTAGTATCATATAACATAGATCTTTTGTTTGGAACTGAGACAATCATCAGAGTTATGAAACTCTGAAAGTGACCGCTTGTTTAAAGCATTTATTACCACATTGTTATTTAATAATGCGATTGATAGTATAAACTCCCATCATTTTCCTTTCAGCTTATTTACTTCAAAACTTATGGATCACCTGCTATACTTGTCAGATTTGTTTACATTATTTACATTGTTTACATTGACTTAGATATTTTTGAGCGAATCGTTTGAAATAAAATTAATAAATAGAAATTTTACATAAATACAAATTTTAAAATAATTTAATGACTAAATATGTGATGTAGGAAAAATAAAGATTATAAGTAAAAAATCAACGCCGATCAAACATACTTTGATGCTTTCCATGGCATGGTGTATTCGTCAAACAAATAGCTCTAATTAATTAATCTGAACTATTGTTTAGAATATATAGATTGCTTCCTGCTCTCATCGTATTGTCTTTGGGTAATGGTGAAATATGAGGAATGGACTCTTTCGTTCTATATTACAAAACGGATACAAATTTTAAACTAATTCAAAATGTCAAGAAATTTAATATTATGTTTACTTATAGTAAAGTTGAGTGTAGGTCACTCCAGATTTTGTAGTTTGTTTGTTACTCCAGATTTCTGATTTACTTCATTGAATCTTAAAAAAAAAGTGTGTTTCACATAATTTTCTTACATTTTATCAGAAACATACTTCATAACCAACAAACCTATATTTTTCATTTATGACTGAAATTAATGTTTGTTGTGATTTAATAAGAACGTCATAAAGTGAAATGTTGGCTTAAAAGCTTGTAAAATTCTACATATAGTCAAATCCTCTGTTCAATCTCAGTTTTTATAATTTATGAGTAGCGAAACAATGTAAAAAGTTTTTTTTTTATGGAATATTAAATATTTTCCCCCATTTAGATAGGTGGTTGCAATGTCCGAGTTAGTCTGGATGCACAAAGTTTGCGTGAGATATAAATCAGCTCTCTGCTAAGACCGTAAATATACGTAGCTCTCTGTTTTTAACCGAATCGAGTCATTATGTGTAATTAGACACTACCACCCTTTAATATGTATCCCCCAGAGGCAATGTTGTTTTCACACTACATATCCCATTCGATTTAAATTCGAAGTAATTATTAACAATGATTGACCTGTCGTATTTATTTTCATGAATATTATATCAGTCATAAAAAGCAAGAACATATTTGTTAGATATATCGGTTGAAAAAAGGCTTTCATAGCAAATCGTTATAAAGTTGAAAGCGCAATAGCTGTATGTCTCTTAACATCTAAATTAAACAACAAAAAACTTAAATGTGTTACATATTAAAGTCACTTAATTAAAAAGGTATATTCAACATATATATATTCTTCAGCTCAAAAACGGAGAAAAGCAACACACAGAGGAAGAGACACACTTACAAACTCAAATTTTCGGACGATCCGTCTTCAGGAGAAAATTTTACTTTGTAAGTGTGTTTCTTTCTCTGTGTGTTGCTTTTCATCAGTGGAGGTTAGCATGTACTTCGCTGGCATATAGGGAGAAATAATTTTGTTGAGCTCCTTCGCCGTGTTGTATATTGGGGTTGTGACCTGAGAGATGATGGGGCGTAATGGGTTATTTACCTTATGCGTCTTTACAGTTCCATACAGGTAATCCGGGGAGTATTCACCAAAAATAGGTTTTAGGATCTTTTCTTTATGACCTCTGTTGGCGGCTGCTATTAGTTTATTTACTTCAGTTTTGAGTGTTTTGGTACAACAACTCTACTGTTCACTACTGAACCTAGAGGAACAGAACCTCGTAACGCTATCACCTGACCTCAGAGACCAGTTACGCGCTGAGAAAACGAAGAAGCGGAATGTTGGAAAATCCAAAATACTCACCACCGAACTCCGTCAAGCAGCCAAAGAACTGAAACACCATCCAAATATTACAGTTCGGAAAGCCGATAAATCCAACATTCTTGTTGTGATGGACAAGGAAGAATATAAAGGAAAACTTGACTCAATACTAGCAGATGCATCAAAATTCAAAAAGATTACAAGGGACCCTACCAAAACACTCAAAACTGAAGTAAATAAACTAATAGCAGCCGCCAACAGAGGTCATAAAGAAAAGATCCTAAAACCTATTTTTGGTGAATACTCCCCGGATTACCTGTATGGAACTGTAAAGACGCATAAGGTAAATAACCCATTACGCCCCATCATCTCTCAGGTCACAACCCCAATATACAACACGGCGAAGGAGCTCAACAAAATTATTTCTCCCTATATGCCAGCGAAGTACATGCTAACCTCCACTGATGACTTGCTGCACATCCTAAGAACCACAAAACCAAAAGGAAAATTTGCATCACTCGATGTCGAGTCACTTTTTACAAATGTCCCAGTAGAACGCACAATAGACATCATCTGTGATGCAATGTACCATCAAAACACGATGCCCTCACCACCCATTCCTGAAGGCACTATGAAGAAATTGCTACGAGCATGCACCACAAAATCACCATTTCGCCACATTGATGGAAGCTTATATTACCAAGTAGACGGTGTTGCAATGGGCTCACCTCTGGGAGTAACGTTCGCAAACTTCTTTATGTGCTATACTGAAAACCAGGTACTACAAATAAATAAACCTACGTTGTATTGCCGCTATGTAGACGACTGCTTGGTTGTCATTAATTCTACAGAAGAGCTGCTGGCACTAAAAATTGCATTCCAAAAATTGTCTGGACTGAACTTCACTCATGAGGAAGGTGAAGAAGGTCAAATCAACTTCCTGGACGTGCACATCGATGACCGTAAATCAAGTTATATCACATCTGTATATCAAAAGCCAACGGACCAAGGAATATATATTAACGAAAAAAGTGAGTGCCCCGAACGCTACAAATTAGGAACAATTCATGCTCTAGTACATAGGACATACAAGACCTCTTCATCATGGCAGTTGTTTCATGAAAGAATCTCTCAATTAAGGCAAACATTTATCAATAACGGCTATAGCAACACCTCTTTTGATAAAGTAGTTAACGCCTACCTCAAAACCCGGTCCAACAATGCTAATCAAACAATCGACCGAAGTAGCACAGTCCATAAGGTGTACTATAAGAATCAATACACAGAGGCGTATAAAGAAGACGAGAGAGTGTTGAAACAAATTATCCGCAGGAATGTTAAATGTAATAACGAAAATGAACGTCTTCAAGTCCATATTTACTATAAAAGTAGAACCACCGCTAACTTGATAATGAAAAACAGCCCAGATGCAGTCATCCCGGAGATACAAAAGGCCAATGTCATATACGAATATAACTGCAATATCGGAGATTGTGAGCTCCTAGACAATTCAAAATATATCGGTATGACATCGACCACACTCTCACGACGACTGACAATGCACTTGCAAGCAGGAGCCATCGCTAGACACACCTCCGAGGAACATGGAAGAAAACTCACCCGCCAGGACCTTGTTCAAAACACCATCATTTTAAAGAAAATTAATGATCCGGCCAGACTGCAAATATATGAAGCCATGAAAATCATGAAGCACAACCCATTAATTAATCGTCAACACACGGGGGTTTCACGCACACTGCAGCTACTAGGTGACCAACCACCAGCTACTCGCCAAGCCGACACTCAGTCACCGCCCAGTATTCAGAACAGCAACACCTAAGATATGTATATGAGACAAAATGTCGTAGGAAGAATCACAATGAAGAAAAATAAGCTCTGACACCTCCTAGATTATATAAAGAAGAGTAAATAAATAAATATATATATATATATATATATATATATATATATAAATATATATATTAACAGATATGAAACAAATAATAAAACATGCATGTAATAAACAAATTACTTCTTCTGTCTCCGAATCTCTTTTACGTCGTCCTCTTTGATAGATTGCAATGGTCATAAATAGAAGATATGGTATTACAATTATTATTACAATAAGTTAAACATAATTAAATCAAAGAAATCAAAAGTTTTTCTTTGTATGAAAAGATTCTTCAGTTTTTAGATAGTATGACAGTATCTTCACAATATTCATTTCAGTACAACCATTAGGTACAAGAATCTGGGCGACATTTTCTTATCTATTCTCAAATTTTCATTTGTTTTCCTTGTCATGTCCAGATTAAAATATCACATTTAACATAAAGGCATTTCAATCAAAGTTTCCCAGTAGATATCACTGTGTCTCAAAACAGAAATTAAGGTGATTTTTATTAATAATATTTAATATGTAACCACATTAAACTAACATTAATAAATGAGATGAATGTGAAGCATAAGCCAGTGTTTTGAGAACCAAGTGCACCTTTTTTTTTTTGGTAATTAGACTGAATCTATTTCAATATGTTAATAAATTGCTACGCAATGATGTGATTTTAAACGACCTAGAAAAATAAGTTAACAGGGCTTTGAAACACTTGTAATACTATCTTTGATTCATTTATTCATTGAAGAAGAGAACATGCTTGTATGTTGTTCTTTCTCTATTTCAGCTTTCCAATCTCTATTCTAACAATATCATTCTGAACCTAACCTCATCAAAAATTAATTAAAATTCTCAATATAATGAAGAATTAAAATTGTACTTAAAATTAAAAATAACATTATGGAAATTTCAATAACTGTGACAATAATATAGTTATGATCCAAAAGTAATTATTGTCAATATATATGATTATGTTAAGTTTGATACTCTGTTTTATTCTAGGGCCATAGTTTTACAATACAGGGTTCTTTGAAAAAATACGGCTTTATAAATAAATCGAAATCCTGAACTACTGATATTTGTTTCGTTTGATTAATAAGTTTGACGACTACTTTTGTACCATAATTTAAAATAATGTAATTTAATTTTATCACTTCCTTGGTCTTAAATGGAATTTTATCATTCCTTCAACCCACATTCAAGTTTTTACATCACATTCCAAAAGAATTTAGATTAATGTATTATTTTTTAATTTAAAGAACTTCTTTCGAATAACTTTACATCATTAAAAGTAAGTTACATAATAAAATAACAGTCTAAATGTTCTACAATTCATTTTTGTTAATAAATGATATACATAAAATAACGTATCGTAACAAAAAATTATTATCCATCCCAACATATACATACGAGAATATATTTTGGAAGACGAGAGAGGTTACTTTTTATATATCAAAAGTTGCATTAGCAAAGTAATTTCCTATGTATATATGTGGAGGGTTCTCTTTACACATGCTTTATAATATTGAGAAAATTTAAAATCTAAAATAGTTCAGTCATTATTTAATTAATTATTTTCCAAGTTCACACTTATAAGCTCTACGGGTTTCATGCTTTGCTATAGATTCCACCACTTAAAGTTTATTATTTTCCATAATTTTTAGAGTAGATGAGACACATTACCAGGCTGATTTTTATTGGAAGTCTTAAAGATTGGCTTTCTCAAGTGCATTTACAAAAGTAGACCTTATGGAGTACCTGACATTGTATAAAGTCGGGACAGACGACTTCAAGTCCTCTTTGATAAGAGATTTGCTTAAGATTTGCATGCACACTTAATACAATTTAAAAAAAAAAGAATAACTGCAACCACTGGTAGGTGAAAGACGCAATGTAAACAATAGGCAAGTTTTACCTTCAAGTTAAAAAAGGTTCTTCTGTTGTCCCTTTCTTAAAATTGTTCAACTTAGTAATGAGTTATTTTTTAAATCTTAATTTAGCCTAAGGCGGCATAGAGTCTAATTATTATTCTTATTCAAGAGAAAATATTTTTTCGCTTCAACTTATTTATCTCAACTGGTTTAAGAAGGTGATATCGGAACTTCTTTTCAGAGGAACTAACAAATATGTAATTGTTATCATTATTATAATGTTTTGTTAACAAATAACTGAAAAAATCTGTTAAACCCCAAAAATTTAAATGTTCTATAGATGATACTAAAAGACGTTTTAGTTTGATAAAATAAGTCTGTGTTAATAAATTTGACTTTTAAAGGCCATAGGTGCCTTCAATGTACCCTTTCATCTACTAAAGGAGATTTAATTGCATTACTGCTTACTACATCTTGCTTCTATTAAAAATGAAAGAGGCTAACAAGCCTCATGTTCAAGACAGTTTCCTTCTTTTTCTAGAGAGTAAGTCTATGCATTATGTGATCTTTATGAATACTCTTAAAGAACATTTCTAGATATTTCAATTCTTAAACTCAATAATATTTCATAATAAGAAAATATTTGTGTAGTGGTTGTGTTATATTTCTTCCACCAAATAATTCAGAAGCCATTAATTATTATTTATTTAATATGATCTATGAAAGAAAATTATGTTGCCTTAACGTCAATGGATACAAGTAAAATATATTTCTGCAAGACTCCAGAATTGAGTTTTTTTTATACATATTCAAAGATTATTCAATCTTGAAGCGCTCTTCTTTCTTAGGAAAGGGGACCCAAGCCATGGATGATATAATGAATGAAAAGAGTTTCAATTGGCAAGGTAGTTGTATAGGATATGACTTGTTATCCCAATACGTGGATCTTCTTAAACCTTAATAATCTTTTCATAACAGTATGTTAATTTATCTTCATCCAATACTCTATAATTATGCAAATTACTGTAACCAGTTTCACTCCATATATTTATCTTTCTAAATACAGATTCCAAGTTAATTTATCACTTTTCAGGTTCAACAGAATCACTCTAAACTACCTAATATTTGTTTCTAGAGTTTTAAAACTTAAAATAAAAAATAATAAAAAAAAATCAGTTATCAATTTTATAATAATTTTTTTCTTAATTGTATTTATGAAATTAAAAACTTAGCAATTTACCCTTAAAGTTTTCTTTTTTGCAATAACAAAAATATATATACATGCATATTGTTATTACCACTGAGGTTAGTAAGATTAATATTAGAATTAGAAAAAACCGTCATACCTCGTAAGTTGATATCGGAGATGTTGGAGCGCTTTCGGATCTGGTCCATCTTCATTCGCAACTAATCTATGGGGCTATTGTCGAGAGGTTTTATAGTCGTGTCCACTGCTATCTAGATATTGTTATTTTATATATATTTATATAGATATGTTGATGACTCCTTCTTAATCATAAATAACCCGAACGAAGAAAATATAAAAAACATAAATAAGTATCTCAATTCGTTAAATAATAAAATTAAATTCACCCACGAAATAGAAATAAACAACAAAATAAATTTCTTGGATCTAACCATTGAAAAAACCGGGAATAAACTTAGTTTTAAAATATATAGAAAACCAACCGCAACCGATATTACCATACATAAATCTTCAATGCATCCAAAACAGCAAAAAATATCAGCTTTTCGGTATATGATAGATAGATTAATAAGAATTCCGATGAATCCTAATAACTATAAAAAAGAGTTAAATATAATTAAAGAAATAGCAACGAATAACGGTTACAATTCAAACTTAATCAATAAAATTTTAACAAATAGAACGAACAAAATAAATAATTATGAAAGGTCTAATAATAATAAATACGCGTCTATAACGTACATAGGAAATATTAGTTATAAAATCGCGAACTTACTTAAACGGTACAATGTAAAGGTAGGGTATAAAACTAATAATTCTATAAATCAAATATTAGCTTGCTCCACGGAAAATAAAACTAACAAATTCGAAAAAAGCGGAATATATAAATTAAAATGTAAAGACTGTAATCAAATATATGTAGGACAAACGGGAAGAACCCTAAAACAACGATTCAAAGAGCATCTTAAAGATTATTTAAATAATACTAATAAATCTAATTTCGCAAATCACCTTACCAAACACGGACACGAACCTGACAGCATAGAAAACTCAATGGACTTACTAAAGACGGGACAGAAAGGACAGAGACTTAATATAATAGAACAACTAGAAATTTATAAACATAAAAAATCGGGTAATATAATAAACGAACAGATAAACCACCAATCCGATATCTTATTTAAACCATTAACAAAAATAAAAAGAAGACTGGACGGACAATATGACGATAAAAAAAACTATAAAAGAATTAGATTAGATAATAATTAAATAAATTCAAAAATAACGCCATAATTTAAAATAACAATATCTAGATAGCAGTGGACACGATTATAAAACCTCTCGACAATAGCCCCATAGATTAGTTGCGAATGAAGATGGACCAGATCCGAAAGCGCTCCAACATCTCCGATATCAACTTACGAGGTATGACGGTTTTTTCTAATTCTAATATTAAAAATATATATGTAAAGACTGTTTCCTTATTTCTCTGGAGAGTAAGCCTATGCTTCTTGTGATCTTTATGAATACTCTTCAAGAAGTTAATACGTAATCTGTGTTAAATATGAGTTGTTATTATTCTTTTATTATTCTACCATATTCTTGTTATATTTCATAATAGTCTGTGTTTGATGTGGTATTAGACAACATCTGAATGCTGTTAGATATAGACACCTAGATATTTTTGTATTATCTGAGATCATTTACCACCATTTTCATAGAAAAAGTGAGTATACTCCTCCTGACAACCTCTGATGATTTAGTCTACCTTTAACAGTTTCTCTACAAGAAAAAAATGAATGAAGTTGAATATATGTATAATCGCTTTATTAGCAGTTATTGTTGAAATTGAAATATACCAAATGTTATTTGACGCTTATTTTGTATTCAAAAAGACTTTTAAGGACAGTCTTTGAAATGTGGTAGCCTCTATTTCCTGGATGATGGGTAAATTGGTTTTTGTAAATGATTTCAACAGTCGCCACTTTTTTAATGAGATGTCAGAATAATCCGTACACTGTATAGCAAATAGTATGTAAAAGTTTTAGGACAGACGTTCTTAGCATTTATATATTTATCTTTCTCAGGTTAGGAGCAAAATTATCTCAGTCTTACTTGATAAGGTAAATATATATTGTAGAGTAGTATAGCTCTAAATCTTTTTCGTAAAAATGATTAATCATTTCAAGATTTTTTTGAAGCTAAAAACAGGTTTTTGGCAAAAAAAGTGACTTTTCCATAAGCATAATTACTCTCAAACTATACAGCAGTTTTACACTATGAGGCTCATTTTTCTGTAAAACATCTATTTGATCTACCAAAGATTCTGGACTGTAGCGTGGCCACAAACTTTGGATACACTCACCCACCCACACACACACACACAACACACTCACACACACACACACACACACACACACACACACACACACACACACACACACACAATGATCAAACAACATTATGAAAAGGGGAAAAAAGACTAACATCATTCAAACGCAACAAGCGGTCTTCGTCAGAGTCAAAACCCACCTACACACAAACCCACATACACACACGCACGCACACACACGCACTCACACACACACACACACATATATATATATATATATATATATATCATCAAAAAAACTTTATAAAACGACTTTTGGGACCTCAAAGAATGTAATTCCGTAAAAATCTCGATATCGAATTTTTTCTCGATCACTATTCTTTACTTATAGAAAAGTAAAAGTATTTTTACTTCAGATAATAAAAATTCAAAGGAAAATTTTATAAATATTCTTTGAAGATTATAATTTAATTTTGTATCATTATAATATTGGTGGTTTATAATAGCATTGTTAAGATTAATATTTTGCTCATTCAAACATAATAACTATGAAAATTAGTAAAAACAAGGCAACTGTGAGATCAGCTTAATGGTACTTAAAGAGGAAATAAGTTAAGGATATTTAACTAAAGTTTACTTTGAAATAAGAAGAAATCTGTTGACAGGAGGGTCGGAGCCAGACACAACCAGGAGAGTGGTGCAGGTGGGAGGGCTGAGACAGTACATCAACACACCCCCTGGGGAAGACCCCCTGGGGCAGGACGACAGGGGATTTATTCTTTCTATTAGTCATCCTTTGGAATTAACAACCCCATCCCCCATACAATGCGCAATTCCCAAGCTCAATTTACCTTTTCTGTTTTGGTTCACATCTAGCGACAGAATTAATATACCAGTAAACCGACGTACCATTGTTAACTCTTCCTTTTCCAATTACTTTTAAACCTAGAGGAAAAACATTAACTGGCCACCAATAAAATTCTTTCTTTTCTTTATGAAATTTATTTTAAACATAAATACTTCAAATTTCTAAGGTTTTATTTTTTATCAAGAATGTTTATTTTATGTTTTCATAAACTAAATCATTCGATAACCAGTTTATAGAAAGTTGACTTACGAACTGTTATTTATACAAATTGAGAAAACCAGCGTAAATTAATGATCCAAACATGGGAAGAAACTAAATACCATTGAAATATGAAGGAAGATAAAGAATGAAATATTTAACTCAAATTAAATGCAGAGATGTTTAATATGTTCAACCATACATTGAAATACATGATAATAATAGTAAAGAATTCTTTAAACTTTCTTTTTTTCTGCTGAGTCATGGATTCACAGTAAAAGCTTCCCAACTGGTACACAAATATGAAAAGAAAGATCCTTAGTTTCATGGAAGTTCTATAATTTAAATAATCCATAACAATGAGCAATATCAATTACATGATGCTTCAACTCGATCATATTCATGATGAGTTGTAAGTTGTAATTTGCCCTTCTTAGGCGTCCATATCCATAGGTTACGGCATAGTGTATACAGAAAACCTACAAATGTACTTGCATAGGTCCATTTCTATTCTTCCCATATAAGAAATGTTAAAATTTTCTAATAGTAAGAAGGTAGATAATATGTTAATAAAAAACTCTCCAAGGGAACTGGAGTCTGATGGTATTTATAAAGTCGCGTGCAAAAATTGTCATAAATTTATATTGGTCCAACTGGTAAGTCTTTAAAGACACGTGTAAAACAACATCAACACAACATAAGTAGACAGGAAAAAATAGTAACGCCTTATTCTTGCATATAAACAATGAAAATCATCATATTGATTGGGCCGGAGCTAAATTTATTACCTATGAAAAATCGGTGTTTTTAAGAAATCTTATCGAATCCTCTCTGACAAGGGCATGATACATATATAAATACGTGTATATATACATATACAAATACAGTATATATTTTTTATACATGTTTTTTAATTATTCTAGAATTATTTAAACAAACCAGTACAATAAAGCAATGAATAATTTAATATATCTGTTCCAAGAACCCACGCTGTAACATTAACTGGCAATGAAGTATACAATACCACTGTATTCGTGTTATTTCTCACAAATGTTTTCAATCATTCCAAATTAAATTACTCATTTAATGAACAAAAATACTCATAAAAAATATTTAGAGAACTAATAAATTTTGTTTACTTCATTTTATTATACAATTTCAATGTTAATGTAAAAAAAATCAGGTAATTATCAAATTAGGGATTATTAAAAATTGCGTTTCACGTTTTTGCGCTATATTGACTGTTTCAATACTGTGAGGTAGTTGAAATTTGTTTGGAGCATAGTATTTTTAGATAAATGTTATCCACAAAACTTCAAATTTCAGGTTTAGGTATTAGAACCATAGAGTATATTCTAATTTTACAGAATATACTATAATGCCTTTTCAACACATCCTACTGTAAGAAGCTATTTGTGTGTTCAATTTTATTATGTCTGCTAAATTGCAAATGAATATTGTATTCAAAAACATATTAAATCTTATTTTTTTGTTATTGTTAGTTACCAAATTACTTACCCTTTACTGAGCCCCTTATTCTTCACCCTTTATTAACCTACAATTACTCTTTAAAGTAGAATGAAGTAAGTAGATGTTTAGTAATATTGCTACAAAGATAAAAGGAAATAGAGTACATTGTATCGTGCACTGCAGGAGTTATAATAATAAAAAAATATATCATGTGACAGCTATCCAAATTAGTATGCTATAAAAAAAACTGCATAACAGCTGGCCCATTGTGATAAGCCATATAGCCTTTATAATGTAAAACCTTACTTGAAATAAGGATAACCTGCTCTTCTGATTCCATTTATTTATACTAAAGCAGTAAAAAATTTTTCAGAATTTCAACTAAAAAATTTTATTAACTTTAAATTTTATGAAAAAGTTGTGAAACGTTTAAAATAACTTATTGGATATTTGGAATGTATAACATTGTTTATTCTTTATTAGGAATACGGTACCAAAATATAAATTTCTGCGAACTATTCCTGATTCTACATGTTGTTTGAACTAGTAAATTACTGTCTGGTAAGCATTCATATTAATTTTATTAACTAAAACTCTATTTAATCAATACATAAAACAATGATATAGTTGTATAAATATTTATCAAGACTACCTTATTTTAAAAAACACATGATTCACATTATCTTATGTAAATCGTCAACTTTTTCGATGATTACTCTTTTATACAACACTTAATTAAACAATGTTATATATACAGGAGGGTGCAAACATAGGTAGACAGTAGTAGAATTTATGACATTATATTTAATTGAAAGTTACATATTTTAGTTCATTTAGTTGATTCAGTTATAATTGTCAAGAAATTGATGCCAATAAAAACATGTGTTATAGAGCAGTGTTTTTCAACAACTGTGCTGCGGCACACTGGTTGCCGTATGTTGTCAAGTGTGCTGTGAAAAATTATCCATTTGTGTGCTTGGGCAGTCTAGCGCCTTGCAGAGTACTCATGTAGTATCTACCATACCAATAGGTGACAGCAGTAGGTAACCAGTAGCCTTGTGCTTGGAGACAAGGAAAATTAGTGACGGAAAGATGCAGGGGCATCTTAATAATAAATTTATTATTATTTAAGTTAAAAACTTAACTTAACCGTCTGATTTCCGACGGTGAAAGTGATGGATAAGTTTTTGAAAAGTGATTATGAAATTTTTCATCATCTGAATGAACTGAACATACAAATTCAAGGTCGAAATGAGAACCTGCTTACAAGTACAGATAAAATAAATGAGTTCCGTTCAAAGGTGCAACTCTGACAGCAGCATGTGGAATGTGGCATGTTCTCACTCACCAGTAAATACAGATATTAATACTGCTGCAATGTGTGAGATAATAACGAAACTTTTGAGAAGAAGCTGTCATTTTATTTCCCTACAGCCTCCACAAAAATGGAGGTTTATAAAAACTTTTTTTTTTGTTTCTTTGAATCTTATTTAAGAAGTCTTATAATACAACGTCATTCATCTATGTTAAAAAAAAGTTTATATTAA
Organism: Hermatobates lingyangjiaoensis; assembly: GCA_026182355.1. Classification (NCBI taxonomy): domain Eukaryota; kingdom Metazoa; phylum Arthropoda; class Insecta; order Hemiptera; family Hermatobatidae; genus Hermatobates; species Hermatobates lingyangjiaoensis. Next base: position 751,271 of record JAPFBL010001618.1, read on the forward strand.
CAACATAACACTTTTATTGGTTATATAAGCTTTTTATTCACATTTTCAGTTAGTGGTGTACCGCGAGATATTTTCAATGAAAGAAATGTGCCTTGGCTCGTAAAAGGATGAAAAGAGTCGTAAAACTGTTCTAGAGTCTGCATAAGTGGCCGTTCTCGATTAGAAGAGTGTGTTAACGCTGACGGCAGGCAATTTGAATACTTGAGGGATTAGAGCTTCACATGTATTACACCTCATTCTTGTTACTTGTTTTTCTACATTCGTTTGTTTGCATAATAAATGTAGTGAACTATATGTGTTTTTTCTTTTTTTCACTGTATACCTATTTTTGCACCCCTTGTGTCTATTTAGATCAAGAGAAACTCTTTTAAAACAAAACTCAGTAATAACGCTATGTGAATGGGCCATTTTTCCATTAGTAACTCTTTCTGAACAGTACTCAGTTCAGCAATAATCGAGTGCAAATGGTCAATTTTTATTAGTTATGACTCTTTCGAAACAACACCACTCGATTCAACAATATTGTTTCATGAATAATGCATTTCTCCAATATAATTTTTTCTGTACGACTCTCAATTCATTATAAAAGCTGCTTAATTTTTCAGATCTATATTTATTTTATTTCATTATTCATATTCTTTTCTATATTTATATAGAATAGAACAACAGGTCAGAATAGAATAGAATTTGCAAATTCTATATTCATTTAACAGTAAGTTGAATGTCTGGGGATCAACGGGTCATGAAGCGTCGCTTATAGCCTCTCTGACCCATCGCTACTCTCACCTCCTTGTGGTGACTCCTGGACAAGAGTGGGGCTCCAAGCTGCCTCACTCTGAAAAACGAGAGTAAAGCGGCCCTTTTTAGGTTTTATTGTTCGAATCATCCTGTGGAAGGAGGATTCTGAACCGACCTGATGTCGGTGTGTCAAGCGACCCGTGCGCCGACTGGAAGGCACCTGGGTCAGTTTAGGTGTCCAAACGGAGCCTTTGGGATACCTGGCGCCCTCCCAAAGTAAGTAGCCTTACCTGATCAGTCGGGGCTCTCACCAGGCGGACATCTCCCCCCCCCCCCCCCATACTCGTGGGAACTGCATGGAATCTAAAGTCAAACAAAACAAAAACCCTAAAATAGAAATGGGCATTGGAGACAAGCCTAGAAAAACCACTCGGAAGGAACAGGATACGTCCATTCAGAAGAAGGACGAACCTGGTCCTTCCGAGGAAAGTAAGGATTTAGTAGGATCCCAGGTTACTGGACCTATTAAACTTAAGAAGAATATCTCTCCCTCGCTAAGAGCTTATAGAGATAAAAGAGATGCTCTGTGCGTGCTGAAAAAGCTTAGTGAGATATCTGAGAAGGATCTCACTGAGCAAAATAGGCAGTCGCTGAGTTGGGCCAAGAAGGTACTGAAGGATAGGGAGGAATACCTGAGGCTCAATGTAGGGAAGAGGCCGCGCTTGGGTGAGGATCCTGTGCCGGAGGCTAAAAAGCAGAAGCAGGGACCCTCACCTAAGAGACGCTTACCTCACCCCTTTAGTGAAGTGGTCAAGGATCACCACATTTGGGCGGTGATCGACCGCAGCCAACCGGACGGGGCATTTCCACAGAAGCAGTGGAAGCTGGTGGAAATAGCCCTGCTCGGGGTGATTGAGGCCATTCTGGAGGAGAACCCAAGTAAGGCTCCTTGTTGCAGGGATGCAGGTTGGTACCAGAGCCGCATAAAGCTTATGGCATGTGCGGACCAGAGATCTGCAGACCTTTTTAGACTAGCCATAGCTAAGATCGGAGAGGTATGGCCGGGGGCAAGACTGGAGGTGGTTGGTAATGATATTCCTAGCCGACCAAGGTCCAGGGCTTGGTTTCCGGCGGAACCTTCCGATCCCGAGAAGATCTTAAAGATCCTTAAAACATGCAATCCTTCTCTTCCCACCCATGACTGGAAGGTGGTTAAGGTAGGTGAGGTGAAGGAGCACTCTCGACAGGTCACTGTCATCCGTAACGAGGACTCCTTGGCTGAGCTGAAACGCATAGAGGGGGTGGTCAGCTCCGGTTTCGGAGCTATCACCCTTAAGGTGTATAAAGGCGATGCTAGGGGAAGTCGTTTGGAAGCGGCAAGTGATCCTGCTCAGCCGTCCTGTTCTAAGGACCCTCAGGAAACAGACGTTGAGAGGCCCATAAGGTTACTTGGGGCCGAGAGTCTGTCTTCCTTAGAGGGAGAAGGTGAGTTTCAGTCGACGTTCAGGCTTTTCAGGGAACTGAGCACGATCGATGACGAGGAACTACCCAGCACATCGCCAGGAAGTGGTGAAGGAACCAATTAACCAGCGATGTAATCTTTCAGTGGGATTGAAGGCTGTTCAAATCAACCTTCACCACTCCAAAGCAGCTACGGCTGCCCTGACACTTCGTTTGTGTAACAAGAAGGAGGATTTTGCCTTAATACAGGAGCCATGGGTCACTAAGAACCAAGTTAGTGGTCTTCGGCTTAAAGGCTTTCATGTTTTCTATTCATCAGGTTTGGGCAAACCTAGGGCCTGTATAATGATTAGGAATCTTTTTGACTCGTTCAAAATATCTGAATTTTGCGATCAAGATACAGTTACAATCGCTGTGGAGCTAAGAGGCCGGATAGTCTGGCTGATAGCTACCTATTGGGCTCATGGTGACAACGAGCCACTTCCATCTACTTTGGTATGCAGAGCGGTCGAGAGGGCGCAAAGGCTGGGAGTTCCAGTGATCATTGGGGCCGATGCTAATGCTCATCATACAGCTTGGGGCAGCAGCAACATCAACGTGAGAGGTGAGTCACTCTTTGATTATATTATATGTAATAATATTAAGATTTGTAGTAGGGGTTATTCCCCCACTTTTATTACTGTTAACAGACGGGAGGTTCTTGATATAACTTTAGTTAATGAACCTGCGGTCAAGCTAATGAAGGTCTAGAAGGTTTCTAATGATCCATCCTTCTCGGATCACCAGTATATAGAGTTTGGTCTGAGGTTGGACAGACCGGGTTACCCAGTGTACTGGAACAGAAGGGCTACCGACTGGAAGTTGTACAGAGAAACCCTGATGTTGTCATTAGGCCCTGATGATTTAAACCTTTCGAACCCAGAGATCGCCCATTTCAGGCGATCCCTTGACACCATTGTAGCGATGATTACTCTTTTATACAACACTTAATTAAACAATGTTATATATGCAGGAGTGTGCAAAAATTGTTACAAGGACAAGTTAATGAAATGTAAACTAATATTTCATTAGTTTATATCCAATGAGAATCATTGGAATTAAACACAACAAAAAACACCTTATAGGAAGATTACAGTTTAGTTTTAGATGAGGTAACATCATAGTACATAATGAAACAATGTGATAACGTTTTTTGTGAAAAAAAAAATTCTTCACTAAACTACTATAGAATGTTAAAATTTGCAAGTATATTACAACCAAAATTAGTACGTTACGAAAAAAGTTCTAGAACTTTGGACCGTTAGACGAAAAAATAGGATCCTAAAAATGAAAATTCAAAAACAAGAATTCTGAACCGTCCTACTTGTAGAATTGGTTTATACTAATCTAAAAAATTATTTTTCAGAACTGAACTGAACTAATTAATTCGAGTTTAAATATGTTTCAAAAAAATTGTGAATAACTTCTAATTAGTTTATTTCATATGGAAAATATACAAAATTTATGAAAACTATAAAAAAATTAATAACATTTTGTATATCTTAAATAATAATAGTAATAGAATGATACATAATAGTAATCACTACAATTGATTGTATGTAGTCTTAGTATTACATGTTCGTGGATACCGTAGCTTTATCGATTAATAATTGTACTATAATTATTATTATGAATTATATACGTACCTATGTCTGTAGAATGAGTATTTTCAAATATATAATAATGGTACATGTTATATTTTTTTTAACCAATTCATTTAAAACAATTTTCTTTGTTCAGAAGATATATGTCCTCATTCATTAGTTAGTATAGCAATCATTAACAAAATTGAAATTTTAACATTACATGAACATTACATCATGAAATTGAAGTATTACATTTTGTGGTTCCATGAATCCATTTTTGATTATGTCTGCCTGCACGTGGTTAGGTGAGTATACATTAATACTTGTTGAAACTCTTCAAGTCAAATCGTTTAACAAAATCTTTAATCTATTTAACAGATATATAGATTTGGCTGTGTTAAAGAACCAAAGTCTTTCTAAATCGTATGGAAGCACGGGAAAAGAAGTAAATCGTACTTGATCCCAAAATAGTCATTTCTCTAAGTTTTGTTGATCCCAGAATCTTTAAATTCCCTATTATGTACAGTTTTATATGAATATTTCATGATACCATGATAAATAATTTAAAACTTTGAAGGAGAAAGTATGATGCTAAAAAAGGATACGTATTCAGTTCCATCAGTGGTCAATTTTCAGATTTTGTTGAAAAACATTGTTATAAATGGAAAGTATACTATAGAAACATCAATGTATAGAAAATTGAATGTATACATTAATGAATAGTAGTTAAATTTTCTATCAATGAACTTGATGATAAGTTCGCCTATAACAAGTAATTCATCCAAATTAACAGTTGTGTAACGGCAGTCGGCTCAAAAGGAAAATCATGTTTTTTTTTAAAAAAATGTACTACCGCTAAACTACGTTTTCATGATAACTCTTTAATAAACAGAAAACTTGACTTAAAACTGCTATATTTAGGATGAGTTTGTGAATTAGAAGAACTACAATTAAAGGGTTTCTGTTATAACTTATTATATCTACCAGTTGGTGAAATCTATCATGCAGGTAATGGGGTTGACACAAATAATTGTTTCCCAACAGGAGATATTGGTATCTGGGTTAGGCATGCTTTCACGGAATAGCTTAAGGATAACTTCTCTATAAAGTCGTAAGAGGGAATGAAGAAGGTAGTAGATTACATAACTATTTTATTTATCTGAAACCTTATATTGTAAAACTGGACTGTTCAATAATTTTATTTTCGATCATCCGAAATGATGAAAATAAATTATAAGTAATTGACCTCTCAGCATATCACACATTACCTGTCGAGTGAAAAGCATTTAAATAAAGACTGGCACTCGAAAGAGCCCTCATAGTGTCATGCTAATACTTATGGTAACGATATATTGGCGGTAAAACTGGAGTCCTTTCCACCAAACTGTATATTTATTTCAGTGGTAAACAAACAATTGGAAGTTTTAATACATGATTGAAACTATGATCATAGCTGTTGTACATAGCGAAAGGATTTCATATTATGGACATTGTTCCGTTGCATATTTTGGAGACTCTATGTTATAATGTAATAATAGCGGTAATTTAATTGTTTTTTTCTGGAGTTCCAAATAATTGAAAAAAAATGTGTGCTAATAACGAGTTTGTTTGTTACTGACAATTGTATCATTGGTGAGCATTTGTTGTAATTGGTGAGAACTATTTCGGGTCTGAAATTATTTTAAAACTATTTTGAACATATCTGCAGTTATGGTTCATTATATTTGCTATCTTAAACTTTTGCACTGAATGATTTTGTAAATAATTATTTAAGAGTTCAAAATGTTTTATCACAGTATATAAGTTATACTAATACATCCTTGTTATGCAAGAGGGAAGGAAGAATAAGTGTAGTATAATATCTATACAGATATAGGGTAACAAATTATACCCTATAATTTGTTGTTAACCAAAAAGTAAAAAGTAAAAGATAAGCATTATTTCCTTCTTAAAGGAAAGGAGTGGTTTACAATTATAGTAAATATGGTTATAGATAATGCCGCATCAATATTCTTTACAAATTAACATTTTATATTTAAATTATTTTAGGTAAAACTGGAGTCCGGAGTGCTACAAACAAACAGGACAGCATAGTTTAAGAAGAGTATTAAGAAGTAGTAGTTTTGCATTCCCATTTTTGTAAAACATTCTTCAAACCAAGGTTCTTTTTACATTACTATATGTAAAGTATAATGATCATGAAAGAATTCAATCTAGGGATTTTAACTGAATTAATTACATGTCTTAAGGTCCCTAAAGTAGTTTTATAAAGTTTTTTCAATAATGTCTTTGGGGTGTGCGTGTGTGCGTGTGTGTGTGTGTGTGTGTGTGTGTGTATGCGTGTGTGTCGTGTGTGTGCGTGTGTGTGCGTGTGTGTGTGTGTGTGTGTGTGCGTGTGCGTGGTGTGTGTGTGCGTATGTGTGCAGGTGTGTGCATGTGTGTGTGCGTGTGTGTGTATGTGTGCCGATCTGATGTAATACGCATAATATTCTCATTAGATTCCTGTTCCGGTTGATTAAGTTACTTTAATTGGTATTATATATTTTCTTAAGTAATTTCACAATATTTTTTTAATATTATTTTTTTTCTTAATTTGATACTAATTATAAGAATTAATTATTGAATATTCTACTGGTTTTTATATTTTCTCCACTGGTGAAACTCTTCTTGTATTTATCATGTTTTGTTAAAAATTAGGATCTGTATATTCAACATACTATTTAATATTATTTGATAATACCTCGAATATTATTAAACATTTATTACTATTCTAAATGTATCCGTAGGAAAAAATCATGAAAAAAGAAGGATTATTTTAATAGGTTGAGCCGGTTCTTAGCCACACAAATAGAATACTGAAAGCTAAACCGTCTAAGCCTCCCTTATTTGTTTTCGTACCCTGAGGATATACGTTTTATACTCAAGATTGCCACCAAAAACGAAACCAATATCGCTTTTATAAGCGTACATGTATAATATGTATAAATAAAAAAGCAATTTTTATTTTCCTTTTTATTTTTTGAATGATATTAATGTTTCTAATACCTTATTTAGTGTTCATGAAGACTATAAAATACTTTGTATTATAGTTATTTGGCTGGACTTTTTTGATCTTAATCATTAGAGCGCACTTAAATAAAAAAAAATTAACATAAAAATGATTTCTTCGTATTAACTGGAAGCCCACCACACACGGGTAGACAAAAGATAATAATCATAATTAATTTTGAAGTTATTTTCTTGTTACAATAATAGCATATCTGTTTTTACTTTACTATAAGCAAAGTATAGTGATCGTGAAAAAATTCGATCTCGAGATTTTGACAGAATTACATGTTTTGAGGTCCCAGAAGTCGTTTTATGAAGTTTTTTCAATGATGTCTGTGTGTGTGTGGGTGGGTGGGTAGGTGGGTGAGTGTGTTAGCATTGCTTGTTACCACGCTACGGTCCAGAATCTTTCATGGATCAAGTTGATATTTTACACAAAAATGGGGCCCATAAAGACGAAGATCCCTATTGTTTGAGAAGAATTATGCACGATGGAAAAGTCACTTTTTTTGCCAAGAACCGTTTTTTTGAAAACATTTATTTCTCCTAAACTGATAACCATATAGTTTTTAAAGTTTGACATTATCTTTGAAGTTACAAATGGCACAAACGAAAAATATATTCAGAATTTTAAAAAAACAGGAAATATTTTTTTTTTTCAATAAAATGTAAAACTTTTGACTTATAATTCAATCTCAAACCTTGTGACAGCGATACAAGCCATACTGTTTGACGGATCAAAATAAAACTATACCTAAAAATAGAAAATTATGTGGAGAATAAGTTGAGATATTTTTTTTCAAAATTACACTCGCTAAAGGGGCGTTACAGTACAATTTCTGTTTTCAGAAAATGTTTTTTTGACGCTAAACGGCTCATTAAAAAATATTGAAAATTTTTTGTTTGTCTTTGTGTCTTTTGTGTCTGTCTTTGTGTCTTTTGTGTCTGTATTTGTGTCTTTTGTGTCTGTCTTTGTGTCTTTTGTGTCTGTCTTTGTGTCTTTTGTGTCTGTCTTTGTGTCTTTTGTGTCTGTCTTTGTGTCTGTCTTTGTGTCTTTTGTGTCTGTCTTTGTGTCTTTTGTGTCTGTCTTTGTTTCTTTTGTGTCTGTCTTTGTGTCTTTTGTGTCTGTCTTTGTGTCTTTTGTGTCTGTCTTTGTGTCTTTTGTGTCTGTCTTTGTGTCTTTTGTGTCTGTCTTTGTGTCTTTTGTGTCTGTCTTTGTGTCTTTTGTGTCTTTTGACCAAAAATGGAACAAAAAATGAGCAATTCATAAAAAAAAATCATGAAGTTTCAATTACGGGAGAGAGCAATAACGCTATAAAAACTGTTTGTTTATCCTAGACTAAGAGATCACCTGCTATACTTGTCGAATTTTTCATATTTATTTACATTGTTTACATTGACTTAGAAATTTTTTGAGCGAATCCACTGAGATAAGATTGATATTTATAAAGGAACAATTTAAATTGTTTATTGACTTATATAAGATGTAAGAGGAATAATATTGTGCACGAAAATGATAACACTCACTCAGAAAAAATTCGTATATATGTTATTTGACAAAGAGGAAGGAAAATGATCTTATTAAATACTAAGAAGCCATAAAATTCCCAGTGTAATAATTATGTAAAAAACCAAAAATGTAAAAGATAATTCAAAATTGAAATCTTTCGTTTAGAGATTAATAAATGTAATTATCGTACATCTCTAATTATAAATCATATTAAAACAACATTTTTTTCTTCGCGGTTTTGCTGTTTTTTAGAGAATAAAAGGGTAATTTCCTGTTTTAAATTTGAAATTTTTTCTTTAATATTCAATGTAGAAGGATGTCAAGTAAACGATGTAAGAAATCCACTGGCTATTTGAACAAAAGTCATGTTTTCTTGTAGGAGAATATTTTGTATCAAGAAATGTTCACTTTGGTTTTTTCAAAAATGTTATTACTGCTGTAGTTATACTAATGAAATTATTTGCATCAGCTGTGTGATGTACAAAAATATGCTTACATATTGACATGTCCTTCAATCACTATCTAGTGATACATTCGTGTACATTACATTACATTCCTGTACTACCTCAGGAATGAAAGACTAATAATCATATCCTTATAGCAATATCCTTATGTCAATGTGAAAAAAAATCCATAGTCGAAATAACTGATTTATGAATCAATTCCTTTCTGTTTCTGTACATGTAAAATGTAATAAATAACCAAAATAGTAGTAATAGTAGTGGTAATTGTAGAATAGATTAAAATATATGGTTGTGATTTTTGTTTTAGTATATTCATGTTTGTGATATATTTATAGATCACTGAGTTGTTACCAGTCTTCAGAGTGATTCACATCTATTTTCCTGATGACGAAGCCATCAAAATATAGCAGTGAGTTTCTGTTTCATTTCTGTGTGTTCTTTTTTGTGAATATAGTTTACATATATATATTAATAGTTGGATTTTTATTAAATGTCATTTTTAATTTTGGTTCCTTTTGTTGTTGGCTTTGAAAAAGGTTTAGTTTGAAAAGGAACTTGAAAGGATATGGGGAGAAACATACTTTATTTATTTAAATATGAAATGAATACCAGATCTGTGTTTTTGTTTGAATATCACATTTAGTTGTGTTTAAGCAAAACTAAATTTTGTTTACATATGAAAAGGACCAACATTCCATATCAGTTGCATTTAATTTTTCAATAAATATTAAATATGGCTCCTGACTTTACTTCACTATTCAATTTTGCCTTACTGAAATTTGAGGTTGACAACCTTCTGTTGTAGAAGAATACATGAGGGTTTTCCTATTTTCTAATACAGGCTGTTAAATGTCGTTTTATTATCAATTTTTACTTTACTATAAATAAAGTATAGTGATTATGAAAAATTCGATCTTGAGGTTTTGACAGAATTACATGTTTTGAGGTCCCAGAGGTTGTTTTATGAAGTTGTTTGATGATGTCTTTGTGTGGGTGGGTGGGTGAGTGTGTTAGCATTGCTTATTACCATGCTACGGTCGAGAATCTTTGATGGATCAAGTTGATATTTTACACAAAAATGGGCCCTATCATAGTATAGATGATCCCTATTGTTTGGGAAGAATTATACATGACGGGAAAGTCACTTTTTTTGCCAAAAACCTGTTTATAGACAACATTTTTTCTCCTAAACTCCTAACTTTAGAGTTTTGAAATGTTGGCACTATCTTTGAGGTTACAAATGCAATAAAAGAAAAATATTCAAAATTTAAAAAAACTGCAAATATTTTTTTTCAATAAAATGTAAAAATTAGAACTTTAATTCAATCTCAAAGCTTAAGAGAGCCATACAAGCCATGCTGTATGACCGATCAAAATCAAACAATACCTAAAAATAGATCATTGTATGGAGGATGAAATGAGATACTCGTATTTGTTTTTAAAATTACATTCGCCAAAGGGGCGTTAAAGTACGATTTCTGTTTTCAGAAAATGTTTTTTTAACGTTAAACGGCTCATTAAGAAACCATAAAAATTTTACCAAAAACGGAACGAAAAATTAGTAATTTAAAAAAAAATCATGAAAGTTCAATCATGGCAAAGTGCAATAGAGCTATAAAAACTGTTTGTTTATCCCAGACTAATGGATCACCTGCTATACTTGTCGAATTTTTGATATTTTTTTACATTGTTTACGTTGACTTAAAATTTTTGTGAGTGAATTGACCAAAATAATATAATGTTTATAGATATAATGAAAATTTTGAAATGATTTAACGGCTTATATGTGATATAAAAAGAATATAATTCTTATATGTAAAAATTCAATGACAATAGAGCATATTAAACATATAATTTCTGATTCTTTTCATGGTATGATGAGTTTGTCTAACAAAATGTTCTAATCGATCTACATGTTGCAACATTCTACAAGGATTAATATCAGATGCTGATTTTTTTATGTCTATGAATGACATTATTTGTGGTTAATACTGAAGTTTGTGGAATGAACTTTTTCATCCTGTAAGAGACCTTCTATGTTTTCGACTAATATCCATTTTTTTCACTATTCTTGTCTAATAGTTCATACCATTATACTTAAAAATTTCAAGCTTCCAGCTTTTAAATTTAAAATTGTACAGAAAAGTCGGCTTCGAACTTGATTTGAGAATACAAAAGTCACTATGTACCAACATATTTTTTCTCAATATACATTTACAGCAAAGTGTAGAGTACAGCACGTGAGAAAAAATAACATTCACTCAGAGTAAACTGGATTTTTATGATTTTTCACTAAGGGAAAGAAAAGTGGGTTTTTAAAAACTCTAGCATGCCATAAAATTTCCAGTATAATAATTTGATAAAAGACTAAAAATGTAGAACATTATTCAGAATTAAAAAAAAAATTCTTTTAATAATAATAAATGAAATTAACCTACATCTTAAATTAAAAATTATCTTAAAACGACATTTTTTCTTACATATTTTTGACATTTCAGACAAAAAATTTGTAGTGCTTTTAATATACTTAAAATATTTTTAATTTCTAAATGGGAAAATTTGTCTTAAGTATTATATGTAGAAGGAGGTCAGATAAACTATGTAAGAGATCCACTGGCTATTGGAGCAAAAGCCATGCTTTCTTGTAGGAAATTATTTCGTACAAGCAAATTTTTAATTTACTCTTTATAATGTTATTACTGCTGTAGTTATACTAATGATTGTATAACTGTTAATTGTGTGACATACAAAAAAAGTGGATCAATCACTATCAGTACTACTTCAGGAATGAAAGACTAATAAACATCTCCCTTTTAGACGATTATATTATGCTTAAATGAGGCATTATATATTATATACCCAAGAAGTTTGATATTAAGTTTACTTATAGTAGAGTTGAGTGTAGGCCACTCCAGATTTTTTTATTTCTGTATTGCAGAAAATTTGCATTAAATTTCATAAATTGATAAAATTAAAATATGAAACAAAATCAAATATAACTCATATTAATAAAGCAAATGTTTCCTATGAATACGTGGCATACTCTTTAATTTAGAAAGAATAAGTTTTAACAATTAATTTTCAAACTAATTTCTTAAATAAAGAATAATTCACATAATATTTAACAATAAATAGCCCAGTATAAATTATTTACATCCATTAAAGAAATAGTGATAATAAAATTATAACAAATACTAATATAAATTGTTACATTTTAATAGTCGTTTTTGATCCATAAATAGCCCAATGTAAATAAATAAATGGCTACCAGAAATTACTTATAAAATTCATTATGAAATAATTTCCAGTAATATTAAAATATTGTTTTTACTTTAGTAAGTACAGGATTTCACTACAAATTTTAACAATCTATTTTGAAGAGATATAAATTAAATGATTTCTAGTAAAGTATTAGTTCATGGCAAACCGTAAGAAACACTACCCTATTGTGCGAAAGCCGACCTGATAACTTATTGAGAACTCTTTCCATTGTCCTCCAAAATCGTCCCAGCACTTTACTTTTCTGACAACCATAATGTAACCTTTTACAAAACCATCCCTTCTTTTTTCAGCATCATTTGTTAAAAACAAATTGTTATAATTGATAATAGAAATTTCATGTAAAGATACCGTTTCATTTAAAAATAAGTTTAAATGATCACAAGGAAATTATTTATAAAAGTTTTTGTAAAGTATGTACACTTTTCTATTCTAAAATATCTGAATAGATATTTGTTTGTGAGTCAACAAGAAAGATATCTATTGTAGGTAGAACACGTTGTGTATAAGGTTGGTAATAGTAGCTCACATCAAAGTTACTGCTGAAGATCATATAGGTGAGCAGCTGCAAATGCTTTAGGTAGAAATAGTCCTCGGATCATTACGTTAAACGTAAAATCACTGGTTTTCCAAGTACAATTCTTGTATTGTTTCTAAATATGTTTTGGGTAGACAAAACTGGGAACATATTGAATACGATTTTGCTGATTGTTGAGGGAGCTACTGTAAAAATTGTACTTTCTTAGCAGCCGTAAATCTTTGTTAGTTCTAAAAGTTGTTTATTAACAAGCACGTTTGTTATATGTTATGACTACCCCAATAATTAAAAAACAGACAGTTCTAATTTTACAAGCACCAAAATTATGAGATTATATCTTTACGATTTTTTTCAAAAAAAAAATCAAGTTTGTGAGGAGGATTTGGATTTTTAAAAACTATCAAACGTATGTATTCTTGCTATCTGTTATAATGAAAAGTTTTTCGAAATAGTTAACTTCTAAAAACAAAAACCAGGAAAGAGACTTGCAACCAGAATTTCTACAGTCCAATTTTCAATAGGAATGAGAAGAACTTTTTGAAAGAAAAAGTGTACAACTATAAAAACATTGATTATCAAGATACAAATTCTGGTAGAACAGAGAAGTCACTGCATATTAATGATATATACGAGGTGTGTAAATAAAGTAGTGAGACTGATTTTTTTTTTAAATTTTCTATTCAAATATAATTACAATGTGATATTGTCACCTTCAAAATAGTTCCCTTCGGAAGCCACACAGCGCTGGAGACGGTCCTTCCAATCATTGTAGCATTGCTGGAACTCGGATTCTGGAATGGCCTTCAGCTGGTCGGTTACAGCAGTTTGTATGTTTTGTAGTGTCCCGAAATGAGTTCCCTTGAGGTGATTTTTCAATCTCGGGAAGAGGAAAAAGTCACAAGGACTCAAGTCTGATGAATAAGGAGGCTGAGGAGCAACAGGAATGTTTTTACTGGCCAAAAACTCGTTTATTGAGATGGCAGTGTGACAGGGCGCGTTGTCTCATCTCCAATTCATTGGTCAAAATGTGATGAACGGAGGTGTGATTCAAATTCAACTGTTCCCCGATCATTCTGACTGTCAAGCGTCGATCTGAACGCACAAGGTTCCGTACTCTGTTGACATTTTCATCGGTGTTTGCACTTGAAGGCCTTCCGCTTCGTGGTTCATCTTCAATCGACTCTCTTCCTTCTGAAAATTCCTTAAACCACCGAAAAACCTGTGCCCTTGATAAAACACGTTCTCCATAGGCCTCCTGAAGTTTTTCAAAAGTTTCGGTTGCATTATGTCCAAGTCTGAAGCAAAATTTGATTGCACACCGCTGCTCAACTTTGAGGTCACTCATTTTTAAAACGCTCAAGAAAAAACCATTTCACGAAAACCAACGCTACGGACAAACAAATGACTGTGGCGAGTTCAGATTCATACTGGAGGCGCATCACACGTGCATCTGACGCTACTCAAGGCCACGCGTCTCCAGCGTTGCCAGATCGAAAGCGACGTTGCCAGTCTCACTACTTTATTTACACACCTCGTATATAGCTTCTCAACCACTGATATTTCAAATTCACAGAAGGTGTTCTAGAGGGTTTTGGTAATAAACATACAACTCCTGATTATATGCCGACGTTTCGCTAAAAGTTGTTTGGCATTTTCAAGGCTAAAAAACAATTTATTAACAACTTAAGTAAAACTTTACTTATGTCGTTAATAAACTGTTTTTTAGCCTTGAAAATGCCTAACAACTTTTGGCGAAACGTCGGCATATAATCAGGAGTTGTATGTTTATGACCAAAATCCTCAAGAACCCCCTCTGTGAATTTATTATATATATATGGTTTTTTTTCTTTCGACGTCACAAACGTCATCAATGGGCGAAGTTGTTCCTAGCAGTACCAGGACTTAACTGGCGTAGGTAAGGGAAAGCAGGCAAGGGAGTAAGTAAGTAAGGGAGTGGGGGAGCAGGTGGAGCCCAGCTGTAGGTCACCCGATGCCGAAGGCCAACTCGCGCTGAGCGGCCTCGGGAATGCCGACCTGTTTTGGTATTATTTCGCGCACCCAGCTTATTCAGCCATATCGCGGACGGCAGTGCCGACCGCGAGCCGAGCTACCATCAGCATGAGCACTGTATGGCGCTACGCTCACTCCGGCATCTTGCTGCACGTCTCTGCTTATCAGACTATTACCAGACGGTAGACATGTTTGTCATTCCCAGCATGAGGAGTATGGTGACAGGTAGTGACGTGCAGCAGGATGCGAGACTGAGTGTAGCGCCGCAAGGTGCTGATGCTGATGGTGGTTTGGTTGATCTGGCGGCTCGGGCTGAGGTACCGGAGGGTGGTGTGTTTGGGGGCATTTCTGCATTATATATATACATGTCTGCTTTTGTAATATTTACTAACAAAAGAATAGCAACCCTGCAAGTGATTTAAATAACGAAACTTCCTAATTCGTTAAAAATCAAAATGGAACAACTGTTTTTTCCTTCTTTATTCTAAGTAAAGATAGAAAAAAATATAAATAAAACATAAAGACTGGTTTAAAAAACATTTTTAGTGCATAGAAATATGTGAATTCTTTTTTTTTAATTTTTGCATCTTTTTTTATCGTTTTAGCTCAGACTGAAAATAGTGTTGTATGCGGAATTAATGTGATCAATACTATATCATTCCCACGGGAAATATACTCTCTGTTTATTATTTTTCAATTCGCGAGTGGCAATTTTATTCAATTACTTCATATAGTCGAAGCTACATATTGGGATATAGCTTCTATGTTCCAGAACTTAAAGTACACTTATGTCTATTGACCTTAAGGATTTACAACCTCAGAATACTTGCTCTGTTTAAAGAACTATATATGCCCTTACCTCCTAAACTTCAATTTAATGACAATCTCTTTACAAGTAGAAGATTGTTTGAAATCTTTCTTTTTTTGCCTTACTACAGGTAAAATATAGTGATCGTGAAAAATTTCGATCTCAAGATGTGGATGGATTTATATATTTTGAGGTTCCCAAAGCACTTTTATGAAATTTATTGGATGGTGATTATGATGATTTGTGTGTGTGTGTGTGTGTGTGTGTGTGTGTGTGTCGTGTGTGTGTGTGTGTGTGTGTGTGTGTGTGTGTGTGTGTGTGTGAATGAGTGGGTGGGTTGATGGGTGGCTGAGTAGGTGGGTGAGTATGTATCCAAAGTTTGTGTCCACACTACAGCCCAGAATCTTTTTTTTTAAATTCAGAATTTCAAAAAAACTACTTACTGCAAAAGAAAAAGAAAAAAGTTGAATTAGTCCAACTTAACTTGGACTAATGAATTACTAGAGTACTTGTCGGATATGTTTACATTGACATGGACATTCTTTCTGGGACTGGGGTAAAACAGAAAGTTTTAAGATTTAATAAAAAATTTAGAAAAAAAAATGTTTTAATAATTTGCTATTATGTATCAGATCAATAACATACTTCAATTTATGACTGGTCGACCTTCTACTAGGTCTACAGTTTAAGGACTACCACAGGATCCTTGAGGATTTGGTCGTCCCCCTCCGAAGAGGGAAAACTCCCGTTACCCCGGGAGCAGGGGTTGCAATGATATTTGGCCCTCCGGGCCCCACTTTGGGCAGTCCTGGTATAAGGAACGTAAGTAAAATAGAGAGATTAAAACCTCTCATTGGCTAGCGCCACCTGGCCAATAAAATAAAAAATGTAGAGGAGTCTTGTCTCACTCTGTTGTTAGACATATAGTGCTCGAAGGGGGGTACCATTCATTCCCACCTTGAGTCCATCAAAGCCAAAAGATAAAGCAACTACCAGTATACCAGCCCACTTAGCTGAGATCGTGTCCGTTCCTACTGGTAAAGGTTGGGGCTCTAGCTCCCCTAGATGTTAAGCAGGCATCCACCCGAGAAGAGACTGCTCCTCACGCAGCGACCACAAGGGTCTACCCAACCTGGGTGAGAACCACAGCCACTACGAGTCTGACCTCAAGGGCGGGCTGGAGAGAAACTCTCCATGGGCCTCCGCCGCCCGTAGTACCGACTTATTTTAAGAGTTTTGGATCAAACTCCGGACCGAAGTCCTACTGAACCTGCTCAGCTGCAGGTAGGGTCAGTGGCCCTTACTTCAATTTATGTAAGAAAATCCCAAACAGCTATGTATTTTATTATGTTTTCGAGGGTAGAAGATAACACTCTACCAAAGGTTTTTAATTAATCCGCCAATTTTCCTTTAACAAATCATAATGTCAGATATATAGTTTCTGGTTTGTTGACATACCCTATGTTTTTTGTGTACAATAAAGGTTGGGAAAAGTACTTATTTATTATAACAAAATGGTTACTAATTTTAAACTACTTTTCTAGTGAATCATTGAACTTAAAATTGTATGTTAAGTATTGTCTTCAATCAAATAAGTGATGGGCTTACAATATTAAAAGAGTAATACTATCCTAAAAATGAAAACTAGAAAGTTATATCTATAGTGAGATGTTTTTGCTAAATCAGCATCTTCATATGGAACAAAATTACTGTGGAAAGGACCAGTCAACAGAATCAGCTTGAAAATTTTGTCTAAAGAAACAGTAAACTATTTAAGCCTCAAGAAATCACTCTGGACTGGTTCATAAAGCACTTTTGATAATACGGTTACAAATCCGTTTAATTATAAATAACAGATAGATTTCTTAACACGAAACTACAGCATGGATTACAAAAATTTAACACAACAATGATTGTTGTACGTAGAGGATCTAGAACTACATAAATGGTGTTTACTAATAAATACATAAAAATAATGAACTGTAACACTCAAAAGTATCCAATCATGTTGTTATAACGTTAAATTTTAGAGTAAATTAGGAAAGCCATGGAATGAACACATTGACCAAGGCCGCAATATCAATGCTCCCCTGTAAAATATTTTTTGGTAGAACATTTAATAATAATAGCTATAATATTAATATTATTAATAATAATTATATTTCAGATTGTTCTAGATCAATTTTTTTTAAGTTTGTTGGATAAATGAATATAATCACATTAAAATAAATTAAATTTGTATTGGTAGTCTGTGAATATGATATTACGTTCACACAATAAGTACATTGTTGGTTGAGTAAATTATTGAGTAAGCCTCACTTGGTTGTTTGTACTTATGTTTGATATTATGTTTACTTATCGTAAAGTTGAGAATACAGATCGTCCCCCCATTGTTTCTTATTTTCAATACAGTTGATGTTTTACGAAACTTTAGGATTATAAATTTTAGAAATTTTAATGGCTAAATTACACTCCTGAGTTAAAGAGTCCGAGTGTCAACGAACCTATCTAACTACACAGGATGACCTTAATGGTAAGATCCTAAGACCGAGCTCCAGTCCGACCAACCCAACCCGAAATTCGGGCCAGATCGGACCCAAAATGTCATTCGGGCCGGGCTCGGGTTTTCTCTCACTTTTTTTTTAAATAAATATATATTTATATATTGTGTATACTAAAACGATGTATGAATATTAAACTAAGGAATATTTGTTATAAAATAAATAATTTAGATAAAATGGATGATCAAGATTTGCTTGGCTCGTGAAGAATAAACCCCAATATATCATCCATTTTATCTAAATTATTTATTTACCCGATATATATATATATATATATATATACCCAACCCGGGTATATATTGGGTCGGCCAAGGAGCCGAGTCGGCCTTCGGCCGGGTCCGTCTCGGGCCAGGTGGGCTTCAATACCCCCGGGCCTAGGTCGGTTCGGGCTGGATATTTTAGGCCCAATCTTACCTCTAGATGACCCTGTAGTGTCCATTTTTGAATTGTTTGGATTTGAGCATAAACGATAAGAACTAGTTTTGAACAAGAGTAGTATGATGTCAAATAATATTTTGTTATCCATTTCTTACTGATCTATTGTGTCGCTTTGTATTTGCTCAAAAAAAAATTACTTCTATGCTCTTATATGACTTGTTAAACTATATATCAAGAACACTGTTTTTTTAAACTATGAGTCATAAACATAAACTGGTTAGATATCTGTGTTGTTAATCAAGTATATAACAGGTAATATGTCTGTAGAAAACGGTTGAATCAATACCAATTTAGAACCAGTGTAAGTGCAAAAAGCCTTATCAAATGTGATGGACCAGAAAATTCAATCAATCAACTAAAACAAGAGAAAATTGAATTAAATAAGGTTTATTTTGCCCTTCCGCGACCCTGTCACTTCTCTTTTGTATTTTACTTTCTCTTTCCATTTTACTTAAGGGAATTCGAATAAAAATCATGATAATTTTTACTACATTTTATCTAAATAATCTGGGGTCATTTGTTTTCAGTAGTATCCAAATTTTAGAACAATATATAAAAATCTGGAGTGGCCTACACTCAACTTTACTATAAGTAACTTAATGTCAAATTTCTTGAGTATATAACACATAACGTCTCATTTAAGCATATCGTAAACATCTAAATGGGATATGATTATTAGCCTTTCATTCCTGAGGTAGTACAGATAGTGATTGAAGGACATATCAATATATAAGTTTATTTCTGTACATCACACAGCTGATGCAAATAATTTCATTAGTATAACTACAGAAGTAATAACATTTTTGAAAAACCAAAGTGAACATTTCTTGATACGAAATATTCTCCTACAAGAGAACATTGCTTTTGTTCAAACAGCGTGTGGATTTCTTACATCGTTTACTTGACATCCTTCTACATTGAATATTAAAGTAAAATTTTCAAATTTAAAACAAAAAAATACACTTTTTTACTCTGAAAAACATCATAAACAGCGAAGAAAATGTTGTTTTAAGGTGGTTTATAATTAAAGATGTACGATAATTACGTTTATTAATCTCTAAACGAAAGATTTCAATTTTGAATTATCTTTTACATTTTTGGTTTTTTACAGAATTATTATACTGGGAATTTTATGGCTTCTTAGTATTTAATAAGATCATTTTCCTTCCCCCTTCTCAAATAACATATATACGATTTTTTTCTGAGTGAGTGTTATCATTTTCCTGCACAATATTATTCCTCTTACATCTCATATAAAACAATAAACAATTTAAATTGTTCCTTTATAAATATCAATCTTATCTCAAAAAATTCGCTCAAAAGTGGATTCGCTCAAAAAATTACTAAGTCAATGTAAACAATGTAAATAAATATGAAAAATTCGACAAGTATAGCAGGTGATCTCTTAGTCTAGGATAAACAAACAGTTTTTATAGCGTTATTGCTCTTTACCGTAATTGAAACTTCATGATTTTTTTTTATGAATTGCTAATTTTTTGTTCCATTTTTGGTCAAATGTTCATTATTTTCTAATGAGCCGTTTATCGTCAAAAAAACATTTTCTGAAAACAAAAATCGTACTGTAACGCCCCATTAGCGAATGTACTTTTGAAAAAAAATATCTCAACTCATTTTCCACATACTGTTCTATTTTTAGGCATAGTTTCATTTTGATCTGTCAAACAGTATGGCTTGTATCGCTCCCACAAGGTTTGAGATTGAATTATAAGTCAAAATGTTTACATTATATTGAAAAAAAAAATATTTCCCATTGTTTTAAAATTCTGAATATATTTTTCGTTTGTTCCATTTGTAACCTCAAAGGTAATGTCAAAATTTCAAAACTCTAGGGTTATGAGTTTAGGAGAAATAAATGTTTTCTAAAAAACATTTTTTGGCAAAAAAAGTGATTTACCCATCATGCATAATTCTTCCGAAACAATAGAGATCTTCGTCCATATGGGGCCCATTTTTGTGTAAAATATCAACTTGATCCATCAAAGATTCTGGACCGTAGCGTGGTAACAAGAAATGCTAACACACTCACCCACCCACCCATACACACACAGACATCGTC
This sequence comes from Hermatobates lingyangjiaoensis, assembly GCA_026182355.1. Classification (NCBI taxonomy): domain Eukaryota; kingdom Metazoa; phylum Arthropoda; class Insecta; order Hemiptera; family Hermatobatidae; genus Hermatobates; species Hermatobates lingyangjiaoensis. Next base: position 771,828 of record JAPFBL010001618.1, read on the forward strand.
GTAAAATGTCTTCATAAAACGACTTCTGGGACCTCAAAACATGTAATTCCGTCAAAATCTCGAGATCGAATTTTTTCACGATCACTATACTTTACTTATAGTAAAGTAAAAAGTGTTACTTATAGTGAATATTTAACTTACTGTAGATTATTTTACATGCAGCTATTACTGGTTTTCATCTTACTGATATTTCAATACAGTGATGTACGTCAATGTCGATTTGGCTGCCACTAAACTGATACTTTTATTAACTATGTTTCTGTCAGTTGGGGCCATAACGTTCTAATATTAATATGCAAATTCTCACAATTCTAATTCAAAATCTTAAACATATTCCCTATTGTAACACTAATTCTACTTGAACTGGATTTTTGCCCTTTATACTTCCTTCAACCGTTCCTCCAAACTAGTTCACTGATATTATTTTTTCCATTCAAACTCTCACTAAACTTGCTCTACAATTTTTTTCTAAGTTTTGAATACTTTTTTTCAACAACTTAGCTTTGCACTTACTTTTTCTTCCACCTCCTATTCGTCTTTGATATCACTGATTCTACCCATCACGAAACAATTATTACGTATGTTTAAACGAAGCCCATTAATGCGCAGTTATAACCACTATTTCTACTTTTTACATATTAATCATGCAAAACAATTCTTATGTTATCTTTTTTGATAAGTATAAATCAAATTTTCAATTATTTTCAATTCATGTTGCCAAAATTGGGAAGAGGTTTACTCAGTAAGTTTGTTGACAAATATCTAAAACATTATTTTCTGGTATTCATAAAATCACAAAATTCATAACAATATTTTTCTCTCTTTTTCTCGTCCTCCACTTCTAATGTTTCTAGTTTCCTTTTTTAAAAGGTTCTCAATTTAAAAAATATATTGTCCCACTGAACTGCCAAAGATTCTATGTATACTGTAGATGTGGGGTAAGTAATAATGTTGCCGCTGCGTTTGCCTTACTTGTCAACCGTTCTCATTATTTCACTAACGCCATCTATAGTTCACCACTTTCATTCCTGCTTTTACCTTTACTTTATCATTTTCAAAATGATCTATGAAGTGTATTTTATGTTTTTCTTTTATTCATCAAGCTTATCATTTGCATGAATGGCTATTATTCTTTTATTAATTATCTGCCTGTTACTACTCACTCGAACGGTCATGGTATTTGCTTCAATGACTACATTAAAGTGTACATCCTCAATGAAAGAACAACAGATGATACTAAATTTCTGAAAAGGATCATACTTGAATATTTTAAACAGTTCCTTCGTCCCCTACTATACTATTAAACATATTTCTAGCCCCTCTTTCAAAAGGTTCCCAATTTAAGTGATCTATTGTTCTACAGAATTGATTAAGCTTCTAGGCTCACTGTGGGTGTGGTGTAAAAATCAATGTGGCTGCTACCTTTGCCTCACTTGTTCTCTAATTAATCGTACTAATATTTTCTCCAATCGCAGCAATAGTTTACCACTTTCTTTCCATGAAAGTCAATTTCAGCATAGTATTGATCTAAATATATATATATATATATATATATCAATAATTATCCTACAACATTTTCATAGACTTCCTTTTATTCCAAAATAAACATTTTCATCAGCAATAGTACATTTTCTCATTATTTATTTACTTCATATGTATATTAAGTTTTTACTTAATTCTTTTTGCAGTATTATTATTATTCGTTAATTCATTAAATTTGGTAGTTTTACTATATAATTTTTTTTTATTGATTTATACTTTTACTTTTTCCACCGTTCATGTTCATGTTTCGCGTGATAACAGCATGTAGTATGCAACATCCACAGTTTCTCCAAGAAATAATCAATCCGCACAAAGTCATTCACCTGGAACATTTATCTCTTTTCAATCTTCCTCTCGCCTCCTTTAGTAACATCACTAATTACAATTCTGCTGCTGAATGCAGAATTAGACTAACAGTAATTTCATACAATAGTTATACGAGACATCATTTTATGCAATATGTACATTCTATGACCTAATTTATAGGTCTGGGATTAAGTTTATAGCCGAATATTTTACCAAATACAGGACTAATGACTTATATTGCCCTCAAACTGTATACTGAAGGGCATGTCAATCATTAATTTTGAAAAACAAAGAACGTGGAGTATGTTGTGGCTTAGTTATTTTACAAAAAATATTGAAATATATTTCTATTTGTCAGTTTAATAAGGAATGACATTTGTTTCTATAATCTTTTGAAATACAGTTCCTTATATTAGTTATCTTATTAAACTCTAATCAAAAATAAAACATTGGTAATACTCCTCCTATTGCATAATTGTAAATATCGAATGTTGTTTCTTTTTCAAGTAGTATGTGACTAAAGCTTGTGTCCTAACAAAAAAAATCCCTTGGTTCGTACGACCAGGTCTCTCATTTGCCAAGCCTCGCAGAGTAATCAATTACCACAGCCATCCATACCATTAGTTTAGCCCTCTCGTGTGTTTCCGCACCTTCAGTATTTTCAAATACCCGGTTTGTTCACTTAATAATACAAACAGTGTCAGACATCCAATCAATATGCATGCACTTCAAAACGAACTTCACTTCGAACTAACATTGTATAAGCCATTATAAATAGTCAATGAGAAAGGAAGATATTAGATGACCCCAATCATTCAAATAATATGGTATCGTAGAAAGCAAGAGTTGATATAATAAAACTTTAATTTTTCTAGAATATGGGACTCATTTACTTGATTGACTCTCTTAATAATATATAATGAAAACATATAATATTCGCTTAACAGTAAATAACATGATATTCGGTCACATTGTACCTCATATAAAAACTAATCCACGAACAAATAATTACATGATTATATATTTAATCTAGCAAAATTCTATACAATTTCATTTATAGAAGTCAAATAAATATTACCTTAGAGTTGTCGATACGACTATTAAAAAAATTGTTACCACTGGTCTCAAAATACACTGAAAATAAAATCTGTTCTTTTCCTCTTCATTTTTTCCTCTGTCTTTATGCAATGAAGCAGGTTTTTTAATTTCTATGTACTTCATGTAATTATCGCGAGGTTGTCAACAGGGTGGAAAATTTGGATATCTGTTCAACAATATCTGAAGCAAAATTCAAGTTCTCTAAAAATCTTTGCCGTGTTCACGAGAATATCTTGAACATGTTATCGTCATTTAGTAGCAATGGTATCTACCTCAGGTGAAAGTAGATCCCATGAAAAAAAGCAGCTAAAAAAAAAATCAGAGACTTATTATTCATAAGTTGACCTCAAAACAACAGAAGTTAGCTAGTTTTGGTGACAATCTTAGTAACTGGTGCTCATATATATTAAGGGAGTTTGATATTAAGACATTGAAAGGAATCCAATTATCTATACCAAGTCAGCTTCTATAGTGCTTATCTAATTTACCGATAATGCAGAAGAATGTACTAGTTTGCAGAATGTACTATTATTCCAACTGTAACTGTTTTGATATGGAATATCAAACAATTTTGTGCTTTAGAGATGATTAAAAGCGATCAAATCCAGATTGACAGAGATCAATTCAGAGCTTCGACAAAATCAAATACTCCTTAGTGATACCTATTTTAAATATATTTATGGTTCACTAAGCAAAATAAACCTTGTGGTTTATTATTTTTTCCCAGGAAAAATGATTTATTCCTAACTTATTGCTAACTTCTCCATCACACATCACCACTAGACTAAGACATGGGAGAGTGTATGCTCATTGTAGAGTGACACACAAATTGTAGTACGTAAGTGATTGTGGATTGTTAAAATTTTTATTAATCACTCACAATTATAATAATTTTAAATTAACTAACCAACTAAAGATAAACAAATAATTTTCAAAGTATGCAAGTAGGTATACTGCTACACCATTACAACAATCGTCAATTTTGTTTTGATACAATAAATTTATTAAGCCTGTTCTACGGAAACATATTTACTTAAGTTATGTATATGAATAAGGTAAGTTTAAATAACTGCAAAGATGGGACTATAGAATATTTTAGCATTTGAAATCAATTTGTTTGTTCAAGGAAAAACGGAAGAATAAGCCTCTTGTGCCCCGATTGATAGCTTCAAATATAACAATTGAATAGAAAGATACCACAGCAATTTTATCATATCCACATTTTTTTGAAGTCTGAAAAATAGATTACTCTCAAACTGGAATAATAAGCGTATTTGAATTGAATTGGATTCTGTTTCACATCACAGACTTAAGTTATCTCAAACTCACAGTTAACACAAAACAATAAAGTAATAAAGCAAAATGAAATCTATAGGAAATTTAAACAAGACGGTAGTCTTCATAAATTCCAAAATTCTTAAAATATTTCTTTTAACCAAAAAACTAACTAAACACGAAATGTTATAAGTATAAAGTCACTAGAAGTTTATATCTAAAGATTACAAGCATACAGACTTAAACTAATTAGAAGTATTAACTAAAAATAAAATGTTACATTTTATGCATAATTAAAGAAATGACCTTTGACATGCATTGTACTACTTATGTGCTTATCAAATAATAATATTATAATTCTATATTTAAGTAATGATACCACAAGTCTTGTTATGATGTTAAGGTATTAATCAAGTTTGATTGTTAATTAACAGAGCTTTAATAATATATTCTGTTCGAATAGTCTTTAATTTTTAAAAGACCCTTGTTTCATATTTCACACTATCGCTGTTTCTACACCTTCATAAAGTATTAACCATTCCTCCCTTTTTATGTTGAAATATATATTTTGGTTACTTATGTCATGCAAGCCTGCAAATAAACATTAACATACCTTCACTTACCCAGCATATATTGAAAAAGCTATTGAATTTATTTAATTACCCTAAAATTTTGGGTGTCCAAAATTTCTTAAACTGTTCCTAGAATCACAAAGAATGAATTAAAAAAAAAAAAAGTTTCTTTCCTCTAAATTAGTGGTTCTGGCCTCCTGTATTTCAGTTAACGGTTATCAAGCATAGCCGACGCCTTTGTCACCTTATGTCCTAAATGCCTATTCCCAGTCTTTCACAGCGTATCTGTTTCCTACTAGTTGTTTTCACTGGACCAACCCGTCAGTACCACATCCTTGGGTATGTCTTGAATTCTCTTAATTGAATTTTATTATTTCACTCTAATTTTGTAACTGATTAGATATAATTTGTATTATAGTGTCTTCCTGATGATGAGCACAAAGTGTTCGAAACGCGTTTAATAAACCTTCATTCGTGTGGAGACTTTTGTTTGTGTATCCATTTTACCTCAGATTTTAATAAAAATATTTTGTAGAAAAAATGTCTACATATATGCAAAAAACAGCTATATCTCACTTTGCGCCTAATCAGCTTAAAATATGTACCATGAATCATATTTTTTTAACTTCACTTTTAGTAAAATACTCATAAAATAATTTGATTCCAATATTGATATAAATTTGGATATTTTGAAATCCTTTTAATCCATTGTTAAAGTTTTTCCATAATACAGGTATATGTACATATATATGGAGCGGGGATGTTTGTGTGTGTCAAAATGTTTATATAAATGCTATGGATCACACCCCTTGATAAATCAAATCCATATATTACTAAAAAATGGACCCTACCATGTAAATGACCCTATTGCATTTGGGTAATATTATATTATGGAAATGTTACTTTACTGTCCAAAATTCAATTTTATTCAACATTTTGTTTTTATACTACCAACTCTAGATTGTTGATATTTGAGGGATTATTATGAAACAAACTGAATTTGTTAAACTGCAGGCCAATTTTTTGCAATAATATGTAAAAAGTTTACTTATGATTGGTTCTGTAAGCTTGTAGAAACCTTTCACAGATCATTATGAAATATCATCCAAAAAGAGCTCTATAAAAGGGTAACTGCATTTACTTCCACAAAGATTGGTAATAGGGTACATTCTATGAATTTAATGTTTTTTTTTACAAAAGTAATAAAATCTAGCTACAATAAGTATGCTACGGAAAGAATTTCAAGAAATACTAGTTACTTCAAAAGAAAACATAACTCTAAAAACCGAAATCTCATCTTAGAATAATGACAACCTGCTGTAGTTGTTAGATTTATTTACAAAGGCTTAAACAATATTTTATCATTTGATGGATATCTAATAAAAGTGTTGTTATCAATCTAGATGTCTACCTACTTAACAAATCTATATAACAAATGTAAATATCTTTGAGTGTTTAAAAAAAAAATCTGGAGTGGCCTGCACTCAATTTTACTATAAGTAAACTTAATATCAATCATCTTGGGTATATAATATATAATGTCTCATTTAATCATAATGTAAACATTTCAATAGGAGATGTTTATTAGTCTTTCATTCCTGAGGTAATACAGATAGTGATTCATCGACTTCTCCATATATAAGCTTATTTTTGTATATCACACCACTGATGCAAATAATCTCATTAGTATAACTACAGCAGTAACAACCTTTTTGAAAAGTCAAAGCGAAAATTTCTTGATACGAAATAATCTCCAACAAGAGCACATGGCTTTTCTTCAAATAGCCAGTGGACATCTTACATGGTTTACTTGACCTCCTACTACTTTGAATATGTAAGTGAAATTTTCAAATTTAAAACAAGAAAATACTCTCATTTTCTCTGAAAAACATCGAAGAAAAAAATGTCGTTTTAAGATAATTTATCATTAAGGATGTACGATAATTATATTTATTAATCTTCAAACGAATAAGTATTCTTCTTAGAACTTCTTCAAACGAAGAGTAGCTTCTTAGTATCTAATAAAATCGTTTTCCTTCCCCTTTGTCAAAAATCATATATATCAATTTTCTCTGAGTGAGTGTTATCTTTTTTCTTGCGTCTTGTACTTTGTCATAAGGTTGCTATGAATGTATATACTGAGAAAAAATATGTTAGTAATTAGCCAGTTTACATAATCAAATCAAAGTCAAAGCCAGCTATTCAGTATAATTTAAAACTTCTATAGTTGGGAGCTTCTAATTTTTGAAAATAATAAATATGAACTGTAAGACTAGAATAGTGAAAAAACTGGATCTTTGTCAACTAGCATAACACCTCTTTCTTGAGGAAAGAGTCCATTCGTCACCTTTCGATATCACGTAAAGATACTGCAATTCATAAAGACAAAGTAATTATAACTGATATTAAGTTTTGTTCAATAGTGCAATATATAGATTTATTCAAGCATTTATGAGACAAATCCATCATACCATGGAAGACAAAGGAAATTTATTTATGTTTATTGGCGGTGATTTTTTTACATGTAAAAATATTATCCCTCTTATATCTCATATAAGTCAATAAATTATTTAAATTTTTCCATTATATAGAACAACTAGCAAGTGTACCCGTCTTTGACGGAATCAAAAATTCTATTATACGTGGTATTCCAACATATCAATTATAGTATTATACTAATACTATAATTAGAAATTATAGAATAGTAGAAAACACCATTATTAGTACAGTGTTAAACAAATGCCTCTGTATACACTACACTAGCTGTCTGTCCTTCAGGTTCATGGAAGAACAATCAGTTGAAACCTCTGACTATTGAGCAAGTAAACTACAGTTGACCATGTGAGAAAAACTTGGTTTCGCTAACTTGAATTCCTGCGTTAGATAAAGTCTCCCTTTGCGACTTAGTTAACGTCATTGCGAAATAGACTCTGAGGGGACCTTGCAATCATTTGAATGGAAACAGACAGTGGTTCGGAAGACTCCCCAATACCACATCCAGTCATTATGTCCGCCTCTATGGCATATCTGTGTAGAGCACGAACTCAGAGTCGTGTCCCGTTGCACAGTTTTTGGGTCACTCATGTTTCGTAACATGAAATTTGTTACTGCTATAAATTGTAGCATCATTGGTGCTCCTACTTTAAGTTTTTACTCATGAGCAGGCAGTCCAGGAGAAATAAATTCAGAGTCAAGAAATTCAATTAGATAATGAACTGCTTCTTCATCACTAATCCAATCTCTTTACTGACTTGTAAGTTCTTTCCTCGGTTTCATATAGCGTAAGAACTTGTTTGTTGATTTCTCATGCCTGTTCATATTAAGGGCTGAGAATTGCTCGTTTACAAAACATTTATTCTCAATAGATAGTACATCCTTAACTCTGTGAAACACCATTTCAATGATGTCAAATACGCAATATATTCATGTGCTCAATTGAAATTAAAATCAACTAACAATACCTACTTGCCACACCTGTGTATTTTCAAAACAAACTTGTCTGTGAAGTTAGGAAAATACAGCTAAAAGCCCCATAACTTCGCTTCTGTACTGTATTAATAATCTATTTAGAGCCCATATTTTAAGTTAGGCACACACAAATCCAGTGTCAATGTTTCAGCTCGCTATGTCTTATGGTGGCTGAGTTTACTTGTGACAAACATTTTTGCGTTAAACGTCCATAACTTCACTTCTACATTGAATTTCCAATTAATTTAGAGCCTATATTTTAAGTTAGACCTACACAAATCTACTGTAAAAGTTTCAGCTTTATATGTCTTATGGTAGCTGAGTTTACCTGTGACAAAGTTTTGCGGACAAACCGACAAACCGACAGAAATTTTTCTAAGGGTGGATTCGTTTTCTCGAATGTATGAAACGTAAAGAAAACTTGAAATGAGTCAGTTCTAAGCAATGTACAGACAAAATCATTATTTTATTTATAAAGATTTTATCTTAGTGAATTCGCTCAAAAAATTTCTGTCAATATAAACAATATACAATAGTTTCAAATATTCGACAAGTATAGCAGATGATCTTAAATTAAAATCAATAAATTGAAATGTATAGGAATAATCGTACTACATCTACGAAGTGTCAGTATCATGCTGCTGCTTCGAACCCGAAGTGCTAAATATTTTATAATTGTTATTCCTATGATGTCCTTTACCGACAAATATCGGTCGAATGGTATTTTCTCATAATTTCTATGTTAGAGAAGGTATTTCTATACTAGATGGTAGCCTTGTGCAGCACCAATTGTGGTGGGTTTTCCAGACTGACACTCAACCTCTATACTGGGTTATATGCGTCCCTCCATCTAAGTCCCCAGGACACAATAAAGAGGCAGCAATTTTGGATACAGGTGGTGTTTTTAGTCGGATTTCATTTCCAAACATTAAATAGTCTAGGATAAACAAACCATTTTTGTAGTTTTATTGCTCTTAGCCCTGATTGAAATTTCATGAATTTTTTGGTCAAGTTTTTTTTTTTTTTTAGCCGTTTAGCGTCAAAAAAACATTTTCTGAAAAAAGAAATCGTAGTTTAACGCCCCTTTGGTGAATGTAATTTAAAAAAAAAATTATCTCAACTCATTCTCCACATAATGTTCTATTTTTAGATATATTTTTATTTTGATCCGTCAAACTGTATGGCTTGTATGCCTCTCACAATTTTTGAGATTGAATTATAAGTCAACATTTTTACATTTTATTGAAGAAAAAATATTTCCCATTTTTTTAAAATTCTGAATATATTTTTCGTTTATTTGTAACCTCAAAGATAATGCCAAAATTTCAAATCTCTAGAGTTAGTAGTTTAAGAAAAAAGTTTTTTAAAAAATTGTTTTTTTGCAAAAAAAGTGATTTTGCATAATTCGTCCCAAACAATAGGGATCATCTACACTATGGAGCCAATTATTGTGTAAAATATCAACTTGATCCATCAAAGATTGATCGTAGCGGGTAACAAGCACTGCTAACATACTCACCCACCCACCCACACACACACACACACACACACACAGACATCATCACAAAAACTTCATAAAACGACTTCTGGGACCTCAAAACATATAATTCCGTCAAAATCTCGAGATCGAATTTTTTCACGATCACTATGCTTTACTTATAGTAAAGTAAAAATATTTTTGGGTTATATTGAAGCATGAGAAAAGTGCTTTTTTGTACTTTATGACAAATAGACCATATTTTTTTGCCACTTGACCGTAATTGAACAAACTTAATACTTCGCGTTTGGTTTAGTCTTATTATGTATATCTCATGGAGTTACAATATTGTAAGATTGATATTGCACTAAAAAATGCAACTATTAAGTTTCATCTGCAGACATATGTCAGATTGTTATGGAACAGGGTTGTCCAACGGTCTAACAGCAGGAGGTTATTAAAAAAAAAAATACTTTGAAACGCCGTCCTTTTGAAACAGATTGATAGCAAATATGCCAGTTTATAAGATAGTAAAAAGTATTTCAGTGGTTAATAGGTTTCAAGTTAACTCCTGGAGCGGTGTGCTTGATGGAGGAGATTGTTTTTTCAGTTCACAGCTAGATAAGAACCATCAAGCATTCTTGATCTGAGATCTTCTGCTCTTATCAAGACCCGACCTAACTAGTAGGGATAGCAGGAAAACCAGTTATCAAGTCAGACGATTCTTTAAATAAGTAATTTTAAATAAGAATTTAAAATAAGAACTCCTTTAAAATAAAAATTTCTTTCAATAGGAACATTTCAAAAAAAATTTCGGACGCAATAATAGCTGGGAAATTAGTAAAACGTAAAATCATTATTTGACTGTTCACAATAATAGAAAGCTGCGTTGTTTAGTTAGAATGCAAATTGTTTCAGTGCCTAAAGAATATAATGTGAAAAAACATTCCTGTACAATACATGAAAAGAAGTATGATGCATACACAGAAGACAGTCGACAAACAGTAGCTGAAATAACAACTTTGTCTATTCATTAAAGTATTATATTCTCCAACGCATTCTTTGTATGTATCTTACACCGCATTTCTTGAGTCGCCGAGGTCAAAATATATTTTACTGATGAAAATTCAATTAAAAAATCCGGCACTTTCACATTAACCAATACAAAGAAGGATTGCTGAGATGAGTGAGCAAGGAGAAAAATCCTTGCCAGGTTAAAAAATCTGGAGTGACCTACATCCTCACACTGCCTACAACCTTACTATAAGTAAACACAATATGAATCTCCTTGACATGCAATTGAGTTTTTCTTTTATTCTAATCTGGCTATCGTGATGAGTTGTATACATGTAATACCCTCTGAAAAATTATTATCATAATTATTAATATTCAGTTAAATAATTTTGTTTCAATCTAGCTATATCAATTTTTAGATGGTTGATTAAGAGGAATGAAACATGCATTTATGATTATTAATCATAATGATTAATTAATTTAATTAATTTAATTTAATTAATTAATTAAACTTAGTGCTTAAAGAGTCTTCTCATTTATGTGCAGAGTTAGAATACCTATCCTACTGTGCTTCCAGTCGGCGTTCTTTTAAATCAGCTTTGGATCTAAAATTTTTTATTGGTATTTCAAAATTTTCCTTGAAGAAATATCTCTCACTTCTAATGGTTATTGAAATGGTTTGCCAAAAATCTTTATTCTCTTCAAGGTGATTCCTCTCATTTTCGTAGACTTGATTAAAGGTGTTCACCTATTCCACACAGAGTTTAATCATTTGTATAATGTTATTACATCTAGACTAAAGCATAGGTAAGATTATATATTGCTGATAGATATTCTACATGCATTTAAGAATTTTTTTTTTTGAAGACATAATATTTTCTTACAAATGTCAATTTAGTTGAGTTAGCTTTTAAACTAAATTAGGCAGTACTATTTTACACACTTTTTATCTGCTTTATTCTTCATATATCCATGAATTATTCCAAACTTTTCATAACGGATCTCTGACTCATTCCTTCTAGGTACCCACATGAGAGTTAACTTATTTTTACTGGTTTCTTTCTTAATTTTTCACTCACCAGTATATCAGACTCTTTCCTTGAAATCAGGAATTTACTGAACAATTTGATCATTTCTGATCACTTCAACGCCTGCTGTAAAATCTTATACTTTTCCTAATTATTCTTTGTGTTAGCATTGTATTCATCTAATTTACTAATTTACTTATTTACTAATTTATTCATCTAATGTTTCTCAATTTTATTCGGATGTATTCCTGATTATTCAATGGATAGCAAGGATGTGCCATCAAAAGTCTTTCGATATCGAAAAAGTACGGAGTTATTCTTATAAGGCTTGGTGATTTTTCTAATTAGCAAACCAAAATCTTCGAAACTGACTCTGTGGGTTTATGCAAGTGATACTATCCCTTATGAAGATGCATATTTACCTAAAACTTCTCATGTTGCTGTACTTTTGTCACTATTAATGTAATATTTCTAACCTAATATTGTAGACTCATGAAATATTTGTTGCGTTATAATATCTAATACGACAAATTTTAATATAGTTAATGGGTTAGTTCCACTGAGGTTAGTAATATTAGAATTAGTAATAATGCATATCGTCATACCTCGTAAAGTCTCTGAAAAGCTCGACCGTTTCGGGTCCGCCTGGATCCCATCTTCAAGAGCACCTAACTGACTGTGAATGTTGTTTTCCTATAACCTACCTATATATAGCATCTACATTGTGTAATCAGTGTTGTGTGTGTAGGTAATTTTTTTTTCCTATTTCTTTAATTGTTATGTTTTTTTTCTTTTATTGCTTATTTCATTATCTATTTCCAGTTCCTTGTGTCGTCTTTTAAATGTTATTAGTGGTTTTGTTAAAATGTCGGTTTGGTGGTTTGTTTGTTCATTGATATTGACATATTCATTGATTATATTGACAGACAATATAATCAATGAACAAACAAACCACCAAACCGACATTTTAACAAAACCACTAATAACATTTAAAAGACGACACAAGGAACTGGAAATAGATAATGAAATAAGCAATAAAAGAAAAAAACATAACAATTAAAGAAATAGGAAAAAAAAATTACCTACACACACACAACACTGATTACACAATGTAGATGCTATATATAGGTAGGTTATAGGAAAACAACATTCACAGTCAGTTAGGTGCTCTTGAAGATGGGATCCAGGCGGACCCGAAACCGGTCGAGCTTTTCAGAGACTTTACGAGGTACGACGGAATGTATTATTACTAATTCTGACAAATTTTAAGTTTATAGAATCTCCTTAAAAGTTGCCTCCAAATACTAGCCGTATTATCATAAATAATGAATAGTACCTTTCCAATGTTCCAGTAGTACTTAAAAATAATAAAGATATTAATCACAAAACTAATATATGTATGGCAATAAGGTATGCTGAATGAACAACTCGTAGGTTGAGTACAACTTTCTCGGTAGACAACCATCTTTCACCCTGTAGAGCACCATACAAAACCTGGAATAGCCTACTCTCAAGTTTAGTATCAGTAAACAAAGTTTCAAACTCTCTGATAATCAATTGATTTTTAATTTTTCTTTAATATATCTATTGTAATAGATGTATCCGCCCCCAGTGGGGTCATGCAGCTCTACCAATAGATGTATTGGCTTTATATCCACAGGTTCTTTGAACCGGGGGCTACAAAGGACTACCTGTACCTTAGTACCTTACCTGTAGCTGAGCAGATTCAATAGGACTACTGGTCCGGAGTTTGATCCCAAACTCTTAAAATAAGTCGGTACTTCGTTGGGAGGATGCCAGTTTAACATACCGGGGAGCTAGAGACCCCAAACCGTTAACAGTGGGAACAGGCCTTGAACTCAGCTGATTAGACTGGACAACTGGTAAATGCTTGGTAGAGGCTCGGGCTTTTGACGGGATCTCAGAGTGGGGACGATTAGATATCACCCCCTTACAGTATAGAGAGACTTTAAAGGCTCTCTAGCACAAAGTAGCACACACTAGGTGGCGTTTAGCCAACGAGAGATTTGTAATCACTCTCTATGAGTCGTTCACTTAGGTACTAAAGACTCCTCACAATGACGCTCTGATGAGGTCCGATGAACTACAAGTAGCAAGCCCTGGTCGCGGGGTAACGGGCATTGCCCTCTTCGGAGGGGGACGACCGAATTCTTAAGAATCCTGCGGTAGTCCTAAAACTGCAAAGCTGTGTAGGAATCTTGCTCATTCAAAATGTTGTAATATATGTAATAGAAATTCTCTGGTAGATCATTATCAAATTTACATTATACATAATTTACCAGTCTAATGATCGCCTTTAACTATTTTACCTGTAATAACAAACTTTAAATCATTGATATGGAACACTCTTATATGTTATTGTAATTATTAACCTGAGACCCTCAGCCAATATATCAAGTACATGGATTTTCCAGTTGATGAAATTAAGTCAAGTTCTTGACATAAAAGCTCCATATATTAGTTTTTTTCCTCTTTTATTTTTCATAATCTTTTTTGTTTCAAACATACACAACCAGTTACCATTAACCCTCAACCAGGTTTTCCAAAAGAACATCTTTAGTGTTCGCAATTTAAGTTGTGTATGATCCAATACTTCCACTACTTGTTCTTCTGTAGAACAGTAATCCGTTCCATTGTTTTTGGATTCATTCATTTACATTTAGTGTAGCTTAATAGATTCTAAGGCGTTTCAAATGATTTTTTTTATATACAAAGAACAAGCCAAAGTGATTCTTTGAAGACATTAAAATTTTTCTATTTTGCTAAACAAAATTTTTTGAACATATTCTGCCGACGTACCTTGTGATATGCGTAGTGTCCTTATAAAAATTTTCCTTGGTTAGGTATAATATTTTTCATTTTTAATAATATTACTTGCTCACTATTATAAGTTATGAAATATCCGTAGTAAGATAATACCTGCGAAAACAATGATTGTTCAATCGCAGGAGATGTATCCTAAAAATAGTAGCCATATTAACATGAACAGTGAAGAAGTTTCTTTCTCCATATTCCTGTAACACAAAGAAAAAACAACAAAAAAAGTAATTCTTAAACAGAATAAGAACCATGTGTCTGATAATTGGTTATGTTGAAGGGTGCAACAAGTAGATTGATAGCAACATTTTTTGCGAAACAACCATCCTTCACCCTGACAAGCATCATAAATTATATAGGAGTTTGGCGTTTCTATTTATATTTTTAAGTATTTCATTACAAATTTTTAAAGTTAAGTATTTTCATTTTTTTTTAATTATCATAAATTATCTAAAATGTTTTCAAATTCTGCTATTAATCCTTAAAATAAAAATTATTATTGACTGGATTTTGTTAAAAATATTCTTCCAAGTCAATGAAAACAAATCCGACGAGAATAGTAAGCAATCCATTGTCAGGTTGAGTTTTCAGTTTTTATAGCTATATTGCTCTTTCATGTAATTGAAATTTCTTGAATATATTTATGTCAATTATTATTTTTAGACTATTTTTTTGGCGGAATTTAATTTTTCACATTTAGCCATTTAGTGTAAAAAAGACATTTCCTTGCTATATGTCCTTTTTTTTATGTCCTTGGAATTACGACATAAAGGTATCCAGCTTATCCTTTTAAAAAGTTTTATTCGTTGGTATAATTTCATTATAATCCGTTCATTGGCACAAGCTGTAACCACAATGTTTTTGGAATCAGTCATGAGTCAAAAATAATAAATTATTGCAAAACATACCTTTCCATTTACTGAGGTGTACGATATTTTTCCCCTTATAGCTCTTGTTACTTTCATAATCATCAAAAAATGTCAACTCTCTAAAGATAGTAGTTTAGTAGGACAAAATGTTATGTAAAATGTGACTTTTCTATGATCCAATCTATTTTGTGAAAAATATTTATTCTATAAATTCAAAGGTGTGGTCTGTAGCGTACCAACCAACAAAACCACCCAGAAACACACCCACCCACCCACCCACCTAATCACAAAACTGACATCATCATTAGGAACTCAAAACCTGTAAATCTGTGAAAATGTCAAGATCAATTTTTGTCATATACTTTACCTACAGCAAAATAAGTATCTGGATTGCCTGCATCCAACTTTACCATAAATAAATATATTATGACCTGCGTTGACATCAACTAAGTTTTGGTTTTATTTTAATGCAACTATCGTGTAGAAGTAATATCAAACTCACAGATAATCAATAATGATTTCATTTGTTTTAATATGGCTGTGTTCATTTTATCAGTTAATAGAAACTTGAAATCATTAATCTGGAACAATCTGACATGTTATTATTATTAAATTATTTCTCTTACAGCAGATTAAGGAATCTACAGAAAAGATTAAATAATCTGTTACAGCAGAATATTGCTTTTGTGGTGTTAGCCAATGTATCTGTTACATGACTTTTCCAATTTAGTCTTTCATCTGATGAAACTCCAACGTTTCTTTTTAGCTGTAAGAATTCTATTTTATTATTTTTAAGAAGGTTCCTTTGTAACTTTTTTTTTTTTTTTAGTAAATTTGTAAAGTTTATTTTAGTTCTATTTATATCTAAACATTTCTGGTTTACCCACCTAAGAAGAATTTAGAGAGTATGCAATATAAGTTCAATGCAGTACCATAAAGCGTTACTTCTCACAATAACAAGATTATCAGCATAGATTTAACTATCCCAATCTTGATTATTTAATTATTAGAGTATCTACAGAGCCCTCCACTACTAATCACTAAAACATGGGATAAGTACCATACTACTCACTGAGTACGGCCTTCAGTAGACTTAATTTCCATAGTGCTAGATCCTCTTCTTATAATAATTATTGTAGATTTAGATTGTTCCAATCTATTTTGTAGTCCTATTTTGTAGTTATCAAAACTGATTCAAATCCAAGAACCAGCCAGGAGTGATTTCTTTAAACTTAAACAGTTGTCTGTTTTTTTAGCCAAATTTTTAAATTCATTCGTGTAAAACGATACTTAATTTAAAATTTAAGTTCTATGATTAACTATTTTATTATTTTTAAGAAGGTTCCTTTGAAACTTTTTTTTTTTTTTTTTAGTAAATTTGTAAAGTTTATTTTAGTTCTATTTATATCTAAACATTTCTGGTTTACCCACCTAAGAAGAATCATAAAATCAGCAGCCGTTTTTTCATAATCAAAAAAAGTGTCTTTCACATGTTTCAATAATGACAAAACATGCTACTCATAAGCATACCAAGCACTTTGTAGCTGATATTATAATTTGATAAAGAGAGAAACAGGCAGATTGATGACAATCCTTTCTTAAACAACGATCCCTCACAATGGAAAGCATTCGAAAATATATGGTTGTTTTGTGTTCGCTTATATAGTTTTATGGCTCTTATATATCATAGCAAATCATTCAGACTCCACTTCCTTCAATTTCTTGTAATATATATTAAAACAATAATTTTTCTTCAACTCGGCTGTAAGAAAAATTTAAATGTCAATGTAAACAAATCCGACGAGTACAGCAGGTAATCCGTTATTTTAAGTTACATTTTCAAATTTTATAGGTATACTAGACCACCCGTGATCCTTTGTGTCACTCAGAAATTATAACAATAGGTATTGAAATTAATTCACTGAACATGATTGACAGGGATAATTTTAATTGGTGTTCCTTGTTATTAAGTCACGGAAACGGATTCTTATATAGCCCAAGCTTTTGATGTAGTATTCTTAACATGATTGAAGATATATACACGGTAAGTATATTTAGCAAAATAAAAATCATTTAACAGTAAAAAAAATCATTTATTTTATCATATAAATAAATAAAACTCAATTTAAATTATATGCACAATGAAATATATTTAAAACAAACAAAACTTGTAAATTAAAATATTCAATTTATTTACCTAACATAAAATAACATTAATGAAAGGAATGTGTTTTTATAATATTACCTTAGAACATTCGTATTATATCTGACAGTTGTGTTCAATTTTTTTTCTAAAATTATTCATTTTTAACCTCTAATGTAGTAGTTTATTATATATTTGTTACATATATTTATAATACATTTGCATTACTGTCATCAGCGAGCACGTAAACCTCTGGGCTACTCTTGCTCCATGCCTTTATTTTATTACCAGTGTTTATATACCGCAAATTTAAATTTTTTTTTTGTTACATTTATATATAATACATTTTCAATACTGTCATTGGCGAGCACGCAAGCGACTTGCTACCCTGTATCCATGCCTTTACTTTAATACCATTGTTTATATTATTCAAATTTTAAATTCAAAAACTTTTTGTTACATTTATTTTTAATGTAAAATGAATATTTGTGCTACTTAAAGATTGGGATACTTAAATCTATGCTGGTAATCTTGTGCTACTGTCATCGGCGAGCACGCAAGCCAGTGAGCTACCCTGGCTATATGCTTTTAGTTTATTACCAGTGTTTATATTACGGAAATATTAAATTAAACAATTTTTTTTTGGTTAAATTTATTTTTGATAATTTTCACTACTGTCATCGGCAAGCATGCAAGACACTTGCTACCCTGGCTCCAATTTTGGGAATATAGTGATAATTTTCTTATACTTAACATTATTCAGGTAATAAATTATATATATTTAACTTCAGGTATCTATCTCCACGGGAAATGGGTGAACAAAGAAACAAACAAACAAACTTACGAACTTTATATATAGAGATTGCATTTTGCGTTAATCAGAATTTCTCTTAACATTTTTTTATAGCACGCTACTTTAAGGCAGGTTTTCATCACAAAATTTCATTTTCCTATAAGTATCGGTTTAGCTTAAAAAAAGAACATTTTCTGAAATCAAAAAATGTACCATAACGTTTCTTTCTGTCGATATAATTTCAACAAAAAAACAATGAACTAAGCCTTTCATAAAGTCATATTTTGAGTATAAATTCATATGATCAGTCAAACAGTGTGACTTGATCAAGTCCAAGAGCTTTCAAAATCAATCGTAAGTCAACGTTTTTTAATTTTACTGTGATAAATACCTTTCCAATATTTTTAAGGAACTCAGGTATTTTTTAGATTATTCGGTTATCAGTTTAATAACGTTTTCAAAATTTCAACACAATAATCAATTTTTATTAGTAGAGTCAAAGTTTTAAAAAAAAAAGAATAATTCTTCACCGAGAGAAAGCTGGAGGAAATAAAAAACAATGGATAAATAAAACTGATAAATGTTAAAAACAAAATTTTAATAAAAATTGTAGATGTCATTGATAGAGAAAACTAAAACAGTCCTCACCCCAGTCATTGTCATAATATTTAAAGACATTCTGAACGATATAATTAACTTCACAAAATTCCCAAAGCTACATTATATATAATGATATATAACCCAACTAATTGTAGATTTTCTACAACTAGAAAATTGTAAAATAATAATGCTAAAATAAATCATATGCTGCGTAAACGAATATTATATTTCAATATGTGCATGTTTTCCTTACATTAGTTCATTTGTAATAGTGTAAAATAATTCTTGTTCTACAAATAATCAAAAGAAGTTATTCATTGTTTTCAAAAATCATTCTGCTAGAGTTTCAACACTTTTGCTATTCTCCCGGTGAAAAGATGACTCATTTCTTATTTTACAACCATTTCAGTTATGGGTGGGCCAAGTTCCTAGGTTGATTCTACATCTGGAGTCATAATTCTTGACTTACGCTTTGATGATATAGGGATGTGTAGTCACTTAGCATCGTACAGCTTCAGAACGAACTGCTTTAGATTCATTGCAATCATGTCAATGCTAGGATGAATGTAGGCAGTAAATTCTTTAAGTCTGTACTATTTTAGTTCTTATGGACATGTGAGCAGAACCTTAGATTAGCAGTTTAAGTATTAGACGTCTCTCGGGTACTCTAGAGAAAACATTTTAGTTAGAACGAAGTGGAGTCCTAACCCCAGTCAATGTTACATTACATCCATGGAAACTAAATATGTACAATGGTAAGACGATTGAGTCTGTAGTCAAAAATTTGATACTTTATATTAATACCAATGTTTGTGGTTAGTTATGTATCTTTAACTTTTACAACATATTTTCCTTTAAAGATATTTTCGGGAAAATACACCTTTTTACTTATAAATTTTTATGTGTTTTAAACAAATAGTGTTTTCTTTTAGGTTATATCAACAGTTAAAAGAGTTATATGATGATTTTATATATGAAAACTATCATTAATATTTTTTTTACAAAATTAATAAATGCCACATAATTGATTGCACTGTCTCAGAATTTTAAAAAACAATAAATTCAGGACCTAATGTGAAATAATTAGCTGATAACATTACAAATAAGACTACGATAAATGGATTTCATTGTAATATGAGCCGTTTAATAAGCAGCGGTATAATACCAATGCCTCCTACTGCATCCCTCTCAAAGAACTATGTTTGACAACATACTTCCTCTTACCACAAAATTCATTAGAGCTTCTGTATTCAACTACAATAAAATATCAATGACTGCTTATTTTCAACTCAATTAGGTTTCCCTTGCAAAATGACAACAATATTTTATAGAAAACGCAGTTATCATCATAAACAATGACTATTTATTATCAGGAGCTATGCAATCCTTCATGGAGTGGTATTCACTCATGATTAGGAAGAGGTAAAAAACACCAAGTCTTCACAAAAAAGATTTTATTGCAATATCGACGTGTTTCAAACACTTCGTATTCATTCTCAGGTTAGATCTGCCTTAGTAAGAAAATGTGTAGTGGTCAAAGAGTCAAAGGACATCTATCATTAAGGGTCTTATGACTTTATTTATGTTACAATTATATAAAAATTCATCATGTTATTCATTTTTATTCAGCTTTATTTAAAAAAAAAATTATCAGTGTCATCAGGAAAAATTGCGCAACTTCAATATTTTTTACTCGTTATCTAAAAGAGACTTCAGCAACAATCTACCTCAATGAGTAACTCAGTTATGCTTCCAGCTTTAACCTTGTTTACAAAACCTAGAGAGTTTTATTTTTTCGAATCTAGGATATTTCGTCTAACTCAATTCGTCCAAACAAATTCATCTTAACTCCATTCGTCTAAAATTATTTTATATAAATTTCTTATCTAGAAGCAGAGCAAAACGTAAAGCAATAACAGATTGAACAAGCTAATTCCGGAGATGAAAGTCAACCTCCTAGAAAAAAATATCGTTACCCTGGGAAGCGTTTGAAAAATCTAGTAGTGGAGTATAATAGAGGTACTCATGTTATTTCATAATTCATAATTAAGTATTGCACATAATTCATCCCTTTAAATTATATTCAATTGCCTCTTTTTGTTAATACATTGTTAAGCACATCTTTTTTATAAACTAAGTTGATTAGGTTATAGTAATATATGATGTTTTTTATGATTGTTTTGAAAATATAATTAATATCTTCTCAGACCTAATTTGACAATTCCAAATTAACCCTAGTGGTTTACTTGTGCGACCCCAATAGACCCTTGATGACCTTGATAGTGCATTTACAAACTGTCAACTTTTGTCTGCCACTTGTTGAGTGTTTTTGTGAGTGTGTGAGTTTGTTTGTTATAATTCTAATATATAGAATCAAAAGCTTATGTCCTTTAACATAATCACTAAAACATACACTTACTTTTTTATGTGAAAGTATTCCGTTAAGTAAAAATTATTGATCATAAATCCATTTAATTCTGCGAAGATATTCCAAAAGAAGTAAGATAAATGTATATATCCAGAAAGAGATAAATAATTCATATATGGTTTAGAAATCAGTTGATTATGCTAACACAAACGTAAGTCTGAATAAGTTAGAACACATGAATGGAATCTTATCATAAAATAGGTGGGGTGACCGCAGGTTATGTAGATGGGTTACGAGACCAACACTAATCTATTATGCATTCCCCTGTCAACTACTGCTTTGGGTTATACCCATGTGTGTTTACATTGCATATATCTCTTGTCCCTAAACATACCTCTTAGATTCGTATTAAAATACCAAATTCATTTTCTAATTCTAAAATAACTCTAAAACGATAATTCAAAGAGTGAATTCATTCACACTCTGTTAATATATCTGAATAAATGCAAATGGTATTCAACTTCCTAGAACATTTTTACAAACTGCCAAGCCGACTAAGTTCGATCAGGCTTCTGAACTGGACTCATAATAAGTTATCTGAAACAACGGCAAATAATTTAACTCAAATATTCTTTAATCATAATTATATTAATTTATAAATTCAGTGTGCAATACAATATTTTTAAAGGATACTTCGAAATTATGCGTAACAAATTAAATAATATTAGAGAATTGTTTGTTGTATGATATCAAATTATATTTTTGATGGATTATTTTTTCATAAAATATTAATTTGAAATCAATAAAAAAAAACTGTGAGGTACAGTTGATCTGATACTGAGTGATTTCATGGAAATTAGTCAAATAGTACTTTGTCTAACAGATTGGTCTGCATCAATGCTGGCCAAACAGTAGTCATTAATTTGCTTTTGCTGGGTAATGATTTTGACTGTTTTATTTACCCTCTTGTCCTGTTTTGATTTATAACCACGTTTTTAAGCTTTTCAACCAAACCATTGAATAAAGCAAATCAAGTCAATGAATTAACGTGAAGCCCTTTTGACACATCGATGGATCAACCATCTCTTGATGAAATGAAACAAGCACATGATGTGCCTGTTTATAGTAAAATAAAACAAAACCAAATCACAAATTTAAGATACTTTTTATTAGTAGACGTTTTACATAGTAGTATTTTTTACATTGCAAAACACGTGCTTCCAATGTTAACACTATAATATCATAAAAACTGGTTGTCCGTCTTACGGAGCACGCACATACACCTTGTTCCGAATATCCACACAATTCAAAATGCCCCACATATTTCCTCCAATCCCCTCCCCTAAATATGTAAATATATTTACAACATATTATTGGAATTTAAATATATTCAATTTTAATAGGTACAGTAGAAAATGGTTTGAATCAGCCAAAACCTACACCAATATAAACTCTAAATCTATTGAAATATAGTAAAGTTAATATTAAGTAAATTTATAAAATACAAAATTTTAATAGAAATAATCTTAATACAATGAAACATTATTTGAAATAAAAATAACATTACTCTATCCTGAAAATGTTGACAAGTTATGTGTCAGCCGCCTTAAGTCCTCCACTTTACCGACTTACAGTTACGTCTCTTCAATAATGTCATTGCAGCTAGGTTCTTAGTCTTAAAACTTGATTTAATGTTTAATGAGCTATTTATTTCTTTGTTGAATATTTTTTAAGTATTCAGCAGACAATCTGCGCCACATTTTTGTTACCATCTTAATATCCTATTACTGAAGTATTGGTTAAATTATAATAGGGTGAGTAGTAAGGGATTCATTCCACTGATCAGGGAATAACCAGGTCCTAGATAATCATCATGAGCTGACAGTGACGTAGTAGTATTACAGGCACTACAACAAGCCTCAATCTAACACAATAGAATTAAAAACTCTTAACTTAATTTTTGCCAGCTCTGTTCAAATCGTACTTACATGACTTAATGTTTGCTTCCAACAAACCACCAAACATAACATATGCGTTGTATCCATGGCATATTGACTGATTAGTGACAGAACTGTAGCAATTAGTTGCTGATTGAATATCATTACTTCCATGAATTGGTATTGAGCACTTAAGTCTTTTCAATTAAGACAATGTGCGTCCTCAGACAAAAGTATTTCTGATAAAAAAAGAAGGTACACAAAAAATTTAAACTTTCTTGTACAAAATAGGTACTATATATAAATACCTACATTTACCTAACAATAAATGTTTAATTTAGATCACAGTTTTTGTGCAAAATGTGAACTTCACCAAAAATAAAATAAATGTTTGTTTTCTCACTGGCAATTAAACTGTATCTCTTTCTTTATTTATTTTCACAAGTAGAATAAATTTAATGATCTAAACAAAGATTATGAAAATCTACTATTTTTAATATAAAAATTTCGAGTGGCCTACAATCAACTTTACTATAAGTAAACTTAATATCAATCTTCTAGGGTATATAAATATAATATTTCATTTAAGCGTACTGTAAACATCTAAATGGGAGATGTTTATTAGTCTTTCATTCTTGAGGTAGTACAGATAGTGATAGATCGACTTATCAATATGTAAGCTTATTTTTGTATATCACACCACTGATGCAAATAATCTCATTAGTATAATTACAGCAGCAATATTTTTTTGAAAAGCTAAAGTGAAAATTTCTTGCTAAGAAATAATCTCTTGCAAGAGAACATGGCTTTTGTTCAAATAGACAGTGGATTTCTTACATCGTTTACTTGACCTCCTTCTACATTGAATATGTAATTCAAATTTTCAAATTTAAAACATGAAAATACTCTTATTTTCTCTGAAAAACATCAAAGAAAAAATGTCGTTTTAAGATAATTTATAATTAAGGATGTACGATAATTACATTTATTAATCTTCAAACGAAAGATTTCTATTTTGAATCATGTTTTACACTTTTGGTCTTTTATAGAATTATTAATCTGAGAAATTTATGGCTACTTAGTATTTAATAAAATCTTTTTGCTTCCCCTTTGTCAAAAATCATATATACCAATTTTCTCTGAGTGAGTGTTATTGTTTTCCCTGCGTCTTGTACTCTGTCATAAGGTTGCTATGAATGTATATATTGAGAAAAAATATGTTAGTAAATAGCCAGTTCACATATTCAAATCAAAGTCAAAGCCAGCTATTCAGTATAATTTAAAACTTCTATAGTTGGGAGCTTATAATTTTTGAAAATAATAAATATGAACTATAAGACTAGAGTAGTGAAAAAACTGGATCTTTATCAACTAGCATAACACCTCTTTCTTGAGGAAAGAGTCCATTCGTCACCTTTCGATATCATGTAAAGATACTACAATACACAAAGACAAAGTAATTATAACTGATATTAAGTTTTGTTCAAGAGTGCAATATATAGATTTATTAAAGCATTTTATGAGACGAATCCACCATATCACGGAAGACAAAGGAAATTTATTTATGTTTATTGGCGGTGATTTTTTTACATATAAAAATATTATTCCTCTTATATCTCATATAAGTCAATACATTATGTAAATTTTTCCATTATAAACATCAATTTTAACTCAATGGATTCACTCAAAAAATGTCTACGTCAGTGTAATCAATGTACAGAAATATCCACAATTCGACAAGTATAGTAGTTGATCCGTTGCTCTAGGATAAACAAACAGTTTTTGTAGCTTTATTGCTCTTAGCCCTAATTGAAATTTCATAAATTTTTTTTTATAAATTGCTAATTTTTTGTTCCATTTTTGGTCAAATTAACATGATTTTTTAATAAGCCGTTTAGCGTCAAAAAAACATTTTCTGAAAAAAGAAATCGTACTTTAACGCCCCTTTGGTGAATGTAATTTTGAAAAAAATTATCTCAAACCATTGTCCATATTATGTTCCATTTTTAAGCACAATTTCAGTTTGATCCGTTTAATGGTGTAACTTAGATTGAATTATAAGTCAAAATTTTTACATTTTATTGAAAAAAAAAATTTATTATTGTTTTAAAATTCTGAATATATTTTTTGTTTATTCCATTTGTAACCCCAAAGACAATACCAAAATTTCAAAACTCTAAAATTAGCAGTTTAGGAGAAAAAAATGTTTTCTAAAAACCAGTTTTTGGCAAGAAAAGTGACTTTCCCGTCATGCATAATTCTTCCCAAACAATAGGTGTCATCTACACTATAGGGCCCATTTTCATGTAAAATATGAACTTGATCCATCAAAGATTCTTGCCTGTAGCTTGGTAACAAGCAATGCTAACAAACTTTACCCACCGACCCACACACACACAGACATCATAAAACGACTTTTGGGACCTGAAAACATATAATTCCGTCAAAATCTCGAGATCGAATTTTTTCACGATGACTATACTTTACTTATAGTAAAGTAAAAATATAACTTTACCCTTGGAAGCGAGCAACAGGAGGAAAGTGCAAAAATAAGGATATTTCCATGTTATAATCCAGTTTCTACTGGTCTTTGAAATGTAACAACCTACTTTAATTACTACTAGTGTTAGTTCTCACAACATCACTACATACTAGAACTACTATCTCTGAGGTAAAAGTTGGTGTATGAAGTAATTGACTTGTAAGTAAACTGAAGTAATCAAGATTTAAGACTCCCAGTGTATAATTAATAGTTATTTGCTTATTTCGAGGTTTGCAAAAGTGAAAACGCTTGACTTGGAATCCCCATACTCGACTGAAAAGACTTGACCTAAAACGACGCTTCTTATTACTATACAGACTCCTCGGAAAACATTCAAAATTGACACTCCACAACAAAGTGCTGTTATATAAAACATTACTGCGACCGATCTGGACCTACGGAATTGAACTATGGGGTTGTGCAAAACCTTCCAACATCAATAAAATACAATCATTGCAATCAAAAATCCTCCGTACTATCACAAATGCTCCTTATTACGTAAAAAACTACACCCTTCATAAAGACCTAAAAATTCCATTTATTCAAAACCTAGCCTCTGATCGTTACAAGTCCTTTCACAACAACCTTTCCTCTCACCCAAATCCATTAGTACGAATCCTTACTTCCTCCTCACCTTCCCAGAATCTCCAAAGAAGACTCAAGAGAAAATGGCCCAGAGATCTATTATTACAATAATATACTAATTAAAAAAAAAAAATAAAACAATGTGAAAAGTTGAACCAGTGGGTTCTATTCTTTGTTCATGAGTATCAATGTTTTTGAGTAATCTATTACAACATATGCCTGTTATGCAGAAGATGCGTAGTTGTATATTTAATAATAAAGATGTTAAAAAATGCAAAAGTGAACAGGTTATAACATATGTTATATTTATATACAACTAGCAGTCGTAAACTTCTTTAACGGATATTTTACAAAAACTCAGAAATGATACGTGTTACTCCAAAATATTATTAAAAATTATAGAATAGTAGAAAATATCAGTATTGGTACAGTCCATAACGGTCATTAGATTTCGAGTTTCATGTAGTGTTTTGAATCTTTAAATATTGAGCTCAAATTTTATTTTATTCTAGTCATACTTCCTATTTACTATGTGGGTAGGTATTTTTTTAAACCGAGCAAATTATGATAAACGCAAAATGAAACTAAAATCAACTAAAAATATCTACTTGCTGCAGTATCAGGCACCTAAAAATACCTGTACATTTTAATTTTAATACATGTATATGAGTTAGCCAGCGCAATACCTGTTTAGCTAGAGCAACATAGCTTAAAATTCTATAACTTTGCTTCTACATAGAATTTCCAATCTATTCAAATCTTAGCTTTTAAATTAGTCATATAAAAATCTACTGTCAAAGTTTCAGCTCGTTATGATTTATGGTAGCTGAGTTACTTATGGCAAAATTTTGAGGACAAACAAACAGACAGAAACTTTTTAAGTGTGGATTCAGTTTTTCTGATGTATAAAACGTAAAGATAACTTGAAATTATTAAGTTCTAAGTACTGTATAGACAAAACTTTTGTTTTATTTATATAGGTAAATTTAAAAGAATTACTAAAATTGGAGGATATTAAGGAAATATTGAGACCATAAGTATTAAAGACTCAATGAAGAATATCAGTTAGAAATATAACTATTTTACTAAACTATTATTTGATGTTTTAAAAAATGTTTAGCTAAACTGCACATAAAAGCAATAACACATATAATAGCAATTTTCCAATTATTAAAGTTTAAAGTTTTCTATATTAAAGTATGCGTTATTAGTTGCAACAAGTAACTTCATAATGTTTGAACTGTTTACATAATTGATTATAGACATATTTATTCTATCAACGAAAATCAAATAAGAGTTTTTAACTTATTTCCAAAATGTTTTCAACATTGAGGATATTTTTACTTGTAAGAAGAATATTAAAACGTGAATGACAAAGGAGGATATTTTCTCCCTTTCAGTATCATTTAATATCACTGCTTTTGTATAGCCATGGTTTTGTATACTTGGATAGTTCCAAAAAAGAACAGAAAAAAAATCCTTTTATAAAAGCGTCACATACTCATGTTGTAGATCCTATTTCATTACGATTCACGCTTTGTTAGAGTCAATTTATCTAAATCTAGATAGGTAAAATATATACACTCTGAAGAAAAACTCTACCGATCTACATTCCTACTCTAAATTCTATTGAATGTGTTTTGTTATAAACATTCTCTCCTCTGTTGTGTGTTCTTGTCATAGAAATTCATGAATTTAATTTATTCATGAATAAATTCAGGCAGTCATCTGATAAAAGATAAAACATTATCTTTTTGATAGTTCCAAATTGTGAATTTTTCTGTATTCCATTGAACAATCGCATTAATTCTGAAATTATTTTAAGTCAAAATAGTAGAGATGTTGAAGTAAATCTTTCTTTATTAGTATATTGACTGTTTTTCGGAATGCAAGAAAATTTGTCACTACAATTGAATTACAGTAGAACCTCGTAGTATGAGTGCCCCCTTATACGAGTAATCCGCTTTACGAGTAGCCATTCGTAACAATTTTTATCCCAAATGGTGAGTAGAAATTCTTAGTACCTTGTAACCGTCTTCCTCGCACCCAGATGGTCTTCGTTTTAAGTTTAGTAGATTAATACTAAAACATGATTATTTCTTGAATGCATTTATTGTTCAAGTAATATTATTTATATTACATGCACAGTATCGTTTACTATTTTGAATTACACCTTTCTGTTTAAATTGTTTACATATTATTCTCAATATGAAAAATTGCTTCGTAATACGAGTAAATCACAATACGAGCTTGGTCTGGGAAGGAATTAAACTGCGAGTTTCTACTTGTATACCACTTAATATCACTTATAGTAATACAGAAGGATTTACTTTATATAATCATAACACTTTATAAAAATTACTACATCTTATCTCCGAATGTCACTTAATTTTTTATCACATCAAATCCCCTACCATTATATACTTGCTATTTCAAAATGTTTTGCTCAATAACTTTTGCAAAGCTGCTCATAAATTGTGTTCTAACTTTTTAGAACCAGAAAAGCAGTTTACTTAATAATAAAACAGGAAGCAGCAGGCCGGCTGTCTTCCGCCATTCTGAATTATGACTCCAACTGGCGGAGCAAACTGAATTTCCTCACCACTCAAGGCAAGCTTGTTCTTCTACTTGTACAAGCAAATTTCTGCCCACAAACAGCCTGTCAGTTTAATACAATTTAAGTTTACCTTTTTAAATTATATCATTATTGAACTCTGGTAATTATTTTAAACTCATTTTCAGGGTAGAATTATAATTTCAATCACTCACATTAACAATGCATAAATACTACCTAAAACAATTAGTATTTTATAGAAAAATTATTTACACTGATGAAGCTATAATTTTATGTATAAGAAAATTGAATCTAATTACTGTTTGAGAATAGTGGATAAATCACCACTGAAGCCTCCAGAGCAGCGTGTTCGTTACATTGCACTTACAATCATGCCTCCCTTAATCATGAACGTGACCCGTTTTTGTCAAAATCAAACATTAGATTGATAAAACGTAAATTTTTTATAATAACAAAAAAACTACAGAATAATTACCTCAAGAATAATTATATCCAGTACCATTAGTATTTTCTGTAACACAGAGGTTATTAGTATAATTTAAATTGCTATAAAATGTTTTAAACAGTAATATTTTTCCACTTTGACACTTTTGGAGTAATTCCTTCTTCAATTAATGGCAACATTTATTGATTTCCACTCATGGGAGATGGAAAGAATTCGAGTGGTGAGGGAAACATAGGAGGCAAGATGGTTTATAATAATTTTAAATTATTTTATGACTTCTATGTAAATAAAAGAAAGGTTTTGTCTGTACAATGCTTAAAACTAATTCATTTCAAGTTATCTTTACATTTTATACATTAGAAAAACTGAATCCACCCTTAGAAAAATTCCTGTCTGTTTGTTTATCTACAAAATGTTGCCACAAGTAACTCAGCCACCATAAGTCATAACGAACTGAAACTTTGGCATTAGATTTATGAATGACTAATTTAAAAGCAAAGATTTGGATGGATTGAAAATTCAACTTTGAATGGAAGTTACGGTTTTTGGCTAGTTAAACGGACATTTTCATTTAAAAAATTGCAGGTATTTTCTTGTAGTTAATACTGTAGCAAGTAGGTATTGTTAGCTGATTTTAAGCTCCCAGAAAGAGCTTATTAACAAGATGTTGCCCGGAGTTCAAGATCCTATTGAATATACTCGTATATAGTGAAGCAACTCTCACCCCTACTAATTCACAGGCAGTAAAATTCAACGAATAAGTTGTTACGCTATTTCAAGCAGACAAAGCACTCACAAGTCAGTAAACAGAGTGTTAGTGATGGGGAAACAGTTCATTATCCAAATGAATTTCTTGACTCCGTAACTGCTCCTAGACTGACTGCTCATCAGTTAAAAGTTAAAGTAGGGACACCAATCATACTGTTACAAAACTTGAGTACCCCAAAAATGTGTAACTAGACACAATTCCGAATTCTTGCTCTGCACAGATACGTTATAGGGGCGGACATCATGACTGAGTGTGGTACTGGGAAGTCCGTGTTTATACTACGCATACCATTGATTCTGAGCAACTATCCGTTTCAATTCAAGCTGTTTCAATTTCTGATGATTTCCATAGTATGATGAATATGTATCACAAAATGCTGAAATCAATCTATATATTGCACCCTTGAACAAAATTCAATATCAGATGTGTTTTTGTGTTCATCTATCATAGTACGATTGTGTTCAATCCATAATATTGAAGTGTGATGAATGCACTCTTTTCTTATTTATAACTATTTCTTTCGACTATTTCAAGCTTCCAGCTATAATTTTTTAAATTGTACTGAAAAGCAGTCTTTAAATTTTATTTGAGTATGGAAAACTGGCTAACTACTAATATATTTTTCTCAATATACATTTACAGCCACCTTATAACAGAGTACAGCACGAAGGAAAAAGATAACACTTGTTCAGAGTAAAATGAATTTTTGTGATTTTTGACAAAAGGAAAGAACACTAGCAAGATATAAAATTCCCAGTATAATAATTCTATAAAAGACCAAAAATGTAATACATAATTCAAAATTGACAAATTCTTTCAAAAATAATAAATGTAATTATCCTACATCATAAATTAAAACTTATCCTAAAACGACATTTTTTTCTTACATGTTTCTGATATTTTTCTTTGTCTTAAATCTTCATTATAGAAGGAGGAGAGAAAAAATATGTAAGAGATCCACTGGCTATTGGAACAAAAGTCATATTCTCCTGTAAAAGATTATTTCGTAACACGAAATCTACATTTTTGCTTTTCGTAAATGTTACTATTGCTGTAGTTATACTAATGAAATTATATGCATCAGTTTTGTGATATATAAAAGTAAGAATATATATTGATAAATAAATCAATCATTAACTGAACTACCTCCAGGAATGAAACGCTAATAAACATGTCCAATTTTGACATTTATATTATGCTTAAATGGAACATTATATATTATATACGCAAAACGTTTAATGTATTATTTACTTGTAGAAAAGTTGAGTGTAGGCCCATCCAGATTTTTTTTTTATTTCTACAAATAGTAGTTCACTTCGGCTTTGCAGGGTGAAAAATAGCAGTTAATCATAGTTATGTTTTCTGTAAAATATTGGAATGAATACCTTATTATTGTTGCATAATAAAAAATATATTTCATGCTAACAAATAGAAGGCCAATAGTTATATGCATGAATTTAGAGTAGAACAATTTTTAACATTTACTATTATTCTTGAAATATGCTTTGCCCAAAACCAAAATGGGGGTCGAGTAACAACTAAATTGGAAAGATTTGCTATTTAATAACTTGCTGTTCTTACTTTTACGAATAAAAAACATTATCAGATCTTGTACTGGAAAAAAATATTATAAAACTTGCTTTGTAAAAACACCTACATTACTGACTGGCGAATTTCAAAATGTGAGTAAATAGCAAACACCAATTTTACGCAGCTATAGTTCGTTGAAATGTTGTATCCTAAATGACGATGGAGAGGTATATGATGAATAAAAGTTGTAAAGAATGAAATTTTTAATCAACATTTTTCTTTAAAGTCATTTGTTTTGTAGAATATTTTAATCTGAATAATTTGCTATTTACTTGATATATATTTTATCACATAACTTTTAAAGATTTAAACAAAAAAGGAATCAGTGAGTCCTGCATATTGAACCCTTTAGACTTAATTAATGATACTATTTTGATTTATTAGTAAAGGGAACTGTAATGAAAGTGAACCAAAAGAGTGCTAAAAGTGGACCTTTTCTACAAAGACATCCTTCTTTAATAATGAAAAACTAATATTTCAAGATTTTCTTATTACAAAACTTAACCTGGAAAAGTTACAACAAAAATGAGACCCAAATAATAATCTTCAGACTGGTTATATGGCCATTTCTATACTATGAACCGAGACACAGGCAAACAACCAGACAAAGAAGAGAAATGTAGTAATTATATTCATAAAAAATTCTGTAATGACTATTTTTACTTCAATGTATTTATTATGAGGAAAATATTATAAAAAATGTAATAAGAATGTAATTATCAATGAAAGTAAGACGGAATTATTAGCAAAGTAAGATTGAAATGAAAATTGTGAAACCTGTTTGACCCGGTTTAACATCATGATTATGCATGTCTGTCTCCCGTGTTCCCTAGTGTATTCCCGCAAGTGTCACTGCCGTCTCTTGTCAAAGTCACACCTTCCTTCTCGGCTTAATAGCTGTTTCTTGAAATGCAGAAGTTCACATCCTAATGAGGCGTATTCCTGACAATTATTGCTTCACATTTATTAATTTGTTATTTTTTAATTTGCTTCAAAGTTGTTTGTGGACACACCAGCTTTATTTTAGTACATATTTGGAAACTTTGTAGTTAACACAGCAAAGATATAGACAATTTTTGTTAAAATTATTGTAGTTGTAGCAGTTGTTGTTGTTTGTGCTATTGTTGTAATAGTAGTAGTAGATTTAGTAATATTTTTATCTCTACCATTTACAGTTTTTTATTATACTAAACACATAAAATAGCTATATTATTATATTATAAATTCATAGCAGAAAATTAAATAAATCAATAAATAAATAAAATAAATAAATCACTAATATGATATATAACAACACAAAAATAACATTTCGATAATATGAATACACAACCGAAATTAATTATATTTTTTCTGACGATTTCCCAAAAACCAGAAATGTTTACATTTATTTTTAGTTTTTCAACTGGCTTTTTAGGATTTTCAGTCATTTTAGCAATGGGATATACGAAAAGGGAGAAGATATGTCTGATCTATTAAACAATTGTCTACGAATGTTCACATCAAGTGGATAAATGATGATTCAATGAGTTTTAATAGTGGATCATCTTAATGAAATATAATTTAAATTAGTATTTAAAACACATAGCAATAAGTTAGTACCATGAAAATTGTCCTTATGAAATGTATTAAAATTCTGTTAATATGTTATTTAGAATTGAAAACAGATTTTGAGTAAGTTATACTGTCCTTGTTCTATGTATACGGTTATTAAAGAAATTAAATCTATATCTATTTTAAAAGTCAAATCAAGGTTAGAAAATATATTTCGTAGTTAAGAGAATCTAACACAATATGGGACACCTGAAAATACTGAATGGTGTAGTATTGCTATAAATACGAGCTATACTGAGTGAAAGGTATAAAAATATAGTTTATTTGACTAAAATTCAAGTTGTAAAAATATTCTAACTCAATTGTCCATTCTCCTAGTGTATGTGATGTATATCCTTTAAGCATCTATTTAAAAAAAAGCGCAGTTGGTTCCCTAGCTGCGATTGTGTTAAGATAATTAAGACAGTTATAGCCCATAAACAAAAAAAATACTGGAGAAGAGGTAGAAATACAAATAAAGCCTCAGTAATCGTCCATACAAAAGTGCTTTCAGGAAACATGAGTAATCTTACAGGCCCGCAGTAGGGGTTCCCAATCTGTCTGCCCATACTCCATTCATCACTTTATGTGGAATGCCATTCCATCTGCTTTAAATGTTATTATGAAATCCTATTAATGTTTAGTCTATTTTTTGGACAAATTCTTTCAATTGTATGAATACCAACAACTTTAATCCAATTTTTATACAATATATCTTAATCATACAATTTGTTATTGTAATTTTGTATTTCCAAACTACATTTATTATCACTAAATTTTAAAAGTTACTTTGTTTAGTAAAATCAATGAGGTTTAAATTGTATGAAAAATAGGTGGGATAAGGATATTTTAATAAATAAAATTATGCCATAAATACATAGGCATGTTTTATATTTTGTATGTTAACATATTATATAAAAATATTGTATACATATATTTATTATAAGCATATTTATATTTTAAATAGGAGAGACCTTTTTTGAGTTCAGTCATTTCGTTATCATTATTAAGTCTTTTTGTTTAGGTTTTTTTTTTTCATACAATGAAATCCCTTGCTTAGCATACATTTTAAAAAATGTATTAAAATTATTTTGTTTTGTTTCGTTTGTTAATGTTATTTTATTGACCAAGTAGCTGTTCATTCGAGGACTGTCAATATAGCTGTCCATTCGCTCTACGAAGAAGGAAACTACACTACTACGGTAGAGTGCAATTCAGTTGATTGGTTCACCAGAGAGTAAATTAAACCTCTTGAAACAGATTAATCATTTGGTAACCTGATAAAACCTATTAGACCTCTGGTAATCATTGTTCACCAGAAGACGTAACCATGGGTTACGTAGAATACAATTATTATTACTAACTATAAAAAAAGAGCAATTCTCTTAACATAATGATAATACTTTTTTAAATATGTTTGGCTTTAATACTAAGCAGAAATAATATTTAATAACTTATTTATTGCACTATTATCAGTTTATAATAAAATCATATTATTTTCAATAATCAGCCTCATATTTTAGAATCACAGTAGTTACTGACTTATCTACCACTACTGGTTGTATTTTACGGATATAATGGTGTAAAAAATCAAGTTTAGATGAGCGATTTCCAATCATTTAAAGCCCATGATCACATTCTACAATATCATTCATGCAGTTGGCCCCTTCATATTTTTTTTATCATAAATTTATAGAACGTCATATTTAATGAAATGCGAAATATATATATATATATATATAACAATTAAAATAAGCAGTGACACATAAACAGAAACACAACAAAGACTCACTTTTCAATATTTCGACCGTAATGGCGGTCGTCCTCAGGAGAAGAAGTGAATTGACGGAGGGACGACAGTCAACTAAAGAACTCACTGGGTGAGGGCTAAAGCAGTGCTGCTGCAAAGGATACAAATAAAAAAGGAACTAGGAAGTCGAGAGCAAAAAGAAAAAAAAAACGTTTTTGAAAGGTAGAAAAAGGTTAAGAAAAGGAAAAATAAAGAAAATAAATAGAACAATAAAAAAAATATATTTTAAAAAAATAAATAAATAAAAAACTAAAAAACTAACGATTTAAATTCAAGCCAGGTTTCGAGCGAGCCCCCAGGAGCCAAATGTGGGCTTCCTTAGAAGCTTTTAAAGTAACTTGTCTGTTATCACTGGGGACTTATGTCCCCAGTATATATATATATAATACGGTACTGTTTTCTTAACCACAAAATATTAACAAACACTTTTTCTTTTTCTCGGAGTTTGGTCAGGGTAAATATATGGAATCACCTTTTTGCCTAACGTTTCGTCTTTATTTCAAGACATCCTCAGGGCTATAAACTAACAAAAAAACAATAAACAATGGACATTTGTCATTTTTTATTGACACAAAACATTTTTTTATTTTTAAAATTTGATTTGTGTAATGCTAATCTATCTTTTAGATATTGTTTGGTTTGACCTATGTATACATTATTACAATTATAGCAAGGAATAGAATATATTATATTGCTTTTAATTAGTTTGTTGATAGGTAATTTGGTGTTCGTAAAAATGCATATATTTAATTTTTTCTTTACTTTATATGTTATTTTAAAGTTAGCTTCCTTAAGTATTTTTCCAATCTGTTCTGTCAGTCCTTTCACATATGTCACTGATCTATACTGTGGTGAGTTAGTGAGGCCATTATTACTGGAGTGCTGATTTATTTCATTACCTTCTTCAGTGTTTAAGTCCGGTCTTATATTCCTATTAGCGTCTACCTGTGGAGTTATTTCATTATGGTTACTAACTGTTGATCGCATTATTTTATTTATTAAATGGTGCGGGTAATTTTTTTGTTTCAATATATTTTTTACTATATTTAAATTTTTCTTTATAATTTGATTATCACATAAATGTATGGCTCTATATTTCAATGCTAATGCAGTGTTAATTTTGTGTTTTAGTGGGTGGGTGGGATAAAAAATTTAGGTATCTATAGGATTTTTGTGGTTTACGCCACCAATCGACAACTAGGCTACCCTCCGGATTTCTGTATACTATTGTATCTAGAAATGGGAGGCTACGATCTTTTTCTAATTCTATTTCAAACTTTAATTTTGAATAGAACGAATTGAAATGGTCCAGTACTGTATCAACCGACTCTTGGGGAATTCTTAAAAACAGGTCATCTACATATTTATAAATGAAAGGCATTGGAAAAGGTATTACATTAATTACTGTATCAAGAAGGTAATCCATCACTAAATCTGCCAAAATGGGGGCACATGGACTACCCATTGCTACTCCATCTATAATTCTGTAGAATTATGATCAAAAAAGGCAAAAAGGGCAAAAAGGTGATTCCATATATTTACCCTGACTAAACTCCGAGAAAAAGAAAAAGTGTTTGTTATATATATATAACAGGGAGTACCGCCCTGTCTTCCTGCGGGACACTTCACTCTTCGCTCTTCACACCTCCTGATGACGACGATGGCCGAAATATCGATGTGAGTTATGTCTGTGTCTTTCTGTGTGTTTCCTTCGTTTTGAATTTATTTTATATATATATATATATATATATATATATATATTATATATATATATATGGATTAATTTACCACAATGAAAATTGTTTTCATTGTGGTAAATTAATCCATCTATTATATCAAGTGTTATTTTGATTATTATTCTATATAATATATATATATATATATAATATAATATAATATATATCTATGACAGCAGTGAAGAAAATGACATCAGCGAAATACGGTCAGCTGTTCAACGAAATATGCTTAAAAGAAGGACTGCTTCCAAATTTTACAAACATATATATATATATATATATATATATATATATATATATTATATATATTATATATATATGTAGCATTAAGTTAATATTAATATAATTATTCACTGTAATTGTTGTTTTTTCTATTGAATTTTGTTTTGCATTATAAAGTTTCGTTTTTCTTCTGAAAATTGTGATTTCCTTTTTACATCTGCTCATGCTAAATTAAGATGTCTCTTGGGCAATTATTATGGCCTTTAATACCAGCCCACCGCAAAGTTATGAGGAAATTGGAGCAGACCAGCTTTAAAGTCGTAAATGCAGAGGCAGCTGTGCATTTTAATGATATATATATATAACAAGATTTCACATAAACACGTGAAATAACAATCAATTACGGTTGCAAGATCATAGTCTTTTTTCCCCATTTCATATTGTGGTTTGATCATATATATATATATATATATATATATATATATATTGTAAACAGAAAAACGATACAAAGGACAACAAACGTTTCACAAACACAGAACTAAAGATCAAACACACTTACTGTCTCTAATTTTTGGTTGAACCGTCATCAGGAGAGTTAAGATAGGGACACCAAGCGCACTTGTAAAGCGACGGTTGGAGACCGTCGCTTCATATATATATATATATATATATAAATTTTACAAACTGTAACAATGTAACCTAGTATAAAAAATTATTGTTTATATTCATATGTAAAATATATAGTCTATATAAATAAAATAATGATTTTGTCTGTACATTGCTTAGAACTGACTCATTTCAAGTTTTCTTTACGTTTCATACATTCGAGAAACCGAATCCACCCTTAGAAAAATTTCTGTCAGTTTGTCGGTTTGTCTGTTTGTCCGCAAAAATTTGTCACAAGTAAACTCAGCTACCATAAGACATATAAAGCTGAAACTTTTACAGTAGATTTGTGTAGGTCTAACTTAAAATATAGGCTCTAAATTAATTGGAAATTCAACGTAGAAGTGAAGTTATGGACGTTTAACGCAAAGATGTTTGTCACAAGTAAACTCAGCCACCATAAGACATAGCGAGCTGAAACATTGACACTGGATTTGTGTATGCCTAAATTAAAATATGGGCTCTAAAGAGATTGATAATTCAGTACAGAAGCGAAGTTATGGGGCTTTTAGCTGTATTTTCCTAACTTCACAGACAAGTTTGTTTTGAAAATACACAGGTGTGGCAAGTAGGTATTGTTAGTTGATTTTAATTTCAATTGAGCTTATGAATATATTGCGTATTTGACATCATTGAAATGGTGTTTCACACAGTTGAGGATGTACTATCTATTAAGAATAAATGTTTTGTAAACGAGCAATTCTCAACTCTTAATATGAACAGGGAGGAAAAATCAACAAATGAGTTCTTACGCTATATCATACCGAGGAAAGAACTTACAAGTCAGTAAAGAGATTGGATTAGTGATGAAGAAGCAGTTCATTATCTAATTGAATTTCTTGACTCTGAATTTATTTCTTCTGGACTGCCTGCTCATGAGTAAAAACTTAAAATAGGAACACCAATGATGCTGCAATTTATAGCAGTAACAAATTTCATGTTACGAAACATGAGTGCCCCAAAAACTGTGCAACGGGACACGACTCTGAGTTCGTGCTCTACACAGATATGCCATAGAGGTGGACATAATGACTGGATGTGGTATTGGGGAGTCTGTGTGTATGGCACACATATCGTACCATTGATTCCGAGCCACTGTCTGTTTCCGTTGAAATGATTGCAAAGTCCCGTCAGAGTCTATTTCGCAATTACGTTAACTAAGTCGCAAAGGGAGACTTTATCTAACGCAGGAATTCAAGTTAGCGAAACCAAGTTTTTCTCACATGGTCAACTGTAGTTTACTTGCTCAATAGTCAGAGGTTTCAACTCTTTGTTCTTCCATGAACCTGAAGGACAGACAGCTAATGTAGTGTATACACAGGCATTTCTTTAACACTGTACTAATAACGGTATTTTTTACTATTCTATAATTTCTAATTATAGTATTAGTAATATACTATAATTGATATTTTGGAATACCAAGTATAATAGAATTTTTGATTCCGTCAAAGACGGGTACGTTTGCTAGTTACTAAATATAATATACCATGATTTAAATAATATAAAATTGTATTATTATAATATTCTTTTTAAATTTGACCACAAATTTGAGATTGTATTTTGTAAGTCATTACTTGATGATGATACTCAAGCATGATGATACACTATTTCATGGTATTGTATCAGTTGCTTGTAAACAACTCTGTGTGAGTTGACTTACTATCATCCTTTTCGTGGATTCGTGGAATATTTCAACAAATTTATTTTGAAGTTACGTCTATCGAAATCAACATTATCATAAAAATGATTTATCAGATACAGTTGCCCCCCCTAACAATGTACAACCACCTCTCTTATGCTAATAACATAACAGTACACTGCAGACTTCTGAAAAATCATTCAATGATTTCCTAGCGGTACTATATGAGTTATTATTAATGAAAAAAATATGAATTATGATATTAATACTAATAATAAATATATTAACAAAAAACATTTCATGTCATGCTATCGGATGAATGAATACATTCTTGAATGAGCAGGGAACTTTTAAAAAGTATTTCTCATGATTTAATTTCATAGACTGCGGGGGGTTTGTTCTCGCCTTCAATAGAAATTTAAGACAAAATTTTCTTTACAATTGCAAGACATGGGAGGATTGTCGATTGCACTGCTGCAATCAGTAACTCGATGAACTGGGGAACTCTATATGAAGATTAAACGTTATTAAAAATAAACGACAGCAAATATAACAGTAAAAATTGGAAATTTTAATAGACTTTACTGATTATGCTTTTGGAGTTTCAGATATGTGAGATAGCAAAACAATAATAGTTTTTGTAAGAGTTGTAATAAGCAGAATCGAACAAATAAGACAAAGACTTGAAACTAAAACACCAATCCTGTATTTACATCATTTGATTGTGTTTTGTAATTCACTCGATTATATAACAAACACGAAAAACA
Organism: Hermatobates lingyangjiaoensis; assembly: GCA_026182355.1. Classification (NCBI taxonomy): domain Eukaryota; kingdom Metazoa; phylum Arthropoda; class Insecta; order Hemiptera; family Hermatobatidae; genus Hermatobates; species Hermatobates lingyangjiaoensis. Next base: position 812,092 of record JAPFBL010001618.1, read on the forward strand.
ACAAAATTCATTAATAATTTGGTTGAATATATATATCTATATGTAAGAATGATTTTGTCAGTACATTGCTTAGTACTGACTCATTTCAAATTTTCTTTACGTTTCATACATTGGAGAAACCGAATCCACCCTTAGAAAAATTTCTGCCGGTTTGTCTCTTTGTCCGCAAAATTTTGTCACACGTAAACTCAGCCACCATAAGACATATAAAGTTGAAACTTTTACAGTAGATTTGAGTATGTCTAACTTCAAATATAGGCTCTGAACTGATTGGTAATTCAACATAGAAGTGATGTTATGGACTTTTAAAGCAAAAACGTTTGTCACAAGTAAACTCAGCCACCATAAGACATAGCGAATGAAACTTTGACACTAGATTTGTGTATGTCTAACTTAAAATACAGGCTCTAAATAGATTGATAATTCAGTACGGAAGCGAAGTTATGGGGCTTTAAGCTGTATTTTCCTAACTTCATAGACAAGTTTGTTTTGAAAATACATAGGTGTGGCAAGTAGGTATTATTAGTTGATTTTAATTTCATTGGAGCATAAGAATATATTGCGTATTTGACATCATTGAAAAGGTGTTTCCCAGAGTTGAGAATGTACTATCTATTAAGAATAAATAGTTTTGTAAACGAGTAATTCTCAGCCCTTAATATGAACAGGCAGGAAAAATCAACAAACACGTTCTTATGCTGTATCATACAGAGGAAAGAACCTACAAGACAGTAAAGAGAGTGATTAATGATGAGGAAGAAGTTCATTATCTAGCTGAATCTTGACTCTTCACTTTATTTCTCCTTTACTGCCTGCTCACGAGTAAAAACTTAAAGTAGGAGCACCAATCATGCTGCAATTTAGTAGCAGTAACAAATTTCATGTTACGAAACGTGAGTGCCCTAAAACTGTTCAACGGGACACGACTCTGACTTCACGCTATGCATAGATATACCATAGAGGAACATCATAACTGGGTGTGGAATGAGGAGTCTCTGTGTATACCACCCATACCATTGATTCCGAGCGACTATTTGTTTCCCTTCAAGTGATTGTAAAGTCCTTTCAGAGTCTATTTCGCAATGACGTTAACTAAGTCGCAAAGGGAAACTTTATCTAACGCAGGAATTCAAGTTAGCGACACCAAGTTTTCCTCACATGGTCAATTGTAGTTTACTTGCTCAAGAGTCAGAGGTTCCAACTGTTTCTTCTCCCATGAACCTGAAGGACAGACAGCTAATGTAGTGTATACAGAGGTATTTGATTAACATTATACTACGAGATAAGAGTAACACAAACATTTTTTTTTTATTTAATATTTGCGTAATATAAACACTGGTAATATAGTAACGTATGGAACCAGAGTAGCCGAGTGGCTTGCGTGCTCGCTGTTGACAGTAGCACAAGTATATCTATATAAATAAAAGAAAGGTTTTGTCTGTACATTGCTTAGAACTGACTCATTTCAAGTTTTCATAATTTACGTTTCATAATTTAGAGAAGCCGCATGTACCCTTAGAATAATTTCTGTTCGACAGTTTGTCGGTTTTGTCAGCAAAATATTGTTACCAGTAAACTCAGCCACCATAAAGCATAATAAGCTGAAACCTTGACAGTAGATTTCTGTATGCCTAACTTAAAATGTAAGCTTTGAATGGATTGAATATTCAACGATGAAGCGAAGTTATGAACTTTTAAGCCGTGTTTGGCTAACTACAAAGACATGTTCATTTTGAAAATATACAGATGTAGCACTTAGGTATTGTTAGCTGATTTTAATTTCATTTGCGTACATGAATACCTATTTGAGCTTATTGACAAGGTGTTTCCCAGAGTTCAAGATGTACTGCCTATTCAGAATAAATGACTTACTGAACGAGCAATGCTTAAGCCTTACTAATGAACAGGCTGGAAAAATCAACAAACAAGTTCTTACGCTATATGATACCGAGGAAAGAACTTACAAGTCAGAAAAGAGAGAGATTAGTGATGAAGAAGCAGTTCATTATCTAACTGAATTTCATTACTCCTTCACTGCTCCTGGACTGCCTGCTCATGAGTAAAAACATCAAGTAGGAGCACCATCATGCTGCGATTTAGTATCAGTAACAAATTTCATGTTACGAAACTTGAGTGTCCCGGGAAATGTGCAACGGGACACGACTCTCAGTTTGGGCTCTGCACAGATATGCCATAGAGGCGGACATCACGAGTGGGTGTGGTATTGAGAGTCTGTGTTTATACCACCCATACCATTGATTCCGAGCCACTATTTGTTTCCGTTGAAACGATTGCAAAGTCCCGGCAGAGTTTATTTCGCAATGACGTTAACTAAACCGCAAGGGGAAACTTTATCTAACGCAGGAATTCAAGTTAGCGAGACCAAGTTTTTCTCACATGGTCAACTGTAGTTTACTTGCTCAAGAGTCAGAGGTTCCAACTGTTTGTTCTTCCATGAACCTGAAGGACAGACAGCTAATGTGGTTTATACAGAGGTATTTTTTTAACACTGTACTAATGATAATTTCTACCATTCTATAATTTCTAATTATTGTATTAGTATAATACTATAATTGGTATTGTATTCCATTGTATTTTGGAATACCAAGTATAATAGAATTTTTGATTCCATCAAAGATGGCTACGTTTGCTAGTATATATATAATGATCAAACCTCAATAAGAAATGGGAACACAAGACTAATATCTTTCAACCGTAACAAGCGGTCTTCGTCACAGTCAAAAACCCAACTTGACGAAGACTGCTTGTTACGGTTGAAAGATCTTTATCTTGTTTTCCCATGTCTTATTGTGGTTTGATCATTGATAGTTATTTCACGTGTTTATGTTAAATCTGTATATATATATAATATATATATATATATATATATATATATATATATATATATATATATTGCTCTGGTTACTACAAACTTATACTCTGAAATGTTTTTGAGTCTTGACTCTGGCCTTAACTTACAAGTTGCTTGGAATTTTTTTATCGTCAAGTCTGAATTATTCTTAACTAGTAAGAAGTAGATAATACTGAGTAGGCTTAATCTATTAAATTCAAAACATTAGGAGAAATATTGAAAAAAACAGAAAATATAATTATTTCACCCTTCACTTGAATTATGATGTGATGGAACATCAAAGTAACTAATCATTGTTTTAATTGACTGAAGAATGTTTACAAATGCTATATATTTTTGAATATTATTTAATATTTTCTACAATGCATTTATATTTGAAAACTTTTATTATAACGAAAGTTGTTTTGTAGAAAGGAAAAATTGTTTTAATAATTTTTCCGGTTGATTTTCATATAATCTAATAAAAATAATTTGTATCTGCAGTCAACATGATTCAATACAATTTGAAGCGAAGAGTGAAAACTTTTCAAAAACCTTGAAATAAGCAACAAAAGTCATTGGTGAAATTTTTCATTGTATAATATTTACTGTATTGTTTTTCTAAACAAGCATTTTATAAGCATAAACATTTGATAAGCATAATATAAGCATTTGATAAGATATGCTGGTATTACCTTTTGAATACTCTGTTTAGGGTTTTAGAACTATTGTTACTTATAATAATGTAGGGTCAAACAGAACACAAGCATGTACAGAATACGGAACTATAAACAACACCACCGTGGAGTCTTTAGCAAATACCCAATACTTTAATCCAAAGCTCTCAAAAATTAATTTTCTACATCTAGCAAATACCCAATACTTTAATCCTAAGCTCTCAAAAATTAATTTTCTACATCTAGCAAAGAATTCATATATTTAACTTTTTCTTCAATACATTTGTAGAAAAAATAACTTCGTTAAATTATACTTCTTTTAAAGCTGTTAACATTAAGAAATACCTGGTTTGCATTTTCTTGTTGTTGAGTTTTTTTTTTGCTTCTTTTACAGGGAAATTATCTGCGAGTTACAGGAGTGAAAAAAAAAACAGACTGAAATAATGGACATTCTATCAAGTAACTTATAAAAACGGTTCCATTTGATGAATTTAATTCCAAACTTTCTCAACAGCCAGATTACGGCAGCAGCTTTTAATATCTCTGTCTTCAGTGACTTCACTCTAACATCTTAGCATTAACATCTCAGCAAAAGATTCACTTTTGTTAATCTTATCTTCTTCATATCTTTAGCTTAATCCTACCGGAATCTACTTAAATTTTTTAAAATTCTGAATAAAAAAGATCTTGCTAAACTGGTAAGAAATCGTTAATAGTCGAGTACCAGCAGTAACAGTAACTGTTACATATTCTATGTAAACAATTAATAAAAATAAAAAGACGACAGGACAGACAGTATGACGAAGTTAATAAATATAAAAGAATCTGTCTAGATAATAACTAAAAAATAACTCAATAAGACCTAAAAATATCAAGATAGCAGTGGACTTGACCGATAACCTCTTCATAACAGTTCAGTAGGAAGGTTAGTTACGATTGAAGATGGACAACGTCCGAAAGCGCTCCAACAACTCCAAGATCATCTTACGAGGTACGACAGTTTCCCATATTAATAATATAAATCATAATAACCTCAGTGGTACTAACATTATGCATGTAAGTAACAGTACCGACTGTCAGCGGGTTACTATCTAGACAAAACTATCCGCATTTAATTGGTAAGATTTTCTCTGTTTTTTAACTAATTAGGATTGTGGTGTTGGGTATTAGTTTAAATATTTTTTAAACCACACACACACACAGACACACACACACACACACACACACACACTACATTAAAAAATATCTTTACATAATATATATATACATAAAAACTTTAACACATAGGAAAGAACACAGAAAGACACTACAAAATTCACTTCAAGATATATATAAACTAGAATTTAAAAAAGAACACATAGAAAGGAAACCACTGAACTCACTACTATATTTCGATGTCCTCGTCTTCAGGAAAAGAAGTGAATCGCTCCAAAGGCTGATAACGACTTATATATATATACTCGTAAATTAATAATCAACAATAACTCTTGATATAATATATGAATTAAACAACCACAATAAAGAAATATGTATTAGATACAATGGTCTAAGGCTTTTCGTTACATCATCAGAAAGCTAAATGAACTAAACAAAAAATATAATAACTAGTTAACCCTGTTGATTGAAGTCTTCAGAATTGAATCCTGAAGACATGTTATTATATTTTTTCTTTAGATCATTTAGTTCTCTAATGATGTTGTAACGAAATGCTTTAGAGCATTGTATCTAATCTATATTTGTTTATTATGGTTGTTTAATTCAGATATATATATATATATATATATATATATCAATGATCAAACCACAATAAGAAATGGGAAAACAAGACTAAGATCTTTCAACCGTAACAAGCATGTTACGGTTGAAAGATCTTAGTCTTGTTTTCCCATTTCTTATTGTGGTTTGATCATTGATTGTTATTTCACGTGTTTATGTGAAACCTTTATATATATATATAAAATTATAAAGAGGTGCCCAGAAAATGTCTTGCACCGGCATGTTTTTTTCCTCTCAAGGACCCTGATGGATGGGACTCGAAACAACCATAATCAAGCAAATTTTATCGGGTGAAATCAATTTACAAAATTACTTCTCCCACAATCCTTTTTATCAAAATAAATCTTACACATTAAATTACTACAATTAACACATTAACACTATACATACTTAATTTAAGTTCCCTGAATTCGTACTGATTAAAATCTATGATACCAGAAATTTAATGGCATCAGTTCATCCTGAGACTCTGATGAGCATCAGTTATTTACTTGATCCCATTTTTGAATTTCTTAGTGTTGATGTTTAATTCGCGTGATAAAACCATTTAACTACTTGAAAAAGCCAAAACTCTTCACTTTGTCTTCTGAACTCCTTCTAATGACAAACTGTTCCTTGCTATGTCAATCACAATCTTTGCTTTGTTCTAGTTTGTGTTAATAAATCATAATATCAAATTGAAAAGTTAATTAAACAATACTTTTTTCATATTTGCAGAATCCTTCTTCACTTCTTTTGTAAACCATTTCACAACTTGATAATAATAATAATAATAATAACGTTATAATGCCCCCCAAAAAAGTTGTGTTTATCCAGGAAAAAAAGAATAACTTTCTGTTTTTAATTATATATAGCAGGATTGAACAATTAACACTGGAAATAAAAATGAACAGCTCAAACACAGTAAGAAATTTTTGAATATTACAAAGATCATTTAATCCTTGTCAGAGTCCTTATATGAATCAAGAAGTACAGCAGAAATCAAACGCACGGAGAAGGAATTTAGAAGCCTTACAAGGATAACCAAAATGAAAATTGGTCTGAATAGGTTAAACAAAGGTTAGAAACAAATGAGAAAGCATTATCCTGTCAGTTGATATAAACCCCTAGAAAAGCTTTTGCTCTCGTTAATACTGAAAATAATTCGAATAACTGATTACTAATGTTTATAGTATTTGAGGTGTTAAATTTCATAAATGAAGACTTCATAATAATTTTTAACATCAAACTTTCATGAATGATCATTTTAGCTCCTAAATAATTTATATTACTGTAATGATGTTCAATATTTACTTTTTATAAGATTTCCACTAACTGAATAAGGCATTACCCTGATAGACACTTTTGATTGCATTTTATGTGTTAAAGTAACAAGTTAACCTGGTTATATATATATAATATTTGAAAGTTACTCTGAGAGCTTCAGAAGAAGCACTTATTAGTCTTCTGGGCGGTAGATCGGTTCCTGGGCTTAACCTCAACCGTTGATTTTTTTTTTAAAGTTGTTATCAGCTTTTAATTTTATTTTAGTTAAATGTTTTCATTTTTTAATTTTTATTAGGCTTTTATCTCTTTATCTTCCCTGTCTACCTTTCCTCCGAAAGTTGGCTACACTGTTTGAGTGCTTCAGTTCGAACGCCAAGTCAGTCGTTATCAGCCTTTGGAGCGATTCACTTCTTTTCCTGAAGACGAGGACATCGAAATATAGTAGTGAGTTCAGTGATTTCCTTTCTATGTGTTCTTTTTTAATTCTAGTTTATATATATATATCAATAGATAAATGAGATACCTTTTTAACCTATATATATTTTATGGCAATATTAACAAAAAATTTGTTATTATTAAATTACTCTAATTTTCTTAAAAATTTTAAACTTACATTTTTTCTCGTTATAAAAATTGCAAAAACAAATATAACGTTAAGCTTGAGAGTAACTTCTTAAATGGATTGAAAAAATCAAAATATGGCAAAACTAACAATATTCGACACAGAACTACAAAGGAGAAATTTTTTTACTACCTTTTAAAGATTTGATTTATTGATTGAACAGAAGAAAGAGAAATAATGTTTTAAACTGTATCACTTAATAATTCAGGGAAGTAAAATGTTAACATCGTCAAAAAAAATATGCATTAAAAATGGTATTTTAACATTTTCGGCATATGATGAAAAGAAAAACATTGGTATGGTTATTATGATAGACACTAAATCATAATTATTTAGGTAATTATGAAAAAGGATACTGAAGAAAGCCAAATTAAAATTTACTTTTTCTTTAATTCTAAATTGGTTGTTGGCACTAGTGAATTCAATTATATAAAAGGTAATTTTATTTATCGATTTGGGTCAGAGGCATAGTATATAGCCAATATAGTGGAGCCATCTGACTTGATTAAATACAATTGACCTATCATTGTATGAATTAAAGAAGAATCTACTATCTTACCTTGTAAATTTCTTGTCCATTCGACCGATTTTGGACTTCTTCCATCTTCACTGGGTGTTTTCGATAAACTGAGGTTTTCATCGGGTCATCACATATGTATACCTACTTATTAATATTTTATATAGTATCGTAATATGGTATCAAATAAGTAATCGAATGGAAAATCGATAGTTAGGTATAAATATGTGACAACCCGATGAAAACCTCAGTGTATTGAAAACTCTCCGTGAAGATGGAAAAATTCTGAAACATGCCTGGTGTACAGAAAATTGTTTAGGTAAGATTACATTATACTTTATTATACATTATTATTATTATACATTATACTTTAGTTCTTACTAATAACTACAGTACATTATAGTGTACTGTTATACTGTTACCGTACAATACTGTTGTACTGTTACAGTTTTCCCAAAGTCAAGCTCTCAAAGCAGACGTTCCAGTTTTATTTAGATACTTTTTTATATTCCTACAGAAAAGTAAAAAAATAGAATATCATACAATAATAAACAAATAGACAATATCAGAAAATAAGTGAATACGGTTTGTATAAGTAATTATATCAAATTATAATAAGTTACAGTCATAAAATATTGTGAGAAAGTAAATTCCAAACTTATATAGTTCAGTAAGAATGTTATAAGAACATCTGCAAGTGAAATAATCATGCCACCATTAATATTAAAACCACGGGAGTTAACTTAAGCTTTATACAAAGAAATTAGGAAGCATATGTTTTGTTTTAAAACACCATAACTTTAAAATCAAAATTCTGCTTAAAATATATTATTTTACGACACAAACACACATATCTATATAAGTAAAATAATGATTTTGTCTGTACATTGCTTAGAACTGACTCATTTCAAGTTTTTTTATGTTTCATACATTAGAGAAATCGAATCCACTCCTAGAAAAATTTCTGTAGGTTTTTCGGTTTGTCCGCAAAATTTTGTAAAAAGTAAACTCAGTCACCATTAGACATAGCAAGCTGAAACATTGACAGTAGATTTCTGTATATCTAACTTAAAATATAGGCTCTGTTGGATTGAAAATTCAGCGTAGAAGCAAAGTTATGAACTTTTAAGCTGTATTTCGCTAACTTCAGAGACATGTTTATTTTGAAAATATACACGTGTGGCAAGTAGAAATTGTTAGTTGATTTTAATTTCAATTGCGTATATAAATATATTGCGTATTTGATTTTATTGACAAGGTGTTTCCCAGAGTTCAATATGTACTATTTATTCAGAACTTATGGCTTTGTGAACGAGCAATTCTCAACCCTTAATATGAACAGGCAGGAAAAATCAACAAAGAAGTTCTTACGCCACATCAAGCAGAGGAAAGAACTTACAAGTCAGTAAAGAGAATAATTACTCATGAGGAAGCAGTTCATTATCCAATTGAATTTCTTGACTCAATGACTGCTCCTGGACTGCCTGCTCATGAGTAAAAACTTAAAGTAGGAGCACCAATCATGCTGAGATTTAGCAATAGTAACAAATTTCATGTTACGAAACTTGAGTGCCCAAAAATGTGCAACGGGCCACGACTCTGGGTTCGTGGCCTGCACAGATACGCCATAAAGGCGGACATCATGACTGGGTATGGTACTGGGGAGTCTGTGTGTATACCACTCATACCATGGATTCCGAGCCACTATCCGTTTCCATTCAAACAATTGCAATATCCTATCAGCGTCTGTTCTCAATGACGGTAACTATGTCCCAAGGGGAAACTCTATCCACCGTAGGAATTGAAGTGAGTGAGACCAAGTTTTTCTCACATTGTCAACTTTGCACATAGTTTGCTTGCTCAAGAGTCAGAGGTTCCAACTGTTTGTTCTTTCATGAACCTGAAGTACAGTCAGCTAATGTGGTGTATACAGAGGTATTTGCTTAACACTGTACTAATAATGATATTTTCTGCTACAGGTATTCTATCATTTCTAATGATATTCTGGAATACCATGGATAATCAAATTTGTGACTCCGTCAAAGACGGGTACGTTTGCTAGTTCGGTATAGAAAAGAATCATAAAACCTAAACAATATGCCTCATAGAGTGTGTCATTAGTTTGTGACATATCATGCTAGGGTAGTTGCTTTACTCTGTTCCTTTGTATTGATCTTTAAGAATTTGATTTGTACATGAAAAACAGATTAAATACCAGCATATATGAGTTAAATATATGCATATACAAATACAATGAATTGTTCTAAAATATTATCGTAAACTTCTATAATACTAAAGAACTGAAGTTATGAAGTTATTGGCGCATACTTTGTTATGAGTTCAATCATTCAATTTATATAGACTAGTAAGTTACAATGCTTTTGTATTGGCACCTGGCCACAGTGAGCACATGAAAAGAATAATTTTTAACTTTGATAAATTAAATTTTTATTAATTGCAGTCAACAGCATAATCATATATATATAGTCAATATGTCTTACAAATTTTAGTAAAATACTCCAGACAGTATTAGAGCCCAATGGTTTAAAATAAAAAAAAAAGAACCCACATTTCTTTTGTGAGTCAAAAAGGTTATTTTTTTTTGTCATTGTTGTTGTTAAATTACAGAAGTCGGTTTTTCGTTGGCTGGAAGAGAGAAAATAAGAAAAAGTGACTGAATCATTTATAGGCGGGAGTGGCTACACGTTCCCCACTACTCTCCGTCTATCTCCACCGAATGCGAACAATACTAAATATTCAAATATCTGTTTAATGGTAAGTCCGTAACACGTATGAATTTAAAAGTAGAAACTATTAGAAATTTCACGAAACAGTCACATTGGTAAAATATTGCACAACAACTGTGTCATCATCATGTCTGAACTTTATAATGTGAATAGATTTCAAGTTTTCAAAAAATGTTTACATTCATTCATTGAATGTAAACAATGTATTCTTTTTTATTCATTGAAACATGAATTTCTAATGAAAAGTAATATTTCTCATACCTTTCAATGTGTAGGATGACATTCAGAGTCTTGTTTCCAATTCATGAATGAGTTGAATGATTTGTTAGAAGAGAATGCTGAATATCAAGCAATTGGAATACACTTACATACTTAATCCTTCTCAAATCCGTTTATATAGCAATTATATGTTCAAAACATTAATTTTCTTTAATTATATATTTATCCACATTACATTTAGATTAATCACGGTCATTAAAAGCTTTTGAATTCATCTGCATTAAAACTTAAGCCTAACTTAAAGTTTCAGTTGCATTAATCAATTGAAGAATATTTCATTGCTGTAAAATAGAATATACAAGTAACCAAACTGTTTCTACCGTAACATAACAGAAACAGTATCCACATATAGCCATAACAAGATTTCACAATAAACACGTGAAATAAAAATCAACGTCTAAACCACAGTAAGAAGTCAGAAAATAGAGTAAGATCTATCCACCAAAAAAGTGATCTTCGACAGAGTCCAAAGTGATACTGAATGAAACAAGTGATATATGGTATGGTTACATATGAAAAATTGGTGTTATTAAGAAATATGATCTAATCCTCTCTTATTAAGTTTAGTAGATCAAATACTATGAACAATAATGTAGTAATATTAAATAGGAATTGAATAATAATTGTTTATTCAAGCTCGACTTAGTATTGAAGAGGGTAATATCTTTATCTACGAGGGTTGACAGCTAGGAGATAGTTTGTTAATTATTTCTTCCCGAACTCCTTGGTATAACCTGACTTTCCTTCACAGCCCTGTTGTTCCCCTTTCTGCAATTCACACCCATCCAAATACCACTCTTCTTAACCATACCAGATGTCTTCAAGTCATTTTTTTCAGTATCTGTTTGGGATCTGACGAAGGCCACTTAATTTAGTTGAAAGGTTTTAGTAATTTTTCTGATTTCTTACTGTGGTAAAGACGTTGACATGTGGCCATATATAATTAAGTATCTACTGAACTTGAAGTCCTCTTTATGGTAGAAATCTCTTCCAAAGAACAACTTATAAGCATAAATATAAATACATAACTGTTAAACGATTTTTAACATTGTAATTGCTTCATTTAAACTAACTTTTCTTCGTCTTTAACCTACAAGCAATCTATTCTATAGACACCAAAAACACTCTCGCAGGTTTCTCAATCATTTAATCCTACTGGATCTCAGATCAGAAGGAAGCTGGAGATAATTGACCAGAAAAGAGAACAACAAAATCTTTTAAGCATATCATTACTCTTCAAGAAGACAATGGCGTGGAGTGATAACCTAGTTGATTATTGTTGGTTCATATGCCCTTTCAAAATTAGTAATTTTTATTATGAGCTCATAAATTGTTTACATTTTATGCTTCTCTATAAAGAACAATATACTTCAAGTCATTAAACTAAAAAAAACGTTGATATTAAAGAAGAACATAGATTAGATTTAATATTAAGTCGCATTTGTTTAATATTGTTATATCTGACCATTTAGGAAAAAGGGCTAACCATTTTTACCATGATTATTTAAATTATGCGTATCCATTATCATTTTCACTGAGTAAATTATTTATTATTTATTTTCCTGAATAATTTATATTCAAAACACTTTGAAACTAAATTCTTAATTTCAATTTTACTTAAACAAGTAAAATAGTTCCCACATATTGACGATATAGAACGGCTTTGTTATGTTGTCAACGGTCCAATCCAATGGAAGTACTAAATTGGAGATTGTCCTTCTTGGATGTGTTTATCATTAGACAATGTACTTTCTCTTGGTCACTTTTTTATTACACATCTCAGAAAGACATATCTGATGAAAGGTATTATGCGTATAATATCTCAATTCCTAAACAATGAAATTAACAACCCTCAAAAACCACCAAAAACAATAGAAATGAGATATATTACAATGCACAGCAAGTCTTATGTATATTGAAAACTCTTGTCGATACAGAGGAAGTGTGAGTCATTAACTTAAGTTGGTAAGACTACGGAGGCTTGGTTGCTTAGAAACCGGTCTCAAACAGACCACAGTAACAAGAGAACGACAATAATCAAGAATAGACAAAGGAAGTCTTCACGTAAAGAAGCTCCTGTTATATGTCAACTCTTTGACCTTCTCAGGAAAAGTGTGGCCACCAAATATTTTGTATTGTTAACAGAGGTGACTCAAAAGATGGGATATCAAAAAAGGCTACTGAATTTGTAGAAGCTTTTAGAGCCATATGGAGCAGCATTCCATAAACAACCGACTAAATCCTACTACACCTGGAAGGTGAATAGTACCTATTGGATTAGTGAAATGGTTTATTTTAACTAATCATATATATTATATATATATATATATATATATATATATATATATATAGTTGCGGTTTGCTTCTCAACACCAGTACTTCGTACTTCTTCATCATGACGACGGATGTCAAAATATCGAAGTGAGTTCTTTAGTGACTCTGTAGTTTCTCTCTTCTTTCCTATGAGTTTATATATATATATATATATATATATATATATATATATATATTAATTAAAAGAAACGGTCCAGCGGACTTTGTTAAATAAAATAAATTCAAAACGAAGGAAACACACAGAAAGACACAGACATAACTCACATCGATATTTCGACCATCGTTGTCAACAGGAGGTGTGAAGAGCGAAGAGTCCCGCAAGAAGGCAGGGTGGTGACTGAACTCGGTGACCGCAGCCAGTACCCCACCACTTACCACCCAGCGGGAAGGGAAGGAAGGAAATGAAGAGCCAAATTAAGATGTAAAAGGAACGAGTAAAACTGATAATTATTCAAATAAAAATAAGTCTAATGAAAAATTATAAAAAATGTGAAAAGTATATAAATCAAATTAAAATTAAAAAAGTAAAAAAGCAATGCAAAAAAAAATTATCGGTTGAGGTTGAGTCCAGGGGAAGAGCGAGCATCAAGTAAGCATATGTATGCTTCCTCTGAAGCTCTTAGGGTAACTTTATTGTTGGATTCGGGGATCTGTTTCAGGATCTGAACCCTGAAACAGTCATTGAAACTGAGACCATGCGAGTTTGCATGGATGGCTACAGGATAGTTACCGCGTTGACCGACTGAAGCCCTATGACCATTCATACGAAGGCTCAACTTATTGGAAGTTAAGCCAACGTAAAAACGTTCCTACCCGGTTCAAGTCAATTCCTCCTGTACCTCGTGCAACTGTGTTTACCGACTGTATTGCACTCAGTGTGACTCTTTTTACGTTGGGTTAACTTCCAATAAGTTGAGCCTTCGTATGAGTGGTCATAGGGCCAGTGCTGCTCCCCGTGCCCGGTCTTGGAGTAATAGAATTAAGAGAAAATATAAACAGAAATTCAGATAAGCAATAAAAGTTGGTAAAATATAAATGATTCAGAGAGAATTGTAGAAAATTTAAAAAAATTAAATAAAAAATGAAAAAATAAATAAAATGCAACAAAATATATCTGCAATAATCAATAAAAGGTAAAGTTTGATAAAAAGATGTAAAAGGGAAACTAGTTAAGAATGAGTGTCTTAAAAAATAAAATATAATATATAATGTATAGAACAAACTGGAAGTAAGGAATAAAAGTGAAATAAATAAATAATTACAGAGAAAGAAGGAGAGAGGAAAAAAATACCAGAATAAAATATAAAAGATATCTATATAAAAAAAAAAATTTTCTTTTAAGGTTTAGTCCAGGTGCACTGTGCACCCCGAGTAACCAGATGTGTGCCTCTTCTGAGAGCAATCATTGAAAGGTAGACTGTGGGAGTTGGCGTGGATGGCAACAGGTAAATCGGAATGGTTGTTGACGGATGCTCTATGACCGATCAGTCCTACGTAGAACGCATCACAACGAGTACAATCCAATTAGTATACACAGTTTCTGGATGTACAAGAGCAATCCTTAGCAACAGGGAAGGGCTGGTTACAGGAAGGCGGAGTGAAGTGTGGAAGGGGGTTGAGAAACGGACAAGTCAGGCACCCCCATCGTTGGCAACTCTTAACACCCACAGACGGTTGATTGACGCTCCTGGACGTCAAGTCCCTGTGAGAGAAGAAGTTGCCTAGGTTAGGGAGACGTCTGCAGATGACGCGGGGTTGACTGGGAAAGATGGCTGATGTGGAAGGAGAAGAGGATAGGATGGGAACAGATCTTTGAGGATACGTTTAATTTTATGGACGCCAGGGAAGAAAGTAGTTACAAGGAAGGAAGACTCATTCCCTTCTGAAACACGAGACAGATGTGTCTTGCATCTAGTGTTTCAGTTGGGTTTTTGACTCTGACGAAGACCGCTTGTTACAGTTGAAAGATCTTAGTCTTGTTTTCCCATTTCATTTGTGGTTTGATCATTGATTATTATTTCACTTGTTTATGTGAAATCTTTATATATATATATATATATATATATATATATATATATATATATATATAGAGAGAGAGAGAGAGAGAGAGAGAGAGAGGTTCCGAGAGAGAGTGATGATAAGGAAGAAATGAGCCTTTTAAATGACACTTCCAAGCTCATCAAACCCTTAATTAGTAAATGTTTTTTTTTTAAATAGAGTAGAAGTTATGAAATTAAGTTAAGTTATTAAGTTAAAATGAATATTATTATTTTATAAAATAGCAGTCCATCTGAATACAACAAATTTATAAATTTCGATTATGTATCCCAGTATCTTTTTTATAATAAAAACATGTTGCCATGGCAAAAATGTTTTTTTATAGTATATTTTTTTTAATTTCATTATCTTTAAGGCCAAGCTAATATGTTGTTCATGGCAAGGCCTTAGTTTCTTTCTGGGCTTTCTAATACTGCTATGAAATGTTAGTGTATAATGTGTACAGTGTACAGTGTATACATTTAAGCGTATATATAATTATTTCTCTACTTTTTTTGAACTTTTAGATAAGTAAAATAAAATTTTTTGTATTTATATAAAGTGTTCTAATTGTTGCAAGAGAATGTCTGAAGTTTTATCCGTCAAGGGGAAACGACTTGTGGAAAGGAGGGATATTATTGAACAGGGGTTCCATTGGTACTGACAAGGGTTCGAGGGTCAGCCCAGTACGATTGAGATCTTAATGAGGAATTCATGGCCAATCGATGCTAGTGGTGCCAGTTAAAGTGATTCAAAATTTAGGTCGTTTTCTTTCAATCGTTCTGTTCCATCGAGTAAGAAAATTAAACAAAACTGCAACAGTTCTTACAATGAGTATTATTTTATTACTCAAAAATCAAACTGAAATTATTTCCTATTAATAACTAGATAGTTTTTTATTAGTTCCTTTGTTCACAATTTTAACAGTTGTTATTAGTTGTTATAAAATAATCATCAATATAATGTAATTCTTGAAATTAATAAGTTTGTTTTATTTTATTAAGTATGAGAAAAAAATGTTTTATTTTTATTTTATTGAAATTAAAGATAAACATATTTTTTCTTAAGGAAAATATATTTTTATCTTTTCGAAAAAATCAGGGTTACATCATGATACCATCATCATTAATTATGAACTTCTACAAGTAACATTCAAAAAGTCATTCAAAGGATGCACGAAATTACTCTGACTACTATTGCAGTTCTGCGTATGACCAAACAATTTAATTTTTCAAATTCGATATTATTTATGTCAAAGTTATGCAATATTTTTTTTCATTTTATAGGTCTAATATAATTTTTTAGTATACAGGTCTGTATACAACCTGAAAGTCTGAAATTCAACCATAGATCCGAATACATCTACACAAATAAATATTAAAAGAGTACGTATTTATAAAATATTATGATAATTTAGAATTAAATCATAAAAAATAGCAAATATTACAACGAAATTGTTACTTATCATGGTAAAGAGAGAAACAGAGAGAGAGAGAGAGAGAGAGAGAGAGAGAGAGAGAGAGAGAGAGAGAGAGAAAGAGAGAGAAAGAGAGAGAGAGAGAGAGAGAATGAGAATGATAAATCCTTGCAATAGGTTCATACAATTAATTAATTGTTCAATTTATTTCATAAGAAAAATGACGTGGATACGCTATTTCATTGTAAAAGTTTTTAAGGAATCCACTTAAAATTAATATGTTAGTACAAAAAAATTCATGAAATTTTATAACTGGAAGAGGCAAGATGGTCCTAAAAACCATGACATTGAATTTAAAATGATCCCTACCTGTATTAGTTTATATTCAAATTACTTACACAATTATTTACACAATTACTTACTTGGTTTAAAGAAAACTATCCGACTCAAGCTAAAGAGATACAAGGATTTGAAAATAGATTTTAAAAAAAATTTTTTTTTTTTCTTTAAATGACTCATATTGATATGGAAAAAATAAAAAAATATGTAAAGATATTCGAGATACGCAATCAGAGTATGACAAAATCAGGAATATGTTATATTTAACGGATTTCCATTTCAAGGATCATTCTTTACCCCTTATTAAGTGTCATTTTATTTTTATACTGATTACTATAAAGTACAGTTATCATAAAATAAATATATTTTAACGAATTAATTAATTTAATAAATTAATTGTTGAAGAAGACTGCCTGGAAGTATACTGTTAGTACTTCAAACTCCAACTGCACTCTTTAACAAATCCATATTCTATTTGTTTAATACTTCAGTATAAAATAGCTACTACATCGTAATTTATATCTGAACTAGTACTTCTCGATATACACATCTTCAGGGTGCAAATTTTATATCTCTCTCCTATTAGTTATACAAAATTTAAACTTTCTTACTAGGCACTGTTTGAATATGAATATTACGAAATAAAAATTTCAGGAATTTTGAATACCAGGTGATAAATATTACGCTAAAATAGACTATTAAGTTGTCTGTACTCACTTTTAAAATTGTGTTATAAAAATTGCTATATTTCCGTTAAAATTAAGTTTACAATGAAAATGAACTCATTAAAATAAATGGAGACATTAATTTAATGGTCAATGACTGGAATAATGGATTTATATTCAATAACTTTGATAATAGGTTGATTTCAGAGTTTAAATGAATTAATAGTACCCGAGATTGGTAAACGATTACTTAAAATGAATTTTTGTTTAGACTAGTCTACATTTTTATTTCACTGTATGATGTAAGAACCACCCTGATCAACGTCCAAACCACAGTGTGGATTCAAGAAAAGTATAAAAAATTCTACCGTTTGATAGAATAGGTGTATTACTTAATCTGGATTCAGTCAATTTTCTAGGTTCAAAAAGTCAAGTCAAAGGTTTTGCCCAGTTAATATTGTTAGTTCCTTTAAATAATGTAAATTTTATTTTCTTATTACGTCAAAACGTAATAATTGACATTTTAAGCCCACCCGACTCAAACGTAAAAATTTACATTTTAGACCCGACCCGTCTCAAACGTAATAATTCACATTTTAGGCCCAACCCAACCAAAACGTAATAATTGACATTTTAGGCCCACCTGACTCAAACGTAAAAATTTACATTTTAGACCCGACCCGTCTCAAACGTAATAATTCACATTTTAGGCCCAACCCAACCAAAACGTAATAATTGACATTTTAGGCCCACCCGACTCAAACGTAAAAATTTACATTTTAGACCCGACCCGTCTCAAACGTAATAATTCACATTTTAGGCCCAACCCAACCAAAACGTAATAATTGACATTTTAGGCCCAACCCAACCAAAACGTAATAATTGACATTTTAGGCCCACCCGACTCAAACGTAAAAATTTACATTTTAGACCCGACCCGTCTCAAACGTAATAATTCACATTTTAGGCCCAACCCAACCAAAACCCAATAAAAGTTATTGCTTGTTTTTACACCTTCTAAAGTTTCATTCGCTTTATTTTTTATATTAATGCTTACGTTAAGGAAATGAATTTTGTAGTGTCAGATTTTCCTGTTGTAAATTTCAATTTGAATCCTCCTCATATATATTTCTTAGTCCTTAAATTTGGTTTTATGGTCTTTTACATGGTGAAATGGTTATCTATATTTCCGCACTAAACCATGAGTTTGACATCAGTCCTATTTAACAATTTATTGTACTTACATGACCCATAATAGGAAAATTCCCTTCAACTGGTAAATCTATAGCTACTCCATCTGCCTGCAAATACAAATAAGTAACAATTTATATAACAGGTTTTCTTTCAAAGTAGACGGTGGTATGTTGATGCTGGTATAGATATAATTCGGATGAGTTTATACAGTTTCCTCAGGGCATTTATTCATGATTTTGTGTTTTGTTGACTTCTTCCAGTCTGTATAGCCACTCGTTTGACTTCTAAGTCTGTATCGCCACTCGTTTTAGGACTTCTATTGCCTTCACTTGATCCCGCAGTGTCATTTTCACTCTAATAAGTTCTTGTTGTTTTAATAGAGTCATTTAACATTTTTTTTACTTCCCTCATTTTTATATTCTGTGGTTCAAAATAAAATTTTAAGTCCATCAATTATAATGTTTATTTTCTCTACAAGATCAGGATTACAACATCTGTTCAATGTTTACTACTTTTAGGTAAGTTAAATATGATCAATTTCCCCATTATTTCAGCAGATAAAACTTCGTTCTAACGTATTTTAACGTATTCAATATAACCAGATAATTCTTCTATGTGAGGTGATTGCCTAGTGCTTTTAAGATTGATTTTGAACATCAAATTACTGAGCAATAAATGTAATTTTGGAAACATTTCTTAGTTTTATATTACAAAACTCTTCCCTGTACTGTTTGATGAAGTCTTCTTCCCCAAATTTTGGGTCAAAATTTCTGATATTTGTAAATTTTGGAAGTGGTCATTTTTTTATACATCAATAGTATCGATAAAAATAATGTATCTTTGGTATTGCTTTAAAAATAAAAAGTATGGATATATATATATATATATATATATATATATATGCCCGTTTCTACGGGAGCACCGAAGAACATACAGAGGAAGCCCACGAAACAAATTTACTAGAGAAGTGTTAATAGAAAGAACCTCAATATTGCATTATAATAGTGACATTAGTCGATTAGCTATTGTAGAGGCTCTTTATATCAAAGAAAAGAATCCTAGTCTCAATGTCCAAAATTAACGATCTCAATGCTATCCCTAGAAACAAGAATTTCCAGTATAATTTAAAATTAATTAGAGAGACAGGATTAAGTCGGTTTGGCAATAATTGAGAGTCAGTCTATCGCCCTCTGATAAGACGTTATTTCGCCGAGTCGAGCAACCTTGCATTGGCTAACCTGTTTCAACCTGCTGACTATTATTTATAATCATTAGTTTAATTCTAAATTATTTCAACTCTTTCATCATTATATAATTTCTAAATTTTCTAAAATGTGAGACCAAAATTGTTAAGAAAATTCTAACCTGATGAGGACTACTGTATAGTCGAAAGCTTGTGAGTTAATAAATTAGTTTTCATTCGTTTAACTAGTCATGTTATGTTAATCTAACTTTGAATATTGTTTATATGTCTCTGGTAAAGTTAATTTGGGAATTATCTCAAACAGAAAGAAGAATAATCAGAAAGTTGGAGACAGTCAGCAAAAAAGTCGTCAATGCAGTAGCTGCTGCATATTTCAATTCAACATGTCTAAAAGAAGATTTGCTGCCCACCTATACAAATATATATACATAACGGATAATCACAAACACAGAACTAAGGAACAAACACACTTACTGTATCTAATTTTCGGTTGAACCGTCATTAGGAGAGTTGAGATAGGGGACACCAAGCGCACTTGAGAAGCGACGGTTGGGTCTCAAACCCAACGGCTACTAACGCAAATATATATGTATATTGATATTGATAAAAGTATCAACCGTGGAATAGAAACAAAACTAAAGTTTATCGGGACTCGGTCAGTTCTTCAGGTTCAAATTAAACTCTCATTGCCAAGGCTTAAATAAATGTCTTTATTTAAAACATTTTTTATAGGCCTACAAAAACAGAGGAAATATAAGAAATAATACAACCATTCAAAAATCATTGAGTAACAACTCAGTAACAACTCCTATCCTGTTCCTTCTGATACATCTTGCACTTCCTGTAACTGCGTTTACCGTTTGGAGTGTACTCGATGTGATGCTTTTTACGTTGGCTTGGCTTCAACCAAGCTGAGCCTGCGTATGAACAATCACAGGGCGTCCGTTGGTCAGCGCAGAGACCTACCCATAGCTATCCATGCTAATTCCCATGACCTCCCTTTCAATGATTGTTTCAGGGTACAAATCCTCAAACAAATCCCCGAGTCTAATTCCCATGTCACCCTTAGAGCTTCCGAAGAGGCATTCATATGCCTCCTTGGGGCTCGTTCTCCTCCTGGTCTCAACCTGTACCGTTAATTATTTTTTATTTTATTATTATTATTATTATTATTATTATTATTATTATTATTTTATTATTATTATGTATTTTTTATTATTATTATTTCGTATTTTATATATATTTTTATATATTTTTTTATCTTGTTTTCTAAATAAATATTGGAGGGATTTCTATTTTTCCTCTCCTCCGCTGTGGAGCAGCATTGCGGTGGTTCCACGAGTTACTCTGGTGGCCAGTAGCAGTTTGCTTCTCAACGCGAGTACTTCGCACTTCTTCCCGATGACGACGGATGTCGAAATATCGAAATGAGTTCTGTAGTGTCTTTCTGTGTTCTTTTCTATGTGTTAAAGTGTTTATTGTCCACACGGACCTTTCATTTTATTCGAAGTATATATATATATATATATATATATATATATATATATATATATGCTCTTTATAGTAAATACATTAAAGTTTAGTAAATATCAATATCTTTATGATGTTTCATGCAAGCGATACAAATAGTACATGGGTAACAGTTAGTAAGTATTAAAATAATAAAAAGGATTTATCATCGGAACTAAAATATATGAAATTTAAAAAATTAATAAATTGCAATCAATTTCAACAAAATTCAATTTTAAATAAACAGTGCCATGCCATAATTTTAAAGAGGTTATTTACATTGAAGAAAGCTGTCGCGATAAATGATAATTAAGCCACTGTGGAAGGAAGGGTATTTATTGACGTTTTCTCTGAGAGGATCTATTTGTTCTTTGCCTCTATTGGAGTTAATTTGGTAATTACTAATTAATGATATTACTATAGACTATTAATGTTACTTAATAATTCAAGGTAAACTGTTGTAACCAAACATAATATTAGCGTAACAATTTAAAAACAACACATTGAAAAAGGAGTTAGACTACTCTTAGAAATGAAAAGAAATTTTGTGAATAATTGCAGGATATATTTTACTAAAATTGTAATACTGATATTAAATAAATAACATATATATATATATTATATATATAGTTTTCTGTAGTGACTTTCTGTGTTTCTTTCCTATGTGTTAAAGTGATATTTGACCAATATACATTTTTGTAATGGCAATTTTTGCAAGGGATTTTATAAATACTACCGAACTCCAGTTCTCTGAGAGAGTTAATTAATATATTGCCCACATTATCACGATTATAAAACACTATATTAAAATCAAGTTGTCGCGCTAGCCTAAGAAGAGGGTCCAGTCACTCATAATACGGTAAAACTGTGGAATTTGACAATGAACGCGGCTCTCTTAAAATATTAGAGAAAGCTTTTTTAGCACCCTTCAAGGCTAAATCGATATAAGAGGAGGGGTATTTTAATGATTGGGCTATTGACCTAATGTTAATCTCATCATGAAGGAATTCAAGGGAGCACACACTTAACGCTCTCAAAAACATATTTCTAAAAACAGAAATTTTAACTTTTTTTGGATGGGAAGAACAGAAATGGACATATGCAAGTACAAGCGCAGGTTTTTTATATACACTAAAGCGTAACTCTTTAGGTAACCTATGGATGAGGACATCTAAGAAATTACAAGTTACTTCCTGTTAAAATTGTAAACTGGATTGTCGGCACTAATGAATATAATTTTCTTAGAAAAGCATCTTTATTTGTAGTTTTGGGACAGGTGCATAGTATATCGTTAACATATCTATACCATTTTACATGTCTAGGCATTATTGAGCTTGACATTTTAGTTTCAAAAAATTCAATGTATATATTACTCAGGAGAGAGAATAAGCAGTTACCCATTGCAAGCCCAAATTTTTGTTTATAAAAATTATTTTCAAATTGACTTAGGTTAAATTAAAGGTTTGTATATCTTCATCTTATAAATTCAGAAGGAAATCATAGAGCGTACATTTTTCCAATTTCTTCTATTTTATGTTGTAAAACTGCTTCAAATGGCTTCTTGTCCACAGTTCAATCTTCTATTTTAATTCATGGTTTCAGAGAATAAAGTATATCTTAATACTCGTACTATTAGTTGACAAAGGCAAAGGCATAGCAAACCGTCTAACCATCACATTGTTTGCTAATCTCATAATAAACTGTTCTTAGTTAAATTTTGTAACTGATGTTAATGTCGTAACTACTTTATATTTATGAAAAGAGATTTTCATCTGAAATATCAAGAACAAATACTCTTTTCTATTTCTTTATTTCTTTCACTTTATAGTGCTCACGAATTAATTTATATTCTCATGTCTGTCCAATTCACATGTTAAACCTTTTGTTCCCACCTAGGTCCCCAGGCTATTGGACATTCCAAATTTAAGTACAGGAATTCTGCCTGCTATATTCTAAATTACTTTTATTAATTAAAATATGGTGAATCTCATTACAAGGAGACATGTATCAGTTACATACTAAAACTTAATCTTAACGTAAGCATTATGCATACATTCATGATATAAAACAATAAGTGAAGTAAAGGATTTCCAATTGTATATTTGTTATTCCTGTCATTTTGCTATTATTGAAAATGACAAGAATAATACTTCTTAATTTTACATTTTACTTTCATTTACGACTTACATACAACATAAAAGTATTTTGAATGGGTCAAAAGTAAATACCAGTTTTGAGGTAATCTCAATAGAGATTTTAAAAATTTTAAATTTTAAAAATGTAAACCCTGTTAGGGTAGAATTGTTAGTTCTTACCTGATGATTGCTAATGTAAGCTGAAAGCTCGTTCCTTTTTTATTTTAGGTACATAACTTGTTCACCTTTGTTATAGTATTTTTTTTAATAGTGTTAGTTTTACCGAAATTGAAGGGATTTAAATAGAGTTAAGTGCATCACTTCATCATCTACATATGCACGTCTTTACCTGAACTTCTTTGGAAAATATGTCTGACTCACCATAAACTAGTTATAAGACTAGTTAGAAAACCTCAGCAAAAAAATGGTCAATGCAGAAGCTGATGGTAAATTTAACAGTATATGTTTGAAAGAAAACTTGCTGCCATCGTACACAAATATATAAATATTTTCGATGAAAATACAATTCAAAACGAACAAATAAAGTTCAATGTAGACAAAAAAACATAGAAAAATGAAAAACACACACTTACAGCCTCTAATTGTCGGTTTGAACCGTCTTCAGGAGAGATAAGAGAGAGAGAGAGAGAGTGAGAGCAACGCACTGGTACAGGCGGAGACGGTTGGGGACAACAATGTTGCCGCACACGCACTCGGTCACAGAACATAAGGTAGACAAGAACCAATTTATAATTAAATTAGGAAATATGAAAAAAGGATAATGAATAAATGAAATAAACTGGGGGATGAACTGAGGAAATGGTACATAAATAAAACTTGCGGACTAAGCTTTAATAAAAAATAAAATAAAATAAATCATAAAACATCATAACATATAAATTCATCAAAATCATTTTTTTTATTATTTTTTTTTACACATATACAAACTCTACCAGAAAAAAAAAGGTCGTGAGTGAACTCAATTACCTACCGCCCGAATGACTCTTAACAGGTATATTGTTTCACACAAAAAAATCATACACTAACTCAAAGTCAAGTGTAAATGAAGGCAAAGAAATTTTTTTATGGTTTTCAATCAAAATTCTTTCGGAAGACTATTTGACAGCGAACATAATATTGTCGTCTCCAAACAGAAAGAAAATTAGCTCAGAGCTTACTGTTTACTTTTTCTACTTTATACCTTTTAAAAGATATTTTTTCAACACAAATTTGCTTACATTTTTTGTTTTTTATTTTTTTTTTAATATCAAATGATATATAAATTGAAACAGAATTGAAACTATGTTTTTCTTTATAGTTGTATTAAACATATATTATGATTAATACTATCATAATATTATTATTATTATTATTATTATGAACAGTTAATCTAGGTTGAACCTAATTGTTATTTAAAATTGCCAGAATCAATGGCATTATGATTTATTAACTTACTAATTAAATTAATAAAGTTTTCAATTAAAGTTAGTATTTATTTCTTTTTTTTTATTTATTATTAGTAACGATGCTGTAATTATATTTACTGTTGCTTTTATCAATTGATATTAAACGTTTGTTGATTTATTCTTCTTACCAAATAAACTAGAGAAGAAACAATTTAAATATTTTGATTTCTGAAACACAGTGGTATTGGTATGACCAGTTGGTTGAATTTGATGATGAATTTGGATGAATTTGATTGATTGTTCAAAAGCATTCTGCCGAAGATCTAACATCCATCCCATGAATAACAAAATCTATGTCCACACCTCATTATTTTTGCTACACTCATTTATACCCAGACAACTTTCCCCATATATTCTCCAAGATATACTCATATATTCCTTCCTAGATAGGAGTCTATCATTTTTAATGTTTAAATTGCAATTGACTAGACCAACTTTGTAGCAAAGCCAATTAGTTTTTTAAAAGCAGTCATATATAATTACATATACTTGTTTTTATACATACAGGGTAGGTCCCAAGAGGGACTATGCGACCTCTACCACTACTGACATGAAGACAAAGGCTACTTTGTGTGGAGTACTAATTAGAGCATCAAGAAATGAAAAATCCACATGTGCAATCTACAATAGAAATAACCAACAACTCACCACTAAAAAAAACAATAACAAGAGGAACTGTGCAACATTTACACCTATTGGCAGAATAATGGAAAGTTTGCAGGGTAGCCAGTAACTGGGACCTTTCAACAGCCACCACATACCTGGATTCAATTTGGCCTGCAAAACTTCATTCCTATTGGTCACAAACTCAACTAATTACACATATTCATATGTTTTCCCACACATGCTTCTGTGTTTCATGTTTACCTTTTCTAGTATTTGTTGAGATTTTTATACTTAATATGGATTTTGCCATGTACTTAATCTTTCAATTGCTTGATGGAATGTGTGAAAGGAACCAAACCGATGCAGGTCAAATACATGAATTTTAATATGAAGAGATATACAAACACATATTGTTTCTTACCATTTAAAAAATAAACAGTTTATATTGACCAAAAGCTACTAAAGAACTCAAACTTAATAGATCTTTTTTGATATAACATACAAAAAAAAAACAGTATACCAAATAAAGCATTCAAGATTTATTAAAGGAAATGAAGGTGAAAAATCACATTAAGAATTATACATCACCTTTTCCAATGAATGTATACACAAGCAAGTAGTTACGCAATCACATCAATGTTTGATTCAATTGAATGAAACACTCAATCACGGTTGATGAACACAACTCGTAAGTTCGAACGACTGGTATATTTCAGTTTCTCATTGACTTTTTTCAATAAAACATTTCTTTCATTCAGCAATTATCATCCCACCAGATTCCTATCAACATTATTAGAAGGCTGAAAAGATGTTGGTCCCAAGATCTGCTTAGCAATGATAACTAAGAAGACTAATACAAGTGAGCAAAACAATTTATATGGAATACTACCAATGGATGGTAGTACTCCACTCTTTTATTGCATTTTTTTGTGTATCATATTTCACTATTAGTTGTTACCTCTCTAAGGATAGTTGTAATATAATAATAAATAAAAATAATAAAATCAGACTAGATATAAAATTTCAGAAGCTTTCAAGGATCATACAAAGAGTAGATTAAAAATCTAGTGGACGAGAAATAAAATGAACTTTTGAAGGGAATCTAATTCCGTAAGAGGTGAAGGTTCTTGGGTAGCAAAGAGTTGAATTAATCATCTAAAACTGAACTAACGGATGGGTTAGTATTGTCATCAGATGGTATTAGTAACATAATTAACCTTCTTTTAATAGCTTAATATGATTTAAATTTTATGTGGAGCAGACAAAAGTCCTTTGAAAAGGTTTTATTCATCAACGGTGAGGAGTAAGAGAACAAACTACTTAAGGAGTACCGTTGTAATGTGATGCATATCTTTTGAAATAGATCAAGTATTAAATTATGAATATTTGTGCTTAGAGAACAAATTTATTGCGGTTTTTAATTATAACTACTCCCAAAACAGAAGACAGCTAGAAAGAGTTGGTGTATAGAGACAGATATTTTGGAATGGTAGGCTGATAGGTTATAAAACTGCGATGCAAATTAGAAAGATTTCCATGTTAGAGGTTAGAGTTTAATTGGGACACTTTCTGCAGTTACAAGGATTTTAACTGCTATTAACATGTAAGGAAGAGTTAATATCAGGAAGCTGGAGAAAATGCTCAGTTATATATATAATAGATAACAATTTCTGAATATAATAATTTCTTAGTTTCTTGTAGTCAAAAAGGTCATTAGAGTGATATTAAGGTACGACACAAGGCTAATAGCTGCAATGTTAATACGAAAAGTGGCAAGTATAACAGCTAATGGTAATTTTAAAGTTAGGCCATTAGTTGCATTGAGAGATAAACTCTACGTGCGCAGAACACCTGGTAGTTTCTGTTAAAGGTAATGAATTTATCTCAAGGAATAGGAATTATAATGTAATGAATGAAAGTAAAGCCGAAAAATAAAAACTATTTGAACCCTTGCACTGGTGAAACAACTACATTTTAGTAAAAAAAAACCCCTAAAAGTTAATCAAGTATACTCAAATGAAAGTAAGACATAAAGAAGTTAAAATTATACATATACTTAAAAAATCAATAATACTTTGAGAAAAATGTAAGTTAAAAAAATAATTAGAATGAAATCAAAAATAATTACAGAAGAAAATATATGATAAGAAGTAGGAAAAATAAAATTTCATAATTAATAAGAAGTATTAAAATAAAATCACCATGGAATAGAATTTAATGATATAAGAGGAACATTAAAAAATAATAGGATACAAAAAAAGAAGAACAAAAAATAATAATAGAATTTGAGTGTACTTTGGTTGTAGCAGCCCGGAAGGTAAAGGTTTTTCAAATGAAATAAGAGATGTAGAGTCAATAATGAAATTTGGACCATTATTATTTTAATGAAGCTGTTTTACTTATCCACAGAAGCAATCATCTGCCAATATAAAAAGAAAGTAAAGAAAAAGTGTCAATATGTAGACATGTTGCAGTTAAAGAATCTAATTAAATATAAAGTTATACATGGTTTTATCTGACGTTTTATTTTTGCAATTATGAACACTTTTTACTTTTAAAATTATTTATTATGGTATCATTAACGAAGAAAATTACCATTTCCTTCGATTACCTGACATCGTACAGTCTCAGGACCGACGGCCTAACGTGTTCTCCGAGGGACGACATGCTCAGATTTTTTTTTCACCTCCTTCATAAATACATCAAGCGTCAGAGTGGTTATTTGAACTCCGAATCTACCAGAGGTGAGCACATAGCTATTGGGATAATGTGGCCCCTTTCTTAGTGTTATTTTATTGGTTAGGTAATTTTTATGATTAGATATTTTATATATCTAATTCATTTCATTATTTTCTTTGGCTTCATTTTCAATTCCACCAGGATATCTTTTCATGCTGGTTACAACTTCATACGTAAACTCAATAAAATATGATACAGCGATAAATTGAAATCAATAATATTAGAGATATTTATTTATTTGTTACAAACATATGCGAAGCCGGCTATAAAGTTGCAAACTTTCTAAAATAGTACAATTTAAAAATAGATCATGAACTTAATAAAACAAGTCACAGCTCTAACATAAAAAATGAAGCTGTTATTTGTGTAAGAGTAATTTACTTATGTATACTTTCCTATATAAGTTCTATATAAATGCTTCATGATATACAACGGACCATTTTAAATGAGATAAAATTAAAAAAAACAGTTTAACTAATTTCAAAAACAATAACTTCTCTTTAGATTTAAAGTAAAGTTTATAGGGTTGAATTTTTTTTTTGTTAGTGTAAATACCCGTAAAACTGATTGACAGCACAGTTTAATAAATGAGTAATAATTATCTGAAACAAAAAATATTTAGAATAAATAAGCGTAAAACAAATCAACGTATAAACCATATCTGGAAAATACGATCACATCAAAAGAGTTTTCTCCAGTCGAACTCCTTATGATAGTACTTCAAAAAAAAAACCTTTTCCTCTTAGATGTTCAAATGAGGTATATTCGTTTTAAAAAATGACAGATACTTTTCTAAAGATTAAATGTAACGTGTTTTACCAAAATAACAAATATGAAGAAGACTCAAACAGGCCTGCTCTGTTCTGTATCAAAATTAATTCAAAGTAGGCCTATATATGCTAAAAAAGTTCTCCTCTTCATAACATCTAAACGGTTTACACTTCTGAGATAGTATTACTCAATGAAATATAAGTTTTATTAATATAAATCATTGTTATTTTTCATATATATTAAGTTCTAAGTAAATTATCTAGGTAATAAAGATGAGAATACTTTTTACAGTCTTTGAAAAACAAATCAGAGTACACAACACATCATAAAACGAGGTATACATCTAAAGAGAAACTAATGCTTCATTATAGAAGTATGCTTATACTATACTGTAGCAGTACAGAAATACTTTTCCCTTTGCCTTAACTTATTTCATAAAAACTCTGTGATATAAAATCTCAGTTTTTTATAAGGATAAATTAAATGACTTAGAACAAAAAGAAATGTTTGTAAACCTTTCAAAACAAGCTTAAAAATAAAAAAAATAGAATTTTCAAGCATAAACGATAAAAATAATTCTTGATAATAATTAATTTCATTTGATAAATAATGATTAACTGAATGAATAGTTCTTAAACTCATGCACATTAACACTAGTGTCTGATTCGCGTACACTCCGGTGAAGGAAAATTGGCGTAACCTCCGAAGGTAAACTTAGATTTACAACTAAAATAGCAAATATGTTTTAAACCAAAATGAAATAAGACGACTATTACTGCATTTGGTTATATACACGCTAAGCTAATGTGATAATTCAAATTGCTGTCTTATTTTGATTCCAGGGAATTTCTCTGTTGTAATTTGATATGGTCAATTTTATATTACATAGAAAAAAATCTGGAGTGGCCTGCACTCAACTTTATATAAGTAAACTTAATATCAATGTTCTTGGGTATATAATATATAATGTCTCATTTAAGCATAATGTAAACATTTAAATGGGAGATGCTTATTAGTCTTTCATTTCTGAGGTAGTACAGATAGTGATTGATCGACTTATCAATATATAAGCTTATTTTTGCATATTACACCACTGATCCAAATAATCTCATTAGTATAACTACAACAGTAATAATATTTTTGAAAAGCCAAAGTGAAAATTTCTTGATACGAAATAATCTCCTACAAGAGAACATGGCGATTGTTCGAATAGCTAGAGGATTTCTTATATCGCTTACTTGACCTCCTTCTACATTGAATATGTAAGTCATACGATTGCATGTAAATTGCATACGATTTCAATTAGTGCAAAGGGCAATGTACCTATACAAACTGAAAATTCTTCTTCGAATAATGGATCAATCCTGTTGTATTTGTCGAATTTGTTTAAAATGACATAACCATTTTATAAGTGAATCGAGTAAATAAAATTATTTAAAAATTTAATAAGAAAAATGTGAAATGTTTTAATGAGTTGATACCATATGTAGAAGAACTTTCCAATTTAAATCAGAAAAATAATCTTATTTTCTTTGAAAAACATCATAAATATCAAGAAAAAATGTCGTTTTAAGATAATTTATAAGTAAGGATATACAATAATTACATTTATTAATCTTCAAACGAAAAATTTAAATTTTGAACTATGTTTTACATATAAAATCTTTTATAGAATTATTATACTGGGAATTTTATGGCTTCTTAGTATTTGTTAAAATCATTTTCCTTCCCCTTTGTCAAAAATCATATATACCAATTTTCTCTGAGTGAGTGTTATCTTTTTTCCTGCGTCTTGCACTCTGTTATAAGCTTGCTATGAATGTATATTGGGAATAAATATATTAATAATTAGCCAGTTTACATACTCAACCCAAAGTAGAAGCCAGCTATTCAATGTAATTTAAATCATTTATAGTTGGGAGCATCTAATTTTTGAAAATAATAAATATTAACTATTAGAGTAGAATAGTCTAATTTTATCTCAGTGGTTTTGCTCAAAAAATTTGTAAGTCAATGTAAACATTTAAAAAAATATCAAAAATTTCACAAGTGTAGCAGGTAATCCCTTAGTCTAGGATAAACAAACAGTTTTTATAGATTTATTGCTCTTTGCTGTTATTGAAATTTCATGATTTTTTTTTTGTAAGTTGATAATTGTTTGTTCCATTTTGGTCAAATTTTTATGATTTTTTAATGAGCCTTTTAGCGTCAAAAAAACATTTTCTGAAAACAGAAATCGTACTTTAATGCCTCTTTGGTGAATGTAATTTTCAAAAAAAATATCTCATCTCATTTTCCATATAATGGACTATTTTAAGGTATAGTTTCATTATGATCCGTTAAACGGTACGGCTTGTAACGATCTCACAAGCTTTGAGATTTAATTATAAGTAACAATTTTTACATTTTATCGAAAAAAAATATTTCCCGCTGTTTTAAAAGTCTGAATAAAATTTGTTTTCCATCAAAGATTCTGGACCGTAGCGTGGTAACAAGCAATGCTAACACACTCACCCACACACACACACATTATCGAAAAAACTTTATAAAACGACTTTTGGGACCTAAAACATATAATTCCTTCAAAATCTCGAGATCGAGTTTTTTCACGATCACTATACTTTACTTATAGTAAAGTAAAAAGATAATTTGTGATTTAAGTAGATCGCATAGCTAAACAGCCAGTAATAGACTTATGAAATTTTGATAAAATAAAAATAAAATTAGCAATATAAAAAAATTGCATACGATTCCAATTAGTGCAAAGGGCAATACCTATACAAACTGAAAATTCATCTTCGAATAATGGATCGATCCTGTTGTATTTGTCGAATTTGTTTAAAATGACATAACCATTTTATAAGTGAATCGAGTAAATAAAATTATTTAAAAGTTTAATAAGAAAAATGTGAAATGTTTTAATGAGTCGATACCATAAGTAAGAAGAATTTAAATTGTAAGATGTACAAATGATAACACATTAATAACACGCCAATGGTATTGACTGAGTTTTTAATAGCTGTGTTGTTTTGGGCTCTTTCCCAGAATTTGAGAGTACTTTTGTCTCTTATTCAAACCACCAGGGTATATTGGACCACCAATAATCTTTCTTGGAGTATTATTCTGAACAAAATCGTGCTTGGCTAGAGTAGTATTAGTAGTCAGTGACAAAATCTCACTTCCGTATTCTATGACTGAACATGAGTATGTCTTGAAAAATAAAACAAAAACTGGTTCGTTTTCAACAAATTCGACATTATGTTTACTAATGGTAAAGTTGAGTGTAGGCCACTCCAGGTTAGGTTTTTTTTGGTTACAATAGAGAAATATATTTATTTTTTTAAACAATAGTATTATAACAAAAATGTGAAAAAATTGATGAACTTTCACTTCTTTATCATTGGTAATAAATAATCTGAGGTATATAAATTAGAATAGAAGCTTTCTTAAATTTTGTAATAGGTATTTCCAATTCCATTACATAAGCGCATTGATAATCCAGTAAGGTATTTAGTTTTTAGTTTACTCAGACGTAGAAAATGTTCTGTTGCGCTATTACTGTATGTGATTTTTGTTTATTTGATTAGTCTGATTAATCTACCACTTCGTACACACATAAGTGATATGGATCTGATATATGTGTAGCTGTGTAATAACCGCGTATAATGTTTATATATATATATATATATAGTTCAATGTACAAAAAGAAACAGAGAAATTAAAAACACAAACTTACAGTCTCTAATTTTTGGATGAACCGTCTTCAGGAGAGATAAAGAAGGGAAACCAAGCGCACTGGTACAGAGACGGTTGGAGACCAACATGTACTGTAAGGAGACCAACTTACACATACTGTAAGATTGTGTTTTTAATTTCTCTATGTTTATTTATGTACATTGAACTCAATTTGTTCATTTCGGATCGTATTTTCATCGAAAAAGTGTATATATAAATATATATATATACATATATACAATTAAAAGAAACGGTCCAGCGGACTTTTTTAAATAAAATAAATTCAAAACGAAGGAAACACACAGAAAGACACTGACATAACTCACATCGATATTTCGACCATCGTCGTCATCAGGAGGTGTGAAGAGCGAAGAGCGAAGAGTCCAGCAGGAAGACAGGGTGGTGACTGAACTCGGACACCGCAGCCAGTACCCCCACCACTTACCACCAAGCGGGAAGGGAGGGAAGGAAATGAAGAGCCAAATTAAGACGTAAAAGGAACGAGTAAAAATCATAATTATTTGAATAAAAATAAGTCTAATGAAAAAAATATAAAAAATGTGAAAAGTATATAAATCAAATTAAAATTAATAAAGTAAAAAAAAAATTATCGGTCGAGGTTGAGTCCAGGGGAAGAGCGAGCATCGAGTAAGCATATGTATGCTTCTTCTGAAGCTCTTAGGGTAACTTTATTGTTGGATTCGGGGATCTGTTTCAGGATCTGAACCCTGAAACAGTCATTGAAACTGTGCCCATGCGTGTTCGCATGGATGGCTACAGGATAGTTACTGCGTTGACCGACTGAAGCCCTATGACCATTCATACGAAGGCTCAACTTATTGGAAGTTAAGCCAACGTAAAAAGAGTCACACTGAGTGCAATCCAGTCGGTAAACACAGTTGCACGAGGTACAGGAGGAATTGACTTGAACCGGGTAGGAACGATGGTGGAGAGGGGAATCGAAGGAAGGATTAGGATTTACAATCGGGCAAGTATGACAGCCACGGCGTCCACATTGTTTCATTCCAAGAACAGGATTGGAATGCTAAAGGGAAAAAATGTTTTTCATATTGGCAGGTTTACGGTAGGAAATAGAAGGGGGGTGATTAAAGATGGAAGAAGTAGAAGCAGAATTTTTTTTTTACTTTATTAATTTTAATTTGATTTATATACTTTTCACATTTATTATAATTTTTTCATTAGACTTATTTTTATTTAAATAATTATGACTTTTACTCGTTCCTTTTACGTCTTAATTTGGCTCTTCATTTCCTTCCCTCCCTTCCCACTTGGTGGTAAGTGGTGGGGTACTGGGGTGCGGTCTCCGAGTTCAGTCACCGCCCTGTCTTCCTGCGGGACTCTTCGCTCTTCGCTCTTCACACCTCCTGATGACGACGATGGTCGAAATATCGATGTGAGTTATGTCAGTGTCTTTCTGTGTGTTTCCTTCGTTTTGAATTTATTATATATATATATATATATATATATATATATATATATATATATATATGTGTGTGTGTGTGTGTGTGTGTGTGTGTGTGTGTGTGTTTGTTTAAAAAATGAATGTCCAATTTCACATTATTTAATTTGTTAGAAAATGTTTCTATTTTTCTAAAACTCTTTTTTACCTTTTATATATACATAAAAGATGACTTCGCAATAATCACGTGAAATAACAATCAATGTTCAAACCATAATAAGAAAAGGAAAAAAAGACTAAGATCTTTCTACAGAAACAAGCGGTTGGGGTTTTGACTCTGACGAAGACCGGTTGTTACGGTTCAAAGAACTTAGTTTTTTTTTCTTTACTTACTGTGGTTTGAACATTGATTATATATATATATATATATATATATATATATAAAGGTTTCACATAAACACGTGAAATAACAATCAATGATCAATAATAATTCCCAAACCACAATAATTCCCATTTCTTATTGTGGTTTGATCATATATATATATATATACTAGAATTTAAAAAGAACACATAGAAAGAAAACCACTGAACTCACTACTATATTTCGATGTCCTCATCTTCAGGAAAAGAAGTGAATCGCTCCAAAGGCTGATAACGACTTTGATATATATATAACGACTTTGTTGTTATATATATATATATATCATTTGGGAATTACCACCTTATATTCGTAAGACTGTCAGGATACTGAAACAGCTTAGTTTGAAAGTTGTTAATACCGAAGCTGCGGTACATTTCAACAAAAAAAAATATATATATATGTACAAGCCAAATGTACATATATATGTACAAGCCAAATATGGGGCGTTATTTAACAATATATATCACCCCATATTTGGCTTGTATCTGTTTCTTACATAATTTCTCGAGTTTCCGGAATTCCTTCCTCGTCTATTCCTTAATACTATAAAGCTTATCACCTATATTGTTAGTCGACATGTTTTGCGAGCATGTACGACAGGAAGCCCTTTCACGCACATAGTCCATGTACCTTCAAATTGACGGCTAGGCAATGGGTTCGCCCCTAGGTGTCACATTCGCAAACTATATATGTGCTCGTAGAAAATAAAATCTTAAACAACAGCCCTGAATTAAAGCCTGCTATTTTGTGGACACGTGGATGATTGCTTTGTTGTCGCAAAAGATTCAGTACAATTACTGAACCTTAAGTCAGCATTTGAAAAAAACTCCTGTCTC
This sequence comes from Hermatobates lingyangjiaoensis, assembly GCA_026182355.1. Taxonomy (NCBI): domain Eukaryota; kingdom Metazoa; phylum Arthropoda; class Insecta; order Hemiptera; family Hermatobatidae; genus Hermatobates; species Hermatobates lingyangjiaoensis. The sequence continues at coordinate 847,655 of JAPFBL010001618.1, forward strand.
AAATTTACAATAGAAACAGCAATAGAAAAGAGAATGAACTTCCTTGATCATTCAACTGCAAAATAACATACTACAGACTTCTATTTACAGAAAACCTACCAATACAGCATCATACGTAAATGCGAAGAGTGAATGCCCTCAACGGTTTAAAGACGCCACTATCACATCCCTCATCCACAGAACGTACAAGACCGCCTCATCCTGGGACCTTTTTAAAGAAATATTTCCTCAACCAAGCAAGCCCTCATCAATAATGGTTACTCAAACAAATATTTCGACAACATTCTAAGACGCTACCTGGAGAATAGATTCACCTCAGACAATAAGAGCCTAAAGACAGGCACAAACCACAAAATATCTACAAGAACCAGTATACGGATGAATATAAAACTGATGAACGTGTCTTGAAAAGTATTATAAAAAGCCATGTTAAATGTATTAAGCCTGAGGATAGTTTGACCCTGATAACCTGCTACCAAAGCCATTCAATAAGCCGTTTAATAATGAAAAATAGTCCGAGCGTAAAAGAATCAAAGCAAAGAAATCTTGTATATGAGTACTCTTGTAATATCGGGAGCTGCGAGGACCATAAAAGCTCATATATAGGAATGACCACGACTTCATTATCAAGAAGAATTACGATGCACCTTTCTGCCGGCACGCCAAAATGCCATACAACAGCACTCCATAAGACAAAACTCACAAAAGAAATGATGGTGAATTCAACAAAAATTATCGTCAAAGAAATAAACCATGTTAAATTACAAATATTAGAAGCATTAATAATTCAAGAAAAGCAGTCAGCCATAAATATACAACTTAATAATTCTTGTGGAATTTTAAAACTATTTTCCAACAAGCCAAACCAGATTAGCCAGGTAGTAGGTGAGTCCAACCAACCTGCCTTAATCCCCCATAATGCCCCGTGACCCAGGGCGATGTCCTGTGAACATTCCAATAGTAATTCACCTCTATATATATAAACTAACAATCCTACTATTATTCTCATTATTGTCCTGAAGATGAATGTGGTACATTCGAAACATGTCGACTAACAATATTGGTGATAAGCTTTATAGTTTTAATGAAGAAACGAGGAAGGAATGCCGGAAACTAGAGAAATTGTGTAAGAAACAGATACAAGCCAAATATGGGGCGTTATTTAACAATATATGTTTAAATGAAGGACTGCATCCAACTTTTACAAATATTATATATATATAATATATATATATATATATATATATATATTGATAAAAAAAAATCGACCGTAGAGTAGAAACGAAACTAAAGTTTATCAGGACTCGGTCAGTTCTTCAGGTTCAAATTAAACTCTCATTGCCAACGTTTTGGTCTTTATTTAAAACCTTTTTCATAGGCAGAATATGAATTTTGAAACAGAAAAACTAAGTATTACATTACAAATTATTTTACAAAGAAAAATAATTTGTAATGTAATACTTAGTTTTTCTGTTTCAAAATTCATACTTCTGCCTATGAAAAAGGTTTTAAATAAAGACCGAAACGTTGGCAATGAGAGTTTAATTTGAACCTGAAGAACTGACCGAGTCCCGATAAACTTTAGTTCTGTATATATATATATATATATATATATATATATATATATATATATTACAGTTCAAAATTGAAGATAGGTAGCACACAGAGTAAAGAAACACACTTACAAACTCAAATTTTCGGGCAATCCGTCTTCAGCAGAAAAGAGAAAGAGAGACCAAGCACGTTGTAGACGCAACGGCTAGTAACCAGTTGAGTCTACAACGTGCTTGGTCTCCCTTTCTCTTTTCTGTTGAAGACGGATTGCCAGAAAATTTGAGTTTGTAAGTGCGTTTCTTTACTTTGTGTGCTACCTATCTTTAATTTTGAACTGTTATTGTGTCCAGTTTGTATCGTCTTCCTGTTTATCAAGTTTTTATATATACCTTTTATTTAAAAGGTATTATAGGTTATTATTACTGTTTATCCTTTTTATATATATACATATATATAAAAAGTTTTCGCATAAATACGTGAAATAAGAATCAATGATTAAACCACAATATGAAATAGGAAAACGAGACTAAGTCCATTGAACCGTAACAAGCGGTCTTGGTCAGAGTTGATATGAATGTAGATGTATTATGTAATTGGGATTAGGTCAATTTTGTAGGTTCGAAAATCACACTCTCGTTGCCGATGTATTGGTAGATTTTATTTATAACCTTTTCCATATGTGAAAATCGAAACGTCGGCATCGATAGTGTGATTTTTGAACCTCGAAAATTGACTAAATCCTGATTACATAATACACTATTATATCATACTGTTGATATATTATTGAATTTATTATATATATATGAATCTGGTGAAGACCGCTTGTCACCGTTGAAAGATCTTAGTCTTGTTTTCTCATTTGATATTGTGGTTTGATCATATATATATATGTATATATATTTATATATATATATATATATGTGTGTGTGTGTGTGTGTGTGTGTGTGTGTGTGTATGTGTGTATGCGTGTGTGTGTGCGTGTGTGTGTGTGTTTTGAAACAACACCACATTTCTGAAAACAAGTTTCATAATAAATATTTTAAGAACTAAAAATTCTTTTTCCTCTTTGCTTATAGCCAATGTTTGACAGTTCTACGACCATTGTCAAGATATTGGGAAGCAGTGCAGATTCTAGGGGTATTTACTCTAGTTTTACCGCTGATTTAATTTCATTGATTTCCCAGTACCCATAAAATGTCACTAAAGAACTTTTTTTTTTTAAAATATGGTGTTCTGTTCTATGAAAGAATATTAATAAAGCATTTCTCCATTTATATCTACATATACGAAGTTTAAACCACAAGGAAAAAGGAAAACAGTAGAAATAAATGCTCTGAGGCCTTTTCTTTATGTCATCAGAGAGCAAACAAAGTAAAAACCCAGTTTTACTTTGTTTGCTCTCTGATGACATAAGTGAAAAGCCTCAGAGTATTTATTTCTACTGTTTTCCTTTTCCCTTGTGGTTTAAATTTCATTGATTGCATCACGTGTTTATTGTAATTTTTCTGTTTATACATATATATATATATATATATATATATATAATTTAAAGATATGTTGGACGACTTATGAATAACAGAAATAATTTATGATTCTATCAATTTTATTTTCACTATAACTAAATTATAGCAATCATGATAAAATTTTGCCTTATGATTCATTCTGAAACATTGTGGACACAATACCGCTGATACCGTTTGACGAATCCCAATGAAACTATGATAAAAAGCACTTTTTAAGAGGATGATCTGAATACTTTTTTTATTTAAATTGAAAGGGCAAGAAAAAGTGTTATGCCTGCTTAATTTTTCCCAAAAAAACATTCCAAAATAGCAAGCTATAAAAAACTCAATTAATTTTAATTATAATGAAAGACAATAAGTTAAACGGATAATTAAAGAAAAATGAAATTTTGCCGACAAATTAAGAATAAAATTAGTAATCTATAAACTAATTAAACTAATAAAAACTATAAAAATCCATAAAATTCCGTTACCGCAAAGAGCAATATAGCTATAAAAAAAAAATCGTCTTGAAATAATGAAGAACCCGCTGTACTTGTTGGTTTTTATTACATTTTTATCAAAAACTTTTAAGAGAATCTAGTGAAATAACATTTTTATTTAAAGGTTTGTTAAAAGAAATTGATTGATGTTTGAGATGTCTTGATAAACAAAAGATATGTCTTGATACGTAAAAAGAATAAATTTTCAAATGTAAAAATCAAAGCCTATGAATTCTATATTTTATTATGGTAAAGTTATTTATTGTAAAATTTAAAAAGAAAGTATTTATTATTATTTATTTACTATAGTAAAGCATTTACTATGATAAATACATATTTCATTCTATTTAGTGAAAAAATATTCTATGAACCATGGAAATAAAATCGTCCATCACATCCAGCGTTGCAAAAATAAAAAGTGTTGTTACTAATCTACATTTTGCACACTGAAGCAAATATTATTGTCAGATATATAGTGCTAAGAGTGTTGAAGAACCAAATTCTTTTTGAAAGATATTAAAGCATGGAGAAGATAATTTTTCCTTCATTCTTTATGATAAAACGGCTACTACTTTTAAGCAACTTCTTCTGTGATTAAATAAACTTACAAAAATTTGGTATTAGGTATTTTCTTACTACAAATATTTCCTGACATTACAATATTAAAAGGATGTAGTTACACTAAAAATGATAACAATTAGATCCTACCTTCAGTAAAATGTGAATTACTTTGCAAATAAGCATCTTCATAGGACAACATACCCACTAGAAGGACAAATTAACAATGTCAGGTCCAAAAATTATTGCTAAAAAATAGGAAAATCCTTAAGCAATACACAAATCACTGTGGCCTGCTTACTGGATATGTAAGGGAGTGTTTATAACTACATTCGAATCCAATGAATAACTGCTAATATATAGATATATTAATTCAGAAAGTATAGAATTACTAAAATCTAACAAACTGCGATACAATGAATGTTCCAGCAATAATTATTAATGAATGCGCAAATTATGAATCGCAATAAGTGGGAAGTTCCTATTTAGTAAGTTTTTCTGCCTTAATGATTTCAAATTTCTTAAAAAAAAATTGGTACGATAAAAATTAAATTTTTTGTATAAAATAGAATAACAACAATAAACAGATTAAATATTAATTTGATTTTCTATACTCTCATAATTCATTTCAAGAAGTTTTATATTACTTTCACACGATAGTAGCAGGTAAAATTATAGAATGATCCATTCTGCAGTTAGGTACATGAGACTTATACTAAAAGTTAAATAATAGAAGTACTGAATTCACTATCAACGAGATTGATATTTTGTTTACCTATAGAAAAGTTGAGTGTAGGCAATTCTAAATTTTTTTTTAGTATTCAATGTAGTTGTTGTGGACAATGTTTGGTTTTTATTCGGAACTCATTTCATGATTAGAAACAACATTTTTTTAAATGAAAAATTATCAAAATTGATCTGATTTTTGATATTTTTTGATAATTTTTTATCCTAATCGTTCCTTCTTTTTTCTTTCTCCAATTTTTTTCATTTTTAAAAAGTCCTCTTATCCCTGTAGAAATCTATTAATTCAAAACGATTGGCAATAATAGTTCGTTTTGAACACCAATAACTGAATCAAAGTCGAATTATTTTGATTCTATGTTAATTTGTTTTATGTTAACCACTATAACAATTTTAACCCCTTATAATGAGTTATAAATGTACGAGTATAAGTCGGAATTTCTCAGCCTCTTTCCTTGTCTGTGTTTCTCTCTATGTATCTCCCTCTTCCTTACTCACTCTCTCTCTCTCTTTCTCTCTCTCTGTCACACATACGCACACACACGTTCGATTCATCTATCTATCTATTTGATTTTCCATGTGTTACCTTTTTTATTTTCTCTTATCCTTACCTTCTAGTCTGTAGATATACCTACAGGGAGCATACTCTAAAACATTTATATCCACTCATTCATGCAACTCATGTAAATTATTGACTACGTTTAAAAAGTCATATCATTTTATGATATGAAACTATATATCACCGTTGTTTTGGCATTTATAATCTTTTAGTGCATGTATTATATTCTTTCTTTGCTCACCGTTGCTCCGAAAGGTAACATATACTAAAAGAACATGATTTCAAAAAGTCATCATAAGAGGGCACGCCAGAAGGTAGGGAATGCCGAACCTACTTTAAGCGTAATCTATATTTACATATATTCTTTTTTTCATTAAAGTGAAACGCAGTCTCGGCATTCACGATCTTCTGACTGAGAGATTCGATGTTCCAAACCAATTTCCTTCTATCAAGGGTTGGTCGAAATAGGAGTTGGCCAAGTGACATTTTTTACTAGGATAAAGAAGCATTATAAATATATATATATATATATATATATATATATATATATATAACATTATACATTTCCTTGATCTCTTTATCCTAAACCAAGCGCCCTGGTATAGAGACGGTCGGAGACCAACAATGTAGCCGCATACGTGCCTGGTTACATTTTTTTTTATTTTTTTTATTTCTTATATATATATATATATATATATATATAAAGTTTGTTTATCTTGTTGAAACATGTCACTTTGCCAACACGTATTTTGATTAACCCATGATAGAAGGAAGTAGGTTCAGAACTACAAATCACTCAGTCAGAAGATCGTGAATGTTGAGACTACTGTTCACTTAAATAAAACATTTCACTTAAATGAAAATTTACTACTCCTCTATAACAATCTGCATATATATATAAATCACAATTGGAAATGAAAAAGATGGAAATTAACGAAACAAAAAGCTACAAGGAAAATTCAACAAGAAGAAAACTATGCCCCTAGGCCTTTCATACTATGTCATCAAAGACCAACTGCAAACTAAATTCCACTATTTAATTTGTATTTAATTTGCAGTCGCTCTCTGTTGGCATAGCGTGAAAGGCCTCATAGAATTTTTTTCTTTTTTAATTTTTCTTGTGTCTTCTTGTTTATATATATATATATTTTTTCTTTGGGAGTGATCTTTTTCATTGATATATGTTTAGTTTATTGACCTGCTTATTATCATTTGCAACATTTGATATATGTTTCTAGATGGCATTTTTAACTTTTTTATGCAATGTTTCTATCTTTCTGGTGTAATATATTCATTAGTAAATATTACTAATATTTAGTAATATTTATTACCCTCCAAAATGTTTATTAGTAAACTCCATCACTAAGTCTGTCACTAATGAGACCTATCATTATTAACACACCGACATGTTTCAGTCGACACGGACCATCCTCAGAATGATTGAATAATTACTTCATGGTTATAATTTAACAAAACATTATTTTGCAAAGTATTAAATCTTGATAAATGTATATCAAATTCTAATCCGAAGTAAGAAATTCAGTAAACGAACGTCCTGTCAATTATTTTGTTAAAATATCTTGGTCCCATTTCCGAATTTCTTACTGACTTTAGAGGTTGATATACATAAGTTTTGTATTTTAATATATATATTAAGGGTATTTACTGACCTGTGATTGTCCAGAGATGGGCGAGACAGTTGTCCGTGATTGGCTGCAGTTGGTGGTTGTGTCCGGGTGGTGTCTCCAATACCTGGAATACCAGTCCTCCCACTCCCAGATAAAGGAGAAGCAGACTTACGATTCCAGCAACCGTTCCGCATTTCATTCGGCCACTTGTGTCTCTGTCTAATTCCGTTATAATAAACACAAATTCCTTTAATTATAATTAACGTTCTATAATTGTACTATAATTCTTTTAATTATAGAATAAAAAAAAAAACAAATATCTTTGCGTAAAACAAAAAAATATATCATTTTCTAAACAGTAATAATATTTATACTTAAAAAAATGTTCGAACTAATATTTACGTGGAGCGTTATAATGGGCCAGCGAAAGTAGTCACCATACGAAGGCAACCTGTTCACTATAGGAGAAGCGACCCGAGAGCAGCTCGGTGGCGCTGCCTGCAAATAAACCCCCACTCCTGCAAACACTTCCGAAAAAATTTTTTTATCCTAAATTGTAAACATAAACTACTGTTTTTGCATTTTAAATATCTTGTTAATTAAATAAGACTAATGTAAATATAAATGTTTCGTAAGTAAATAAAATAGGCATTATTTTTCACCTTCTTTGGCTACTATATATTACATAATTAATTTCAAGAGAAATAATATTTAATTAGCATATAAGTTCATGAAACTTATTATTCACGATAAGGAGATAAACATATTTCTTATAGGTTAATTCATATAATGACTTCCATGAGAATCTGAGTCCATTCAATGATTTTTTCTAAATATAGTTACGAAAAGACTATGGCAAAAAAATGATTAATCAAGAAAGTCATTCGATAATTTTTGTTTCAGTATTACTGATCATTTTTTCTGTTCAAACTATATATAATGTATTTGTTATGCAAAAATATTGCTAATTACTAAGCTATAATTAAAATATGCTGCCAATTAGGAATATATTACACATGTTTTGACAAAACTTGTTTAATTTTGTAGCAGTTCAATGAAAAAAATTTTTTTTTGCGATAAATAAATAATATAATTTTATTATAATAGTATTAAAAATACTGAAGACTCAGATTTTAAAATTGTTGGAAGAATTTAATATGATTGGGTTAACGGACAACAATAACTGTAGTTGAACATTTATTTTAACTGGAAGTATCTTACTTTATAATTTGAAGAAAACTAAGAGCAACTGGATTTGAAAATTATTTGCATAAACCAATGGTAGAAATACTAATTCTTATTGTTTATTAATTCCATTTATATTTACATTTATTCATTGTATTTAAATCTGCTTGTTACATAATCCTTTAATGAATGAATGTTTTCGTGAAAGCTACTCTTGACTCTGTTTGTTCACCTCTTTAACCTCTTAATTCACCTTTTAAAATCTTATCTTCATGATACCGAAGTGCCAAAATGTTGAAGTCTAACACTGCACAGTGTAACTCAAAGGAACAAACGATTTCATTATAGCTCTGAAAAAATAATAATAATAACAAAATAAATATAGTTTTGTAAAATAATATTAAATAAAATTAAAAGTATTAACTATGTTTACTTTAATTTTATTTTTAATTTATTATATTAGTCATATTTGAAAATAAAAAAAAATCATTTGATGACCTAAGCAAAGTCAAGTATTTTCCACCTTCTACGATTGTCATTATGCTAAATTAGAGTTCAAGTTACAAGAAAAGAAGATGTTTGGATTGAAAATTTTGAGTAGTCTTTACACTGCTTTTATTATAATTAAATGTATTATCCATAGGTATTCCATTTAATTAATTGACAGATTCGAGTCTCCTATCATTATTCTAGTAAAATAAAAGAAAATTTCTTCATATAAAAATTATTATAAAATTTATACAGTCTTCTCTCTTCATTCTTGGCAACTGATCTAATCTGAAAAAGACAACTAAATATATTATAAAACTTTTGTATGTGAAGGTTTTTCTTATAGTTTTTTAAGATGAGCAAGTACCACACAACAAAACTTAATATTTCGACCTGGTAGTCATCCGGAGTAGAAAAAGAAGATGATTTCTGCTAGGCGGCCAAACAGCAACTGACCACGAAGCGCGTACACCCACGTGATATGTAGTATTGCCAACTCACAAAACTAAAATAACTAAAATAATATGACAAAATGAAACTAATAATTTTAGTTGCATTTAATTATTTAATAAATAATAAATAAATACAAATAAAACAATGAACAAATATCAACAAATAAATAAAAAAAAAAAATAAATTAACGGCTTAGATTGAGACCAGAGTTAGAATGAGCTTTTAGGAGGAAAATGTGCTTCTTAAATTAACATGTGGGTTAGCATTTGGAATCTGTTCAAGTACCTGGACCGGGAAACAATAATTAAATCTTAGCCCATGGAAGTTTGCATGTATGGCGATAGGTAGGTTACTGGGCTACCAGACGGAAGATCTGTAACCATTCATACAAAGACTCAGCTTAGTGGAAGCCAAAGAATCGTGAAAAGTATCACAACGAATACAATCCAAACGATAAACTCAGTTCCAGGAAGTACAGGAGGTGTGAAGATGGATGGAGGAAGTTTCCTATTAACGGTAGATTAACGACAACAACCCTGTCCTGATAATAACTATGCACTTTCTTATAGTGCTCTTAAGGAGTACACAAAATATGTTAATAAAATTAAGATACAATGAGATATGGTGATATAAATTATAGATATGAATAACGATCAATAGAGGCTCCGGATAATGGGAGCTCAGTACATCCTAGAGAAGTTTCCCGCCTTAAATAACCAAACAATCTAATTTAATAACATGTCTTAACTGCATTGAGGGTCTACACAACTCAGAAGAATAAATTCAGAAGAAACCGAAACTGGAAACCAACAGTGATATTAAACCGGCCAAGCATGAAACCTTCTCATTATAATTCTTCAATCTTCAAGTAAAATTTAATTCTATTTTGTATTCTATTGCTTATCGTTATGACTGGAATTTAATTAAGTAAAAATTAGATAGATTATGACGTAATATACCGAAAATATAGGCAAAAACTATTTATATTATACACAAATTAAATGCTATATACGTAGTATGTTATCACAGAGTGACTATAACTATCGTAGTACTATTACCTCATTACGTAATGTGAAAGGCCTCAGAACAAATTTTTCTTGTTTCTATTTTTCCTTGTGACTCTTTGATTCATTAATTTCCATAAGGTGTTTAATTGTGATTATATATAATTATATATATCTAAACACTAAAATTCTTGACCGTTTGGTGTATAAATATAAAGAGAATAGATTTATCGGGGTGCAGTCAGTTACTCCAACATCAAATTAAACTTTACATGGCGACGTTTCGATCTTCATTCATAATCTTTTTTAATAACCTGTGAAAAAGTGTTAACACATAAAAAACCTATTTAGACTGCATACACATAAATATCACGTATTTAAAACGGTCCAAGTATCACTGTAAAATCTTAAATTCTACTTTTAGAATTTTAAAGTGTTTACACATGTTCACAGTAAACATGTGAAATGAAAATCAAAGCCTAAACCACTGTAACGAATTCAAAAATATGACCACCTAAACATGTGGTCTTTGCCAGAGTCTGACTCAGACTGAGTGATTCAGTATACTCAGTAGGAGTAAGATTCTGATAATGACCACTTTATTAGTTGAAAAATCAAAGTAATATTTCAGAATTCTTTCCTGTGGTTTAGACATTTATATATATACATATATATATATATATATATATATATATATAGATATATAAGTTAGCTGGTAACAAACAATCACCTTCTTTATCCCAGAGGCAGCTGCACCAGGCAGGAGTATTGAACAAAGTGCAATGTAAGCTTTAAAATTTTATATAAGAGCAAGCGCTGCGCCGCAGCTCCAGTCTTGTCAAAACCCTACACCTAGTCTTGTCCCAGTCTTGTCAAAACCTCCGTCTAGTTTTGTCCTCAAATATTTCTCAAGCCAATTTGTAAGACCCTCAGTAATTTTAATAATTTTTTTCTCAGGAGTCTTGGCTTAAACTGTTTGGTTCATTATTTTATTATTCAATTAATTGACAGACTCCTATTAGATTTAACTAATAGTAAAATAGCTAGTGAAATTATAAATTGTAACTTAGCAAATAAATCTTGTTTTTAAAAACACAATATTTGGAGGCAAGAACATAACTTATATATATATATATATATATAATGATTTCACATGTACACGTGAAATAACAATCAATGATCAAACCACAATATGAAATGGGAAAACAAGAATAAGATCTTAGTCTTGTTTTCCCTGATATAAATATATATATATATATATATATACGATTCCTTACGATAGTGACCAATAGAAGAGCAGTTTGTAGGTCCATGAGTCCATGAGTACGGTTCTTAGAAAGACCCGCTACGCAGTCACCCGCTGCCCAGCGAAGCCTCCGTTATTCCGTCAATGGGTGTAGAGGTAGCACAGTCCCTCTGTGGTATAAGATTATTGGCAAAAAACATGAGGCTCACTTTGCAGTGAACTCCTGTTCCCTTTCTATTTCTAATTTTTTTGGTGGTTGGGAGTTGGATTTTTATATTGTCTGCTACGGATATTGTCCTGAAAGATCTTTTAGTTGATATTCTCATTTGTCTTCCAGGAAAAGTAGCCTTTGTCTTCATGTCAATGGGGGTAGAGGTTGCACAGTCCCTCTTGATTAAAAGATGTTGACACTCGACTACAACTTCTTCACATAGAGACCCCTTCGAGTTATTGGTTTCGTTGAATTTACATTTACTCTGCCGTTTGTTCTACCAATTGTTCATATTACTATTGATGGATGACTGCTTGAAGGTGGAAAATTTTGCACTGTTGACCTAGTGGTGGTATTTGCGACATGTTTCAACCATTCTCTGGTTATCTTCAAGCAAAATTATAGCCCAGACGTTAGTCCTTATCTACTGTTTTCTATGAGCAATTACCATCGTAATACTTATTTGTATTTCTATTCGTTACCATCGTAACGAATCATATATTCTTTCCCCGGACAACTCATTGATAAGTCAGTGACTTATCAGTTACTCCAAATTCAACAGTCTTGTCGTCATCTGTAATCTATTAGTGGACAACTATCTAATTATGAGCCAGCTGCCACGTGCAGTCGGTGTTTGATAGTCATTCTAAGCAGGCAACCTCGTGTATTTTTACAAAAATGGAAAAAGTGAATTTCTTGTGCTGATTAAGCATTACATTTACATAAAAAATCCATCACTGAAACTAAGGAAAGACTTCATAAATACTATGGGGACTCGGCACAATAAATTTCAATGGTTAAGAAGTGGTTTACAGGGTTCCGTTGTGGTCGTACCAGCACTAGTGACGCCAAGGTCGACCAAAAGAAGTGATCACGCCGGAAATCGTCGATAAAATCCATGAAATGATATTGGATGATCAGAGAATGAAAGTGCGAGAGTTGGTTCATGCTATAGGCATCTCAACTGAACGGGTACATCATATTTTACACGAATATTTGGACATAAAAAACTCTTCGCGATGATGGATGCCGCGATTACTCACACTTGGTAAGCTTTGGATAAGACAAAGAATTGATGAACACATCAAACAAAGGTGGTCTGATGAGGACACGTGTCTTATTTCAAAGCAGTTATGGCCTTCTTGTAATTCCAGAAGAACGAAGGATCTTCTTTCTAAGAATAGAAGAGATGCAGCCAATGTGATCGCTGATTCCTCGGGACACTGGCTCGTAGGTAGACAGGCCGCCAGATTAGGATTGTAGGCGAGGGATTTTTGCAGGGCATGCCAGAACGAGGAAGAGGAAGAGACAATTTCTCACTTTCTCTGTCAATGCCCTGGTCTGGCTCAAAGAAGGAAAGAAGCACTAGGAGAATACTTCTTTGACAATCTTGAGAACTTAGCATCCACTGGTATCAGGGATCTGTCTAGATTTATTGTTCTCTCGAAATGGTTCGAGTGGACCAGTGATGGGGGAAAATAGCCTCAATTTCTCTTTGTGGTATCACAAGGGGCCGGCTTGCGGCCTATGTGTGTTCTCTCTTGGGACGGTCACTGTAACCTAACCTAACCTAACCTACTCACACTTGACCATAAGCGCAATTGTGTGGCCACTTCAAAAGAGTGTTTAGCGATGTTCAGCCGTAATCCGGACGAAGTTTTCCGCCGTTTTGTTAATGTGGACGAAACATGGATCCATCACAACACGCCAGAGACCAAGGAACAATCGAAAAAGTGGGCGAACGTGGACCAAAGAAAGCCAAACAGGGTCTGTCAGCCAACAAGGTCATCGTCACAGTTTTTTGGGATGCACATGGTGTCATTCACATCGATTACCTCTATAAAGGTAAAACGATCACCGGCGAATATTATTCAAGGCTTTTGAACAGATTTAACGTTGATTTGAAGCAAAAACGGCCGCATTTGGCAAAGAAGAAAGTACTGTTCCACCAAGACAATGCACGTGTGCACACTTGTCTAGTCACAATGGCTAAAATCCACGAATTGGGATACAAATTGCTACCCCATCCAGCATATTCTCCTGATTTAGCACCCTGTGACTATTTTCTGTTTCCAAACCTAAAGAAATGGCTGGGCGGTAAGAGATTTGAGTCGAATGAACAAGTCATTACCGAAACAAACGCGTATTTTGAGAGCTTTGAGAAACGTATTATTTGGAGGGAATAAAAAAAGTAGAAAAACGCTGGACTAAATGTATCGAGCTAAAAGGTGACTATGTAAAAATTAAAATGTTTTTTTGCCGAAAAAATTTTGTTTTATTCAAAAAGTCGCGGACTTATCAAACCGCCCTCGTATATATGATGAAACCACAATATGAAATGGAAAAAGAAGACTAATATCTTTCAACTGTAACAAGCGAGCATCGTCAGAGCCAAAACCCAACTGAAACACTAGATGCAGAAAACATCTGGTGAGGGATTCAGAAGAGTGGGAGGGAAAAGTGGTATTTTAAAAGGGTGAAAGTGCAGGAAAGGACTAATGTCCAGAGAGGGATGTTTGGGGAAACAAAGGAATGCAGTAAGAAAGAGTAAAAACTATCCCCTAGCTGTCAACCCTCTTAGAAGAGGCTATTTCCCTCGTAACGATAGCATCAAGAATGAAGAGAACGTTACTAATGTTTATAATATTTGATCTATTAAATTTAATTAGAGACGATTCAATTATATTTCTTAAGAACATCGATTTTTTATAGGTAATAAATTTAGCTCCTGTCCAATCAATATGATGATTTTCATTGTTTATATGCACTAATAAGACGCTGCTTTTTTCAACTCTTTCCACTCGTCTCAACCCCTCACCAGATGTTTTCTGCATCTAGTGTTTCAGTTGGGTTTTTGACTCTGACCAAGACCGCTGGTTACGGTTGAAAGATCTTATTCTTGGTTTCCCATTTTCATATTGTGGTTTTATCATTGATTGTTATTTCACGTGTTTATGTGAAATCTTTATATATATATATATTTTATTAAAAATTATGCCAATTTTAACTTTTGTTCTTTTCCGGGTTAATTTTTCAAGTTTTCTCACTATGGATTTCCACCTTTCTGGTAAAATATAAAGTAATTCACCAAAAGATTTATTCTTGACTTCCATTTTATTCACTAAACAATAAAAAAGAATAAAAAAAGAAACCCTCAAGAATAAATCTTTTGGTGAATTACTTTATATTTTACCAGAAAGGTGGAAATCCATAGTGAGAAAACTTGAAAAATTAACCCGGAAAAGAACAAAAGTTAAAATTGGCATAATTTTTAATAAAACATGTTTGATTGATGGTCTGCTCCCAAAATATACGAATATATATATATATATATTGAGATCAACATTGTTGAAATAAGTGTGCTAAATGTAACAATGTTTTTAGCCCTGAAGATAATATAAATATATATCGAAACGTTGGCAACGAAGTTTTTTGAATATTAGACCAAAAACCCTCAATAAATCTCAAAAAATATATGAATTGTTGGTCAAGAAAAGGACATCATGATATATATATGTTAATTTTTGATCTTGTAGACATAATTTTATTACGCATAAGGAATATCATATCTTGAGGTAAATTTATTTAATTATGATATAGCTTCATGTTTAGAGTTGGTTATGTTTTTGATTATTTTAAAATAAAAAGTTCAGTAAGATAGAAACTAGAGTTTAATTATTCTCAAACTGATGAAATACACGCCTTAGTTGTGAGGTAAGCATTAAATAGTAAAATGGACTCCGAAAACACTAGACTCGAAACATAAGATTTCACAGAAAGATTCTTGTTATAAGGGAAAACTAAAAACAACTTTTGTTTATTAATAACAGTAAATTAAATATAATACACATGTAATGTAGAATAGTGAAGTGTTTCTGTAATACTGGCCAATAAAATTCACAATAATACTGTATTTAAAGGCTTAATTTGTTTGCCAATATAATTTTCATTATTGGCACCTTAAATATACTTCGCTTTTTACAAATATTGATGATAAAGAAAATTCATGAAAAAAACTAAACATACAGGCTTATATTACTGGCAACTCAAGTAATAATAGCTTGTAGACATGATCATTTATATTTGGCATACTGCCAAACGTGTCCGTTTTCCCGTTTTAAAGAGATTATTAAATGTCGATAAATAATTCATATTCCTGTCAGAATTCAGTTTTAATTCACTCTGCCAATATTTTATTGAAGACAGTACATACTATTTTCAGAAAACATGTAAAATCTAATGAATATGGCTGTGGCAAGAGGGCCTGTTCTAAATTTATTATTGCAATGTCATTTATAAATGAAATTAATCATTATTTTATATATATTTTTCCTGAGAAACAGACTCAGTTTATATAATTAATTGTTTGAGTTGCTTTCTAAGGGGTCATTCAAAATCTTATTTTCTTAAATTCCTTTGACTAATAATTAATACAAATTATGTATTTGTAATGAAGTGCTTTGAGAGATAACACAACATATGTGGCTATTGCACAAGCGGTCTACAAAAATGAACTGTCTGTTCTGACCATAATTCTCTTTTTAAAAATCCAAGTACTTCCCTCTTCTCCAAGCCACTGAAATGCCATTGATATCGCCAGAAAGTCGGTCTGGTTGTTTAACACCAACTAGTCAATTTTAACTTAATGCAGTACACTTCTTTTGCAGCACTGCTGAAAGCCATGATTCCACCACGACTTCACTCTTGGTTTTGTTACTGGACGTAAATATATTCAAATATGTAACTACATAATTAACTCAGTGGGTTCGGCTTTTCTATTAAAAATGGTGTTGAACTCAAATCTGAGTTCCTGGCTCCAAGGAATCTGACAACTAGTTCCTATTGTTTAATATCTATTGCTGCTGTTTTTGCTTAAAAACCTAATGAAATTAATTATATGGTGTGATATTCTCGTTCTTATTTATTCATAAGAACGAAGTTATAGTTGACGGTTATGTATGCGCAATGTTGAGAAGATATTATTAGGTTGCGAGAAGGCAGGAATAAGGAGGATGGGTGTGAGCAAAGCGAATGGTTGATGAGAGTGGCAGTCAAAGAAGGTGGCTGGAGGCGGTGGCTGCGACCCGAGTCCCCTGCCCCCGGGCTGCGGCCTCGCCCAGCCATTCAGCTCCCACACCGCCTCCCACAAAAAAACAAAACCAACCGTACAGTTATAAACACCTGCAAAAACCTTACCTACGTCTTAAGTATTAGTTAAATAAATGAGTACTCTAATAAACTAGTACAAAGTCCTGCAAAGCGTGAAATGGAAAAGTGACACAGAAATAATGAGAACATGAGTACTCCAGATGGACGCATAATTAAAGTATATCACCAGGCCTACATGAATTCCCAGTATAAGCAAGATGAACAAGAACTTAAAAAAATAATTTACTTCCATGTTGAGCCTAAAAAATGAGGAAAACTGAATAAGGCCGATAATTCTCTATAAAAATAAGAAGCCTAGCAGCATGCTAATAAGAAGTAGAACAAATAGAGACATTACTGAACTTCAGAGAAGTCATTTTATATATCAGTTTACATATACTCTAGGGAGATGTCACACCCTAGCAGCTTAGCTACGTGTATAGAAATGATTACGACAAAACTTTCAAGAAGGTTAACTATATACATGACAGCAGGTGCCCTTAAGAATCATGTCTGAGAAAAGCACGAAATATGCCTGACTACAGAAACGTTAGTAAAAAACAAATGAATTTTAATCCAATTTAAAAATTTAAATATCAAGAATTTAAAAATCCTTGTATCAATTCATAGGTTAATAATGCGTTTTTAATTTCAAACAATAGGAGCCTTGAACCTATTACAACATTCAATAGAGAAGAAAACTGAAATCCGTCTGCCTGATTGGTTTGTCTTTCCTAAGTTGTTGGACCAATCAAAAAACTCACTCCATTCATTGCCTATATAAACCCCCACCTGAAATAATAAAAAATCGGAATGAGATTGAAGACACCAGCAAGAAATTCGTGAATGCGAAGCTGCTGTAATATTTAATAATACATTCCTAGGGGAAGACTTGCTGCAAATATACAATATAAATATATACGTTACTAAACGATTCTCGAAGATAAAGTTGAGTATTATTGACAGTATTTTGTGATTGAAGAGGGGTGTTGGTTCATTAGTTCACCATTACATAGTAATTGTTGTAGCAAGTTACTTGGTACCAATGTGAAGTCAATTATGGTACAACAATATTATTGTATTTTATTCAGTAGAAATATCAGTTACCGGACATTATTTAAAAAAAATTAATTTTTAATGAATAAAACACTAATTATTGAAAAACCATACCGTTACTAAAAATATGTCAAAATTACTGATGATTTTGGCGGGAATATTAGAATTTTTTCTTGAACTAGTCAGTCAGCAATGGTTTGCGTTACATATTGATTGGTACCGAATGACTTCTGTTCCAGGTTGTGAGTATTTGAAACCTGTCAGAGATAAATGATAGATTTGATTCATATGCCTTACAATGTCGGAATAAATTCACTATGCTGCAGTTCGACTCACAACTCTATCCACCGATTTAATTGCTCTCCCTTTATTATCCATAGATAGATTGGCTTCCCGCCTGTTGTTTGTCAAAAAATCTGTTTACTACCCATTTTATTTCTCAGTCACTTGCCACTTTTAAAGCACTCCTCTATTGTCTAAAAAACCAGGTTATTTGATCCAATTAAACGGAGAATGGCTTTTATAAGAAGCAACAAATAAAATGCATGAAAGTATTGATTTTACAAGAACATTAATTTTAAAAACTGTTACAATATAAATCTCAGAAAAATAACACATTTTTAACGTAAAATTTACGTATTTAGTTCAAATGATCTTATTTCTTATGATCGTTAGTTTTGCGGTAGACTTTGTCTATCTACCATGTTATCGTAGCGTTTTGTACAGCAACCATTATTATTAAAATTTAAACTACTGGAACTGACCTCCATAGCTGTGATGAAGTCTGCCAAATTAAATTCTCTATTGCAATTCCAATATTTGGTTTACTTGACAACCTATAAACCAAACCTACTAGATTTCTAGCGCTTGAATACAATAACAGTAAATATTTAGTTATTGTCTAATAATTAATAATTTCAACCAAACTTTTATGTACTTAGGAGTTGTTAGCAATAAGAAGAATATTGATTCTAGATGAATATACTATCATAATTTAATTTTGTTTATAACTTAATTGCATACAATTTTAATCAATTTTATCTCGTAAAGAATTCTACACATTCTGAAAATTTTTTGAAAAGTATTTTGTCTAAAATCACATTTCACCTAAAAAAGTGACTACAGTTTTATAATATAGCCCAAAAACATTAGGACTACAGTATATATTCCTCTTAATGTAAAATATGAATTTTATCCATGAAACTGTGTGCCCTGTAACGTGCCCACAAATCATTGGATACACACCCACCCAAGCATAGACAAGTGTGCAAAATGTTGAAATTTTGAGTGTCCAGAGCGCGCGAAATTCAAGGAATATCCTTACTTTTTTATCACACCTTGTACACTAACATCATAGATGAAACGTTAAAAAAGGACTTTATATAATTATATGTATATATTTCATTCTAAATAACTTTAACCAGAGATGTCCATAAACTTCTTCTATTTAGATATTTCTTATGAAGAAATAGGACATTTTCAGAATATTTATGCTGATACAATAATGTAAATTCTTTTTAGCAGATAAAATTTACAAAAATTGCATAGAACGGTACATATTTGTTCCGTTCTGTTGCTAGATACATTGACCTTCAATAATATTCTACAGGTGTGTCAAATTGATCAAATGAATGATCACTTCGGTTATAGGTTTCATGATTTCAATTAAGAGACTCTTGTCTTATATACTGATTGAACAAAAATTAATAGTTAACTAGTTAATTAAGTTCACTCTCAGGTAGGCATCTGGAGACAAGAGAAAAAGGCGGAATGAGTCAATGAACTCCCGATAAGCCTTTTGATGACATGCCCTCGAATCCATTAAATTGGAGCTAATACATAGATGTATTAATCTAGGAAATATAATTGATTACAACAAATTGAGACCGCTAAAGAATTAGTTGTATACGACACACTGAATCTCTAATAATCAAATTTACTATACACAAGGACATGTAGATGAAAATTCCAATTACCCCAAATAGCAACATAAATAGCTGTAAAAACTGAAAATTCATCTAGGAATAATGGATCACCAATTGTACTTGTCGGATTTGTTAACACTGACTTGTTACTTTACTATAAATAGGGTATAGTAGTCATGAAAAAATTCCATCTTGTTATTTTGACGGAATTACATGTTTTGAGCTCCCAAAAGTCGTTTTATGAAGTTTTTTTCGATGATGTTTGTGTGTGTGGGAGGGTGAGTGTGTATCCAAAGTTTTTGGTCATGCTACGGTCCAGAATCTTTGATGAATCAAATTGATATTTTACACAAAATTGGACCTCATATTGTAGGTGGGCTGTATACTTTATGATAATTATACATGATGGAAAAGTCGCTTTTTTTTGCCAAAAACCTTTTTTTAGGGATTTTGATGCTTTCTGAAAATAATATTTTAAGGACTTTCCGAAATTGTGAAAACTAACGAATTTTCAATGGCCAGCGGGGGCGGCCAATCTTATGATCGCCCCGAGCAGCAAAAGTACCATAATTGCTACGCCCCTGAGTCAGAGTATACAAAGAAGTATAGAAGAAGTCCATACTTCCATATTCGATCATTTTAGATTCTGTCTAATTTATTATTATATATGCAAATCTTATTATGGTTACTACTATTATTGTTATTTTTATTATAATACATTTGAATAATGAAAACAATATTTCATAGTAATATGTTTGCTGCAGTTGAGTTAAGTGTAGAATTTGTTTCAATGCGGTAAACAGGACATCCATGAACTTTGAAATAAAATTTCGTTTTTTAAACATGATTTTAGGACAATAAATGTTCATTTTTGATAAACGGTTAAGTATATTGATGAGACTAATTTTGATAGAAAATAATAAAAGAAACAAATATTTCCAATGTTATTATTTAGAAATTGTATTACATGAAAGGTAGGAGTCTGCTATATAATTTATTAGGTGTTGAATTGTGTACCTCAGCAAGATTATTATTTGTTGAAGTGACTAGTAGTATTTCTATCAGCTTTCATCAACGCATGCTCTACTTCATTAAAATAAAGTTGAATAAGGAGAGATTAATGAGTAGATTATAAAAAGGGAATTTAGTGAATTTTAATGTAGGTGGACAAGAAGACAATAAAAAGTGTAGGACTAAAGAGCTGAGATAGGTGGGCCGTGGGCTTTAATATCGCCTGCCATCAATCAGTTGTGGTAATCCGGTATGCTGCTATAAAGGCCACCCTTGGCTTTCATCTCAACTGGTTCTACTAACATTTCCCAATAATTCATTCCATTTCACTGCCCATGCTCAACCAGGTTTTTACAGAAATATTTATCATTGGTCATGTGATTTCAAAATAGGTTTTTTTTTTTAAAAAAAAAGAAACTTTTTGTATCTACTTACATTTGTAATTCCCAAATTTATAACATAAATAATTTTTCTTTTTTTAAAAAAAATATTAAAAGTTCTAAAATATGAGGCTTGCTTGTGTTGAAAAGTAAAATAAGTGTTCACTTCAGGAAAGAACAATTTTGTTGATTAGGGTTATTAAAAAACTTGAAGTGGCCTGCACTCGACTTTACTATGAGTAAATAATGTAAACCCTTTGATAATGTTGTATTTCTTTTATTTTAATGTAACTATCTTCTAGAGGTAGTATAACTCTCTGTAGTAAAGTATTATCAGATTCATTTAAAGTATTTAATGATTTCATTTTTTTTTTAAAGTGGCTATATTTATTTTATCAGCTATAACAAACTAAAAGTATTGATATTGAACGAACTGAGGAGTTCTTATTATTATTATTATTATAATTATTCAACTGAATACCTGAGTCTATCGGATCAGTACACACTGTGGTCTTATCTGTTCTATACGTACCACCCTTTATTGTTTCTAAATTTAACTTTAGGTGCTAAATTCTTTAATAAACTTTACAATTCTTCCTGGAAAAATATCCTTCACTTCTAATAGTTTTATGTACGATTTTCTAAAATTTGTTAACCTTTCAAACGTGATTACATCGCATTCACATGGGATGTATTCAAACGTCTCCACCTCATCTAGACAGGCTGCATTCTTCTTATGTTAATTCTAGCTTGTATAAACGGTTGTTAAAAGGATAATGTCCTGTTAAATATTCTACATATTTTTTAATGAACCTTCTACTTAAGCGTTGTTAGTTTTTTAAGTTTTTTTTAAAAATTTTTGAAATTTCTTATCACCAATAGTATTCAAATTGATAAAAACTTTAATAAACACTTTTTAAGTAATATTGGAACTTCTGGCTTTATTGAAAGTCTGATGGAAAGCACCATGAGTAGAAAATAAATAAGTTTCCCTTCTGAAAATGTTTCTTCTTTTTCAGAAGAGAGCTATAACTAAGGATTAATTTTTAAATGTGATGGAACAAAGTGACGCTAATGGGATGTCATTCACCTCCAGAATGGTGTCAGTTTTTATTTTGTTTATTTTTACATTTCACTCACAATATATTTTAAAAAAGTTTCTCCTAAAAATTCAAAAGGTTACTATTTTACTTGACATTACTTGATATTAATATTTTAACAAAATGTAAATAATTAAAAACGTAATAAAAAAAATATCTTTCTCAAATTCTACAAAGTAAAGGAGTTGATTTCACCTGACTTGCATGAGCTAGGAGCTTAACTAATGTGAAGTGTCATTAAACATTAGTCGAAGTCAACCCTATTAGGCAATTAAACTTTTCACCATACTGAGAAATCCCATGTGCCTGTGAGAGACTTAGTAGTTTCCTTCACCCTTTAACCTCGCTTCACCCTTATCTCCTAAGTGGGGTAAATTCTGTAAACTTACAGTTTATTTTCATAATTTGTTCAAAAATTAGAAAGGTTCAATTAAATAACTCTACAGTGCGATAGAAGTACTGATTAAAATGACGATAATTATAACATTTTTAATTATCAGAAAGTCGTTAAAATAATCTAAAATTGAAATAAAGTTAATAATTTTTTGAGCTATTTTGAAGATATGTGTTTTCAGTTTTGGTTAAAAATAATTATTATCCTCAATTGATAAAACTGCAATAACTCATCATTTAACTGTGTGTGTGTTTGTGTGTGTGTGTGTGTGTGTGTGTGTGTGTGTGTGTTTGTTTGTTAGTGTGTTCGTGTGTGTGAGCGTGTATGTGTGTATGAGCGTGTATGTGTTCGTATGTGTGCGTGTGTAGTGTGTGCGTCTGTGTTCGTGTGTGTGCGTGCGTGCGTGCTTGCGTGGGTGTGTGTGTGTGTGTGTGTGTGTGTGTGTGTGTGTGTGTGTGTGTGTGTGTGTGTGTTGATGTGTATATGTAGTAGTTTGTGGTCACGCTGCAGTCCCCTCCACTTGATAGATCAATTGCATATTTTACAAAATAATTTTCTTTAGTGTAAATGTGTAAACTTCATTTTATAGTATATTTTTTACTTAAACTTCTAAGTCTGGATTGTTGGAACTATGAGATTGTTATCAAACAGACAGAACCAGTTTATATATTGTTCCGAAATAAATTGGTTATTCAAGCAAATAATATAATTTAATGGTTGGATAGCAATCGAATAGTTGAATACAATTTCCACTGCTTTTTTATTTTATCTGAATGTCCAGTATATTTCTGCCCCTTTGAAATTTGTTCTGGATTATTTTTCCAAACTTCCTATTGTATTATACACGAGGGCCGATCTTAGGTTGTATGTAAGGCAGACTATTTCCTACGACGGTAAAATTTACGGGGAGAGGAGGCGCAGAATTTTGTGTGTTTGTACAATTAAGTTCAATGTAGGAAATAGAAAAAAAATTAATACCTTCAGCACTTCTGCTAAAAGTTTATATTTGTTATGATCATGGCACTAGCACTATAAGTATATATTATATTATAGCACTAATAGTACGAGGTAACGACGCAGAAATAGTATTCAACAACATTTGTCAAATGTTGACAAAAAGAGTGAATTCAAAGACCATCAAAACACCCGACAGATAGCGCAGTGCCCAAACAATTGTGAAATGATAACTCGACACCTTGAAAGGCTCAAACATCCCAATAGGATATTGACTGCCGTCCTGATAGCTGTGAGTAATGTTCAATTTATTTTAGTTCTTAGACTTTTTCAGAAGTAACTTCATTCCTTAATTTTTTTTACCCATTTGTGAACTGTAGATCAATTTTTTTATTTTATTTTTTGTGAAATAAAATTTAAAAATTTGTATTTAAAAAGTTGTAATTCCTGTACTTTGATATGTTGATTTCGTTCCTTGGCCAGGTGTTTTATTGTGCGATGGCCAATTTTTGGGTTAGTTTAAAGCAGAGTTGTGGATTTTTATTTGTAATCGAAGTGTATTTACTGGGAATGTAATTGGAGTTGTTAATTACATTTGTGGAGTCGGAACGGATACATTGTGTTGACTAGTCGTATGGTGAAGGTGGAGTCGGTATAATTAGACTCAGTCTCAAGGCAATAATTTGAAGGACATATTCCTTCTAAAACTAATCTAATAAGCCGTATAAAATATAAAATGACAAACTATAAAATGATAAACAATAATAATCAGTCTGTATACTGTACGGTTTATAGTAACCTCACAGGAATCAAAATGTTATCCACATGAATTTTTTAAATTTTTTTAATATTTTCAATAAATGTTCCATTACTGAATATTTAACTCATTTCTGTATATGTTTTATATTACAAACATTTAGTTTGAATTACTGTTGTACTAACCAGACCTGTGTATCGGAGTTAGAGTCGTAGTGAATTTACAGCGAAAGAAGTACTGACCTTTGAAGTTCTTCGGTAGTACTTGGAGTAGGAGTCGGTCAAGGCAGAATTGTAGGAATGGAGTTGAGGAATTATTTAGTGCCACAAGTCAACAACCCTGGTCTTAAAACTTTAACACTGAAAAAAAAACGGTTCTACTGGTTTTACCATTAAAATGGACTATATTATTGCTTATATATTGCATGCTACTTCAGTTTTTATGTTCCTAAAGACTGTTTTGAAATTACAAGTATTATTTCCTGGACAAACATCATAGTCATTTTATTGCAGGAGATCTTCTTGCAAGATTTAATTTTTTTAAAAATAAGTTCTTTAATTTTTTATGCTTTGCTATAAGTTCAGTGCAGTAATCATGGAAAAAGTTGATTTCGAAGAGATTGATAGACTTACAAGTTTTGCAGACCCCTTGGTGCGTTTTATTGGTGCATGGATGGCTGTGTATCTAAAAGTTTGAGCATGCCGCTGGTCACAGCGTTTAATGGATTTTGTCATACCCAAAAATAGCACTTGTAGGGTAGATGAGCTGCATATTTTTGGGCTATAGGTCAATATTGCACCACAGGGAAGTCACTTTATTGCCCATTATATGTATTTAGACATTTCTTTTTCTTGCAAGTTTGGTTCATCTTGTCGTTTGGCACCCGTATGATATGAGTTATGGATGAGCCGTATTACCTGGTTGATTCTACATCAGGAGTCTTAAATTATGCCTCATTCCAGGTTATTAGAATAACAACCTTAAAAAATACCTGTCATCGTACAGACCAAGATTGACGGAATGTGATTTCTCCAAGTAAACGTCTAAGTAAGATTTAATTCGCAATATAAAAAAATCTATAGACATGATGAAGTTCCTTTATAAAACTTTTAGTACTAATGGAAAGCAAAAACTATTACCTAATAAAGAAGAAGGAAACAGAAATTATGAATTCAGCTGTGTTGTAGAAGTAGAGTTCCTTCACCCTTTCGTAGAATAGTGTCTCGAAAACCGAGAATTCCGATACAAAACATGCAGAGAATCAAAAATTAATTCAACTAGTATGTCCTATTCGAATACTATTACCTCAGTGTCATATTTTTTTAACTGTTTTTATTGTCCTGCAATATAAAGTTATGGCATTAGGACATGGTCGTAAAGAGACCGAATAAATGTATACTAAACCTAGTATATAAATATCCTTATTCTATGCGCTGCCTTTTTTAGTACACTAAAAAACTAAAAGTTCAGAGAGTTTTTACTTCCTTTCATTAAAAAAATGTCTTAGTTTTTAATGAAAAGATATTCATCACCAATTGAATATCAATATGTGCTCTTTCATGAGTTTTTAAATTATCGTTTCTGTAACTTGAAGATTATACATTAACAATTTTTTTTTAATATTTTTGTTTACATCATAGAAAAAAACCTAAATTCGTCAGTTTAGTTTGTTAGCAATAACTTTTTCAATTTTCGGAATTATAATCCAGAATTATGATCTAATCGCCTGTTTCAAAAAGGTAACTTTAAACTATAAATTCAATTGTAATGATTTCTGATCCAAATTCTAAAAAAAAATTGTTTATAAATAACGAATGGAATAATACCAAATAATAAAATCCATTTGAAATTGAAGTCTCAGAGACTTGTAACTGATAGGAGGAAGGTCACATTACCACCTACCGATAAGCAATAGATCAATAGTTTTCCTTTATACTCAAAGCGTCCTCTCTTAAATGTAAGATCATAAATTATCAAGTTCTAATGTTCCTAGTGTGTACTTCCACAAACAAATTTAAATCAAAAGGTTCTGCTGAAACCATATGCAGTTTCTTTTATCGGCAGGCTTGAAATCTGTGTTATGTAAATCAGGTAATTAAAATTAATATATTCTTTAGATTTTATTTTTAAAAGTTATTAATATCATTAAATATCAATTCTTCCACTTCAAAAACAAATTTTATTTCTCAATAGATAATCTTATTTAATGTATGATGATTTTATTGTTAAAGAATCATACAGAAAACATTATTTATAACATTTATCCAAGTCGTATTAATTCATATTCACATCTGAAAGAATTTATGAATCTAAAAAAATATATATTTATATTCTGACATATTTTTACTTAATCATTATCGTATATTTTAAAAAAAAATTGTAATTCACATCTAAAAAAATGTTCTATGATTTTTTTTGACTCTAAATTATTATTTAAATTATATTTTAGATTTGGTTCCAAATGAACACAATCTGCTGTGGATCGTCAGCTCAATATTAAGATCAAGATCCCATGTGTGTACTCAGTTTGTTTTGAAATCAGGTAACCATAGTTTTTATTTGTAGTACAATTACGTTCTTCAATCTGAGAATTACGCTTGTTACTTTACTATTAGTAAAGTTATCATGAAAAAATTCTATCTCCAGATTTTGACGAATTTATAAGTTTTGAGGTCCCAAGTCTATTTTTAACTTGTTAACTTGTTACCGAATAAAAGTTTACCCACTGGTCAAAAAAATGTTACCCAAAAAATAGAGCATTATATTCAGGTAATTTGTTAAAAATTACATTAACCAAAAGGAGGTTTTTCATAAAATATTTTTTGACGCTAAACAGCTCAATTAAAAAAAAAGTGAATTTTTCCCAAAAATTGAACAAAACTTAGCAATTTATTAAAAAAAAAAATGGTGAAATTTCAATAACTACAAAGCAATAAAGCTACATAAACTGAATATCCATCCTGGACTAATGGATCTCCTGCTGTAGTTGTCGGATTTATTTACATTGTTTACTTTGACTTAGAAATTATTTAAGTGAATCCACTGAATTGAAATTTATGTTCAGAGATTTAATGAAATGAAAAGGGTGCCAGGTTAGTACAATGGTTAAAATACAGAACTGGTAGTTCCAGGGTTCAACACAACCTGGCCCTCGATTTATTTACATGGAAGATGAATAAATCTGAGCACGTCTTCCCTCGGATAGGACGTTAAACCGTCGGTCATGCTTTCTAAATTCATTTAATTTCATGTAATTTTCATCAGTTTTAATTTTTTTATAACTTTTTTCGTATTTGTTTAAATGAACAACATTATTTAATGATTTTTCTTATACACGAGAGTGGATTGATAAGTCAGTGACTTTTTGAATTTCCCGCGCAGTTACTTCAAATGCAACAGTGTTACCGTCATCTGCTATATAATTGTGTGTAATAATGGTGATTATCAAAACTACTCGTAGTAGCAACTACATTAAAATCGTATCATTACCAAGGATGTTCGTTCGTGTTCTGAATATTTAATTCCGATTGCTAGAGTAAGGTAATACTGAAGTTTCAATTTAAAATATATTTGTGTCTAGGTAGTTTCTAACTTACATTTAAAGCTCACAAAAATGAGGTTTGGACCAAAAAAGTTTGCTTTGTACAAATGAGTTGAATGGACAGGTTTTAGCTTTAGCTTAACAGTTGGCTTAACATGATTTTCAATATTTCCCGGATGATATTTGCGCTCAAAATGAAAAGAGAGAGGAATATTCTTTAGAAATGCATCAGTGCTTGATGGTGGCTTGGTTTTTGTTTTCGGCACAGAGACTGCTGGTAGTAGTCTTCTCAAAATCCACCCTTTGTTCTGTGGATCAATTACCAGTGTATTCTCCTCTCTCATTGTAAATTAAAATCAGTTCTATACTATCCAAAAAAATTGTGGGAGCACTGTGTATGCAAGTTTAATTTACCTTTATTTGAAGGGAGTATCCATTTATATTATATTTCAACTTAAACAAAAATATGTGTTTGTAAGCATATGCTGTTAATTTAAAAAAAAAAAACAAAACATATTTATATGGACATTCCAATACTTATGTTTACATTTTGAGGACTGTCTTCACATATCAACTTACAATTTTTACTTTCTTATTGTTATCTCATATCATATTTATATTATTAACTTACGCGGAGTTCAAGAACTACAAATGTTATTTCATGATATCAACAGCTGATTTTTATTTAATTAACTAACTGTTATTAGTTTTTCTGTAATAACTTTTGAAGACTCAAAAAAGTTTAGCAACTGAAGCTTTGTTATACATTCCATATTTAAAAAAGTGTAATGGAAGTGATTTTAAGTACTAAACACAATCAACAGTTAAAATAACCTCAGTCTTTTTCTAATGTCAGTTACTTAGATTGAAACTATGACAATGAAAAGTCATGAATTTCAAAAAACCCCTTGAATTAAAGATATGTTTCTACTAACATGAATTAGTGGTCAGAATGGCGGTTCATATTTTATTTATTTACAAATGTAGTTCAACAGCTTAACCAAAAAGTTTGATTTCGTTATGAAAAAAAACATCTTGAGTGGCCTACACTCAACTTTACTATAATTATACATAATATTAAACTCAAAAAAATTTATTTTTAGGTACAGTTTCAATTAGATCCAAATAAAATTTCAGTGGGGTCAAAATTATTCTTTACCAAAAACTGGGCCCTATAATGCAGGTGTGTCTTATTGTTTTAAGACAAATTGAATCATGGGAAAGTAACCAAAAATGAATACAAATTTTCCTACTTATTTTATTGTATTTAGAAGTAACTAAGTAAACAGTAAAACCACAGAAAAGATATATTATTGTTCTGAATGTCTAAATTAATTAAATCATTAATTATAACCTGCTCTTATGTTGATTCTTCAAACTTTAATTTCATATTTAGTTGGTGCTTTTAAAAATGACAACTATTAAAAGTTCCATCTGCATGCTTCCATTGAACAATTTTGCTGTGGCTCTCAATGATGTATGTAGTTCTAAACATGTTTAAAATCAACTCATTGAGTCAGTTACGTTTGATCGGTAAGAGCAGGGTTGTCACCATGCCAGTTAGTCAAGATGATATAAGTAATAGTCAGATAAGACAGTTCTTTTGAAAGGTTTTCCTAGTTTAATGCTATTAAAAGGGATTCATAAAAACTTTACGAAATTTCAGTACCAACTTTATTATGTTTTCATTAATAGTGCACAGTACAGTATTTTAACATTCATTTTATCCCCAACAATGGCGAGTACATGTTAGACAGCAATTAAAACAAACTTCGTGATGAAAATATACAGTTTCAAGAAGCATGGACTGACTAGTATTTTATTACTAAAATACCTGAAAAAAAATTTTATTTGATTTGTCAATCTTGTATTTCGAATCATAAATAAGTAATACAATTCAAAAAGAAATCATTCGATGAATCACAAAAGCTATGATTCTTTATCAGAAGAACTTAGAGAATGAAGTTCTGCTTGTTGAATAATGCAGAACCCTTGAAAAAACTCTGGTGTCACAGAGATTTGGAATGTGAATGCAGTTGTAGCAATCTACAAAATAGTTTACCTGATAGCCAACATTTTTCAACCTTTTACAGAAATGACCAAAGGTCAAAGACTGTGTGATGATGGCAATTAAAACATTGTGGTACAACCATACAAAATCCTTTGAAAATCTCAGCTTAAGTAGAAATTCAGTACAACGTAGAATTGCTGACTTTGGTCTCTTGAAAGAAAGAATAAATGAAGGTACATATTTTTTGCCAGAGGTAGTCAAGTCAAGAGATACATCGTCATTAGCTCAATTGCTGGTGTTTGTTAAGTTAAAACTGTTATTGACACTTTCACTGTTTGTGAAGAATTGATTGGTATGAGGTCTATGAAAGATCAAACCAAAGGGAGTGATTTGAAGAGTGTATTACAAAAGATAATAATGTTGGATTGAGTTTGAAAAATATTCCTGGAGTTCCTAAAGATGGAGCTTTGAATAAAATTAGAAAAAATCGCGTTTCGTTTTCCTTGCTACAAAAACAGCTAGAGAATAATAGAGACTTTTTCAAGTTAGTTGCATTATACATCAGCATAATCTCTACTGTGAACAAGTGGATTTCGCTCACGTAATGAAAGTTGTGATTTCTACTGTAAATTTCATCAGATCGAAAGAACTTAATCATCGCCGGTTTAAATCATTTCTATGTTGATTGAATGAAATATGTAATTTACTATGTATATAGAAATCAGATGGCTAAGCAGAAGAGAAACGATTTAGAGATTTTCATCCCTAAACGTTGAAAATCTGTGTCTTATTAATGACATCACACTGGGCAAGAAGAAGGAAATGTAAAAATAGATGAGTAATCTATCTTTTTTACTAGACATTACACTTCTCTTAAATATGCTGAATATTAAAATTCAAGGGACAAATTAGATGTTTTTGGAGTTAACAAGTAAGTCATTTATTTGATTTCGAACATTTCCACTACTTAATGAAAAGCAGTACTAGAATTTTGCAAAGAATAACAAAGAAGTAGAACTTTACAAAGAAGTAAAGGAAGAATGCAAAGTAAAACTTAGCAAATAAGTAGAATGCAAAGCTCTAATAAGCAAATCCACTACCATAAAGGTTAACTTGAACATTTTCCATACTACAAAAGTTCTGCTAGAAAAGTATTATGAAGCTGTATATCAAGCAGATGACCATGCCAATAAAATAAGAAAGCTTCAAAATTTCTTTGAAAAGAGATCTGGAGAATTTAGAAAGCTAATAAAGTCTCTGTGCAAACCTGGAAGATTAAAAATAGAGGCTCAGTGCAATCATATTTCTTGCAACCTCGGGTACAAGGGGATTAATAATTCTGATCAACCCTGTTCTAGAACAATGGTTCAATTGTTATTATAATATAAAGAATTAATGTAGTCATATTGAAACCTATTCAGTCATTAAAAACATCATCAATGAGTTTGAAAATTCTTTCCCACTTTTTTTTGATAAAACGTTTACCCGAAGGTCACATTAAAATAAATCCAAAATTAATTGCTTGCCAACGTGTTTGATAATATAATTACCTATGTTAAAGTCTAGTAAAGACCATTCCATACTTTTTTTTTCTTTATTTTATTCATTAAGATCTTATGTTTTGTTAAATTAAAGCTAGGTGTAGAAACGAAAAGATGGTGATTAGAAAACTTTATTACAAAATAAGTTGTAGAAATAGTGGTAGAAAATATGTGTAGAAATACAGTTCAATTAGATTTATAAATCAAGTTCATCATAGTCAACTTCAATTAAATGTGGATCGAATTAAGGTTCATCGTTAGTTTTTAAGTTTTCATAGAAGCCATGGAAAATAGGGTCACACAAAGGCAAGAGACAGTGAGAGAGAAACTTTTTTTCTCTCAAAAACTTAGGAACTGTGACTAGTTGAAGCCAAAAGAGTAGGTTATCAGAAGTAATATATTTTCCTTTTCTTCTACAATTAATAATTTTGAAGGCTTCATTTCTCTCAGGGTATGTTTAAAAATGTATTGAATTGGTGTTCAATAAAAATTGATATTGGAACTGGTGCACTGGCTTTCCACAAAAAAAAATATTTTTTAGATTCCTAGTTTTCTTTGTTACGAAAGGGCCTGCTTTTTTTGGCAGAGAACTGAAATCATAAAACTTCTCCCTCGTCAATTGTTCTACCGTAAAAGGTGTTTTTTGTTTAAACGCCCAAACATCTTACAAATGATTAAGCTTTATTTCTGTTTTTTGCCCTTTTGATGGATGAAGACTAAAATTTCAAATGAATTTGTAATTGACCGTGTTTATTTATAACATTTGAATAACATAAATACTACAATTATCAGGGTAGAATATCATTTCTTCTGTCTCTTGTGGGAGGGAGGGAGAGTGTTTGGGTAGACCTTGCTTCTTCTTTGCCTTGACAATTGCTTCTGACAATATCGAATAATTGACTTTAGAGATGAGTATAAAAACACGTAGTCGATTATAAATTCCATTATTTAAACTTTTAATGGTAACCTTTTTCCTGTGGCGGCCAGGTTAGCTCAGTGGTTAACGTACTCGCCTCTGAACTTGTAGGTCCGATAGGTAGGTTCAGACCTACCAGGTATTTGGCCCTCGATTTATTCATGCGGGAAGTGAATAAATCTGAGCACATCCTCCGTTATAGGACGTTATCTGAGAGGACGTTAGATCATCGGTCCCGAGTCTGTACGATGTCAGGTTAAAAATCCCTACTGTAAATACACTTGAATTAGGCAAAATTTAGGACTCCCAATATAGAATCAACAGATAATGTGGCTCGACCGTTACTATAGTGGGTGTCAAATAATAAATGAGCCACAATTTCCGCCCCTAGAACAGCATTTAAAGGTGAAAGCTTTATAAGTGGGGGAGTTAGAAATTGGACCTCTTCTGAACTCTGAAAATTTTAAAAAAAGTGTATAAGTGTAAAATTAGCGTTAGCCATTAAGATCGACTTATATTGCATTGTTTTGAGCCTCTTTCTAATTAGCGAAATTAAAAAAATGAAGTTAAATAATATGTTCAAAATTTATGTTTTTCTCATTTCATGTTTGTAGTCATAAATTAGTTGATAATCTCTTATCTGTTAGTATAAATTGTATTCATTTACTTCCTTCCTCCTTAAGAAATGTATAATGACCGTTGTAGTAGAATTTATATTTGCACATCTTACAATAATTCAGAGAGATTTGATTTTATGCATAATCCCATATCTAGCACCGCCTAACACGGCACTCGCTATGACAATGTTATCTACTTATCCTTGTGTATAGGAGATTTGATTATTTAGAGCATCCAGTAGATGACTTAAAACTAATCCCTACAATAGCGGTGAAGGGACACCTCTCTGAGAATAGCGTTAATTAGTCACAATA
Organism: Hermatobates lingyangjiaoensis; assembly: GCA_026182355.1. Taxonomy (NCBI): domain Eukaryota; kingdom Metazoa; phylum Arthropoda; class Insecta; order Hemiptera; family Hermatobatidae; genus Hermatobates; species Hermatobates lingyangjiaoensis. Next base: position 880,957 of record JAPFBL010001618.1, read on the forward strand.
TCAGCTGTGGTAAAACCAACACTTAAAATTATTTTTGTGTTCAATTGTGGTAACTCATCATATAGTTTCTGGATTGATTCAACTATATATTTGTGCTATTTAATGGATTCGAAGGTATTGATCAAAAGCCTATTCAGTAAACATGAAGCGGTTTAGAGTGATTCATTTAATAATTAAACAGTTTTCTATTTTGTTAAAAAAAATTTTGTAACTAATTCTGTTGATTTGCACTTTTCATAATAATGTTGTCCCTTATGTAGATGTTTATTGCCAAAAACTTATCATGTTACCACAGATAGAACTTAATAGTTCTGATTTTTAGAGGAATATTGTTCTTATAATATTTGAGCTCATGAATATGTCTGGCAGGACAGTACCTAATAAAAAAATATTATGTTCCTTGAATCACTAAAAAGGTAGCTTTAAATAAGTAATCCTTTTGTAACAAAGAAGGAATCTGGACCCAATGTGTTAATCAAAGACAACAGGATTCTTAAATACACTAAAAACGGTATACCTGATATTAATTTTTGTTCAAGGATGAACATGTAGTTTGATTTCAACGCTTTGTTAAACAACCATCCATCAAACCCTGGAAAACATTATAAAATATGTTTGATTTTCGTTAATATTCCACATAAAAATGTTATTCACAAATTTCTTTCATTAAACCATTAAATTACAATTTTATTTCATTTGATTATCCAAAAAATGTCAAAGTCAATGTAAAAAAATCTGACAATTATAGCAGTGCAAAGGGTGATCCATTATTCCAAAATGAATTTTCAGTTAGTATAACTATTTTGTTATTTGTGATAATCGCAATTTTATTTTTTTCCATGGATTTCTAGTTGTAGGTTTGTTTATGTTTATGACAAAGTTTCAGTGTTCCAAATTTAGCCGTTTGGCGTTGAAAAAAACAGTATCTCAAATCAATTGACATCTCAAGTCATCCTATTTTTTGTACAATTTCATTATGATCCGTCGATTGGTGACCTGTATTTCCCATAAATTTCCAAAATCAATCCTAAGTCAAAAATATTACATTTTATTGCAAAAAATAATTTGTGCGTTGTTTTTAAATCTGAGGTTTTTTCAGTTCTAACTTGTCAGTTTCATAATAATAACAAGATTTTAACAGTCTGAACGTAGCAGTTTAGGAGGAAAAAATGTCTAAAATCACATCTTGGCAATAAGGTGACTTTCTCATGATCCAATGTGCCCAAAAAACATTTGGGCATATCTGCATTATAAGGTTGAATTGTACTTTCAGTAAAATTTATACTGGATCTATCAAACGGCTTGACCTGTAATAGGCCCTCAAAGTTTTGGATGTATGCTCACCCACATACATAATCGAAAAAACGTTAAAAATAGACTTTAAGAACATCAAAACATGTAAATCCGTCAAAATGTCGAATTAGAATTTTCTAACGACCACTATAGTCCATTATAGTAAAGCATATAGTCCATTATAGGTATAGAAAATTCATATACCAGGAATAGCAAAAAGTATAAAATATTACTATCACTCTTTTAAACAAACAAAAAAAACGAACAAAATAGGATTTAAATAAGCATTAAGTTTGGAAAAGTTTAACTATATAAAGTGTGTAACATTGATTTTTTCTCCGTTTAAAAATTAACTTCGATAAACTGGGTGAAGTATCTTATACCTTGGATTGACTAACTGCAGTAAATGCTATCATTAGGCCGTCATTGCCGTTAAATCAAATCAATTTGCATCCTAACCCTTTGCAGTTGCCCTTCTTGGAGTTTTCATTAATTATAGTGATTAAGACTGCTTTATATTTACATTTTCATGTTTAAAAAAACATGAACCCTTACATTATTATTGTTTTTTTTTTTTTGAATATGGAGAGGATTATCCAGATGACAGCTGTGAACAAGTAATCAGCTGTTAACATCTGATAACAAGTTTCCATGGCAATTGGAATATTGTGTATTACGTTTCCATAGAATTAAGAAATTTTCATCTCAGCCTAATGGAAGGTGTATATATTAAATTATTGCCAGAGGAGGCCACACGTGGTATGCTGGAGGAGCTTCTCTGGTATCATGGATTAACGTCTTCAGAAATGAAGATTGTGGGGAAGAGCGCGTTCGTCATGTTTGATGGGGAAGATGTAGCAAGAAGGGCAGTCGAGCAGCTGAATGGTATGAAACTTAAATCCAGAAAAATTGGTTAAAAAATTACAAAACACTTTTGCTATAATAACCCCATTCTTAACATCTCGAGTGTTACCTTGTTTCAATATTTTCATGTTCTTAAACTTAGACCAAAACATTAATGTATTGTCCATAGTGACACTTGAGATCGTTATTCTCATTTTCATTTCAAGAAGTTAATCTAAGAATTTTGATAAATGATAGTTTTTATATTAATTTCTATACAATTTAGCCTTATTGTGTGCCATTTATGGGGTAATCATTCTTCAATTTCAATAAACCTGTAATTGTTCATTAAAATATATGTAAAAGAGATATTTTTATACAATAAACAATACACATTTATGAGAGTATTACATGAACTACAAAATCATTTATCAAAATATTCAAGTTGTTTTCTTAGTTCTTGCCATTATTATGTATTTAATCTTTTTCACAATTGTTCTGAAATTTTAGCACTATTCCATTATGCCTTATAAATACCAAAAATGTCAATAATACATTCATGAACATGACAAAAAAAAATTTGAAAAATGAAATTCAGGGCATCAAATTTGAATATCCCATAAAATAGATTTTATAGTTCCCTATTACTGTATCTTCCATACAATAATAAATCAAAATTATTCTTAAAATGCTTCGCACAAAACCTATATTTTGAGAAAAATATTTAACCGAATTTATATTTCTGAACAGTTGGTTAATCCATATGTTTTCACGTATTACAGGCGTCAGAATGTCTGGCCTAAACCTCTCAGTGAGACAATGCAAGATTCCTTCGGAATTTTGGAAGCAAAATTGAAGGTCAGTGTGCATTTAAATTGGCTAATCATCATTTGCGAACTTTTTTTCGACCAGCATCACTAACAGTAAATGAGGAATGCATATTTAATTATCATTTAATAATGATATTTAAATTATAATTGAATAATTATAATTATTATATAATACATTTTTCTTAATTGAATAATACATTTTTCCAATTTAATTTATTGAAAGTTATAATTAGAAAACTGATAATTATTAGTTTGGAATGATATACTAATTAATAATTTCAGGTCAAAATTATAGATGACAATTTAATCATTTTTCTTGAAGAATATAATTTAATTTCTGAAAAAAATGATTTTTAAATAATTTATAGGTTTATTACTTTACTATTAGTAAAGTATAAAATTCGACCTCGAAATTTTGATGAAATTACGTGTTTTGAGGTCCCTAAAGTTGTTTTATGAACTTTTTTCGATGTAATCTGTGTGTGGGTGGTTGATTGGGTGGTGTATATCTAAAAGTTTGTGTAGACGATACAGTCCATAATATTTGACGGGTCAAAATAAAATTATACTTAAAAATAAACCCGGCTTAGAATTCGATTTGAGTATGCAAAACTACATAATTACTACTTTTTCTCAATACATTTACTACAACCTTATAACAGAGTACAACACCCATGAAAAAGATAACACTCACACAAAGTAAACTAGATTTTTATGAATTATAACTATTTTCTGAATAGAGTTATAATGACAGGAAAATGTAAGAGTAATGGTATTAACCTAAATAACTTTAAAATACTTAAATACCATGGAAATGAATATTTGTTTAGAGCAGTTGTACTCAATCCTTTTTCTTCACTTATGTCCAACATTGTCTCTCAAAATTTGACTTTGAAGCCTCAAAAACCTTTCAGAGAGGACATATTTAGAGTTAAAGATTTTGCAATAATATATATTCGGGAGCTGGATTATGTACAACATTTTGTACATTTACATAAAAAAACCACAAATATTTTTTTTAATTTTATTTACCACGTATTTTGTACAATCTGAAAATGAAGGAATACTGAAATTGTATATACAAATAAAAAAAAATGTTAAATATTTATTTCAATCTGTAATACAAAGGTATAATTTTAATTATAGCTATCATTTTGATTATAGCTAATCATAGTATCATTTAATACAAAGGTTGATAATAATATGAGAGCAGATTTATTCCCGGTTCCCAAGAGCTGATTATGTCGTAGATTTAAAACCTGGACATCCAGGACATTTATCTAGTCCTAAAATATTTCCATATTGTTTCCTAACTCAATCACAGATATTCCTAGGTTTCCAGCTCCTGCATGAAAATCAAATTCATTATACTCCTTTCATTATTAATTAATAACCCCTTAGTGTATAAGGGGTATTATTAATATATAAATAATATTACTAGTAATATTAACATTTAATATCCGATACCGGTATCTTCATTTTGTTAAATACACAGATAATTAATAATTCTTAATGCAATGTATAAGTCCTAGACATTTAATAGTCTTTCGCTTTAGAGGTACTATAGATAATCATTAATTCAGTTATCAAAATACTCATAATCTTTTTTGTACATCAAACAACCGATGCACATGATAATGGTTATACAATAACAGTAAGAATATAATTATAATTTGACATAAGTACGAGACCTAATTTATATGTATTTTTCAGATGCTGCCACCCGGCTCAAAAAACAATTTCTAAAGCTAAAGCATCATAAACATTTAAACAAACCTATTAACCCTCTATGTTACCTCAATTTATTATTCTAATTATATTTTATTAAATTCTTTTCTTTTCAAAGCCTTCTTGTATTTAGTATTAAACAAAAATTCTGCTTGACTTCATTCTCAGAAAGAATTATTTTTAAGTCATTATAAACCATGCATTCAATTACAGTAGATAAATTATTTGTTCAAGTTTAGTGTTCAAAAAAAAAAATTTTTTTAAAATCATGAAAACAACTTTTTCCTTGCGTGCCATTATTTAAAAAGAAAAAATAAGTACGTAATACATATTCTGAAAACGAGCTATTTTTCAGTATAATTTCAATACAATCGTCAGAGAAAATGTTTCCATTAGTCAAAAATTTTACATTAAATTTTCAAAAATAAATGATCCATTGTTTTGTAATTCTGAGGTTTTCTCCTATTATAGATTCTCTCTGATCCATATTGTCAAATATTATCTACATGAAGCTTACCTCTTTTGTGTTGCTGTGCAAAAAATTATCACACATTCTATGAGTGCCCTCATGGAGTTAATGGTCAGTATTAACCTCAGTCAAACAGGAATGCCAACCATTTCTGTGTGGGCCACACTGTGACCAAAAGCTCGCAACTGACTTTATTATGTCTAGTATCTGCTAGGACAAGTTTCTTACTTCTGAATTCCCATGTCCGGGTCACTCCTTCCGCTCGTTTAGCACTACTCCAGTACTAGTATTACTAGCATCGACAGAGATAATGAATTCCTGATCTAGGAGCAGAAGGTTGAGTAACAGTTGCTTAATCAATTGTTTGCTATACTCCTTCAAGCTCATGTTCTGTTTTTACCCATCTGAAAGTTGAAAAATGTTAGTGATTTGTGACAAACATGTAGTGCTCGGTTTGATCATGAGAAATGTACATTTCCTGTCATAACGTGTATTAGCCCTGTCTTATGATTCTATAAATTTCAAAATGTGTATTAAACATTGTCTAACTATGATTTTTGCATGAGATGAAATTAACAAATATGTATTTTGAATGATAATAGAATATAGAGAGCCACAATTAAATACATGCCATAATTTATTTTAAATGAGTGATTGGTAATATGTTTGCTTATACTAAACTCGATTCTACTGCAGGGCGATGCATCAATTGCAAAGTCAGCAACTTTAAATTTCATTTCTTTAACAAACATATCACAAAATTTCCAAACCATCATCTCTCTATTATGTTCCATTCTTATGTATCTTTGTTCAACCTGTTCTCCTCTAAAGGATATCTAAATTATGTTTAGGCTCACTTTAGAACCAAAAACAGGGAAACATTACCGCAAATTGTAGGAAACGTAACCTCTTTCTGTTACTTATAATCAGAGAATTCGTTTTATATTCTTCATGGGAAAATTATAACCTTTTCTGATTGTGCAAATGACTTATCCATTTAGTAAATATTTATTTAAGAATTTTCTTATCGCTGAGCTATATCCGTTAATTGTATCAAATATATGTAGTTTATCATTATTATTGTCAATCGCTGGGGTTATTTAATTCAATATTCCTTTTTTAATACGCATTCTTTACTCTTTTAACAATGTTATATAAAAATCTAAACAAACTAAAAATTACAATTATTTTGTTGCCTTCATAAGGTGTTCATTACAAGAGAAATAAAAGCACCTGAGTTTATATGTGAATTAGATCAACATTATTGATAAAATGCAATGTTTCTAATTATACTGCAGATATGGAGTAAATATAATCCACCATCCTTGTTAGCTAAATAAATGACCCCCTTCACGAAGAATTATTAACAAAATAACTATTAATAGAAAAATTATACATTATTTTATATTGGGTTGTTGTTCGACTATCTGGTGGATAGAAATGATTCTATAGTTTTTTTTTATAGTCAAGGAAAGACTAAAAATTATTTCACCATATATTTTTTTTTATTTATCATCTATGTAACAGGCTGGTCAATATTAATGATCGAAGCTATATGAAAGGGCATTATGGACCGACCTAGTACAGGAGTACAACAAAAAAAGTTGCAATGAATCATTATTATAAAAAATTACCTTGAAAGCTACAGCTGATAACCACAGACAACATCGAATTATCACTATATATTATTATATCAAATTATCATAAATAACACAATATGTTGTTGTAATTTATTTTAAATAATCTGCAGTGGCTTACACTCAACTTCAGTATAAGTGAACATAATGTCGCACCCATCGACAACTAACTGTTTTTTTTTATTATATTTTAATGTGCGTATACATACATATAAAAAAGTAATGTATGATTTGTATGCATATGTTGAATCATTTAAACAGTATAAAAAACTTGATATCATTGTTTAATGTGATACGTCATTAAAATTATTAAACTGAGGGCCTGAATCTTATCGGACTCGTATGCTGATTGACAATACCTGTCATATAGTATATCCCATTGTAACTAAATTGACCTTCAGATTTTACGTTTCTTAGTGACTTTTCATAATGTACATGGAGGTGTCTCCCTACTTTTATAGTTTTACCATTGATTTAACAAAAACCATTAACCTTTCGAAGGTGACTAATTCGCATTCACATATAATCTAATCAATTGTTTCTATCTCTTCCAGACCGAGAGTCTGCATTCTTTGTATAATTTGGAATACAGCTTACATTCATACTAGTCAAGCAGACAAATTTTTTTAATAGCAGCTCTACACATATTTTTGATTTCTCCTTTTGAAGATATAACATTCTTTACAAACGTAACTATAGTTGGAATGAGCTTTTTGACACAAAATTGGATCCGGTTGTTCTTGCCATAGTTTAACTTCTTTTTGATTTATGTGAGAGTTCCATTCATTTGAAAGCTGAGGCCTGTAGTGTAAAAATGCTCGACAGTGCAGGATAATTGTACTTTTCTAAATTTATCTCATTCTTTTACTTACTCATTCCTAGGGTTTCCTTCTTTTCAGGTATTCACATAAAAAACAAATTATTTACAATGTTTTCGTTATTCATTTATAACCTGTTAGTAGTATATCAGACTGGAGTTCTTTTATTGAGAACAGAAAGCATTCAATTCAGGTCGTCATTTGTGTTCACTTTGAGACCCCCAGTAAAATAGTCAACGTAAAGCAAAGCATTGAATCTAAAAAACATATAAGTCATATTATTAATATTTTGGTCTAGTAATATTATTGATATTTAATCTCCGATACAGGTCTCTTCATTTTGTTAAATATACAGATAATTAATAATTTTTTTTGTAATGTCTAAGTCGTAGACATTTAATAGTCTTTCGCTTTAGAGGTACTATGTGGTAGATAGTAATTGATACAGTTATCAAAATACTCATAATCTTTTTTGTATATCAAACAACCGATGCATATGATATTGGTTGTAGAATAACAGTAGTAACATAATTATAATTTGACATTAGTACGAGACCTAAATTATATCTATTTTTCAGATAGTGACTGCCGTGATTGGTTGTACGATTTTGGTTCAAGGAAGAGCTGCTATTTGGAAATCACCTTTACAGTGTTAAGCATTTTAATTTTCTTATAATTTTCTATTAAAATATTTTTCCCAGAAAGTTCTTCTATTTAGTTTTAAAACAGGAATTCTGCTTGACTTCATTCTCAGAAATAATTATTTTTAAGTCATTATAAACAATGCATTCAATTACAGTAGATAAATTATTTGTTCAAGTTTAGTGTTCAAAAAAAAAATTTTTCTAAAACCATAAAACACCTTTTTTCTTGCGTGCCATTATTTGAAAGAAAATTAAGTACGTAATACATATTCTGAAAACGAGCTATTTTTCAGTATAATTTCATTACAATCGTCAGAGAAAATGTTTCCATTAGTCAAAAATTTTACATTAAATTTTCAAAAATAAATGATCCATTGTTTTGTAATTCTGAGGTTTTCTCCTATTATAGATTCTCTCTGATCCATATTGTCAAATATTATCTATCTGAAGCTTACCTCTTTTGTGTTGCTGTGCAAAAAATTATCACACATTCTATGAGTGCCCTCATGGAGTTCATGGTCAGTATTAACCTCAGTCAAACAGGAATGCCAACCATTTCTGTATGGGCCACACTGTGACCAAAAGCTCGCAACTGACTTTATTATGTCTAGTATCTGCTAGGACAAGTTTCTTACTTCTGAATTCCCATGTCCGGGTCACTCCTTCCGCTCGTTTAGCACTACTCCAGTACTAGTATTACTAGCATCGACAGAGATAATGAATTCCTGATCTAGGAGCAGAAGGTTGAGTAACAGTTGCTTAATCAATTGTTTGCTATACTCCTTCAAGCTCATGTTCTGTTTTTACCCATCTGAAAGTTGAAAAATGTTAGTGATTTGTGACAAACATGTAGTGCTCGGTTTGATCATGAGAAATGTACATTTCCTGTCATAACGTGTATTAGCCCTGTCTTATGATTCTATAAATTTCAAAATGTGTATTAAACATTGTCTAACTATGATTTTTGCATGAGATGAAATTAACAAATATGTATTTTGAATGATGATAGAATATAGAGAGCCACAATTAAATACATGCCATAATTTATTTTAAATGAGTGATTGGTAATATGTTTGCTTATACTAAACTCGATTCTACTGCAGGGCGATGCATCAATTGCAAAGTCAGCAACTTTAAATTTCATTTCTTTAACAAACATATCACAAAATTTCCAAACCATCATCTCTCTATTATGTTCCATTCTTATGTATCTTTGTTCAACCTGTTCTCCTCTAAAGGATATCTAAATTATGTTTAGGCTCACTTTAGAACCAAAAACAGGGAAACATTACCGCAAATTGTAGGAAACGTAACCTCTTTCTGTTACTTATAATCAGAGAATTCGTTTTATATTCTTCATGGGAAAATTATAACCTTTTCTGATTGTGCAAATGACTTATCCATTTAGTAAATATTTATTTAAGAATTTTCTTATCGCTGAGCTATATCCGTTAATTGTATCAAATATATGTAGTTTATCATTATTATTGTCAATCGCTGGGGTTATTTAATTCAATATTCCTTTTTTAATACGCATTCTTTACTCTTTTAACAATGTTATATAAAAATCTAAACAAACTAAAAATTACAATTATTTTGTTGCCTTCATAAGGTGTTCATTACAAGAGAAATAAAAGCACCTGAGTTTATATGTGAATTAGATCAACATTATTGATAAAATGCAATGTTTCTAATTATACTGCAGATATGGAGTAAATATAATCCACCATCCTTGTTAGCTAAATAAATGACCCCCTTCACGAAGAATTATTAACAAAATAACTATTAATAGAAAAATTATACATTATTTTATTTTGGGTTGTTGTTCGACTATCTGGTGGATAGAAATGATTCTATAGTTTTTTTTTATAGTCAAGGAAAGACTAAAAATTATTTCACCATATATTTTTTTTTATTTATCATCTATGTAACAGGCTGGTCAATATTAATGATCGAAGCTATATGAAAGGGCATTATGGACCGACCTAGTACAGGAGTACAACAAAAAAAGTTGCAATGAATCATTATTATAAAAAATTACCTTGAAAGCTACAGCTGATAACCACAGACAACATCGAATTATCACTATATATTATTATATCAAATTATCATAAATAACACAATATGTTGTTGTAATTTATTTTAAATAATCTGCAGTGGCTTACACTCAACTTCAGTATAAGTGAACATAATGTCGCACCCATCGACAACTAACTGTTTTTTTTTATTATATTTTAATGTGCGTATACATACATATAAAAAAGTAATGTATGATTTGTATGCATATGTTGAATCATTTAAACAGTATAAAAAACTTGATATCATTGTTTAATGTGATACGTCATTAAAATTATTAAACTGAGGGCCTGAATCTTATCGGACTCGTATGCTGATTGACAATACCTGTCATATAGTATATCCCATTGTAACTAAATTGAACTTCAGATTTTACATTTCTTAGTGACTTTTCATAATGTAAATGGAGGTGTCTCCCTACTTTTATAGTTTTACCATTGATTTAACAAAAACCATTAACCTTTCGAAGGTGACTAATTCGCATTCACATATAATCTAATCAATTGTTTCTATCTCTTCCAGACCGAGAGTCTGCATTCTTTGTATAATATGGAATACAGCTTACATTCATACTAGTCAAGCAGACAAATTTTTTTAATAGCAGCTCTACACATATTTTTGATTTCTCCTTTTGAAGATATAACATTCTTTACAAACGTAACTATAGTTGGAATGAGCTTTTTGACACAAAATTGGATCCGGTTGTTCTTGCCATAGTTTAACTTCTTTTTGATTTATGTGAGAGTTCCATTCATTTGAAAGCTGAGGCCTGTAGTGTAAAAATGCTCGACAGTGCAGGATAATTGTACTTTTCTAAATTTATCTCATTCTTTTACTTACTCATTCCTAGGGTTTCCTTCTTTTCAGGTATTCACATAAAAAACAAATTATTTACAATGTTTTCGTTATTCATTTATAACCTGTTAGTAGTATATCAGACTGGAGTTCTTTTATTGAGAACAGAAAGCATTCAATTCAGGTCGTCATTTGTGTTCACTTTGAGACCCCCAGTAAAATAGTCAACGTAAAGCAAAGCATTGAATCTAAAAAACATATAAGTCATATTATTAATATTTTGGTCTAGTAATATTATTGATATTTAATCTCCGATACAGGTCTCTTCATTTTGTTAAATATACAGATAATTAATAATTTTTTTTGTAATGTCTAAGTCGTAGACATTTAATAGTCTTTCGCTTTAGAGGTACTATGTGGTAGATAGTAATTGATACAGTTATCAAAATACTCATAATCTTTTTTGTATATCAAACAACCGATGCATATGATATTGGTTGTAGAATAACAGTAGTAACATAATTATAATTTGACATTAGTACGAGACCTAAATTATATCTATTTTTCAGATAGTGACTGCCGTGATTGGTTGTACGATTTTGGTTCAAGGAAGAGCTGCTATTTGGAAATCACCTTTACAGTGTTAAGCATTTTAATTTTCTTATAATTTTCTATTAAAATATTTTTCCCAGAAAGTTCTTCTATTTAGTTTTAAAACAGGAATTCTGCTTGACTTCATTCTCAGAAATAATTATTTTTAAGTCATTATAAACAATGCATTCAATTACAGTAGATAAATTATTTGTTCAAGTTTAGTGTTCAAAAAAAAAATTTTTCTAAAACCATAAAACACCTTTTTTCTTGCGTGCCATTATTTGAAAGAAAATTAAGTACGTAATACATATTCTGAAAACGAGCTATTTTTCAGTATAATTTCATTACAATCGTCAGAGAAAATGTTTCCATTAGTCAAAAATTTTACATTAAATTTTCAAAAATAAATGATCCATTGTTTTGTAATTCTGAGGTTTTCTCCTATTATAGATTCTCTCTGATCCATATTGTCAAATATTATCTATCTGAAGCTTACCTCTTTTGTGTTGCTGTGCAAAAAATTATCACACATTCTATGAGTGCCCTCATGGAGTTCATGGTCAGTATTAACCTCAGTCAAACAGGAATGCCAACCATTTCTGTATGGGCCACACTGTGACCAAAAGCTCGCAACTGACTTTATTATGTCTAGTATCTGCTAGGACAAGTTTCTTACTTCTGAATTCCCATGTCCGGGTCACTCCTTCCGCTCGTTTAGCACTACTCCAGTACTAGTATTACTAGCATCGACAGAGATAATGAATTCCTGATCTAGGAGCAGAAGGTTGAGTAACAGTTGCTTAATCAATTGTTTGCTATACTCCTTCAAGCTCATGTTCTGTTTTTACCCATCTGAAAGTTGAAAAATGTTAGTGATTTGTGACAAACATGTAGTGCTCGGTTTGATCATGAGAAATGTACATTTCCTGTCATAACGTGTATTAGCCCTGTCTTATGATTCTATAAATTTCAAAATGTGTATTAAACATTGTCTAACTATGATTTTTGCATGAGATGAAATTAACAAATATGTATTTTGAATGATGATAGAATATAGAGAGCCACAATTAAATACATGCCATAATTTATTTTAAATGAGTGATTGGTAATATGTTTGCTTATACTAAACTCGATTCTACTGCAGGGCGATGCATCAATTGCAAAGTCAGCAACTTTAAATTTCATTTCTTTAACAAACATATCACAAAATTTCCAAACCATCATCTCTCTATTATGTTCCATTCTTATGTATCTTTGTTCAACCTGTTCTCCTCTAAAGGATATCTAAATTATGTTTAGGCTCACTTTAGAACCAAAAACAGGGAAACATTACCGCAAATTGTAGGAAACGTAACCTCTTTCTGTTACTTATAATCAGAGAATTCGTTTTATATTCTTCATGGGAAAATTATAACCTTTTCTGATTGTGCAAATGACTTATCCATTTAGTAAATATTTATTTAAGAATTTTCTTATCGCTGAGCTATATCCGTTAATTGTATCAAATATATGTAGTTTATCATTATTATTGTCAATCGCTGGGGTTATTTAATTCAATATTCCTTTTTTAATACGCATTCTTTACTCTTTTAACAATGTTATATAAAAATCTAAACAAACTAAAAATTACAATTATTTTGTTGCCTTCATAAGGTGTTCATTACAAGAGAAATAAAAGCACCTGAGTTTATATGTGAATTAGATCAACATTATTGATAAAATGCAATGTTTCTAATTATACTGCAGATATGGAGTAAATATAATCCACCATCCTTGTTAGCTAAATAAATGACCCCCTTCACGAAGAATTATTAACAAAATAACTATTAATAGAAAAATTATACATTATTTTATTTTGGGTTGTTGTTCGACTATCTGGTGGATAGAAATGATTCTATAGTTTTTTTTTATAGTCAAGGAAAGACTAAAAATTATTTCACCATATATTTTTTTTTATTTATCATCTATGTAACAGGCTGGTCAATATTAATGATCGAAGCTATATGAAAGGGCATTATGGACCGACCTAGTACAGGAGTACAACAAAAAAAGTTGCAATGAATCATTATTATAAAAAATTACCTTGAAAGCTACAGCTGATAACCACAGACAACATCGAATTATCACTATATATTATTATATCAAATTATCATAAATAACACAATATGTTGTTGTAATTTATTTTAAATAATCTGCAGTGGCTTACACTCAACTTCAGTATAAGTGAACATAATGTCGCACCCATCGACAACTAACTGTTTTTTTTTATTATATTTTAATGTGCGTATACATACATATAAAAAAGTAATGTATGATTTGTATGCATATGTTGAATCATTTAAACAGTATAAAAAACTTGATATCATTGTTTAATGTGATACGTCATTAAAATTATTAAACTGAGGGCCTGAATCTTATCGGACTCGTATGCTGATTGACAATACCTGTCATATAGTATATCCCATTGTAACTAAATTGAACTTCAGATTTTACATTTCTTAGTGACTTTTCATAATGTAAATGGAGGTGTCTCCCTACTTTTATAGTTTTACCATTGATTTAACAAAAACCATTAACCTTTCGAAGGTGACTAATTCGCATTCACATATAATCTAATCAATTGTTTCTATCTCTTCCAGACCGAGAGTCTGCATTCTTTGTATAATATGGAATACAGCTTACATTCATACTAGTCAAGCAGACAAATTTTTTTAATAGCAGCTCTACACATATTTTTGATTTCTCCTTTTGAAGATATAACATTCTTTACAAACGTAACTATAGTTGGAATGAGCTTTTTGACACAAAATTGGATCCGGTTGTTCTTGCCATAGTTTAACTTCTTTTTGATTTATGTGAGAGTTCCATTCATTTGAAAGCTGAGGCCTGTAGTGTAAAAATGCTCGACAGTGCAGGATAATTGTACTTTTCTAAATTTATCTCATTCTTTTACTTACTCATTCCTAGGGTTTCCTTCTTTTCAGGTATTCACATAAAAAACAAATTATTTACAATGTTTTCGTTATTCATTTATAACCTGTTAGTAGTATATCAGACTGGAGTTCTTTTATTGAGAACAGAAAGCATTCAATTCAGGTCGTCATTTGTGTTCACTTTGAGACCCCCAGTAAAATAGTCAACGTAAAGCAAAGCATTGAATCTAAAAAACATATAAGTCATATTATTAATATTTTGGTCTAGTAATATTATTGATATTTAATCTCCGATACAGGTCTCTTCATTTTGTTAAATATACAGATAATTAATAATTTTTTTTGTAATGTCTAAGTCGTAGACATTTAATAGTCTTTCGCTTTAGAGGTACTATGTGGTAGATAGTAATTGATACAGTTATCAAAATACTCATAATCTTTTTTGTATATCAAACAACCGATGCATATGATATTGGTTGTAGAATAACAGTAGTAACATAATTATAATTTGACATTAGTACGAGACCTAAATTATATCTATTTTTCAGATAGTGACTGCCGTGATTGGTTGTACGATTTTGGTTCAAGGAAGAGCTGCTATTTGGAAATCACCTTTACAGTGTTAAGCATTTTAATTTTCTTATAATTTTCTATTAAAATATTTTTCCCAGAAAGTTCTTCTATTTAGTTTTAAAACAGGAATTCTGCTTGACTTCATTCTCAGAAATAATTATTTTTAAGTCATTATAAACAATGCATTCAATTACAGTAGATAAATTATTTGTTCAAGTTTAGTGTTCAAAAAAAAAATTTTTCTAAAACCATAAAACACCTTTTTTCTTGCGTGCCATTATTTGAAAGAAAATTAAGTACGTAATACATATTCTGAAAACGAGCTATTTTTCAGTATAATTTCATTACAATCGTCAGAGAAAATGTTTCCATTAGTCAAAAATTTTACATTAAATTTTCAAAAATAAATGATCCATTGTTTTGTAATTCTGAGGTTTTCTCCTATTATAGATTCTCTCTGATCCATATTGTCAAATATTATCTATCTGAAGCTTACCTCTTTTGTGTTGCTGTGCAAAAAATTATCACACATTCTATGAGTGCCCTCATGGAGTTCATGGTCAGTATTAACCTCAGTCAAACAGGAATGCCAACCATTTCTGTATGGGCCACACTGTGACCAAAAGCTCGCAACTGACTTTATTATGTCTAGTATCTGCTAGGACAAGTTTCTTACTTCTGAATTCCCATGTCCGGGTCACTCCTTCCGCTCGTTTAGCACTACTCCAGTACTAGTATTACTAGCATCGACAGAGATAATGAATTCCTGATCTAGGAGCAGAAGGTTGAGTAACAGTTGCTTAATCAATTGTTTGCTATACTCCTTCAAGCTCATGTTCTGTTTTTACCCATCTGAAAGTTGAAAAATGTTAGTGATTTGTGACAAACATGTAGTGCTCGGTTTGATCATGAGAAATGTACATTTCCTGTCATAACGTGTATTAGCCCTGTCTTATGATTCTATAAATTTCAAAATGTGTATTAAACATTGTCTAACTATGATTTTTGCATGAGATGAAATTAACAAATATGTATTTTGAATGATGATAGAATATAGAGAGCCACAATTAAATACATGCCATAATTTATTTTAAATGAGTGATTGGTAATATGTTTGCTTATACTAAACTCGATTCTACTGCAGGGCGATGCATCAATTGCAAAGTCAGCAACTTTAAATTTCATTTCTTTAACAAACATATCACAAAATTTCCAAACCATCATCTCTCTATTATGTTCCATTCTTATGTATCTTTGTTCAACCTGTTCTCCTCTAAAGGATATCTAAATTATGTTTAGGCTCACTTTAGAACCAAAAACAGGGAAACATTACCGCAAATTGTAGGAAACGTAACCTCTTTCTGTTACTTATAATCAGAGAATTCGTTTTATATTCTTCATGGGAAAATTATAACCTTTTCTGATTGTGCAAATGACTTATCCATTTAGTAAATATTTATTTAAGAATTTTCTTATCGCTGAGCTATATCCGTTAATTGTATCAAATATATGTAGTTTATCATTATTATTGTCAATCGCTGGGGTTATTTAATTCAATATTCCTTTTTTAATACGCATTCTTTACTCTTTTAACAATGTTATATAAAAATCTAAACAAACTAAAAATTACAATTATTTTGTTGCCTTCATAAGGTGTTCATTACAAGAGAAATAAAAGCACCTGAGTTTATATGTGAATTAGATCAACATTATTGATAAAATGCAATGTTTCTAATTATACTGCAGATATGGAGTAAATATAATCCACCATCCTTGTTAGCTAAATAAATGACCCCCTTCACGAAGAATTATTAACAAAATAACTATTAATAGAAAAATTATACATTATTTTATTTTGGGTTGTTGTTCGACTATCTGGTGGATAGAAATGATTCTATAGTTTTTTTTTATAGTCAAGGAAAGACTAAAAATTATTTCACCATATATTTTTTTTTTATTTATCATCTATGTAACAGGCTGGTCAATATTAATGATCGAAGCTATATGAAAGGGCATTATGGACCGACCTAGTACAGGAGTACAACAAAAAAAGTTGCAATGAATCATTATTATAAAAAATTACCTTGAAAGCTACAGCTGATAACCACAGACAACATCGAATTATCACTATATATTATTATATCAAATTATCATAAATAACACAATATGTTGTTGTAATTTATTTTAAATAATCTGCAGTGGCTTACACTCAACTTCAGTATAAGTGAACATAATGTCGCACCCATCGACAACTAACTGTTTTTTTTTATTATATTTTAATGTGCGTATACATACATATAAAAAAGTAATGTATGATTTGTATGCATATGTTGAATCATTTAAACAGTATAAAAAACTTCGATATCATTGTTTAATGTGATACGTCATTAAAATTATTAAACTGAGGGCCTGAATCTTATCGGACTCGTATGCTGATTGACAATACCTGTCATATAGTATATCCCATTGTAACTAAATTGAACTTCAGATTTTACATTTCTTAGTGACTTTTCATAATGTAAATGGAGGTGTCTCCCTACTTTTATAGTTTTACCATTGATTTAACAAAAACCATTAACCTTTCGAAGGTGACTAATTCGCATTCACATATAATCTAATCAATTGTTTCTATCTCTTCCAGACCGAGAGTCTGCATTCTTTGTATAATATGGAATACAGCTTACATTCATACTAGTCAAGCAGACAAATTTTTTTAATAGCAGCTCTACACATATTTTTGATTTCTCCTTTTGAAGATATAACATTCTTTACAAACGTAACTATAGTTGGAATGAGCTTTTTGACACAAAATTGGATCCGGTTGTTCTTGCCATAGTTTAACTTCTTTTTGATTTATGTGAGAGTTCCATTCATTTGAAAGCTGAGGCCTGTAGTGTAAAAATGCTCGACAGTGCAGGATAATTGTACTTTTCTAAATTTATCTCATTCTTTTACTTACTCATTCCTAGGGTTTCCTTCTTTTCAGGTATTCACATAAAAAACAAATTATTTACAATGTTTTCGTTATTCATTTATAACCTGTTAGTAGTATATCAGACTGGAGTTCTTTTATTGAGAACAGAAAGCATTCAATTCAGGTCGTCATTTGTGTTCACTTTGAGACCCCCAGTAAAATAGTCAACGTAAAGCAAAGCATTGAATCTAAAAAACATATAAGTCATATTATTAATATTTTGGTCTAGTAATATTATTGATATTTAATCTCCGATACAGGTCTCTTCATTTTGTTAAATATACAGATAATTAATAATTTTTTTTGTAATGTCTAAGTCGTAGACATTTAATAGTCTTTCGCTTTAGAGGTACTATGTGGTAGATAGTAATTGATACAGTTATCAAAATACTCATAATCTTTTTTGTATATCAAACAACCGATGCATATGATATTGGTTGTAGAATAACAGTAGTAACATAATTATAATTTGACATTAGTACGAGACCTAAATTATATCTATTTTTCAGATAGTGACTGCCGTGATTGGTTGTACGATTTTGGTTCAAGGAAGAGCTGCTATTTGGAAATCACCTTTACAGTGTTAAGCATTTTAATTTTCTTATAATTTTCTATTAAAATATTTTTCCCAGAAAGTTCTTCTATTTAGTTTTAAAACAGGAATTCTGTTTGACTTCATTCTCAGAAATAATTATTTTTAAGTCATTATAAACAATGCATTCAATTACAGTAGATAAATTATTTGTTCAAGTTTAGTGTTCAAAAAAAAAATTTTTCTAAAACCATAAAACACCTTTTTTCT
This sequence comes from Hermatobates lingyangjiaoensis, assembly GCA_026182355.1. Taxonomy (NCBI): domain Eukaryota; kingdom Metazoa; phylum Arthropoda; class Insecta; order Hemiptera; family Hermatobatidae; genus Hermatobates; species Hermatobates lingyangjiaoensis. Next base: position 899,966 of record JAPFBL010001618.1, read on the forward strand.
TGCGTGCCATTATTTGAAAGAAAATTAAGTACGTAATACATATTCTGAAAACGAGCTATTTTTCAGTATAATTTCATTACAATCGTCAGAGAAAATGTTTCCATTAGTCAAAAATTTTACATTAAATTTTCAAAAATAAATGATCCATTGTTTTGTAATTCTGAGGTTTTCTCCTATTATAGATTCTCTCTGATCCATATTGTCAAATATTATCTATCTGAAGCTTACCTCTTTTGTGTTGCTGTGCAAAAAATTATCACACATTCTATGAGTGCCCTCATGGAGTTCATGGTCAGTATTAACCTCAGTCAAACAGGAATGCCAACCATTTCTGTATGGGCCACACTGTGACCAAAAGCTCGCAACTGACTTTATTATGTCTAGTATCTGCTAGGACAAGTTTCTTACTTCTGAATTCCCATGTCCGGGTCACTCCTTCCGCTCGTTTAGCACTACTCCAGTACTAGTATTACTAGCATCGACAGAGATAATGAATTCCTGATCTAGGAGCAGAAGGTTGAGTAACAGTTGCTTAATCAATTGTTTGCTATACTCCTTCAAGCTCATGTTCTGTTTTTACCCATCTGAAAGTTGAAAAATGTTAGTGATTTGTGACAAACATGTAGTGCTCGGTTTGATCATGAGAAATGTACATTTCCTGTCATAACGTGTATTAGCCCTGTCTTATGATTCTATAAATTTCAAAATGTGTATTAAACATTGTCTAACTATGATTTTTGCATGAGATGAAATTAACAAATATGTATTTTGAATGATGATAGAATATAGAGAGCCACAATTAAATACATACCATAATTTATTTTAAATGAGTGATTGGTAATATGTTTGCTTATACTAAACTCGATTCTACTGCAGGGCGATGCATCAATTGCAAAGTCAGCAACTTTAAATTTCATTTCTTTAACAAACATATCACAAAATTTCCAAACCATCATCTCTCTATTATGTTCCATTCTTATGTATCTTTGTTCAACCTGTTCTCCTCTAAAGGATATCTAAATTATGTTTAGGCTCACTTTAGAACCAAAAACAGGGAAACATTACCGCAAATTGTAGGAAACGTAACCTCTTTCTGTTACTTATAATCAGAGAATTCGTTTTATATTCTTCATGGGAAAATTATAACCTTTTCTGATTGTGCAAATGACTTATCCATTTAGTAAATATTTATTTAAGAATTTTCTTATCGCTGAGCTATATCCGTTAATTGTATCAAATATATGTAGTTTATCATTATTATTGTCAATCGCTGGGGTTATTTAATTCAATATTCCTTTTTTAATACGCATTCTTTACTCTTTTAACAATGTTATATAAAAATCTAAACAAACTAAAAATTACAATTATTTTGTTGCCTTCATAAGGTGTTCATTACAAGAGAAATAAAAGCACCTGAGTTTATATGTGAATTAGATCAAAAAAATTGTAAAATATTTTTTCAATCTGTATAAAAGGTATATTTTAATTATACTATCATTTTATTATATAATATATCATTTAATAAAAGGTTATAATAATATAGAAATTTCCCGGTTCCCAATATTGGTGTTTAAACCTGAAAACCGGACATAATTTATCAATTTCCATATTGTTTCCTAACTCAATCACAGATATTCCTAGGTTTCCAGCTTGCATGAAAATCAAATTCATTATACTCCTTTCATTTAATTAATAACCCCTTTGTTAAGGGGTTTATTAATATATAAATAATATTACTAGTAATTTAACATTTAAATTCCGATCCGTATTTATTTGTTAATTACAATAATTAATAATTCTTAATAAATTATAAGTTAGACATTTAATAGTCCGCTAAGGTACTATGTAAATACATCAATAAATTTTTCATAAATAAATTTATAATCAATACAACCATAAATTTATGTTTTTAGACAATACAGAAATAAATTTTAATTACATCAAAAAAAATTTAAAATACATTAACTTAACCTCAAAATTTCTAATAATTTATTAAATTTTCATAAATTCTTTATTTATTTAAAATCTTCTTAATTTTATTAAAATATTTTCTTAACCTTCTTTTAGTAAAAAAAATTTCATTATTAGTAAAAAATTTTAATTTATAAAAATTTAAAACAGAAAAACTTTTTTCCCTTAAAAAAAAAAAATTTATATTTAAATTTGAAAAACTTTTTTAATTTTCATTACAAGCAAAAATGTTTCATTATCAAAAATTTCTTAATTTTTCAAAAAATATATTTTTTAAGGTTTTTAATATTCCTTATCCATATTTAAATAAATTTTAATAAATCTTTTGTTTTGCAAAAATTTAATTCTTATTATTTAATCAATTCAGTCAAAAATGCAACCTTTCTTTGGGCCCTGTGCCAAAATAAATTATTTAATTAAAGTCATGACAATTCTCTACCACGGTCATTTTCCCGTTAAATCATACATTTCTAGTGAAGTTTACCATTGAAAAAGAATTTTCGAAAATGATATTTTTATTTTTGCTATTCCTTCCTATTTTTTTCCCTAAAGTTAAAATTTAGTGATTGTAACACATGAAGGGTTTGATCTGAAAGACTTTCTTATAATTTGCCCTTGCTATGTTCTATAAATTTAAATGGTATTAAATTCAAATTTTTGAAGAGAAATAACAAATTATGGTTTTTGGAGAAATAAATTGACATACTAACCTTTTATTTAAATAATTGTTAAATTTCTTATAAACCATTTCTCTAGGCTTCATTAAGTGAATTTAAATTTCATTTTTCCAAAATTAAATATTTCAAAACCCATTTACTATGCCATTTATTAATGATTTTTAAATGTTTAGCTATTAAAAAGGCTTGACCAAAGGGAAACTTAACCCTTTTTTTTTAACCTTTTATTTCTAAAATTTTACTCTAAAATTATTTTAAATTATTTAAAACTTTGTACAAATGTATTTTTCAAGATATTTATTGTTAAAATTTAATTTCCGTATTTAACTTGTTAATACGAATCCTTTCTTATATTAAATTAAAATTTAAATATTTTTTCAAAATTTAAAAATAAAATTTTTATTAATGATTACATTAAAAAAATATTTATTATTATATAGATATTATAAAACAATGTTAATTATACCCTTCAATTTTATTAATTAAATATATCTTTTTTTTTCGCTATTTTGATCTTAAATATGAAATAAAAATTCAAATAAAATTTACAATTATTTTTAAACATTATCTTACAAAAGGTAAAAAATTCATAGTTTTTTATATTTGAATTAAATCACCAATTATTTATATCAATCTAATTAACAGTTGGTAAATTAATTCAAACATTGAATAGCAATTAATCCCAAAGAAATAACAAATAATTAATTAACATTATTTATTTTTTTATATTGTTACTAAAATATTATATTTTTTTTTAAATTTAAAATAAAAATTATATTTTAATATATTTAAATATTATATGGCAATTCGACCGAATATGTTAATTGTAATAATATAAGTAATTTAGACATTAGATTTATTCAATGTTAATAATCATTATTAAACTTTTTACTTTTAAAAGCATTACCTTTAAAAAAACAATTTATCAATATATTATTCAAACTTCAAAATTACACATTATTTTGAAGTTCTTCATAAGTATTTACAAATTTTAAAGTACACTATTTTAATTTTAGAAACTTCTTTGTATTAATTTTAACTAAATTATTACTTCATTATAATTTTGATTTTATCATATTTGAATCAGTTAAAAACTCTATCAGTAAGGATACAAAAATTTTTAAATGACTAACTATTTCTTATTTTTTGGGTTTCTTCATTTATACATTGTATAAATTGCCGTTTTCTTTCTTGTATTTTTTATAGTAAGGTTCCTTATTTAAAAGTTTAACATTAATTTTTAAATTTTTTACTTTGCCCTTAATATAATATCAAGTTTCCAAAGGGCATTAATAAAAACATTATAAAGTCAAAAAATTTTTTTAGTATTTAAATTTTATTGAAAGCTTTTCCTTTGTAAAAAAGAACTAATAATATATTAATACTAAAATATATGCAATTTAATAGTTTTCTTTTTTTTAAGTATATTGAGTTTATAATTGTATTATAAAATGAGAATAATTGTACTATCAAAACTACATCATAGTTTTTTTGTATATCTAAAATTAAATTTTGAAAGTAGATAAATTTAATACCTAATTGTATATTTCATGTGAGTTTGTTTAGAAAGGTTAAAAATCATTTAACTCATTTTTACTTTAATTTCTTAAAATTTTAAAAAATTTTTTAAAACGATTTTATCATTTAAAAAATTTTTTCTTTAAAATATTATTAACATAGATAATTTTCATTATTGTTAAAAAATTTTCAATTTATTTAAAAAATTTTTTTAATCAATTAAAAAGTTTTTGCTAATTATTGAGATATTATTATAAACATTTAAACTTTTGAAAAATTTTCTAAATTTTATTAAATTATAAATTTTCCATTATAATTTTCTATCAATTTCAAATATGATCCTTTTTGGTTCTGTTTTCCCTTTTGGTTCAGATCTGCATTAAAAATTCACCTTTTTTGTAATATAACTTCAATAATTTTTTTATATTTAGAAACTCTTAAAATTTTTTCCAATTGCTTTCCTTCCAATATTTTTAAGCATTACATGCATTACAAATCTACTAGTGAATTGAGTTTTACCCTGTTGATCTTTTCTTTTTAACCATAAAAATTTTTTTGATTTTGGAGAAATTAATCTGTAATAACTGTTGGCTTATTTCAATTTGTTATTAAATTAAGTAAATTTATTGAAAACATTTTTTAATTTCAATTAAATAAGGATTATTTTTTTTGTAAATTTATTTATTTACTGTCTTTGATTATTATAGTAAATTAATTTATTATTTAAACTTTTGGAGTTCCAAAATTTCACAAATTATCTTATGATTTGGTTATTTTGGTATTATTAGACCCATAGGGCCAACGTAACAAAGCCGCAATTTAAAATTAATTCTTTATTATAAAATTATTTTATTCTAAATTATTTCATTTCTTTACATTTTCATATTTTTAATTAGATACTAAATTAATTTATTGAACAAAATGAACAAATTTAAAGTTTTTCTTTTTAATAATAATTTTTTTTTACATGAAAATTAAAAACTTTATTATTTGTGACATCATTAAGTTTATTCAAGAATATTGGTTTTTGGATAATATTTATAAATTTATTTAAAAAATTTAAAAATTAAATTTTTTTAATAAATTCCCCAAAATTTTTAATTTTTAAAAAAAACAAATTTTTTGGGATATTTATAAAAATTTTAATTTTTTTTTAAAAAAAAATTAAAAATTTTTTCAAAACCTTAAAAATTTAAAATTTAAAAATTTTTTCCCCCAAAAACCTTTAAAATTATTTTTTAAAAAAAAATTTCCCAAATTTAAAACAAATTTCTTTACAAAAGGAAAATTTTTTTAATTTTATGGGTTAAAAAAAATTTTCAAAAACATTTGAATTGCAATAATCCCATGAAGTATGGTTTCCAATTTCAAGTGTTAAATTAGTCAATCTGCTCTTCCCTTATGCTTAGTTTCAGTATTGCATTGTTCATTTAATTGTCTTACACTATTTCTATGTCTTATTCATTATGGTTATTCCTGTGATTTGCTTTAACTGTTCACTCTATTCTTCACTTATTAAGCAATTTGTTTTATCTTGGTCATTAGCTACTAATGATTTGTTTACAGAGATTAAGGTATGCCATGTTTTACATCCAATTGTACACCCATTTAATAATAATCAGTATTTTTTTTATTCTTCTTCTATTTTTTTAATACTTTCCTCCAACTTTTCAGGATTATTCCATTCATGAAACTATTTACTTTTAAATTAGACTCACTGTGTAGTCAAAGAGTTTATTATAATAAAGACATCATAATTTCAGCACGTATAGATGGTGCTTTTATTATAATTAATACAAGTTATTTACGTAGTAGAGGTAAAATATTAGCTCTAGATAGACTGCATAATATCCTTTCGAGATAAAATCACGTATATATATATATATATATATGATTAAACCACAATTATTGTGGTTTAATCATTGATTGTTGTTTCACGTGTTTATGTGAAATCTTTATATATATATATATATATATATATATATATATATATATATAAATTCATATAAACACGTGAAATAACAATCAATGATCAAACCACAATAATAAATGGGAAAACAAGACTAAGATCTTTCAACTGTAACAAACGGTCTTCGTCAGAGTCAAAAACCCAACTGAAAGCGCTTCTTAGATGTCTTGATCCATAGGTTATCTAAAGAGTTACGCTTTAGTGTATATAGAAAACCTACGCATGTACTTACATATGTTCACTATTATTCTTCCCATTCAAAAAATGTTAAAATTTCTGTTTTTAGAAGTATGTTTTTGAGGGCGTTAAGAGTGTGCTCTTCTGAATTCCTTAATGAAGAGATTAACAACATTAGGTCAATTGCCCTTTCATGAAACTACCCCTCCTCTTATATCGATTTAGTTTCGAAGGGTGCTAAAAAAACTTTCTCTAATACTTCAACAGAGCCCCGTTCATTGTCAAATTCTATAGTTTTGCCATATCATGAGTCATTGGACCCCCTTCCAAGATTAGCCAAACAACTTGATTTTAATATAGTGTTTTCTAATCGTAATAACGTGGGCAATATGTTAATAAAAAACTCTCCCAGCGAATTGGACTCCGGTGGTATTTATAAAATTCCGTGCAAAAATTGCCATAAAATTTATATTGGTCAAACTGGTAAATCATTAAAGACACGTGTAAAACAACACCAATACAACGTAAGTAGACAGGAAAAAAGTAGTGCCTTATTCTTGCATATAAACATGAAAATCATCATATTGATTGGACAGGAGAAAAATTTATTATCTATTAAAAATCAATGTTGTTAATAAATATTATTGAATCGTCTCTAATTAAATTTAATAGATCAAATATTATAAACATTAGTAACGGTCTCTTCAAACTTGATACTTTCGTTACGAGGGCAATAGCCTCTTCTAAGAGGGTTGACAGCTAGCGGATAATTTTTTACTCCTTCTTACTGTACTCCTTTGTTTCCCCAAATATCCCTTTCTGGACATTAGTCCTTTCCTGCGCTTCCACCCTTTTAAAATACCATTCTTCCCTCACACTCTTCTCAACCACTCACAAGATGTTTTCTGCATCTAGTGTATCAGTTGGGTTTTTGACTCTGACGAAGACCGCTTGTTACGGTTGAAAGATCTTAGTCTTGTTTTCCCATTTATTATTGTGGTTTCATTATTGATTAAAAATAAGGTTACATAATTCCAAATCGTTAGGTTTTTGACTCTGATGAAGACCGCTTGTTACGGTTGAAAGATGTTAGACTTTTTTTCATTTCTTATTGTAGTTTGAACATTGATTATTGTTTCATGTGTTTATTGTGAAATCTTGTTATATACGTATTATATATATATATATATATATATATATATATATACGAGTTCGAGATTAACAAAGAGCAACACACAAAGTAGGGAAACACACTTACAGACTCAAATTTTCGGGTAATCCGTCTTCAGGAGAAAAGAGAATGGGAGACCAAGCACGTTGTAGGCGCAACGGCAAGTAACCCATACACCTATATATATATATAGGTGTGTTCTCTAATCGGGGTTCGGTCAATTTTCCAGGATAAAATATCAAACTCTCGTTGCCAACGTTTCGGTTTTATTTAAAACCTTTTTTATAGGCCTACAAACAAAGGATAATAAGAAATCACATATCAACATCAAACATATACACAATATGAAAATGGATTGTTACAACTTATGAATATTACAAGCAGAAATATTTCAGAGATACATAAAACAATGTTACTTACAGAAGTAAGAATTTTTTAACTAAGAAAATGAAATTTACATTATTTAAAGGAACAACAATGTTAACCGGACAAAACCTTCGACTAGACTAATAAGTTAACATTACAAATCTGTATCTCTGAAATATTTCTGCTTGTAATATTCATAAGTTGTAACAATCCATTTTCATATTGTGTATACGAGATGTACGTTTGATAAATCGTACGTTTGATGTTGATATGTGATTTATTATTATCCTTTGTTTGTAGGCCTATGAAAAAGGTTTTAAATAATACCGAATTTTTTTTTATGAATTGCTAATTTGTTGCTCCATTTTTGTTCAAATTTTCATGATTGTTAAATGAGCTATTTAGCGTCAAAAAAAACATTTTCTGAAAACAGAAATCCTACTTTAACGCCCCTTCGACAAAAGTAATTATAAAAAAAACTTATCTCATCTCATCCTCTACATAATTTTCTATTTTTAGGCACAGTTCCACTTTGATCCGTCAAACGGTATGGTTTGTATCGCCCTGACAAGCTTTGAGATTGAATTATAAGTCAAAGTTTTAATATTTTATTGAACAAAAAATACTTTTCTTTGTTTTAAAATTCTGAATATATTTTTCGTTTTTTCCATTTGTTACCTCAAAGATAATGGCAAAATTTCAAAACTCTATGGTTATGAGTTTAGGAGAAAAAAATGTTTTTTCAAAAACGGTTTTCGGCAAAAAAAGTGACTTTCCCGTCATGCATAATTCTTCCCAAAAAATAGGGATCTTTTACCCTATGAGGCCCATTTTTGTGTGAAATATCAACTTGATCCATCAAGATTTTGGACCGTAGCGTGGTAACAAGCAATGCTAACACACTCACAGACCCACCCACACATACACAGACATCATCGAGAAAACATGATAAAACGACTTCTGGGACCTCAAAACATATAATTCCGTCAAAATCTCCAGATCGATTTTTTTCACGATCACTATACTTTACTTATAGTAAAGTAAGAAATTAAAAAATGAAAGGAAAACAAATTTTAAAAAAATTAAATTAACGATACAGATTGAGGCCAGGAGGAGAGCGAACACCAAGAAGACAAATGCCTCCTCTGAAGCTCTTAAAGTTACCCGGTAGGAAGGTTCAGGGATCTGATTCAGGACTTGGACACGGAAACTGTGATTAAAGTCAAGTCCATGGGAATTAGCGTGGATTGCAATGGGCACGTTTTTACGCTACCCAACGGAAGCCCTATGACCATTCATATGTAAGTAAGTAAGCATATATATGTATATATATATATATGGTTCCCATGGACTGGACTTTAATCACTGCTTCCGTGTCCAAGTCCTTAATGAGATCTGTGTACAGTCTTCTCGGGTTACTTTAAGAGCTTCAGAGGAGGCATATCTGTCTTCTCAAAGCCCGCTCTCCTCCTGGCCTCAACTTGTACGTTAATTTTTTTTTTATTATTATTATTATTTTTATTAGTAAATAATAATATAAATTATTATTATTATTATTATTTATTTATTTATGTATTTTTTTTCAATTGTTCATTTTTTAAATTGTTCATTGCTTCATTTAATATTCTTCTCCTTCGGTTATTTTTATTTGCTATTATTTGTTCTTTTTTAGTTATTTTTCTCTCTGTAGTTAGTAGCTTACCTAGGGCGGCCAGTAGAGTGCGTTCGTGTTCGTCGGATTCGACCGTCCGCTCAGTTAGCTTCAGCTACTCAAAGTGACTACTTCTGCCCGATGACGACGAATGTTGAAATATCGTTGTGAGTCTTTTTTTTGTGTGTTTTGTTCTGTTTTTCACTTTCCTCTGTTATATATATATATATATATATATATATATATATATATATATATTTGAAACAAGAAATAATAAACAATAAAAAAATACATTAAAATATATATATGGGTTACTTGCCGTTGCGTCTACAACGTGCTTGGTCTCCCATTCTCTTTTCTCCTGAAGATGGATTACCCGAAAATTTGAGTCTGTAAGTGTGTTTCCCTACTTTGTGTGTTGCTCTTTGTTAATCTCGAACTCGTGTATATATATATATATATATATATATATATTCAGCTATCATTGGAAAAATAATGTATTATATTATTTACATGTATATAGAATGAAGGTAATAAATATTTATTTTTGTTATATTCTATTTGAAGAAGTCTAATAATTAAACCCAAAATACTAACACATTTTTGTGTAAATTTATTTGAAAAAACGAGTATAATAAATTTAACTTATTTGGTTGAAAGTATTAATTTAAATTATAGCTATATTAATAAATGTACTTTAGAAAAAATTTTGGGATTTAGGAAGGATAAGGTGGGTATTAAAGCTGAGCTCTTTTGAGGGGTACAGGTAATGGGTACAATGGCACTATGAAGACTAGGTAATAAATTCAATTTACTAATGGGCTCAATAAATTAACCTGTTTTATCCTCTGTATAAATTCCATCTATTATGGACTTCTTAAGACCAAACGCTTTGAATAGAGAGGATTTAAAGTCGATTTAAAATAACGTTTCAATTAATTACTGTCGACCATCTTTTCAAGTCAAAGTTTCATTTTTTCTACCCTCTTTTACATATGACATTTTCGATTTTGTATTACGGCTACTATCAATATTTTATAGTCAGTATTCGTTGGTAAAATGCAATCCTATAATTTGAAATTATGATATTGGCCTACACTCAACTGTAATACCATATAAACTAAGTAATTTTGTATTACAACGTTACATATCAAACTCCTTCATAATCATTTGTATTTTGGTTATATTTTCATGTGTCTGGTGAAGTATTATAAAACTCATAGATGATAAATTTAATGATTTCGTTTGTTTTATTGTAGATATATTCATTTTATCAGTTATAAAAAATTTCAAAACATTGTTGTAGAACAATCTGGTATGCTATTATTTTACAGCTTGGGCCTTAGTCAATGTAACTGCTACGATGTAGTCGGTAATATCCGCGGTTTGAAACAAATCAGTCCCATATAACAGCTTCTGAGCACATCTTCAAACGTATTCTTAAAACTGCTGATTGGCCAAGTCAGTGGCCATTAATGAGCAAATGAGTGGTTAAACAAATTAAAACATTACTCGTAATTTATCGTAGACCTTTCATTTTAATATAATTACTATATGCGTGTCCATGTACATTTGGCAAATTACATTTAATTATCATACAATATGTTTTTATTTTGTCTTCTGACTCTGCATGTATTGTGTATTCAGTTTACAAAAATTTACTTCATCTTAAGATTTTACAACTGTAAGGTTCCTTATTAATGTTTGCACTGATATATTTATTATAATTTTTAAATAAATTGATATGTTTATTAAATAAAGAATTGAATTAAATAGTATGCATCTGTTCATAGTTTTTTTTTATTCACTCTCACTTACTTAAACCAGTCATCTATGGTTGAATTTACCGTGGGGGAATTTACCTGTCGTATAAAGAGACTTGAACGTTTTGACGTACGTCTGAGAGTTCCCTTAGTTATTCCCTTCTTCTAATAACAAGGCCATCTGCTTATACTTGAGTAACGACACGTCGATTATTCAGAGTTTCCAGTAGGTTATCTACAACTAATCACTACAATCTGGGTGATGGCACACCTTCAGAGGAGCCTCTGGTGGTCAAATTTCAGTTGTGGTAGATCCTATACTTAACACTAATTATGTATTAGTTCTGATTTACTGAATTCTTAAGTATATTTAATTTAAAAATTAGTATATTTTTACTGATACTTTACTTATAGTAAATTAAAAACGTGGTTCTATGTATGTACGTAAACTCCAATTTGCGGAAGACGAAAATTGACATGTGATCTTCAGTCCACTGAGTAATATATAACCAGTACCATTAGTGTATTGTATAATCTAATCAATGGAATGACTCATCAGTATTCTTTTAAACTATGAAGTCAATCTTACTTGTATCATGACATCATGATACATCAATAAATTTATAGCATTTGGGCAAGTTTGATTTGATCTTCTGAACCAACATAGAAATATGACTTGCAAACGTACCCGTCTTTGACGGAATCAAAAATTCTACCATACTTGGTATTCCAAAATACCATGGAATACCATACCAATTATAGTATTATACTAATACTATAATTAAAATAAATTATTAGAAATTATTATTAGTACAGTGTTAAGCAAATGCCTCTGTATACACTACATTAGCTGTCTGTCCTTCAGGTTCATGGAAGAACAAACAGTTGGAACCTCTGACTCATGAGCAAGTAAACTGCAGTTGACCATGTGAGAAACACTTGGTCTCGCTAACTTGAATGCCTGCTTTAAATAAAGTTTCCCCTTGCGACTTAGTTAAGGTCAATGCGAAATAGACTCTGACGGGACTTTGCAATCGTTTCAGCGGAAACATGTAATGGCTCGGAAACAATGGTATGCGTGGTATACAAACAGACTTCCCAATACCATACCCAGTCATGATGTCTGCCTCTATGACATATTTGTGCAGAGCACGAACTCAGAGTCGTGTCCCGTTGCACAGTTTTGGGATACTCACGTTTCGTAACATGAAATTTGTTACTGCTACTAAATTACAGCATGATTGGTGCTCCTACTTGAAGTTTTTACTCAGAGACAGTCACGGAGTCAAGAAATTCAGTTAGATAATGAACTACCTCCTCATCACTAATCACACTCTTTACTGACTTTTAAGTTCTATCTTCCGCTTGATATAGCGTACGAACTTGTTTGTTGATTTTTCCTGCCTGTTCATTAGTAAGGGTTGAGCATTACTCGTTCACAAAGCCATTTATTCTGAATAGATAGTACATCTTGAACTCTTGGAAACACCTTGTCAATAAGCTCAAATAAGCAATATATTCTTGTATGCAAATGAAATTAAAATCAACTAACAATACCTAATTGCTACATCTGTATATTTCCAATATAAACATATCTGTGTAGTTAGCCAAACACGGCTTAAAAGTTCATAACTTCGCTTCATTGTTGAATATTCAATCCATTCAAAGCTTAGATTATAGTTAGATATACACAAATCTACTGTCAAAGTTTCAGCTTATTATGTCTTATGGCAGCTGAGTTTACTGGTGATAATATTTTGTGGAGAAACTGACAAACGGACGGACAGAAATTATTCTATGCGTACATGCGGCTTCTCTAAAGTATGAAACGTAAAGAAGACTTGAAATGAGTCAGTTCTAAGCAATGTACCAAAAAAAACATTCTTTTATTTATATAGATATACTTGTGCTACTGTCAACAGCGAGCACGCAAGCCACTGGGCTACTCTGGTTCCATACCTTACTTTATTACCAGTGTTTATACTACGCAAATATTAAATTTAAAAAAAATGTTTTTGTTACATTTATTTATAATACATTTGCACTACTTTCATCGGCGAGCAAGCAAGCCACTGGCTACTCTGGCTCGATGCCTTTTACCTTATTGCCATTTTTTATATATTCACATTTTAAATTCAAAAAATATTTGTTTGCTATATTTATTTATAATACATTTGCACTACTGTCATCGGCGAGCATGCAAGCCACTGGACTACTGTAGTTCCATACCTTACTTTATTACCAGTATTTTTATTAAGCAAATATTAAAATAAAAAAAAAGCTTACAGTTATATGTAATACATAGCAAACGTACCCGTCTTTGACGGAATCAAAAATTCTACCATACTTGGTATTCCAAAATGCCATTAGAATTTATAGAATATTAGAAAATACCATTATTAGTACAGTGTTAAGCAAATGCCTCTTAACTGTAGTACAGTGTTAAGTAAACTACAGTTGACTATGTGAGAAAAACTTGGTCTCGCTAACTTGAATTCTTACGTTAGATAAAGTTTCCCCTTATGACTTAGTTAACGTCATTGCGAAATAGGTGGCGGGACTTTGCAATCGTTTCAACGGAAACAGATAGTGGCTCGGAATCAATGGTATGGGTGATATACACACAGACTCCCCATTCCACACCCAGTCATTATGTCCGCCTCTATGGCATATCTGTGCAGAGCACGAACTCAGAGTCGAGTCCTGTTGCACAGTTTTAGGGCACTCACGTTTCGTAACATGAAATTTGTTACTGCTACTAAATCGCAGCATGATTGGTGCTAAGTTAAGTTTTTACTCACGAGCAGGCAGTCCAGGAGAAATAAATTCAGAGTCAAGAAATTCAGTTATATAATGAACTGCTTCCTCATCACTAATCACTATGTTTACTGACTTGTAAGTTCTTTCCTCGGTATGATATAGCGTAAGAACTTGTTTGTTGATTTTTCCTGCCTGTTCATATTAAGGGCTGAGAATTGTTTGTTTACAAAACTATTTATTCTTAATAGATAGTACATCCTCAACTCTGGGAAACACCTTTTCAATGATGTCAAATACGCAATATATTCATATGCTCCAATGAAATTAATATCAACTAACAATACCTACTTGACACACCTGTGTATTTTCAAAACAAACTTGTCTGTGAAGTTAGGAAAATACAGTTTAAAGCCTCATAACTTGGCTTCAAGACTGAATTACCAATATATTTAGAGCCTATATTTTAAGTTACACAAATCCAGTGTCAAAGTTTCAGCTCGCTATGTCTCATGGTGGATGAGTTTACTTATGACAAACGTTTTTGCTTTAAACGTCCGTAACTTCACTTCTACGTTGATTTTCCAATCAATTCATAGCCTATATTTTAAGTTAGACATACACAAATCTACTGTAAAAGTTTGAGCTTGATATGTCTTATGGTGGCTGAGTTTACTTGTGACAAAATTTTGCGGACAAAGAGACAAACCGACAGAAATTTTTTTAAGGGTGGATTCGGTTTCTCCAATGTATGAAACGTAAAGAAAACTTGAAATGAGTCAGTTCTAAGCAATGTACAGACAAAATCATTAGTTTATTTATATAGATATTGAAAAATACCGTACAACAATGTTAGGAGTCAGTACATCGGTTGTCATTTTATATTCCTGTTAGTTCGAAAGTATATGAGTATAAATATTCTTTCATTTCTAACGCTAACAAATATGCTAGACTTATTATTTATCTATAAATTTGGAACATAGGAAAGTATAAATAGAATCTTGCCTACCTTTTAATTTGGAAACCAATGATTGCGAAAATATTTCATTAGATTTAATGGGAAAAGTAGAGAATTGTTTAAATAACTTTAACTTTAAATAAACTTTTCATATCAGGATTAATTCATTTCTAGTTTGTTTAAAAAAATCATGTAAATGCTTTTCAATGCATTTTGTACTTATTTAATTAGTTGTTTTACATTTGTTAAAATAAAAACTTTCTATACAATAAACGAGTCTGTTGTTGCATATTTTGTAATTTAAATTTAATCTGGAGAATATATGTAAACTCCTATTTACCTGAAACTTTTAGTCGTAACTTCTAAAAGTCTAAAAATGATTTAAGCCTAGGGTCAAGCGAGTCCTTGTCGGACGCGATGCTGTTTACTCAGACTCTGGTAGACGTGTTGACACAACGCCCCTGCCAAACGAGCCGTCCTCACACTATTTGCTTCTTTTGGTGACAGTTTTTACAAACCAGTACTGCTTTTGCCACAAACCAATTCTCAAAACGAACTGTTTTCAAAAACATCCACTTTACTATAACTTTTATTTTACATTAAGATTTAGCATTCACATATTAAAATTCAATTTGATCAGAAACTAACAGCTGTCGTAAATAAAAATAAACTATAAATAATTCACATTTATAATTATGTATTTCCATTTATAGAATATTGATAAAAGTCATTGTCAGAAAAAAATTTAAGTATATTTTTGCAACTAATGTTCTGTGAAGGTATTATCTAATTTAAGTGAAAACATATTCATTTGTTCGTTCGTTCAACCAATAATCTTCCTTGTTTGCAAAGCCTTTCCCCTCTTTATGTTATTCTATATTAATATGGTATATTAACACCATTTACCTGAAAATTCTACTTGATGTGTAATAATAGAGAAATAATTATAGAGAAAATGATACGAAACAACCATGCAGTGTATGATTACTTTTATATCTATCAAACATTTTATGAATACCATTGTAATTTCATAACCAAAAAAGCATGTAGTACTTATTTTGGAGCAAGTTTACGAAAGAAGTATGTTAATATATATATATATATATATATATATATATATATATATATATATATATATATATATGTTGAATGCCAGATTAGATATTGTAAAAGACGAGCCAATCCCTGTTACGTATTACTTTGGGCACTTCTTATTGGTTGTGGGTGTTTATTCGTTGAACACGTTTCTCCTTAGCACACTCCGTCTGCTCGGCCGCCTCAGCCTTCACTCCGGGAGAGGGCTCGCAGTCCCTACTTAATTTTCCAATAGAGTTGGATGAAGGTCTTGGCGTCCTGGCTTGGAAGTGAACCTCGTCGAACTCGGTGTTTACTATGGGCTTAGTGGATTTCATTAGATACTGGTTGTTGGTGTTTTCTGTAAATTCTATTGATGTGGGTGTATGTAGACCTTTTCCCCGTCGGTTTCTTAACACGCTTGGCTGCATCCGCCGTCCTTCCTGGAGAGGGCTCGCAGTCCCTACTTTAATTTCACAGAGGGCAGGAATGGCATAGGCGTCCTCACGCAGAAGAGTTCCTCGTAAGAATCTGGTCCTGGCTATGGGCATTATGATTTGAAGTTGAAGTTGAGTGTGTGTGGCGTTTGTCATTAGACCCCTTTACTGCAGTGTTTTCTTGAAGAATGCGTGGCGCCTTCCTCGTGTCGTTGCGACCGGTTTCGACCGTTCCTCGGTCATTCTCAAGCTGGTGGGTCTCCCACCAGCTTGAGAATGACCGAGGAACGGTCGAAACCGGTCGCAACGACACGAGGAAGGCGCCACGCATTCTTCAAGAAAACACTGCAGTAAAGGGGTCTAATGACAAACGCCACACACACTCAACTTCAACTTCAAATCATAATGCCCATAGCCAGGACCAGATTCTTACGAGGAACTCTTCTGCGTGAGGACGCCTATGCCATTCCTGCCCTCTGTGAAATTAAAGTAGGGACTGCGAGCCCTCTCCAGGAAGGACGGCGGATGCAGCCAAGCGTGTTAAGAAACCGACGGGGAAAAGGTCTACATACACCCACATCAATAGAATTTACAGAAAACACCAACAACCAGTATCTAATGAAATCCACTAAGCCCATAGTAAACACCGAGTTCGACGAGGTTCACTTCCAAGCCAGGACGCCAAGACCTTCATCCAACTCTATTGGAAAATTAAGTAGGGACTGCGAGCCCTCTCCCGGAGTGAAGGCTGAGGCGGCCGAGCAGACGGAGTGTGCTAAGGAGAAACGTGTTCAACGAATAAACACCCACAACCAATAAGAAGTGCCCAAAGTAATACGTAACAGGGATTGGCTCGTCTTTTACAATATATATATATATATATGTGTGTGTGTGTGTGTATAATGTAATCGGGATTCGGTCAATTTTCCAGGATCAAAATCAAACTCTCAATGCCGACGTTTCGGTTTTATTTAAAACCTTCTTCATAGGCCTACATTTTGATCCTGGAAAATTGACCGAATCCCGATTACATTATACACCTATTCTATCCAACGTTTGATATATTATTGAAATTGTTATATATATATATAGTATATATATTTATATATTTATTTGTAAATTTTGGTAGCAGTCCTTCCTGTATACATACATTGTTAAAAATTAGACCAAATTTAGCTGAAACTTGCTTTTTCATAAGTTTCTCGAGTTTCCGGAATAACGATCTTGTTACTGTATCCACAGAATATAGTAAGTTACCAATCGACATGCTAAATGAACACATGTTTCTTTTGTCTTCAGCCATTATCAAGAAATGAATGCATTTTGAACTTTGAAGCTTATATAAGAAAGGTGGAATGTGTTGCTGGGGTTCGGGGGATATTAAAGTTGTTTTTCTGATCGGTGAGGGTTGAGTGACCTAGGGCGTCGTTGCAGCTAGGTTCTTTTTCTTACCTGTGAGAGGCCCTAATTGGCTCGAGATTGATTTAAACAATTTCAGAAATTTAGAACTAATTTCTAATTGTTTATTAATATATGGCTTCTTTTTATTAATAAGTATGGCTTCTGTTATTCTAAGTCTATGCTGATCTCTTTCTTTCTTTATTATTTTTATCCCTTCAACAAGTGCTTCCCTTGTAAACTTAGAATGATGGGCTTGCTGTGTGTGCTTTCTAGGGGCTCCAGATATCAGGTGCATAGTGAGTCTTCTAGAAAGTGTAGTTGTAGTTAGTCCAATGTATGAGTGCTTCTGGGTTTCGCGTCCCCATAATTACATTTGTTCTCGTACACCAGATTCGTTTCTTTCAATGGAGAGTCCTTGCAGTGGTTTCTATTAGTCATAAAAAGGCTGCTTATTGTAGGGCTTTTGTAATATGTAACCAAGGAAACTCTATCGTTGACGTTTTTACATCTTATGTTGGCTTTTATAATGTCTTTTAGTATCCTTTCATCTACTTTGTATTGGTCCGAATATTGGTTTCTATAATATATTTTATGCACGGTTCCAGCTGTTTCTTCATTTCTTTTCTTATTTTCCCTGGTGTTTAAATAATCCTTAAGAATGTTATCGAAGTTTTCATTAGAATATTAAATTTCAATAGAATATTTACGAATGTTTGTTTTGTCCAATTCATATTCCGATTGAAAATCTCCCAGTTGGAAGCTATTTTGCAAGTTCTATGAATTAAGGCTTTATAGTTGAATCTTTATATAGTTGAGGGTATTCAATATGGGAAGCAAAATAGCTTCCAACAACGACGCCCTAGGTCACTCAACCCTCACCGATCAGAAAAACAACTTTAATCCCCCCCCGAACCCCAGCAACACATTCCACCTTTCTTATATAAGCTTCAAAGTTCAAAATGCATTCATTTCTTGATAATGGCTGAAGGCAAAAGAAACATGTGTTCATTTAGCATGTCGATTGGTAACTTACTATATTCCGTAGATACAGTAACAAGATCGTTATTCCGGAAACTCGAGAAACTTATGAAAAAGCAAGTTTCAGCTAAATTTGGTCTAATTTTTAACAATGTATATATATACACTGTTAAAAATATGACCATATTTTGCTGAAAGTTGCTTCTTAATAAGTTTCTCAAGTTTTCTGAATAGAGTTCTTGTTACTATATCAACAGTATATAATATGCTTCCGATAGTCGACATGTTACATGAGTCCATATATATATATATATATATATATATATATATATAGGTGTGTTCTCTAATCGGGGTTCGGTCAATTTTCCAGGATAAAAAATTAAACTCTCGTTGCCAACTAAGAAAATAGAAGTCTAGTCGAAGGTTTTGTCCGGTTAACATTGTTGTTCCTTTAAATAATGTAAATTTCATTTTCTTAGTTAAAAAATTCTTACTTCTGCCTATGAAAAAGGTTTTAAATAAAACCGAAACGTTGGCAACGAGAGTTTAATTTTTTATCCTGGAAAATTGATCGAACCCCGATTAGAGAACACACCTATTCTATCAAACGGTCGATATATTATTGAATCTGTTTCATATATATTATATATAATATATATATATATATATATATATATATATATACCACAATTAAAAGAAACGGTCCAGCGGACTTTTTTAAATAAAATAAATTCAAAGCGAAGGAAACACACAGAAACACACAGACATAACTCACATCGATATTTCGACCATCGTCGTCATCAGGAGGTGTGAAAAGCGAAGAGTCCCGCAGGAAGGCAGGGCGGTGATGACGACGATGGTCTAAATATTGATGTGAGTTATGTCTGTGTCTTTCTGTGTGTTTCCTTCGTTTTGAATTTATTATATATATATATATATATATATATATATATCCTAAATTGAAGAAACGGTTCACATGGACTTATCAACCTTAAAATACACAAGAATGACCCAGAAAAAAGAGAAAATACACACTTACCAAATTCTATAAAACTTATAATTATATATACAGTTTTAAACGTCGATTTAATTTCAATGATTAATTGTTCTTTTTTATTTAGTTCTTTATTTAATCTTTCGTTTAATTACTTAATTTTATTTATAGTTTGTTTTTACAAATTTTTAATAGTTTTTTATTTAAATTTTTTATTTATTTATTGTTTATTTTAGTTATTATTTACATTATCTATCCTTGTCTCCCATCCCTCTGTAAGCTGGCTTCACTAATTGAGTGTCTCTTCAGGATGACTTCACTTCAGTCGTCTTCTATCTTTCTGATGACGAGGAAATCGAAATATTGTAGTGAGTTTCTGTGATTCCTTTTATATGTGTTGTTTTTGTGAATCTAGTTTATATATATATATATATATATAATGACCTGAAGTTATTAAATGTTTTTAAATAAGTTTTGATCACTACATTTTTTTTTTTAATTTATGTGAGAAAATAAAATAAAAAACAAATTTAAATTAAACTATAGGAGTCAATGTTACAATTGACGATGTAGATAACTCACTCCCCTAAACTGCACTACAACTGTTGGTGACTCTGGCACAAGCAGATAAGCACATTGTGATCTAGTAAATAGGAGCTCTACAGAAGGTTTTCAGAAGGTGGCCCACTTCATTCGCTCTCACCCCATTACTAACCAATCCTTTTTGCGGACCTTATTTTGTCTGAATTGGAAATGGACCCCTACATATCCGATAACTGGTGAAAATATGTTATCACATTTTTTCTTCATAAGTTGATTTATTTTATTGTCCGTTGTTATTTTTATATACATAAATTGTTGATAAAAATTTGGAGTGGCCTACACTCAACTTTACTATAAGTAAACACAATATAAAACTACTTCGGTACATAATATATACTGCCTCATTTAGACATAATATATATGTCTAAATGGGAGATGTTTATTAGTCTTCCATTCCTGAAGGAAGTACAGATAGTGATTGATCTAGTTATCCATATACACGCTTATTTGTGTATATCAAACAACTGATGCAAATAATCAGTTGTATTGGGATCCCAATATAATGATATCCCATTACATTGGAAATGGAAGATATCGTTTTACGAAGTACAGAGGAGCAAGACTTTTGTTCCTATAGCCTGTGGATCTATTACATGGTCATCTGCAACCTTCCGGGTCTGTGAATCTGTTACATTTGATGTTTATCTAACTTCCTTCTACCTTAAAGATTTATACCAAAGTTTTCCCTTGACGGTTTCACAATTTCGTTTGAAAAGAGTCAGAAACATATAAGAAAAAATCTGGAGTGGCCTATATTCAACTTTATTATAAGTAAATATAGAAAATCCTCGTCAACCGCCAAACGATGTTTTGTGTTATTTATATTTAAATCAATTTGTATAATTTGTTTACATTTAGCTGTAATCATTTTATCTATGTAAATAAAAGAAAGGTTTTGTCTGTACATTGCTTAGAACTGACTCATTTCAAGTTTTCTTTACGTTTCATACATTAGAGAAACCGAATCCATGTTTAGAAAAATTCCTGTCGGTTTGTCCCCTAAATTTTGTCACAAGTAAACTCACCCACCATAAAACATATCACTCTGAAACTTTGACAGTAGATTTGCGTAAGTCTATCATAAAATATATTCTCTGAATTGAATAAAAATACAATGTAAAAGCGAAGTTATGGAAGTTTAAAGAAAATCTGGAGTGGCCTACACTCAACTTTACTATAAGTAACTTAATATCAAATTTCTTGAGTATATAATATATAACGTCTCAATTAAGCAAAATGTAAACATCTAAATGGGATATGATTATTAGTCTTTCATTCCTTAGGTACGAGATAGTAGTACAGATCGTACATCGTAGTACAGATAGTGATTGAAGGACATATCAATATATAAGCTTATTTTTGTACATCACACAGCTGATGCAAATAATTTCATTAGTATAACTACAGCAATAATAACATTTTTGAAAAACCAAAGTGAACATTCCTTCATACGAAATATTCTCCTACAAGAGAACATGGCTTTCGTTCAAATAGCCAGTGAATTTCTTACATCGTTTACTTGACATCCTTTTACATTGAATATTAAAGTAAAATTTTCAAATTTAAAACAGGAAAATACCCTTATTTTCTCTGAAAAACATCATAAACATCGATGAAAAAATGTTGTTTTAAGATGATTTATAATTAAAGATGTACGATAATTACATTTATTAAATCTCTAAACGAAAGATTTCAATTTTGAATTATCTTTTACATTTTCGGTCTTTTATAGAATTATTATACTGGGAATTTTATGGCTTCTAAGTACTTAATAAGTTCATTTTCCTTCCCCTTTGTGAAATATCATATATACGAATTTTTTCTGAGTGAGTGTTATCACTCACTTTTCCTGCCTTCTGTACTCTGTTATAAGTTTGCTATGAATGTATATTGAGAAAAAATATATTAGTAATTAGCCAGTTTACATACTCAAATCGAAGTCAAAGTCAGCTATTCAATATAATTTAAATCTTTTATAGTTGGGAGCTTCTAATTTTTGAAAATAATAAATATGAACTATTAGACTAGAATTGTAAAAAAAAAACTGGATATTTCTCAACAAACATAAGTCCTCTTTCTTGAAGAAAAGTCCATTCATTACATTTCAATATCATGGAAAGGTACTACATTCACAATTATAATGTAATTGTAACTGATATTAAGTTTTGCTCAAGAGTGCAATATATAGATTTATTAAAGCATTTTATGAGACAAATCCATCATGCCATGGAAGACAAAGGTAATTTATTTATTTTTATTGCCGGTGATTTTTTTACATGTAACAATGTTATTCCTCTTACATCTCATAAAAGTCAATAAACTATTTAAATTGTTCCTGAGTTATCTTTTACATTGTTGGTCTTTTATAGAATTATTACACTGGGAATTTTAAGGCTTCTTAGTATTTAATAAGATCATTTTCCTTCCCCTTTGTCAAATAACATATTTACGAATTTTTTCTGAGTGAGTATTATCATTTTCCTGCACAATATTATTCCTCTTACTTCTCATAGTCAATAAACAATTTAAACTGTTCCTTTATAAATATCAATTTTATCTCAGTGGATTCGCTCAACAAATTTCTAAGTCAATGTAAACAATGTAAAAAAATCTGGAGTGGCCTACACTCAACTTTACTATAAGTAACTTAATATCAAATTTCTTGAGTATATAATATATAACGTCTCATTTAAGCATAATGTAAACATCTAAATGGGATATGATTTTATTAGTCTTTCATTCCTGAGGTAAAGGTGATTTATAATTCAAGATGTACGATAATTACATTTATTAATCTCTAAACGAAAGATTTCAATTTTGAATTATCTTTTACATTTTTGGCCTTTTATAGAATTATTATACTGGGAATTTTATGGCTTCTTAGTATTTAATAAGATCATTTTCCTTCCCCTTTGTCAAATATATATACGAATTTTTTCTGAGTGAGCGTTATCATTTTCCTGCACAATATTATTCCTCTTACATCTCATATAAGTCAGTAAACAATTTAAATTGTTCCTTTATAAATATGAATTTTATCTCAGTGGATTCGCTCAAAAAATTTCTAAGTCAATGTAAACAATGTAAAAAAATATAAAAAATTTGACAAGTATAGCAGGTGATCTCTTAGTCTAGGATAAACAAACAGTTTTTATAGCGTTATTGCTCTTTCCCGTAATTGAAACTTCATGATTTTTTTTTTATGAATTGCTAATTTTTTGTTCCATTTTTAGTCAAATTTTAATTATTTTTTAATGAGTCGTTTAGCGTCAAAAAAACATTTTCTGAAAACAGTAATCGTACTGTAACGCCCCTTTAGTGAATGGTATTTTAAAAAAAAATATCTCACCTCATTTTCCA
The DNA here is from genome assembly GCA_026182355.1 of Hermatobates lingyangjiaoensis. Taxonomy (NCBI): domain Eukaryota; kingdom Metazoa; phylum Arthropoda; class Insecta; order Hemiptera; family Hermatobatidae; genus Hermatobates; species Hermatobates lingyangjiaoensis. The sequence continues at coordinate 923,791 of JAPFBL010001618.1, forward strand.
CATAATGTTCTATTTTCAGGCATAGTTTCATTTTGATTCGTCAAAGAGTATGGCTTGTATCGCTCTCACAATGTTTGAGATTGAATTATATGTCAGAATTTTTACATTTTATTGAAAAAAAAATATTTCCTGTTGTCTTAAGATTCTGAATATATTTTTCTTTTGTTGCATTTTTAACCTCAAAGATAATGTCAAAATTTCAAAACTCTAGGGTTATCAGTTTAGGAGAAATAAATGTTTTCTAAAAAACGGTTTTTGGCAAAAAAAGTGACTTTCCCATCATGCATAATTCTTTCCAAACAATAGGGATCTTTGTCTTTATGGGGCCCATTTTTGTGTAAAATATCAACTTGATCCATCAAAGATTCTGGACCGTAGCGTGGTAACAAGCAATGCTAACACACTTACCCACCCACACACACACACACAGACATCATCGAAAAAACTTCATAAAACTAACCACTTCTGGGACCTCAAAACATGTAATTGCGTCAAAATCTCGAGATCGAATTTTTTCACGATCACTATACTTTACTTATAGTAAAGTAAAAACTTCATAAAACTACTTCTGGGACCTCAAAACATGTAATTTCATCAAAATCTCGAGATCGAATTTTTTCACGATCACTATACTTTACTTATAGTAAAGTAAAAAACCGTTTATCACAAGTATAATCAGCCACCAGGAGACATATCAAGCTGAAACTCTGAGGCTAGATTTCTGTATGTCTATTTTAAAATCTAGCCTTTGCATTGATTAAAAATTCAGTGTAGAAGCGAAGTTATGAACTTTTAAGCTGTATTTTGCTAACTTCACAGACATGTTTATTTTGAAAATATACAGATATAATAAGTAGGTATTGTTAGTTGATTTTAATTTCATTTCCTTTATGAATATATTGCGTATCTGAGATCATTGAAAAGGTGTTTCCCAGAGTTGAAGATCCACTATCTATTCAGAATAAACAGCTTTGTGAATAAGCAATTCTCAACTCCTACTAATGAACAGGCAGGAAAAATCAACAAACAAGTTCTTACGCTATATCAAGCCGAAGAAAGAAATTACAAGTCGATAAACAGAGTGATTAGTAATGGAGAAGCAGTTCATTATCAAACTGAACTTCTTGACCCTGTGACTGTTTCTGGACTACCCGCTCATGAGTGAAAACTTAAAGTAGGGACACCAATCATGCTGCGATCAGCAGTAACAAATTTTATGTTACGAAACTTGAGTGTCCCAAAAATGCGCCACGAGGCACGACTGTGAGTTCGTGTTCTACACAGATACGCCATAGAGGCAGACATCATGACTGGGTGTGGTAGTGAGGAGTCTGTGTGTATACCAAGATACACTGTGTGTATGATACACAGACATCATAAAAAAAAGTCACAAAACGACTTTGGAGACCTCAAAATATCTAACTCCGTCAAAATCTGGATATCATTTTTTTTTTACCATCGTTAAACTTTACTTGTAGTAAAGTGGGAGGTCAGATCAGCTCAGTGGTTAAGGTGCTTGCGTCTGAACTGGTAGGTCTGAAGTTCGATCACCACCTGGCTCTCGATTTATTCACTCGGGAGGTGAATAAATCTGAGCCCGTCGTCCCTCGTAGAAGACGTTAAACCGTCCGTCCCGATTCTGTACGATGTCAGGTACTCGTTAAAGCTCCCTACTCTAAATACACTTGAGTTAGGCAAAATTTAGGACTCCCAATGTAGAATCAACAGGTAATGTGGCTCGCACATTACTAAACTGGGTGCCAAATAATAAATGAGCCACAATTTCTGCACCTAGAATAGCACTAAAAGGTAAAAGCTTTATAAGTGTGGGAGTTGGAAAACAAACAACAAACAAATACTTATAGTAAAGTAAAAATGAATAATTTTTACTGAAAGTTATGGCATTACTAATAAAAAAATATGATAGCCATATTAAAAAATTGAAGTATAATTTGGGTAGTATAAATGCAATTGGTAAGTAATGCTGTTTTATTTAATTCGAAGACACGATTTTAAAATGCATGATTTTCCCTCCATAGCACAATTTGGGTAGAAGTGGTTTAAAATTCTTGATTTTGTTGCACATGTGCTTTAGTAACAAAGGAGTTTGGAATACAAATATTGAAATTTTTTCCAATATTAGAACGGACCAACTGGATGCTTCAGTCTATTGAAGTTGAACAGATACCAGAATTTCAATATACAATAAAAAAAAGGGTATTTATTAATGCAATATCACAGAATCAATTAAACATAAATACCTAGTCTTATTTCATAGTTGATATGTAATGGAAAATCTGGTATAAACGCCATGCGACTTTCAATTATCTCAATGTAAATATATAGCTTTTAGAAATTTTATTAAATATCATGAAAAAAAATAAATAGATCTAAGATTAAATTGGAAAAGCCATGTAACAGATCCACCTGCTTAGGAAACCAAATCAATGTTCCGGGTGAAAGAGATTATTTCGTAGAATAGTTTTCTTTAGCATGAAATGTTCAATTATGTATTATTATTAGTCGCAAGTGCTAAATGATATTTGCCAGAGATTAGTAGAATTTCTTATTACGCATATCTCAAACAGAAAAATGTATAACTATTTTTGAGCTTGATTACAAAAAAAAAACAAGAACTTTGTTATTATACAATTTAATTAATTAATTATATATAATTAATTACAATTTATTAATACAATTATTAATTAATTATAATGATTGATTATACTTAATAATTATTAATATAATTAATTAATACATACTAATTCTACTAAGTGGCAAGAGCTTATATTCCTCCATATTGATGGATTTTATCAAAATGATCAGTTTTCTGTTTATTTTCCAAAATAAAAAGACCTCTTTTGGGTGATGAAATATCAAAAAAATGAATAAAATGAAACATTAATAGTAGTTTGACCTATATATTAGTTAGATGCAATGTCCTTCATGGATTTTTTTCAGGGAACCTCAAACTGAAACAAATGATAACGTCAACTGATCTTTTTCTGAATTCAATAAAGCGACTCTAGTCTGATATACTAATTGGATATAAATTAATAATGAAAATAATGTAATTAATTTGATTTTCATGTAAGTACCTGGAAACAAGGGAATCATGGGAATGAGGCTGTAAAGAATTCGGAAATGTTTGGAGGCAGTTTTGAGCATTTTTGAACCATATACATCAGCTATCACAGGAGGGCTGACAAACCTCTTCAAGAAGCAAGCAGTAAATGGTTGGCAAGAACAACCGAGTCCAATTTAAATTAAAAATCCCATTCCAATTGGACTTAAATTTGTTAAGAATACTGTATTTTTAAAGGGAGATTTTTTTTAGTACATGCAGAACATCTACTAGATGCAGATTTAACTATTAATTTTTTTCTATTTAACTACTATGAATGGAAGTTGAATTTGACGTCACACAAAGAATGAAGACTCTCTGTCTAGAAGAGGTAGAAAACTTAGATAACATTATATTTGAATGTAAGCCAATCACCTAATAATAATGATTTTTGTCAATTCTAAGAACTAATTAAGTCAAATAAGTCTAACAATAAGAACTGAGGGATACTTTTATGAAGGTCATGATAGAACTTAAAATCTGATGTTAAATTTAGTTACCACAATGGGATGTTATGACTACTTAGAGTACGAATCTAATAAGTTTCAGACCCTCAGTTTAATAATATATCATGTCAGAATGGCCATGACTTCAAGTTCATTATGAATGATAAAATGATTTTATCCTCTGTAAACGAATAATAAATTATTGATTTACATGTAGGTAGAACCGCATTAAAATACAACAAAAAATAATCTAGTTGTCAATGAGTTTGATATTATGTTTACTTATAGTAAAGTTGAGTGTAGGTCACTTCAGATTTTTAAGCATTTGTATCAACTTCGGGTTCAGTTCGTTGAAAGTGCGATGGCAGTGTTTGCCGAGCACTACTCAAAGACGAAGTAGAAAAGGTGGAAAACCTTGAATGACTTCCATCTAAAAGTTTATTTTTGATAGTTTTGCAAGTCTACCAAAACTTCGAATTTTTATAGCTCTACAAATTCTTTTGGATCCCAAAACACGTAATTTACTTTGTGATGATTTTCCTTTTATGATATGAGTGCTAATTAACAATGTGCATTATAGTTACTATGTTTTAAATGAGTTGTTATTAAATTCAATGGGTTGCAGCGCATAAGGAGAAGTATGAGTGAACGGTATCATGTGAGAATGTTGGAAACCACTTGCCAATTCACAACATGATGATAAATATTTTTCATGGTTTCTTTATAATTATAATAATAATTATATTATAATTATAATTATCTTTTTAGTGTTAATGGTAATTAGAAAATAAAGAGACGAGAAAGATGACACATGAAACTCTGATAATTCCTTCTTCATGGTGTCTAAATTGAATATTCAATTAATTTATTGTATAATGACAAAGTTCTTATTTTTTTTGTAATGAAGCTCAGAATATTTTGCGTAAAAATAGTTATAAATTTTTCTGTTTGAGACATGCGTAATAAGAAATTCTACTAATCACTGCATGAACTGTTTATCTGATGCTACCACGTGTTTTAAAACCTAATTTTCCTTCAGGGATGATAAAAATACTTTAAAGTTTGGCTTATAATTGTAATTACTGGTGGAAAAATAAAGTTATAAAATGTTTAATACTCTTGCTCTTATAAAGCTGAATACCTAACATTTACACATTACACATTTATTTTTGTACAACACTAGATAGATAAGCTCTTCTTTTTATGTAATTTTTTACAACTCTAATTTTGGATATAATGTAGAAGTTTTCTTTTATATCCTTTGAAAAGTACAGATTTTTGAAAACGTTCAGTTATGGAAAGTTTTTATGAAAGGATTTTTTCTTCTTTTCAATTTGTCATATGGAGCAATAATCCGTTCTTGTGAGAGTTAGCACTTTCTTACCAGAGGCACTGGACTTGACCCCCTTAAAACCTCATTTACCATAATGTCAAGAATAAGTTCCTTGTATTTTTTATAGTTAAGTTTTTTTTTACCCTCTTCTTCAAATGCATGTATTTTATTTCAAATTTCTTTCCAAATAATTATATTTAGTACAACATTTATTAAACAGAAGATCCATAAATATTATTACTCTTGAAAATTTTAATAATGGATATAAATGAAAATATACTTTGAGAGGAAAATATTGACCTAATTTATTAAAAAGAATAGCCTGTAATTGGTTTGGATGGAGGAGATACTGTTTGCTTAGGATTAGTTTCCAGACAACAATCTGAACTCCAGCACCCTCAATTTAATACTTGCATGAACTGACAGTAAAAAGAAATACTTCAGAATCCAAATATGTATCACCTCCAATCAAATTGCTCGGCTTATTTTTGATTATTAATACAACAATAATGTTAAATATCATATTCAATTATAGTTTATATTATTACAAAAATGTAAACAAAATTGTTAATTAAAAACCATTTTTTGAATATAGAAGTCAAGTTTGGGCTAAAGGAGTAATCGAAAAGCCATTATGAAACAATTTGAATTTCAACAAAATTAAACGTGCATTAAGGAAAATAATTTATCAGTTATTTTAAATAAGTCTTCAACCCGACAACCCACATTCAGTTTCTAGCAAAAACAATCCCACCTTAAAACTATATTAAGAGAGAAAGCTTTAAGAATTTTTTTTTAAAAAAAGTATTTTAAACAAATCAAGCAAGTTAACACGGCACAATTAATTAACATTGTAATATAGTTATTTTTGTACTCTTCTTCAAGACATTAGTATATTGACACTTTTTTTAATACAGCTAATTTTTTAATACAATTAATACAGCTGTTGCCATTTTACATTTTACAACTTTATAAATGTAATACTACTAAGGAGGTTGTGAATTATCAACTATAACCTAAAAATAAACGTAGTCGACACTGCAGAAACGGCAATGAAACAGGATTTTTTTTGTAAATTACTTCAGTTTTTATGGAAATCTGTTTAAAAAGTGAAACAGGAACATCTTAATCACATTATAGAAACAGGGGTTTACTGTTTATGTCGCATTGGTACTAGACAAAATATTATAATATTAATGCTACTTGAAATCTTAATACTTTTTGAAGCTGTTTAAATATAATAGTCTCTATATATAAAGTTCGTGAGTTTGTTTGTTTGTTGCTTTGTTTACTTATTTTCCGTGGAGATAGAGACCTGAAATTAAATATATTTTATTTATTACCTGAATAATGTTAAATAAAAGAAAATTATCACTATATTCTAAAAATTTGAGCCAGCGTAGCAATAGTCCTGCGTGCTCGCCGATGATAGTAGCACAAATATATTAGAAATAAATGTAACAAAAAAAATTTTTTAATTTAAAATTTGAAAAATTTAAACAATGATAATAAAGTAAAGGAATGGATCCAGGGTAGCCAGTCGCTTGCATGCTCCCCGATGACAGTAGTGAAAATGTATTATATATAAATGTAACAAAAAAAAAATTAATTTAAAATTCGCGAAATATAAACACTGGTAATAAAATAAAGGCCTTGAGGCTTGCGGACTCGCTGATGACAGTAGTGCCAATTTATTATAAATATATGTAACAAATATATAATAAGCTACTACATTAGAGGTTAAAAATGAATAGTTTTAGAAACAAACTGGAACACAACTGTCTGATAAAATACGAATGTTCAAAGGTAATATTATAAAGACACATTCCTTTCATTAATGTTATTTTATGTTAGGGAAATAAATTTAATATTTCAATTTACAAATTTTGTTTGTTTTAAATATATTTGATTGTGCATATAACTTGAATTTATGTTTTTTTTAATTATGTCATAAAATACATTTTTTTTCTTTTAAATTAATTTTTTTTTTTTTGCTAAATATACTTACTGTGTATATATCTTGAATCATGTTAAGAATACTATATCAAAAGCTTGGGCCATCTAGGAAACAATAATTAAAATTATCCCTGTCAATCATGTTAGTGAATTAATTTCAATACCTATTGTTATGATTTCTGAGTGACCCAAAAGATCACGGGTAGTCTAGTATCTGTATATTCGTAAAAGGTATACCCGCTTGTGCAAGGTAAATAGTCATTTTAAAAAGAAAATTAAATGGAATTAAGAAAAAATAAAGTTTATGCATCATTTCTTAATAGTTTATACGAGGAGTGGCTATTAAGTAAGGAAACTGACACTACTACAAAAGAAGTGCGCTTGCACTTATATAAACACCAGATACGGACAGCTATTTATCGTGAGACCTTTCTTCTCAATGCAGTGTCTCGCTCGTCTGTAAAAAAAACAGTAACTTTCGTTCTCATTTGTGTTGCTTTTTTGTTTCACTAGAAAATGTTAAACAGACCAATGAATGTTACATTCACATCAAACTTATGAAAACCACTAGTAATACTTCTAATTTAATAAAAGAAAATTTGATAAAGGATGGTTATTACATGAATATGTCTTTGAGTTGTTTAAAAGTCTTCAGTGTCACGAGATAGAGATGTTCAAGATTATTCCGCCAGGGACACCCGCCCCCACGTCAAAAACAGATGACAATATAAAAAAAGAACCTGCAATCTGATTCAATTTGACCATTGGTTAAGTGTTTATGTTATTGGTGAAACAGTAGGAATTGATTAACAATCACTACAGCAAATTTTATATACTCGTATCAATTTTGACATAAAATGGTCAAATTGTAATAAAATTCTCATGTTTGAATAATGTTTTAATAAGAAGTCACAAAAATATTTGTACTGACATTTTGAATGTCTTTAAAAATGACTAAAACTTATTGGAAAGGATAATAACATGTAGTCAATTGTAGTTTTTATTTGTGATCCTGAAAAATGCCAATCCAAGTAGTGAAAGAACTCATCTTCACCGAGAGCCAAATCAAAATTCAACTCAATGATTTTCTTTTTCGATACTTATAGAACTGTGTACCTTCACTGAATTTCAGAAGGTTAAACCACTAACCAACATAACTTTTATGTTTTTGCTGAAGTCTGTGAAAGAATAAGAAAAAGACGATCTGAATTGTGGAAAAGCAAGGCATGGGCCACCAAGACAATGGCCTGGCTCATTCCGCATTATCTGTCAAGAAATTTTTGGACAAGCACATCCATCCAAGTACAGACAATCTGTCTATCAGCTTGTAAAACTTCCAGTACTGTTTACAAAATTGAATATTCGCATGTCATGCAAATATGATAGAAGAGAGGCGTGTATTAAAGGCGTTAATAAGTAAATATGTATGAATTTATTCATCGTATAAACAAATAACCCAAGCCACTTAGCAGTTTGTCTTGAAGATGGATGTTGTCCAAAACCGGACAAGTTGGCACCAATCTCAATTTTCTTCAATAATCATTTAATTCATTAAATCATTTAATGCACGTTAGCTGTATAGCACTAACAATATTATGTTTAATTAAATTATTGAAGTAAATTACTCATTAAGGAAGCTAAATGATGAATTGGTTATTGGGATCAATAGCGTTCAAAGAGTCGTTGAAAAGGGTGACAAAGTTTTGTTTCGTAGTTTTTTATAAAAATGGTGTTACAAATAAAAAACTATAAAAATGTGAATTCAAATTTTAAAATTAAATTTTGATTTTAATTTTAAGCCAAATGTGTGCAGCCACGCAGACCATGATGTGAATGAACGAATAAACATTTTTTTATATCAAGCAATAAGTGAATATGCTAATTGAAGTGTAGGATGGTTGAATTCTCATTTTCTTTCAGAGACTATAGTAACTCCTTTGGAGTTAAAGGAAGGAAGCAGAGTTGTAAAGCAAATAGGTTTGTTTGCGGGCTGAGGACATTAATTAAAGGGAGCAGTGTCTGGTGGCCGACCGCTATTCACTGTCCTCGGAAATCCTTTTCCATCCTGTTCGACTTCTCAAAACAAAAACCCTTTCCTTGCCAATATTAACAAAACTCCCTGTCCTTTTCATCAGGCATTCATCTTAATTACTGGCAAAAATAGATAACGGGTAACGGGTTTTCTTACCACATCGACTGAATTCGTAATGGAATTAATCTTTGAATTGTCAATCAGACTTGTCATAGACTTGAAATATTTTCTATTATAAAATGATTCTATACCATAAAAATTCTGTTGCTTAAAAATATTCAAAAACAATTATAAACATTATCCAGTGGCCTACACTCAACTTTACTGTAAGTAAACATAAAATCGTACTTCTTGGGAATAGAATATATAATGCTCCATTTAGGTATAATATAAATGTCTAAATGGGAGATTTTTATTAGTCTCTCATTCCAGTAGGTAGTACAGATAGTTATTGATCGAGTTATTAATATACATATATGCTTATTTTTGTATATCACACCACTGATGTATAGAATATCATTAGTATAACTACAGCAGTAACAACATTTTCGAAAAACAAAGTGTAGATTTCGTGTACGAAATAATTTCTTATAGGAGACCATCGTTTTTGTTCAAATAGACCCTGAATCTCTTACATAGCTTATCTGATCTCCTTGTACATTGAAGAATTAGGATACATTTTTCCTAAACGAAAAAATGTCGTTTTAAGATAATTTATAATAATGGATGTACAATAATTACATTTATTAATCTTCAAACGAAAGAGTCCAATTTTGAATTATGTTTTACATTTTCGGTTTTTTATAGAATTATTATACTGGGAATTTTATGGTTTCTTAGTATTTATTAAAATCATTTTTCTTCCTCTTTATCGAAAATCATATATACCCATTTTCTCTGAGTGAGTGTTATCTTTTTTCCTGCGTCTTGTACTCTGTTATAAGCTTGCTATGAATGTATATTGAGAAAAAATATATTAGTAATTAACCAGTTTACATACTCAACTCAAAATCGAAGCCAGCTATTCAATGTAATTTAAATCATTTATAGTTGGGAGCTTCTAATTTTTGAAAATAATAATTATGAACTAATAGACTAGAATAGTCTAATTTTATCTCAGTTGTGTTGCTCAAAAAATTTCTAAGTCAATGTAAACATTCTAAAAAAATATATATAGTATAGCACTATTGTATATATTATTATTATATATATATTATTATATATATTATTATATTATTAATTTTATAATTTATTAAATTAATTAATATATTTTATAATTTATAATTAATTAATTATTAAATTATTAATTTTATAGCACTATATTATTATATATATATATAATATAGTATAGCAGGTGATCCCTTAGTCTAGGATAAACAAACGGTATTTACAGCTTTATTGCTCTTTCCCGTAATTGAAACTTCATGTCTGTTTTTTTATAAATTGATAATTTTTTGTTCCATTTATGGTCAAATTTTCATGCGTTTTTAATGAGCCGTTTAGCGTCAAAAAAACATTTTCTGAAAACAGAAATGGTACTTTAACGTATTGATGAATATAATTTTGAAAAAAAATTTTCAAATCATTTTTTATATAATGTTCTATTTTTAAGCATAGTTTCATTTTGATCCGTCAAACGGTATGGCTTGTATCGCTCTCACATGCTTTGAGAGCATATAAGTCAAATAAGTCAAAATTTTTACATTTTATTGAAAAAAAAATATACCTGTTGTTTTAAAATTCTGAATATACTTTTTGTTTGTTTCATTTGTAACTCCAAAGATAATGCCAAAATTTCAAAACTCTAGGGTTATCAGTTTAGGAGAAAAAAAGTTTTCTAAAAAGCGGTTTTTGGCAAAAAAAGTGACTTTCCCGTCATACATAATTCTTCCCAAACAATAGGGATCTTCTTCCCTATGAGGCCCATTTTTGTGTAAAATATTAACTTGATCCATCAAAGATTCTGGACCGTAGCGTGGTAACAAGCAATGCTAACACACTCACCCACCCACTCACTCACACACACACAGACATCATCGAAAAAACTTCATAAAACGACTTCAGGGACCTCAAAACATGTAATTCCGTCAAAATATCGAGGTCGAATTTTTTCACGATCACTATACTTTACTTATAGTAAAGTAAAAATGCTTGCATTCAAAAATATATGTATTATTTTTTTATTTGAATTTTAATATTATTCGTCACATATATGTCATAGTTATGAGTATAGTTAAATGAGTACTGATTCAATAGTTGATAAAAGAACTTCTTGAATTTTGACTGAAAAAGGGTATTTGGGGAGGGTGGAGAAACAACCCTCGAAGAGGGAATGGATCTGAAGGAGAAGACATCTATGAAGAGCGGCAAATATTCATGCGCTCTATCGATTGTCTAAAGTCTAAAGGGAAAGGGCGTCTACTGTTTAACCAAGATTGTCTTATTTACATTTCATGGGAATATTCCATAACTCTCTTGAATATAAAGTGTTACAAGAGGTAACTTTCCAAATTTTATAATTCTTTCACCTTTACGAAGTTATTTTGTTTTACATAGTAATAGAACTCTATATCAGTATTTATTTCATTTATACAGAGATAAAACTGAAGAATAACTTTCTGAATTTATGTCTGTTTGACTCAGATATTTTTTACTTTACTATTAGTAAATATAACAATAATAAGTAAAATCTTCTGAACAGATTTTGACGGATTTTTGTGTTTTATAATTCTGTAATTCCTTTCTTTGAAAATATTTTTTAGGTTAAGTCTGTAAAAGGTTGGATTAGTCTATCAAGAATTTTGAAAGAAGTTACAGCGTTAGTTTGATTATAATGAAATTTGATACTTAGATTTTATAATGTACAGTTTTTGTACAATACGGAGAAAAATGGAAAAGTTACTCTCTTGTAGGGAGTCTGAAGAAGTTGAAAAGTTGAGAATTTATTTTGTGAAAAAAATTATTTTAGTGCCAATACAATCAAATTATTGAAAGTTCTCTTGAGGTCCCTTGTTTGTTGCATCATAATCATCGTTTATGATTTTTTTTCTGTGAGTGCAATGTCTTGCTTTCAACATGTTAAAATGACACCGTTGTCGCCATTCATGAAACTGTAAAAAATATTCCAATAAAACTAATGAAAACAAATATGACGTACATTTAGAGCAGTCGGTAAACTTATCGCTTCACAGACTCCATTCACAGACAATATTAAAAAAGGTGAAGATGTTCTTTGAGTATTTCAGAATGGTATTGTTTTTAAACACAAATAAACTAAATTGTGGTATAAACAAAAAAAAGTCTAAAATGCTTAAAATAACAGCTTTTGTTGGAAAGTGGAAAAAGTTATTTTTTATGGATGAAGTCTAAGTGGCTATAAAGGTTATAAGACGCATTTGAAGAGCTATAGAGACAAGTAATAGAGATGTTATGAATCACCATTCTGGGAGGTGGGATGATTTCATTTCGATTACAAGCGTTTGGTGAGGCGGTTTCATAAACTGCTTCCATAACTATCCTATCCAATAGCTGGCCTTACTTGTGTCATTACCTGAATCATTGACAATGATGTGCCACACATGACTAGATCACTAATGATGTTCTTACCTTGGAAAAATATTGAAACTGCTTAGAAGCCGCTTGTATAAGTCTTCTAATCTATTGTATAATGTCTGATCCTGAGGATCGGAAAAGCCAAGGTTCGCAAGAAAAAGTAGTTCTTTTATCTAATTTGTGTGGGTCTTCAGGATATTAATATAATATGAGTCGCTACCCTGCTTCATTGTGAGACACTTCGGCTCTTGATGACGACAACTACCAAAATTCAAAAGTGAATTGGTTATCAATGTCCATAGTTATGTTATTTTTGTCTAAAGTTCCATGGATCATTTTATTTGATTATATATATATATATATATATATATATATACGTTTTAAAGTAAATTATAGATACACGGTAAATAGAAAAAAAACCGTCACTTCGCAGGTGAGCTTGGTGTCGAAAATTAGAGACTAAGTGTGTTTTCCTATTTACTATGTACCTATAGTTTACTCTGAAACGTTTGTTGTCCTTTGTGAATCGGTTTTTTGATGATAATATATATGTATATAATTAATTAATTGAAACATCAGAGCTTTATTTATAAAATAAAGATATTTTAATTGACTTGATGAGTAAAAGAAACTGTCTGGGAAAATATGATATTTAAAAATCAATAAAAGAAATTTGAAATTTATAATCTTTAATGAAGTTAACTGTGTGAATTCTACTTCTTCAAGCCAATAAACATTCCTGGTATTCCTGCCATTATGCGCCGCCGTGACCAGTAAAGACGCACCTGTAGAAAAATTCATCCTCGGATGTCGACCTCACGCACCTTTAAGTTGTAAACTCAAGATGTACATTTCCCTCACAGATGTACAGTTGTTTAATATCCATAGAAAGAAGTCCGCAGATAGCACATTGATTGGATGGAAGGACGCCTGTTCTGTGGAGGTGGGAGTTGGTGGCCTGTTGGGCCGGAAAGACTGCCACAGATACTGATCGCGGTAAATCCCTTCCAATAGGTCTCCCGGTTGCAAACCTTTCTCACCTTTTCCCCTCTGCTATTGTTAGGTATTCCCTTTCAGTACCTTTTTCTTAATTGCCTAGTCTATTCTATTCTGGTGTACTGTAATGACAAAAGTGCTGCAGGCTCTAGCAGAACATCTCCCAGTTTATCCAGTACATCAGATCTCTCATTACCTTTCAGGCCTATATGGCTAAAGACTCGTTGCAAAATTATTGCCTAGCCTTCTCTTTTTAATAAATTAAAGTTTTCTCTACATCTTTTGGTGAATCACAGTCAGTAGGGTTATTTGATGTTAAAGCATGAATGACAGCTTTAGAGTCAATAAATATGGCGGCTTTGCTATAAATTCGGACGTCAGTCAGTTTTCCTGTCACTCTTTGAACTGCTGCTACTTCTCCATCAAAGTTACTGAGTGTTGTACTAGGTTAGGTTAGGTTGTAGTGGTATCCCCACAAGGGAACACACGCAGGCCGAGCATTGGCCCTTTGTGAAACCACACAATGAAGATTGATTCTACAGTGGGAGTCCTACATTTTGCCAAACTCAAGTGTTTTTAGAGTAGGGATCTTAGTAGGTCAGGTGGGGATCGAACTCAGGTCCTATTAGTTCAGAGGCGAGTATGTTAACCACTGAGCTGGTTGGTCCATGTAGACCAACTTGAGAATCCCTGCTGCAGATAACCTTCCATTACCCTGTAAAACATGATAAAATATATGGTCTTTAGTGTTTACTGCTAGTATTAAACTTTAAAACAAGAATTCTGTTTGACTCGTTATTTATTGATTTTTGTTATATGTATTACTAATTTGAGGTCTGTATGTTACTAAAATTTGATTGTTCCATACACAGCCGTTTAGCGTAAAAACTCACTGTCTGAAATCGTAAAATGTCCCATAACACCTCTTTTCATCCGTATAATTTCAAGAAAAGTATTCAATTTATCTACTCTTAACGCGTTATGTTTGGGCACAATTTCATTACAATCTGTCAGGTGATGTAATGTCTAACGTGTTAACAAACTTTTAGAATCAATCAATAAGTCAAAATTTTTACATTTTATTGCAAAAAATATCTTCAGTATTTTATCCGAGCTATCTGCTTTTAAAAAGCGGAAGTGTTTTTCTGGTTATAGCTTCCGCCAGTTTCATAACAATTTTAATGTTTGAACGTTCTAGTCATAGAAAGTTAGGAAAAAAAAATTCTTTAAAATCATATTTTTACTCAACATTCCCATGATGCATTAGTGCCTAAATAAAATATAGTACACATACTAGAGGGCTGGAATTTGTGGTAACATATGAATTTGATTCATCAAACGTTGGGTCCTGTAAAATTATATTAAAATTCCTATAAAGTTACATTTTACTCATAACTGTCTCAATCATCTTCAAGTAATAAATATAAACAATGACTTCTGAAGAAGTGTAAATTAAAATTTTTATTTTCAATCAATAAAACAAACATCCATAAATATTTTTGTTTATGATTTTCAGATCACTATTATAGTAGTCGTAGAGATGAAAAGATATTGCTTTCTTGCATAACTATTCTTTACAAAGTAGGAAAAATCTTATTTTAGAGATTATTGAGAAGAAGGGAATGGCATAAATTCAGAGGCGAGGAACAGTTGGCGCCAAGTGGAAATTTGTTGTTGTCATACAATTTGAGATGACTTCCTCTCTCACTGCTTATCCTATATTGATAAAAGCCAAATAGATTCTTCTTGCTTTTTTTTCTTTTTTAGCTCCTTTTATGAAATCTTACAAGTTTCCATATCTCCTTCACCAAAATAAAATAAACCAATCACTTTGATTATCCGAGAAGAAAATTTAATAGGAAAAGATCTTTGACACTCAAAACATTTCCACATCCTGTGTATAAAAGCCAAAAGGCCACCCCTTCGATATGTGGTAGAAATAAATTTGTATATATCAAGCAGGTAAACATTTCTTTCAAAAACATTGTAACAAAAAAGAACCTCTTAAATACCTAGAGAATTTGATGTTTATCATTTTTGGAAATATTCTGGTGTTATCTTTTCTAATTAGTAATTATTTAGTTAACTAGTAAAAAAAACTTGTTAAAAGATTCTCAAGCAATAGAAAATATTATCAATCAAATAATTGTAGCTTTCTGAAAATATTCTCCCATTGACTTCAAAAATGTTGTTCTTGTAATTGATTATTCATAATCAAGTTTATTCATGTACTATTTACTTAATTATATTTAGATATACGGTAATAAACCAGTGATGGACCTGCAATATCTCTCCTGGCCAAAAAGTATCTGAATCACAGCCTCATGGTAATAATATTTCCATGATCATTTATTTAATAATTTGTAGTGGTCTGTTCGCTTCCTTTCAGTGCAATGTCCCCCCTACTTCGTAGGAACGTGGTTATTGGGTCTATTCAGATATGTTGATGTATTTTTACAGAATTATTATTTGTGTTGGTAGTCTAATATGCTATCCAACGAGGATGGCAGCTATCAACTTCTTTTTGCAGTCATAAGTTGAAACGCAGTACCGCTGTAACGCTATCCGGGCACCTTGAAATAGTTGGAAAGTGGTATGTACAACAAATGCACATCTATCAAATTTTTTACTCCTCAAACGTTCCAGAATCAACTCAGATAAGTGCTAAGGTGTTGTTTCGTAAACCAAAAATTTTAAAGTTTTTAAATATTGAGTTGGTGACACCAAAGCCCTCCAAGAGATGTGCTTAAACGTTGGTATATTCACACCGTTTAACTGGACAGTTAGTGAATGTAATAGTTAGAACTATTAAACTTCATTATTACCAGCCATACAAGCAAACGGATGGTTCTATTGACTTGGTAACTTTTTGTCAACCCACAAATGGGTGAAAGAGAAAGGAAATGGATTTCTTTGTCAAGTGTGGAAACTTTGTAGTTCTGTCATTCTAACTATGAGTAAAAACCATGTAATAAAGTATTTCATAGCTCGTGGATTATCAAGTAACAATTTAAAAAAACTCTGAAAGTTCTATCTGCTACACAAATTAGTTTTGGACACTCAGACTCACAAACACGCAGGAATATCTTGCAGAGTTGTACTGAAATGTTTATTATTCCCCTTAATCAAGTACAGAGTGAAAATCCGCAGTCTGTGACGTAGGATGTTCAAACAGTGGTTCATGCAGTCTAGCTTGAGAATTGTCATCCAGATGTGATTATTCATGAATAATTATTTCTTGAAACTATAACAGTAGTAGGTAGATAATATAAAATTTGGGATTAAATTCAACAAATTAATGTTAAACTGGGTCTGTAGGTTTCAATAGTTGAGCTATACGCCTGGAGTACCTGACAAGGGCCAAAGGGATGGAAGGCCGGCCCTGTGCCATATGTAGGCTATAACCAAGGGCAGGTAGCAGAACAGGCAAGTTTGCCACTCGTTCCAAAGCTAGTGACACTCCAAGCGTCTATCCTGCCACTACAACACCAGATATCCAGATCTTGACGGCTGTTTAATGTCTAGAATATAGTTAAAAACAAATTGCCAGTTACAGATCTGACCCACACGAACGATATCACGCAATGTTAAAATCTAAGGTGGACTAGTTATATCTTCTCACCAATTCGAAATAGAAGTTATAAACAACCTATTATTAATATCCGCATCCTTAATTTATTTGGTTAAATTCCCTTTATTTATTACTTTTCTAAGTAGGTGTCAAATTAATTGCTTAGGTGTGAACAAGTTGAAAAATTAATCATTAAATAAAAAAGAAATGGGAATTAACAGTATAATTATATACTTAAAACAGAAAAAATGTATACAAGCGTGAGATAAAGTTAATAATTATCAGTGGTTTCTGTATTTATATATATTGAAAGTGTCATCATAGAGTAAGAAATCGACTAAGCGTAGAGGTTAAGTTAAGCTTACTCGTCTGGTGAAGACAACAAAGAGCCAGTACCATAAAGACCTCAACCCTACTCTGTCTGAAGAGCAAATTAAACCAATATACCTTAAAACAAACATTGATAATTAAAATAATACAAAGGAAAGACGTCTTTAGAATTATATAATTAAATGTAATTCAATTTTTAATAAAGATAAAGAAAATGTAATAAGTCAAATGATTCAACGATTTGGACTTATCTTTTGATATCATATATAGAAATTATATAAACTTGTAAATGGGAGTCAAAGAGATACAATGCCAAGCTTTCTTGCTGCTTCATTATTCAATAACAAAGCTAAAACAGTAACTCTTGATGTAGAATCAAACTGGTTTTTTAGTATTTTCTGATCTAACGGAATCCATTGGTGTGCTGTTAGTCTGCGACTGATCAGTGACATTCTCACACTGCCACTTGTAATAATATTAATAAAAAACAATTTTAAAACAAGTCTAGGTTTCAATCATTTCTGTTTGCTACTCCCCAAGAGGAGGGAATTTACACCAGCTGACAGTACGATAGCCGAATGAGCTGACATGCCTTACAGGCAGCTCAGTCGAAATTAGCTATTATGAACCAATCAGTTCATAACCAGATAATATAAAGAAAAAGACTGCTAACTTTTCACGATGGGTTTTTGTCTAATAATGTCTTTACAATTTTTTTAATATTATAACGTTCCTATGGCATGGCTGCCATTAATAAATGATATATTAATAGATAAAGTTAGACTTAACACAAAATTATTTTAGGACTAAAGTGTATATATAATGACGGTAAAGAAATACAAATAAACATATTGTTAATTTTTGAAAGGTTATTATAAACAAATGCTAGATTTCTTCAAAAGGTGCGAAAGATTTTTCATATCTGTTTCATTGTTAAATGGAGAACTATATTGAAAATATTTATTTGGAGACATCCAAAGTTTTTACTTGATAAATGAGACATCTGACATCAAGACCGTGATAATTATGCAGAACCTCTATCAATATTCATGATAGTGATTATCTAATTGTTATTTATGAAAGACAACTAAACAGAAAATCAGTGTTTCCAGTATTTACTCCAGTAATTGGCAACGAGGTCATAACTTCTTACAAATGAAAAAGAATAAACGATTAGCCAAATAAGAAAGAATTAAGGTTTTCAAATCGAATTATCATCTCTTAAAACTGTAGAGGCTTGGAATTCATAGCAGGCCTCTATATAGTTTGTATTTTTTCGGGAAATTATTAGACGGTCTTTATTTTGTATGATAAGTGGAGCGCTGTACCACAGTTTAAGAGTGATCAGAGTGGGAACTGAAGTTGTTTAGTAAGTATTCTTTAGAGTTAGTGAGGACCTAATATGCCAGCTTGGACTAAAATCCAGTAAACCCATAATTAATAATCGTGTACCAGCTTGCACTAACCTTTAAGGTGAACTTAATGTTCATTCAAACTCATTAACTCTACTCATTTTACCAGACATGCAAAATAAGTTTTCAAACATGTTTATTTTAAAACACATTCAAGTTTAAAAAATGGTTACATTATCATCATTGTAACTCTTGCTTTCATATATTTAAAATTGTATTTTAGCTCTAGATGATGCAATTCAAATTTTAGAGATTTCTCCATGTATGAATAAACAAGGTATTTTACTAATCTAATTAACTCTATGAACAACAAATATAATCCAGCATATAAAGTAAATAATGTGCATATGTAAAACAATGAACTATCAACTTTATACTACATTCACATTTTTATAATCAACAATATTGCTTAGGTACATAAGGTACATACATTCATGTAGACTATTGAATTTCTTGTTATGAATACTTCTATAACAAAATTTCTAATAAACTCATGAAATAACACGTGTTTAAAATAACGTGAAAATAAGGTCTTTCAACCGTAACAAGTGGTCTTTGTCAGTTGGGTCGTCGTAGTTGGGTTTTTGACTCTGACGAAGACCGCTTGTTACGGTTGAAAGATCTTAGTCTTTTTTCCCCATTTCATATTGTGGTTTGATCATTAACTACATCTATATATATGTAGTATAACATGTTCTAAAATATTAGTATTATTAAAATCCCAGATAATGGTTAGTAATATTCTAACCTTCTTGATTAGGTACTTCATACATGTTTGATTATTGGGGGATTCAGTTCTAAACGTAGTGTTAATGTTTAATTGTAACCAATCAGATTAGTAAGCCTTTTGAGGTTCTTTTATTTAAATTGTTAGCATAAGTAATGGGTCAATTTTTTTCAATATGGCTCCAGATTATATAAATAATAAATTAACTGTTTGCAAATAATATTGTCTCTTCCAAAAAATTGTTGAAATCCTCTCTGACTCTTCAATTTAAAAGGTGACTATAAAAGGGAAAAGTTTTCCCCAAAGCGAAATATTAAAGAAGCAAGTTAGTTAATAATCAGAGGCTCTTTGTAGTGACCATTATTCCAACCAAGATTTAAAAAGTTGAATTATCCCCGTTTTACTTGTTAGATCAGACCGTTCTTTTTTTTTCTTTTTTCTTTTTTTTTTGATTTTTGAAAAGAAAAGATTAGAGAAGAAAGTATAAATTTCCATCGACTTCCTTTTTCTGACTTAATTTAATTTATTGAAATCAGACTGCATAATTTCTTTAGACAATTAATTCAAAACAACACTTATTTTCTTCCTTTCTGTTTAACTTTACAAAAGTAGATTAAATACTCACTTTAAAAGGTTTTTTTCGGTTATTTGAAAATTTATGCATGGCAGCTTATTTTGAAAATATTTTTTCGATATTTTTTTATAAATACTATATCAAACAAATTTTTTCGTAATTTTAATCACCTAAAACAACATGTCAGATTAAAAACAATAATATTTTATAAAATAAACATGACATCCTATTTATTTGATACAGATATAAATCAGTAATTAGCTGGAAATACACTTTGTTATAATAAATATTCGATTCATGAGTAACCCTGCAAGACACATTATGTTCATGTCAACATTCATCTAGACCAGGGTTTCCCAAACTTTTTCTGGCTGGCGCCCCCTTGTCTTCTAGAAGAGACTGCCAGCGCCCCCTTGTCTTCTAGAATAGACTGCCAGCGCCCCCTTGTCTTCTAGAATAGACTGCCAGCGCCCCCTTGTCTTCTAGAATAGCCTGCCAGCGCCCCCTACCCCCCCATAAAAATGGAAAGATATGCCAAGCCTATCAGAACTAACCTATTCTATTCAGGTTTAACTTTTTTGGAGAAAGAAAAAATAAATCTCAAGTTAGTTACCTTCCGAGGTTTCAAATGTTTCTCTAGCTGCTAGACAGCTAGAGTCTAGCTGTCATGCAATCTACAGCCACAATCTATCTTTACAGAATTGAGATTGCGGTCTACTATTTATATAGGTAACGATCATTTCATTCTTCTTATCTCGACCGAAAACTCATTTACTTCCGATCAAGGCTGACCTCTTAATCCATAGGGCATACGTGAAAGAGCAGCTTATCTTTTTATTCCCTTTATTTTGACCGAAAACTCTCTTTTACTTTCGACCGGGGCTGACCCCTTAATCCTCAGGTAAAAGAGCGGCATATCTTTTGAAATTCTTATTTCGAATTTTTATTACTTGTTTGGTTTTTGATTGTTACCGCCAACAGTTTGGGACGGCGGTGTAAGTATTGTAGCAGCCAGCTGCTACATTAGCTACACTGTCGCCACCAACCATCTATTTTTTAGTTACCGCCCCCCAAACCGCATATTTTGCGTTACCGCCCCCCAACCGCCTATTTTTGCGTTACCGCCCCCAGGAGGGTGGTACCGCCCACTTTGGGAAACGCTGATCTAGACTATTGAATTTCTTATATTATTGTTATCACCTTAAAAAACCAAAAAGTACATGCCCTAATCATTACAAACCAATTGGTATTTGTAGTACATAATTAATAGAAGTAGTGCTAAGAATATGAGTTGTGTTAGATTAGATAGCAGTGGCAGTCCCACATGGGAACACACATAGGACGAACATTGGCCCCTTGTCATTCTACAAAATCAAGATTGATACTATATTGGAAGTCCTAAATTTTGCCTAACTCAAGTGTATTTAAAGTAGGGAACTTTAACGAGTACAGGCTCGGAACCAACGGCTTAACGTCCTTTCTGAGAGACGACGTGCTCAGATTTATTCACCTCTCACATGAATAAATCGAGGGCGAGAGTGGGAATTAAACCTCAGACCGACCAGTCCAGGGCCGAGCACATAGCCACTGGACTAACCTGGCTTCCTATGAGCTGCATTACTTAAGCATGTGCTTTGATGTAACTAAAATTAAATGTATTATATTTAATAAATTTAAATTACATTTTAATTATATTAAAATGTAATAAATCATTTAGTTTTCATGTAAATTAATCAAAGAAACTTTAATGGGACATCATTAACTAACAACATGGTTTTTTAGAATATTATTATTATCATGAATAGCCCTGCTCAGGTTCTGACAGCACCTGGGTCTTGGGTTATTTTAATATGATTTACATTTCGATCTGAAATGATTTATTCACCAGAGGAACCCTTCTATACTGGGATTGACTTCTCGTTGTCCAGTGGCATGGCTTGGACGTAAGAGATAATTTGGGTCCAGGTTAGCCTAATGGCAACGTATTCTCTTCCGGACTGGTAGATCCAGGGTTCAGTACACACTCTGGCCCTCGATTGATTCAGGCGGGAGGCGACTAAATCTGAGCGCGTCGTCCCTCGGAGAAGACGTTAAGTCATCAGTCCCAAGCCTGTACGATATCAAGAACTCGTTAAAGATCCCTACTATAAATACATTTGAGTAAGATAAAATTTAGGACTCTAAATGTAAAATTGTCATTGTGTGATATCACAAAGAGCCAATAATCGGCTTAAGTTCGTTCTCTTGTGGGACAACCTCTGCAGCCTAACAGATAATTACTCCCTAATTGATAACCAGTAAGTTAACCTCACATAAGGTGAAGTCCTTAAGTTCTTCATTGCCTAAAATTGTATATATTGTAACTAATATTAATATGAGTTATAGTTACATAAATCCCTTTTACTCCGAAAATCCTTGAGTAGTTCTAGTCAGTTCAGATCTCATTCTTCAAGCGAGATATATATATATATTCTTCAAGCTTATATATATATAAGAGACTAAAACTGAGAACTTTTGAGGTAAAACGGACTTCGTAACTCTTACTCACAATATCCATTTTTCTTTTCTACTCATTGCCTCGATTACTACATAGAATTGCAACTACCTAGGAAGTAAAGTGCTCAGCGTTATACACTTCCAAGAGAAATGCTATTTCGAACTTCATTACTATTTACAACTTCAAAATTATTTTCTAAATCTTTGAGTGCTTTTCTTGAATACCAATATACCTATTGGCGAATTTATTGGTGAAGGCCAATCTATATGCATTCGTCTGCCAACTTTCTGAACTGATGTACCCTCTAAGACCTTGTCGCATAATATATTCAGTTAAAATCCAATAACATAAAAACAAAATAGCTCTTCTTCAAACTGTAATCACAAGAACATAAAAATACAATTTTTTTTATCCGAATTCAATTCAAATATTGCTTAAGATTTTTTTTAAATATGGATTCTTCAGAGGACTGTTAATTTGCAGGTTTACTTAATGATGAATGTTTTAATATTTTAACATGGGTTGAGTGCTGACTTAAGACGGGATTAAAAGGATTAGGTCAGATGAAAGGCTTAATACCCTAAGGCCGATGGAGGTCTTAGTCTTAGTATCAGAGTGTCATCAGCAAATGAGGACAAAGTGCGTTGATTTGTAGCAGGGCAAAGCAATAATTAATTCTCCTGTTTAAACGAGAGCAATTCTTAAAATATTCATTGTTTCCCAAAAACTGAAAAACAAATTACAAAATCAGCTTACAAACTATCTCAATTTGAAAAACAAATGACTTTTTAAGAAATGGTTTATTCTATACTGCATTAAATTACTTAAATTTAAGAAAAAGAAAACACTTCTGTTCATAAATAGTCTTTGTACATAACCTATGATTAATACAAATTTTTTCCTGGGTGGCTTAATAATTTATTTTAATTATTAATTTAATTAAAATAAAATTGTTTTTCCTTAATTATCTCTTGTGGATTTCTTAAAAATCAAACATAATTATGAAAAGAGAATTGAAATAATTAAAGGAATAAAGTTAATACTCTGGAAAATTCACCTTGGATAATATGAAATTCAATTATAAGTTATTAATAAATGTATCATTCGATTTCTCTTGTATTGTTTTTCTAACTTTGGGTTTCACTGACTATTTTGTAATTTTAGTACATCAAATTTCTGTTTTGTTCAGTGATAGAAAAAGTTAATATGAGGAGAGATAAGATAATTGCAAATTTTATTTTCTGTTAAAAAGGATAAAAATTACAAATTAAAGAAAGTTGTTGCAACTAGACAGTTTAATAATTCAGAATATGAAAAGGTACAACTAAACAGTTTGGAAGAACAATAAAAAAATACAAGTATAAATTATACCAGACGACCCCATGGCCAACTTTCTGTTAAAAGGACAATTAATAAAATACATTCAATGAATGTGATTGACAAGAGTAACTGTTACTGCTGTTTTTTGTTATTAAGTCATGAAAACAAAGATTCTTGTATGGTCCCAAGCTTTTGATATAGCATTGTTAACATGATTCAAGATATATACACAGTAAGTAAGTATATGTAGCAAAACAAAAAAACATTTAAAAGTAAAAAATGTTATTTATTTTATTATATAAATAAAGAACACATCAATTCAAGTTATATACACATTCAAGGATATTTAAAACAAACAAAACCTGTAAATTGAAAATTCTATTTATTTTACCCAACATAATAATTTTAAACATTAATGGAAGGAATGTGTCTTCATAATATTACCTTAGAAAAATCGTATTTAAGCAGCTGACATTTGTGTTCAAGTTTGTATTCCGAAAATTATCATTTTTAACGTCTAATGTAATAGTTTATTATGTATATCTTCGGAATTTCATATATCTGTTTAATGCGAAAGTTCCAAATACAAATTAAAATCAAAAACGTTGGCTTTGAAAGTTTGATTTGAATCTGGGAAACTGACCGATTTCTGATGAATAAAATTTGTTTTATTTATATATATAACAAGAATTAAAAGTAATTACGTGAAATAATAATTAGTAAGTACGTCTAAATAACAACATTTTCAAAAATTGGACCGAGATCTTTCGTAGAAAATAACTGGTTAGGTTTATTCTAAACCTAAAGTAACTTTTACATTCATAGTCATTAATTTTTTAATGTTTTGGGAGGCTTTTGCAAGAAGGTCCCTTTGGTCCAGAGCTTACATTTTATTATTTATTATTCAGTTCAAAAACGCACTCTGGCAAGAAAACAAACAAACAAACAAGATCTGTCATCAGAGTTTTATAAGTATAAAGATAGATTACAATTTTAAAAATAAAATGATTCTATGTTAACTATATCAATATTATTACAGAACCTAACGAGAGTTGCATCCCTATACTCTACTGACAGATTTCAACAAAAACAGACTTCACGTTATTAAACGCATTTAGAACAAAGTTAGGTAAGATATAATACTAAAAATGTCAACTTATAAAAAATATGATTGGTTCTTTGCTGTTCCTGATCGAACTCAACAAGGTAAGCTAACATTTGCCAAAAAAAAAAAAAATATGTAACTGATGTGCCTTTCAAAAAAATCTTGGATCCCTGTAGTCTAATGACGCATTAAGAAAAATAGTCAGACGAACAAAAAGTTATTTTAAAATAGTAATGGACCTTTTATACGAATAAGTAATAGATTAACACTTCAGCATGGTTGAAAAAAAAAATAGGTGAGTCGATTCACGTTGGTATATTCTTCTGTGTATGTGTATACAATACATATACACATACACATATATATTATATGTGTATTCTGTGTATCAAGCACGTCTTTTTCTTTTTCCTTTCTGCATTTCTCATTGACTAAAATATGCAATCAAGAACACCCTTTCCTGAAAACAAAAAGTGGTTTCAATAATTGGATGAAGATGGAACAAATGCGGAATACAGAATGTTATTTTGATGAATGAATGTTGTTCCACAACATAGAAAGAATGGTATGGAGGCTGATGGAAAGAAGGTTTCATAAAACATAACCTAAAATAAAAGTTTAAAAATATTCAAAATCTTCTATAAAATCTAAAACATTAATCAAAAATCCATTATTTGAAGTTATGGTTTTGTTTTTATAGTATTATCGTCATACATTGGAGCCTGTAGCGTGCCTACAAACTTTTGGATACACAACTACCCGCCCACCCACCCATCCATATACACAGAGATATCGTCAAAAAACGTCAGAAAAGGACTTTGGGTACCTCAAAACATGTAAGTCCGTCAAAATCTCGAAATGAAATTTTTTTTTTATTATGCTTTACTTACAATTAAGTAACAATACCGCCTTTTACTTTTTAAACGGTTGGTGTTATAATAGCATGATCAGTAACTCAAGGGGTTTGAGTTTAATTGTTGGTAAGACGCTGATTAAGATTTACAATATATGAACCCAAAGAGTATCTAGCATTAGGCACGCCCACACCAAGTCACAGATGCCAATTGTCAAGGCCATTTGGAAAGCACAATGATACGTGTCAATTGGAGAATTCACAACAAGCGGAATGCTAAATAGAATAATTTGATCCTTAGTAGAACACGATTTCCAACAGTGCCAGGATTGCTATCATGGGGCTTCAATTGTTATTCACTGCAGATATTTATAGTAAAAATGAGGTAGTACGTTTATTTTATATAATTTATGATGATTGGCTGTGTGAAGAATGGTTGTCTAGCAAATGGTTTGCAATAAATACACTTGTAGCACTCTTTAACATAACAGACGGTCTGACATAAGTTCTAAGCGTCTTCAAGAACTCTATTTTTTTGGTTCATCACGTGAAAGAAACTTTTCATTGTTTACGATAATACAGCTACTATTTTTATTCTACATCTAAGGTGATTGATTGAATAAAAATAAAATATCGTCTTAGTATTATAGAAATCTTACCCTGTGAATTGCTGTTGTAAAGTCCGACCGGTTTTGCACGTCGTGAATCTTTAGGAATGACTAAAGATATTTAATCATAGTGATAGAATCCTGGGATTAAATAACCATCAAACAAGTAGTGCCAATATATGCCTACATTTTAATTATTAGCGTAATATTTATTATGTTAGCACTACTTTTTTGTAGGCATTCTTAGAAATCTGTAAAATCATGAAATGATTAAATGAATGAACATAATCACCTTCAGCCGGTTCTAATCAGGTATGAAGGCAGAGCCGTCAGAATATGATGTCAAAGTTACGTTCTTTCAGCAGAGTCACAACGCCTGATTTGACCATAGAGCATTACACTTGCCCCACCACTACTAATGCTACAACGTTTTACTTTGACTCTTCAATAAATTCCTAACAGCAGTTTGCTAATTTCTGCTCTGGTAGTTTAATTAGCACTAAGAACACTAAATGGAAATGTTCTTCCTAACATAGTAACATTCAAAGTAAACTATCCTAACATTTTTAAAAGGCTTTGAATTATTTATTCATGAATATACATATATTCACGAATATATTCATCTATCTGCTTGGTACTGTAGCAAATATTCTTTATTCGTATTTACAATTATGTCCTTTTAATATTTTTGTCGCTCTGATTTTGAAATGCAATTCTATTCCAATCAAACTATTTTTTGTTTTCGTATTTCCAATACATATATATCTATTATTGAATATGATTTGTTTGTATCTATTGATCGAATTTGATTGATGCTTTTCCAATCGTAAAGAGGAAATCTCTGAACTGGCCGTGGCTTGTCAGTATTTGAGCAATGGCAAAGTTTGGACAGAAATGTTTGATTTTCATAAAAGAAGGAATATCGCCAACACAGTCAAGGAGGTGTTTATTGCGTTCGTCTTTAAGTGCTTTAAAGGCCCATATTCTGATGATATAACTTCTCATCTGTTTTTACCGTTTGATTGTGGAAACCAATACGGAGCGTTAGATGTCCTGTACACCTAGTAAATAATTGCCTGCCCTGCAGATGGGATCCTAGTCGTCTACCTGTTGGTTGGCCATCAGATAAAGTTCGCCCGCGTTGATGACAGAGCCATTGTCGTCTACCTGCAAGCTGACAATTTCAGGACTACTCTGTATCACTGAGGATTTGGTGGTTCCCCTTCTAAGAGAGAAATACCTGTCAGGCTCGGGTGAGTACCAATTTCAAGACATTGCCCAATTGGTACCTTACCAATTGATGAGGGCCGGAGGTCTAGCCCCTCCTAGATGCTATCTACCCGAGAAGAGACTGCTTCTTACACAGCGGCACATCACAAAGATCATTTGCGCCTACTCTACATGATTAAGGAACCACAGGCACCACTAGTCCGACTGCATGACGAGGCATTCGTACTCTGGACTGAAGTCTTACTGAACCTGCTACTGGAAGCAGTGAAGGGCCAGTGGCCCATTTTGTAAAAGAAGGAGAGAGAGGGAGAAAAAAAACGCGCGAGAACCCAGCGGTTAGCTAACAATTGTTAGAGGTACAGGTGAAAAGTACAGTCCCTGGGACTATTGCAAATTCGATAAATTCTAACTCAAAATATGATCTAGATATGACTTTAGCATGGAGCATGTCAATTATTGTAATGTAGATACTATAGAGCCTAATGTTGATTTTAAGTGAACAGAAGTGGCATTTTCCAAGGTAATACCAACATCAGAAAAGAAATAGTACGTTTGAAACATTATAGGAGAAAGTGACAGAGTTACAGCGATTATGGGAAGAGTACAGGAGAAAGCCTGCATTAGACGTCAATCCTCTAGATAGAGAATCTCCCATTATATACAGTGTATGATTCCATAACCCTAAAATTAGAGAATATTACCTATTGTTCAGAATAAAGGAATTCTATAGAAGTAGAAAGATACGCGAAAAATATTGCAGTCTAAATAGTATTTGTTAGTTATCAGTGTAGTACAACTGAATATTTGTGCAGCGCATGGAATAGTTAGTTAACTAGGGTATAGCCACCTTATTTTTTATTTTTGAAATCATTTTGACTTTTAATAATGATAAATATACAAAAATAGAATATTAGAAAGCTTAATGACATTAATAACTTAATGACATTTTGTAATAAAGGCTTGGACAGGAAATGAACTACAAATAAATGTTATAATTCAGTAGAAAATTAATGAAATTATAAATGAAAAAAATAATAATTATATAATTAATATCAAAATCAAAAATTGTAAATAAAACCTTAGTTACTATAAAAAAAATCTGGAGTGGCCTACACTCAACTTTACTATAAGTAACTTAATATCAAATTTCTTGAGTATATAACACATAACGTCTCATTTAAGCATAACGTAAACATCTAAATGGGATATGATAATTAGTCTTTCATTCCTGAGGTGTACAGATAGTGATTGAAGGACATATCAATATATAAGCTTATTTTTGTACATCACACAGCTGATGCAAATAATTTCATTGGTATAACTACAGCAGTAATAACATTTTTGAAAAACCAAAGTGAACATTTCTTGATACGAAATATTCTCCTACAAGAGAACATGGCTTTTGTTCAAATAACCAGTGGATTTCTTACATCGTTTACTTGACATCCTTCAACATTGAATATTAAAGAAAAAATTTTCAAATTTAAAATAGTAAAATACCCTTTTTTCTCCGAAAAACATCATAAACAGTGAAGAAAATGTTGTTTTAAGGTGGTTTATAATTAAAGATGTACGATAATTACGTTTATTAATCTCTAAACGAAGATTTCAATTTTGAATTATCTTTTACATTTTTGGTTTTTTACAGAATTATTATTCTGGGAATTTTATGGCTTCTTAGTATTTAATAAGATCATTTTCCTTCCCCTTTGTCAAATAACATATATACGAATTTTTTCTGAGTGAGTGTTATCATTTTCCTGCACAATATTATTTCTCTTACATCTCATATAAGTCAATGAACAATTTAAATTGTTCCTTTATAAATATCAATTTAATCTGAGTGGATTTGCTCAAAAAATTTCTGAGTCAATGTAAACAATGTAAAAAAATATAAAAAAATTCGATTCTGGACCGTAGCGTGGTAACAAGTAATGCTAACACACTCACCCACCCACCCACACACACACACACAGACATCATCGAAAAAACTTCATAAAACGACTTCTGGGACCTCAAAACATGTAATTCCGTCAAAATCTGGAGATAGAATTTTTCCACGATCACTATACTTTACTTATAGTAAAGTAAAAAGCTGTGAAATCATGAGTAGCTGAATTTTGGTAACAAATGCAAAGTAGCAGGGGATCGTTGATGTATACCGATACAGAGGGAATTTTATAACTGTCTTGGCTTTTCATTCTACCTAACCGTCTTAAGAATTTCTATAGATGTTATTCTATTTTGAATGGACAGGAGAAGGATTATTCGTTGCACTTTAATATGTGATATTGACCTTAATTTGTAAGTACTCTCTAGAACAATACAGTCCATGTAGTTTTTAAGTTCTAGAGTTTCGTCCCATTGATGTCCAGTGCCTTCATACATTTGAAATTACACAGGTCAGTTACAAGTATTACATATAGCATCTTTAAAATTTGAAAAATAAAAAATTGTTTGATATTTATTTAAAAATCGATTTAACTTCATTATAATCTTGCTTATTATCCTTGGTGGTTCTGGGTAAAATTATCTCTTTCTCTTTCTGTCTTTCTTTCCTGTTTTGAATCTATGTCACATATGCACAGGTAACTGCAATATTCGTAGTACTTGGTAAATTGTATCTTTGTAGTTACAAACTTCATGATATTGTTTAAACTTCATCAAAATTAGACGAATATTATTTTTTATGTTGTTTGATCTTAACGAGATCCTTGGCAACACAAAAGGAGCTGAAAATATTGAAATCTTCATGGCCTAGTATTAATGTGCTTAGCTAATAGGATATTAACATTTGAACATTTAAATCCTTTGAACGATTAGCAAAAGAGCATGTTAATCCATTCATAATGCAGTATCAGCTGATTAGGGATGTCAAATGGCTAAAATAAAAACAAAACAAACCTTTCCGTTGCTATGCTATTAAAGTACTTATTTTTCTTAAAGTCTTTACAGGTATTATTTTATTTCGTAATTATCCAAAGTTTCTGTTATTTTTAATAAATATGAGTCAGTTATATTTCGGCAATCTTCCTAGAGAAGTAAATGAAGAAATAATTCACCAGCTATTCATAAACTGTAATTTAAGATACAAAAGCATTGTTATGAAGTCAGGCTATGCATTTGTTGATTGCGGAGAACAGAGCATTGCTGATCGAGCTATTGAAGAGATGTACGGTAAGTGAAATTTTTATCTAGGTCGTCATGTGAATTTGATTGACAACACATTTAACTGAGGCTGAGGTACATTACAACTTTAACAATTTTATTACCAATTGGTTTTATTTGCAATGGTACCAACACTACCACCAACACTTATGATTTTACATTTTTTTCTATTTTTGAAAAATATTTTCTAACAATATGCATTGATCTATTTTATTTTGCCATGGAAAGTGTAATAAGGTAGGCTATAACAGGATAACGGGTAAGAATATATTAAAATATTTGTAGTCTACAAGTCAGACGACTTGGCAAAACTTTAAGAATTTAAAGTCAAATGAAATGATCTATGATATTTACTTTTAATTTATTAAGTTCTTATTGTCTCTCTTAAATGATCACCAAAACCAACTATCTCAACTCTACTTCACTCATTAAAAATTCATCAGATGACTTTTCCAATTTGTTTCATTTCATTTAGTGATTTCATGAATAAATATCTATCAAAGAGTGCTACGAATCTAACTTATTAGTCACAACATGTCTCATTTTTTGTGATTTTAATGTTATTTGTTAAATCATATAATTTATTAATGCTTGTGTTACCAGTTTTATTCATTACTGAATCTTCTGAGTGTTACCCAACATAACCTTACTAAGGCAAATGCAACCTGACGATGAACACTAAGTGTTCGAAACGCGTCGACGTTTGATAAAAATCTTCTTTGTGCGAAAACTTTAGTGTTTCTTCTCCTTTTTAATCATGAATAAATACTGCTCAATAAGTGCTTGTGTAGCTCCTGATATATATAAATGTAACCAGAAAAGAAAACCTTAGAAACCCCTAAGGCTTCACTTAAAAGATTAGAGAGAAGTAAGTAGATCCTAATGAAAGATTTTACTTTTGAAATGTCTTAATCTGAGTTCATCATGTTTAAAAGAAATTTAACTTTTGACAAAAATTATAACTACACCATAGTAACTATAACTAGTTCATATAACTATGGAACTATTCATAATAGTTATTCATGTCTATTTATTTATCAATAAATAGTCTATTTGTATCTTCACATCAAATCTATGCGATCATTAATGATGTGATATTTTTCGATATCGTTTTTTTTTTGGCATGAAATTGAAACTACTTGATGATTGTATATTTTATTTGGTTGCTCTGTTTGGCATAATCTATTAACATTGATATGAGTGTACAAAACTGACAGATTCACCGTATAATAAATAATACTTTTTTTTCAGGTATTTGGTTGTTTGGAGTCCCAATCATTATAGAGCCTTGTACATCAACTAGACGATACCACTACAGGAGGAAATACTGTGACTAATGAGCTAACAACATATCTGTAAAATATTGTACACTCTTCTTAAACATTGCCTGGTATAATTATGCTCATGGCTGATAACAAGCAAATATAAAATATAACTAAAATTAAAACTGCCTGTTTTACAAGTCTATGTCAAAGATAAAATAAGTAATATGCAAGAATTTAACTTATATTCAACAAATTTGTGTTAGAATCGTTCTGTCTTACACAATATTGATGAGTTTATATCAAAATGTGTTTCCAATTTATAGTCCTTTCCAATAATATATATATATATATATATATATATATATATATATATATATAAATTTATAAAAAGATTTCACATAAACACGTGAAATAATAATCAATGATCAAACCACAATAAGAAATGGGAAAACAAGACTAAGATCTTTCAACCGTAACAAGCGGTCTTCGTCAGAGTCAAAAACCCAACTGAACACTAAATGCAGAAAATATCTGGTGAGAAGTTGAGAAGAGTGGGAGGGAAGAGTGGTATTTTAAAAGGGTGAAAGCGCAGGAAAGGACTAATGTCCAGAAAGGGATGCTTGGGGAAACAAAGGAGACAGCTAGCGGATAGTTTTTTTGTTTTTTTTTACTTTTTCTTACTGTACTCCTTTGTTTCCCCAAGCATCCCTTTCTGGACATTAGTCCTTTCCTGCGCTTTCACCCTTTTAAAATACCACTCTTCCCTCCCACTCTTCTCAACTCTTCACCAGATATTTTCTGCATTTAGTGTTCAGTTGGGTTTTTGACTCTGACGAAGACCGCTTGTTACGGTTGAAAGATCTTAGTCTTGTTTTCCCATTTCTTATTCTGGTTTGATCATTGATATATATTGATAAAAGTATCAACCGTGAAATAGAAACAAAACTAAAGTTTATTGGGACTCGGTCAGTCCTGAGTGACTGAGTCCCGATAAACTTTAGTTTTGAATATATATATATATTTTCTCATATTTCCCCTCAGCCTTCCAATCCTGTTCTTGGAATGAAACAATGTGGACGCCGTGGCTGTCAAACTTGCCTGATTGTAAATCCTAATCCTTCCTTCGATTCCCCTCTCCACCATCGTTCCTACCCGGTTCAAGTCAATTCCTCCTGTACCTCGTGCAACTGTGTTTACCGACTGGATTGCACTCATTGTGACTCTTTTTACGTTGGCTTAACTTCCAATAAGTTGAGCCTTCGTATGAATGGTCATAGGGCTTCAGTCGGTCAACGCAGTAACTATCCTGTAGCCATCCATGCAAACTCGCATGGGCTCAGTTTCAATGACTGTTTCAGGGTTCAGATCCTGAAACAGATCCCCGAATCCAACAATAAAGTTACCCTAAGAGCTTCAGAGGAAGCATACATATGCTTACTTGATGCTCGCTCTTCCCCTGGACTCAACCTCAACCGATAAATTTTTTTTTCATTGCTTTTTTACTTTTACTTTATTAATTTTAATTTGATTTATATACTTTTCATATTTTTTATAATTTTTCATTAGACTTATTTTTATTTGAATAATTACGATTTTTATCCTGCGGGACTCTTCGCTCTTCACACCTCTTGATGACGACGTTGGTCGAAATATCGATGTGAGTTATGTCTGTGTCTTTCTGTGTGTTTCCTTCGTTTTGAATTGATATATATATATATAGTTCAATATAGACAAAGAAATATAGAAAAATCAAAAGAACACACTTACAGTCTCTAATTTTCGGTTTGAACCGTCTTCAGGAGAGATAAGAGAGGGAAACCAAGCGCACTGTGCGCAGGGTCGCGAATAAATTTTAGCGTCAAAAATGGGTCGCGATGTAAAAAAGGTTGAAGAACCCTGATATAGCGTAAGAACTTGTCTGTTGATTTTTCCTGCCTACTCATAGTAAGGGTTGTGGGAAATGGGTATTCCCTTCGGGGGGACGACCCAACTCTTAAGAGTAGTAAGGTAGTCCTTAAACTGTCAGCTGGTAGGTGCTGGTCAATAATAATAGTAAGGGTTTAGAATTGCTCGTTCACAAAGCTATTTATTCTGAATTGATAGTACATCTTCAACTTTGAGAAACATCTTTCCAATCATCTCAAATACCAAATATATTCATATACGCAAAGGAAATTATAATCAATTAAAAATACCTACTTGCTACACCCGTATATTTTCAATAAACATGTCTATGAAGTTAGCAAAATACAGCTTAAAGGTCCATAACTTCGCTTTTACACTGAATCGTCAATATATTCATACCCTATATTTTATGTTAGGCATACACGAATCTAGCGTCAAAGTTTCAGAATGCTATCTATGTCCCGTGGCGGCTGAGTTTACTTGTGACAAATGTTTTTGCTTTAAACCTCCGTTTTTACTTCTACGTTGAATTTCCAATAAATTCAGAGCGTATATGTTAAGTTAGACATACACAAATCTACTGTCAAAGTTTCAGCTTGATATGTTTTATAGTGGGTGATTTTACTTGTGACGAAATTTTGCGGACAAACCGTCAGAAATTTTTCTATGGGTGAATTCGGTTTTTCTAATGTATGAAACGTAAAGAAAACTTAAAATGAGTCAGTGCTAAGCAATGTACAGACAAAACCTTTCTTTTATTTATATCGATTGTGCATAATCATAAGGCTCCTCAGTTATTAGTCTTGTTCCATTACAGAAGCTCGATGGATCATTGTTTCTCATACATACACATGACAGGACCATCCTTGTTGTGTTCTAGCATATGATGGAGCAATCCAGACAAACTCTAGTGGGTCAAGAAATTCTTGAGGCTAATGTGTGGGTTCTGTTCCTACACAAACCGAGTTGTATGACAGACATTGCTTAAATCCTCCTGGAAATTGTTCAATGAACAATTAATTTCATTGTGTGCCTCGTTAAATGAAACTTATATAGAATTTTCTGTAAACAATATTTGTGGGTTGGCGAATGAAGAGTAAATGTATTCAACACACTAATCAACATTATTTGCAAGGATAAACATGTCTTCGGGCAGTAATAATCTTTTTATTTTCATTATTTTCAACAGTGTCTTCACCAATATGTATCAAAAATTTAGAGTATTCCTCATTTTCTTCTTGAACTCTCATATTGCGAGGTAAATGAAATTTATTAAATTTGCGCCACAGGTAAGACTGACTGATGCATTATAGAATCGGCATCAGTTCCTCTCTTGACCACTGGAAGAAGTTGTCCATTCCTGAGAGGCTACAGCCAATAGAATTAGTCCTGAACTCCTTAATTTAGAGAGAATCAGTTTTATTTAGAACTTTCCTCTGCCTTCAGATGCATCGGGAGCCTTACTCTATCATTTTTATTGAAATAGATATATGAAAAGAAGAAAATATAGGCATAATGACAAACTGTTTTTTTATTACGGATGTAATTGTGTGTTATTAATATTTTACTTATATTAATTTGATAATTTCTAAAATTTCTGTTAACTATAATAAATATAATTTATGGATATATTAAATAATTATTTCATATTCTCGTCGATTATTCATTATTTTTTTCTTTCTATTTTTATTATATTTAAA
This sequence comes from Hermatobates lingyangjiaoensis, assembly GCA_026182355.1. NCBI lineage: Eukaryota > Metazoa > Arthropoda > Insecta > Hemiptera > Hermatobatidae > Hermatobates > Hermatobates lingyangjiaoensis. The sequence goes on from JAPFBL010001618.1 coordinate 959,492, forward strand.
TCATTATAATTTACGTCTAAAAACATTTATTCAATCTTTTGAGGTCAGTTATATCAGGTTTTTGGAAGCTTTCTTCACCAGAGCCGTCGTTGCTCAATCGGTAGCGCGGACTGGACCTAATTTTATAGAGCGTGTGCAAACATAGAAACGCGGAAAACAGACCTGCGTTTATAAGTATATAATACTTATATACTTATAAGTATATAGATATATAACAATATTTCACTATAAACACGTGAAATAACATACAATGTTCCAACCACAATAAGAAATGAGAAAAATGTCCAATCAGTTGGTTTTCGACTCTAGGACAAACTCGTCAAAACACGCTTTTCATAATTTAAAAACTTGGCGTCCCACTAACAATTAGATAAATTAACAAAATAGTTAATTAACTGCTAAAACCTATAATAACCTATAAACCTATAATAAGATGCATTCTGTAAAAAAAAAAACAAACTACAGTAATTCATAGACTATAATAAAGCAGTTTGAATTTTCTGCTTTGACCAAAATAAAAATGAAAAAAAAATTCAAACTCTTAAACTGATAGGTGAATGCAATAATATAAATTTAACAACAGTTAAAGGGAAAATAGTACTATATTATCACAAAGATAGCAAACATTCGGCCTTTAACCAGTTTGACTTAACTAAAACAGTCCTGGAGTCAATTTAAATTTGCATGGCAAATATATTAAAATTTAAAAAAAAACTAATTGAAATCACATGACTAACAGACACAGATTTTCAGCGAATGTTATATGTACAATTCTTTCACATGTTGATAGTACAGGTTTTTTAGTAGATGAAAAGCGTTGGATAATACAGGGATGGATAATATGTAAGTTAATTAATTAACAACTTATCCGATGAGCAAAAAATTACTTCTTTCAACTATAATGGTGATAATGTCATAAACGAACAAGTCAGTGAAGTTGAAACTGACTTATCTGAAACATGCTTACAAGTCGGTTGTAATTTATAATGATGTGTCAAAACGATAGAATCCCATTCCGCATAAATAACAAGCACATTAAATTAACATTTACGGCTAAGATTTGTATCAGTAAATAATTTTTAATTTCCATCAAAGTCAAAGGATATTTGACTTTATATCTTGTTATAAAGATATGCGTATATTCCAGCGTACTAAAACCATCAATTCCTGCTTCATTCTCAAGTGCAACCGATTTAAAATTTATTAACTATATCTAGCTAACATTAGTTATTAACAGTCGAATAACAAATCATGAAATATCCAGATTGCTTGATAACCTTTGTTTCCATTATTAACTCATCTTCTATCGCTCAAGAACTCTCGTTGAACTCTCAAGATCAATGTATTTTTTCGTTCTCCATTTTAAACACTATTCCATTTGTTTCAGATATAACACATTGAAATAAATTTTCTAAATTAAAAAATTAAATAGTAATGATTAGCATAAAAACTAATAAGAATGATAACTCATTTCCTCGGATTATCAATAATTTTGGAGAGACGCTACTTTGATATAAATGTATATATTCACAGGAAAAGATATATATATATATAAAGATTTCACATAAACACGTGAAACAACAATCAATGATCAAACCACAATAAGTAATGGGAAAACAAGACTAAGATCTTTCAACCGTAACAAGCGGTCTTCGTCCCAGTTGGGTTTTTGACTCTGACGAAGACCGCTTGTTACGGTTGAAAGATCTTAGTCTTGTTTTCCCATTTCTTATTGTGGTTTGATCATTGATATATATATATATATATATATATATAAACTAGAAAATTCTGTGTTTTTTTAAACACAAAAATCACAGTTTCAGTGATTTCATTTCTGTCTGTTCTTTTGAAAATTCTAGTTTATTCAGTTCGAAAAATCGTTTCATCTATAATTGGTTATATATTTAGCTGAAAAGTCGCAATAAAGAACCATGTGAATCAATCAATGAAGTTTAAACCACACGGAAAAAGGACAACGATAGAAATAAATGCTCTGAGTCCTTCTACTTTATGTCATCCGAGAGGAAACAAAGTATGAAGATAACATAAAAGTTAACTAGGCAGAGTTAGAGCAGCCATTATAGTTGTGAGTAGATGGGAAGTTAGTTTTAAAGAAAGTCTCAGATCATAAGTACATTTTATTCCAGGTAAACCTCACCAGAAATAAAACTGATAAATAAAATCTATATAAATTCTACACAAGAGAATTTACTTTGACTGCGTTGAGTTGAGAGAAGCAAGTTGGGGAGACGAGTTATAACTGTTGAAACGTAAAGAAAACTTGAAATGAGGCAGTTCTAAACAATGTACAGACAAAACCTTTCTTTTATTTATATAGATTGCATAATCATAAAGCTCCTCAATGAGGATTATGATTATTTATCCCAAGTTCCTTGGGATAAACTTGTTCCTTCAACTAACTCCAATAAAGAAAGTAACACAGTGTTACCAAATATCGGATACCCACTTATCATATTAACATATCCATATGATATATGATAACATATGGATATGTTATCGTCTGCTAGTGTCGCTCCCACCGTTTGCAGCTTTGCTGGACGAGAGCCTGGTCGATACCTTAAAGGATGTAGTGAAAAAATATGTCAACATATTTAATTGAACTATTATATAAGCCTGTACTGTGTTTCATGTGTTGCGATTGCCCGGTCGTCATTGTATCTAATTATCATGATTCTGTTGTTTTTGTTATTACTGTCTAGTATTATTTCATTATATTATTGTTATTGAATTATTACTATTGTTATTATTGTCATGATTAGTATTATTGCATTACATTATTATTATTGTTAAGCTACTATTATCATTACTTAATTATGAGTAGTGTGTACCATTGGAGATTGTAATACATGTAATGCCTTCTGGCAAAGTATGTAGTCCAATAATAATAATAATAATAATAATAAATAGTATCAATAAATCGAAACATGAAAATCATATTTTAAAATGAACGAGATTTTATTTTTCAAATAATTACCTTAAAAAATTCTTCAGTCACATTTATGTTGATTCGGCATAGTTATATTTTCACTTATATTTCATTAGGATGTATAGTTTTATTGCACCATAAACATCATCAACATTTTCTATTTGGTTTGGTATTTATTTTTTATTTATATAATAATCAAAAAGAACTAGAAAAAAATTTACTTGTAATGCTATTGGTAGTTTTCGGAACGCATTAGTAGTTCCCGTTTATAACAGAATTCATTTTATAAAAAACCTCAAAATAAATATTTGTTTATCTGTTTGATAGCCATCTTTACTATACCGTTATATATTATTTCAATCCTTAAGATTGGAGACAACAGGAAATAGGTTGAACAAACACTACTGTAATAACTTTACCGATCCAGGAAGACATGTGAGGGAGAAGCAGACTCCTTACTCAAAAAATGTTTTGGTACAGTATAAAACTTAATGGTTAATTTAAAAAAAGAAAAGTAACATGTATTTAAAAAAGGTGTCTCTTTTAACGTAAATGAAGTGCATTATTTTCAAGAAATCTTAAGATTTAGTTTATTAATATCTTGCGAGATTATTTAAACTTGTATCTTAAGGTTGTTCTCAATCTCCTTTCTTATGCCTTGAAAGTTAAATCATTTCATGAATTCCAAAAGTCCTTATATCTTTGCTAAAATATGGTTTACGTTTTTAATTTATAAGAGTCTTTTCAACTTATCTTCCTTTCAAACACACTTCTCCAACCTTGTTGTTCATAATTAAAGTGTAGTAAATTATGAAAAACTTCCATTTAGAGATTTTGACGGATATACAAGTTTCAAGGTTCCATAATCTGCAGTTTTATTGAACATATTACTCTATTTCGTTTTGAAATGTCATTTCTATATTGTTGGAGCCATTACTGCATTTGGGAGCTGTTTGACTTGAACAAAGAAAAGGAAAATGAAACAAGGCTGACTCTGGATCAACGTAATTGGTAAAGATATTTGAGCCAAGCCGATAAAAAAAAAAGGAAAGCTCAGATAATGTCAGATATCTTATATCCAAACGAATCTAATCATGAACAGCTTTTATAAACCCTGGAAACCAAACAAATTATTATTGATATTGATATAGCTTCTCGACCACTGATTCTTAAAATTCAAAATTGGTCGGTTGAGGATTTGGTCCAAAGAATTTACTACTCCTCATTATAAACTGATGTTTAACCAAAAATTGTTCGGCATTTTCAAGGATAAAACAGTTTATTGAAAACTTAAGTACTGAAACAAATACATCCACAGAAAACAAAAAAACACAACAAATAAAGTAAAAGTACACCAAGGATAGATAGTGTTATTGTTTTTCAATACAACAATGTGTTCATTCAACATAATTACTTTTATTAATTATTGTGACTAAAAAAAATTTTAAACAGATAAGTAATACTGAAAAAAACTCTGCGAGGATACTTCCAGAGAATTTTACACCTCAGATAAGTTTTCAAACAAATTATTCTCATATATTTAAATAGAATCATTGCAATTATTAATTTACAATTATATGAATGTTTGTTTTTGATGGTAACAGAATCTCAAATGTTATGAAATATCTGCTAATTATGTATGACGGTTACTTAAAATTATAAAATGAACGGGATGGATTTTTAGCATTGAATAATACACTTCCCTGCTACTTCTTTCTGGGTTGTTTACTTTTAACTCTCATAGAATGTTAACATTAAATCTTCAGGCGTCTTCATTCACTGTAAAATTTATTCTTACTCTACTTACATAAAGAAATATACGCCAGTTCAGGAAGCAGTAATTATGGATATTTATTATTTTCATTACCTTTATATTTCAAAAATAGCCTATACTTACTATTATAAAAAAAAGCTATGTTTGTCGGTTCATCCCTTACAAATGTAAACTTATCTGACAAGTATAGTAAGTGATACATTATTCAAAATTAATTTTTAGTTATTTTAGGTTTAGTTTTTTGACAAAAAAGTCGTTTTGCGTTAAAAATCACGTTGTGAAAAATAAAAAAACGTTCTATAAAGTCACTTTTTGTTAAGGGAATTGTAACAAGAAATACTTCATCTCATACCCTAATAATGCTATATTTCTAGCTAGACATATCATGTCAAGGGATATGATGTGTAACATCCTCACAGCGTTTCAGAATGAATCATCAGTCAAAATTTTCATATTTTAAAAAGCATTACATTTTTACTTTATATCTAAGCAATATAGGCATGGAAATAAAGATAATCATTATGTGACGTAATAAATACGTCTTTTGCGATAAAACTTAAAAGTACTATTCCCAAATGATAAAAAATATAACTCATTAGAATGATGCCAGTGTTGAACTAGTATAAATAAAATGAAGTTTACTGATCCAGATATCAGGGAAGACACCCTTTTATCCATATGGTCTTAGCACATGTTTTCTTCTAGAGCACCATAACATTTCAGATGAACACCTACCCAATCTTTTGTTACAATAGAAAAGAATTAAAAACTAATGGCGATTACAGTATCATTAAATCACTGAATTACTGCATCATTTTCTTTTTTTCCATATCTTTTCAAAACATTATGTTTTTTCAAATTAATTTCCATAAAGATCAATAAGTAAAACATTGATCTTTACTATTTCCGATTCCTCAATTTATTTTGATCACATGTTTATCTTCAATTCTTTAATTTTAAATAATTAATATTAATACTTTTTGATCTCTGCTTTATTTTAGAATAATGTAACCAGTTCAAAACAAAGTAACCCTACCATTAGGTAGTACGTTTGTTAAAAAGCTACATTACCAACGAGTAATCTATTAACAAATAATTAATTACCTAATTTTGAGTTTTGTGGGAGATCTATTTTTTTTTCATAATATATGGATTTTTTTCAGTTACCAAAGAAACTAGAAAAAAAAGTAACTATAACTGTTCCATACTTGTTGAGACTGGATATATTGATCAGCTGTTAAATTACCACCATCCACGCGGCTTGATAACTGTTTTTTACCTGAGGCAGCCATTAAAATCTTTCTTCAGTTTTTTCTAATCAACGTTCAACTATTAGTGAAAAATAACTAATAATAAAAAAATATTAGTTACAACTTATTTGGTTATATCTGAACAGGTTACTGTTTTACTTTTCCAAAATTAATTTTGAGTTTCATTCTTAAAAAAATGGTGGTCCATCTTTCCATTGTAAAAACTATTAATCTGTCGTACGTATTAGACTAAACTTGAAATTTAAGAAATACGTAAATAATTTTTATTTACCTAACGCACACATTTCATTAAATAGTGATTTATACTTACTTTGGGGTTCAGATACAGTGAACATACAGCTGCCAGTTGTTCATAATACTATTAAGAAGCTATTGACAATGTTTTAATTAATGGTGTCCATATTCTGTACTTGTTGTGTATTTATGCATTAAAGTGAAGTCAAAACAAATTGTTCTGAAAACATCTTTTCAACAGACTTTTATAGGTTTTTCTGCACCACCTTGATCTTGTTGTATCTTTAAGTGCTTTTTAAAAGTGTGAACTAAGTACGAAATAATTTTTCTGCACTACTAACAGTAAAATGAGCTGGACACTCACCTGGTTCCTAAAGTAACACATCTTTTTGGAAATATATTGCGCTAATTGAGATGCAAATTCAGATTATTCTTAATTGAGAGATGATCTACGGTAAACTGAACCTATTGCGACTATAAATTCTTGAAATGATTAAATGAATAAACATAATTGGCTTTGAAATAGATCTGATTTCAGTGTAACTTTATTTAATTTTTGTAGTTTCAGTATGTGAGAAAGATTATAGCACGTTCTGTCATATTGAGATGATTAAATGTAGAATAGAAATTGAATAAATTATTTATGAATAGCTATGAAGAATCCATTACATCAGATAATTTTCGAAAAATATCAATACTTGATAGTATTATACATTTTTTCCTATAGTGAGTCGTTTAGGGTTAAAAAAACATTTACTGGTATCATGTAATAATATGGAAATGACCCATTTTCCTCCATGTAATTTTGGTACAAAAGAAATTTTAGCTCAACCTGTAAAATCATGCTATTATCTAGTTTAATTTCATTATGATCCGTCAAACGGTGTTATCTGTATTGCACCTACAAACTTTTAGAACTAATCATTAGTCAAAAATTATACATTTTATCACGAAACTGATATTTTAGTTATTTAATTATTCTGAACTTTTTTTTCGTTCAAGCTATTGTCAGGTCCATAACAATACCAAAAATTTAAGTACTCCAGAGTTAGTAGTCTAAAATAAAAAAATGTTGTCTAAAAACACGTGTTTGGCCAAGAATGTGAATCTCCCATTATTCAATATCGCCCGAAACCATCAGGAACATCTACACTATATGCTCCATTTTTTGGTAAATTGTAAATTTTATCCATCAAGTGTGAACTGCAGCCTGTAGTGTGCCTACATACATACTTTTGGAAACACGCCCATCCACCCACATACTCGCAGACTTCATCGAAAATACGTGAAAAATGGACTTTGGGACCTCAAAACATGTAAATCCATCAAAATCCTAGATCATCATTTTGGATGAACATTACTATAGAAAAGAAAAAATTATCAATTTTTGATTTCATATAACTAATTATGGTTGGTATGCTTTTTTTACTTTACTATCAATAAAGTATAGTAATATGAAAAATTCGATTTCGAAATTTTGTTGGATTTACATGATTTGATATCCCCAGCCTTTCTTGACTTTTTTTGAATGCTGAAAATGCGTAAATTCTACGATTTATGGTAAAGTAGAACAAGATAAACGGTGATGGTTGGGAGCTTAATTAGTTTAATTATTAGGTTGTTAATTAATATTGCATAAAATGAAAGACACCAGCATGTTTCGTGGTCGGTCAATCACCTTAGTAAGATACATGGATATTGTCAGAACTACAGAGCTGAGTGCAAGTTGGACAGCGTTCGAAAGAGGTTCAACGACACCATTAGTGAATGAGACAAGACGGTATCGTCCTATCTTAATATAACATTTTAGTAAAATTAATAAAAAAAAAGTAAACATGAATAAAGATATACGATTAAGTCAATTTACAAATAAAAATACTGTAAATATTTTTTGATAAAAATTATACTACAATGGTAAGTGGATTAAACTAAGAGACAAGAAGCTGAATGAAGTGAATAATAAAAACCTTGAGGACTGATAATCAAACGTCATTACAACCTCTTTGGTAGTTTAAGGAGTAATAAAACTTCAGCAATCCAGAAACAGCTACTCGTTTAGTTTACTGAGTATTCAGGAATTTGAATTATATAAGAAATGATAATTTTTGTTTTTTCCTTCTTTAGTCGTATTAATATTTAATTTTTTGTTTACTGATATATAAGTACGCAAATTAATTTTATAATTTTGTTTAATTTTGTTCAGGCATTTCACAATTCTTGAAAAATATTTCTTTACTCTCCAATTACGTTACCAGTCATGTCCCCATCTGAAACAATCATAATTGTATTTTTAATTTCAATAATGACAGTTTTAATCGAAACAACTTTTATTAAAAATTTTAAATCAAGCATAATCCATTAACTTGAAAAAGTATGTAAACCATCAATGGTGACGTTTATCCATAAAATAGGTGTTAGCAGTTAATTAGGTCTCTATTTAAAGAGTTAAATATTAAGAGAGCATTATGATAATAAACAAATAATAACTTAAATAAAAGACACAAATAAAATTAGTTATATATAATTAGAGTTTTAATCAAAAAAAAAAATAACACATACATTAACATGAGCCTACTGATTAGGTAGTGTTCTACTTCAAGTTAATGATAGAAACAGTCATTTCTTAATTTAATAGTCGATTATTAATCCTATTTATTGAGGTGGATATCATCATCAGTGACAATTCCATCTGTTGGTCGTTTCCTAAATGTTTTTGAAACTGTAAGGGGTTTGAAGAATTCGCTGTTGTGACATTAGTTTTGTGGGGATAACACTGCGTGAAGATAAATTTAACCTCCTGTTATAGGCTGTTCTTAGTTACTTTTATTGAATGAATAAACTTTACATACAGACTGTGAAATTGTTATTTGTGTTGACTGTTCAGTTTTGAATTTCATTTAGATGGTTATACTAAAGAGAATTTTACTGCAGCTGGAGGAAGAAACATAAATTCATTGGAGAAACATTTCATTAAGTAAACAGTTCACTCTTTACCATTATCTATGAAATGAACAGTGAGGATGGAAGAATTTAAAATAGTCACCCTGAACCATTGACAGTTATCGGGATCTTCTACGGCTATTAGCACGCCTTCTTCCAAGGCCTCTAAAATTGTTGGTTTTCCAAAATCAACTTAGCTTTCATAGATTGCAATTGTAATAAGCAACTTAGAGGTATAACATAAAACAGTTATGTTATTTAAAGGCCTCTGTTTCAGAAACTCCATCCATTTCAAGTCTGCAGTGATAGGTTAATGGAGGCATTTCAATTAAATCGATACTTGCTTCTTGAAGGGATTAATATTTTTTAATATTATCTCCTAGCCTGCATCAATTAGAAAAGAAATATTAGTGGAGCTGTCTACCAATTTTGCCCTGAACAAAGACCAGTTCTCCCAAATTTTAGCTCCCAAAATACTTCCTATAAAAGTATAAGTAATTTTTTTAGAATCCAATCCATCCATATCTTTACTTATACCTTCTAACTTTTGAGTGTCTTCATAAGGCATACATATAAATCAAATACACTTGTTAAATGACAAATAGAAGCCTTTTTGTTATTTATTTCTCTGGATTTTTGAGAATCATCCATCAATGTAATAGAAAAACATTTGATCTTTCAAAACTTAGCGAAACTAGGTAAGATTCAGCTACCAGGCAGGATGTAAGTAGAAACAACCTATCGTATACTGATACTAAATCAAAAAACTTGTCTTCAGCTTTTTGACTCCATTTATCTAACTCCCTGGGTTTTTATTTTTATTATTTGAGGGTGACTATAGCACTGCGTCTTAAAAAAAAACTATTGTACTTCCCCTATTCTGTACTAAAGTACCCCAGCAGTTAGCTTCAACGCCTCCAAGAAGCTCAGCACTTTTGCTGGTTCTAGAGGTAAAAGTTTTTCTATGGTTTGTTGAGTGTCCCGAAGCACCTGCCTCTCTGCAGCAAAGTTGCCTTACAAGTTATCAGCAGGTGCAACGGTGTTTCTTCCTCTTTGCAGAATCTGCACAATCCATCATTGATAATGTCCATTCAGGCTCCCTATGTTTCGGGAGAAAGTAATTTCCTTTCTCCTTCTTCGGAATGGTCTTCTTCGGGTCCTCAGGTGCACTTGTGGGAGGTTAGCTCCCACTAGTTAGTGCGTGTGGATCCTCTGCGCTTCCAGAGGATGGTCTCCGGACTTCCTTCTCCTTACAGGAGAAAATCCCTGAAGCTCTATCGGTGGTATTTTGTCCGCTCCGGCAGAGCACTACATACCGGAGTAAGGCTATTTACTCAAGGGGGTCGCCTGGCGCCCTTGAGACTCCGTTCATAATACAGAAACCCCTGTATCATCCATCCATCCTTCGGCACGGATTGCATAACACCTTAGATTGGGACTGGGATAAAAGGAGGGGATTTGGGGATTAGGAAGGATGGGAAATGAAGGTAGCCAGGCCCAGCCCCTGATCACCTTCTCCTCCTCTTTCATTTGTCCCTGCATATAGAAGGTTAACAGGGTAGCCTCGTGAAGGCCGAAAGTTGGAGTTGAGTGTTAGAGGCTATTAGAGGAGCTTAATCACTCCATTACTACCCCCCCCCCCCCTGGGTTTTTAGAGAACCATGAATTGCTAAGGAAATGAATTGCCAAATCAGCTATATTTTGGTTTGATTTGTCAGCTACATTGACAACAGTCTTTTCTCCATTAACTATAACATATGCTTTAAAAAGAGCTGAAGGTTCTCTAAGTGTAGTTACAATCATAGCGCTTTTGTTCTGAAATATGTTCTTCAAAACTATCGATAGTTTGCTATCAACATTATGCCAAGTTAAACTATCAACACTGGTATGCCAAGGGTTGTATTGATTTAAGATCTGGAGGAAATTCTTTTACCAAAATGACTTCGTGGCTGCTACCATAATCATACAGAAATACCAACAACGATTCTATGTTAAGGATTTTTGCTCTGTACCACCTGTTATCAAATGGTAAAAGAGCTGCAACCAGAAGACCTTTTAATTTATTTATAGTACAGATTTTTTGCACCCGCCAGTTTGTCAATCATCATTTTCAATTGGGACAAAGAATTTAACTGCATCAGATACAAAGGTGACGTGACACGTCTCACCATCTACAAGTTCATGTATGTCGTTCTCGACAGCATTTCAATAACATCTACACCGACTTCAGTCAAACTAACGACGCAAGACCTACCATTGGAACTATAACCATGATTTAACCAGATAATATAACCATGTTAAACTTGCACTTTCCATCTTTAGTGATATGAATGAATTTATTTATAGCTTCTTTGAAATCAATTTGGGTGCCCTGGCTGCACCCCATGGCAAAATTATCAACACTGCTGCATGTATCTAGAAGTTTTCTGAAATTCGTGCTAACTGTTTCGTTACCATAGTTGATAAAGAAAACTCGACTGTTGCCCAAGAACTTTACCCTATACTACAATTCAACTTCATTGTGCAAAACTAAAAGTATATCATCACCTTCTGGGACAATGACTGGAGCAACATCATCCACTTGAAGTTGTTCACTAAACGTTTAATTTCCTATATAATGCTTCCCAAAATCTGGCTTATAGGTCTATATGAGATATTTCGAATACATATTTCTATACATATTTCGAAAAAGAATAATATAAATAAACTCTAAAGAAACAAGTATAATGGAACTTAATAAACATGATATACATAAATAAATTGAAAAATACAAACAGTAATGATAACCGCACAACCACTGATTTACATATTAAAAAATCTGAAATAGGTTACACTCAACAATACTATCATAAGGTTCATAGATAATCAATTTCTTTTAATGTCGCTGTACTCATCAGGTACATGTTCCAGGAATCATTGTCCTATAACAATCTGACTGTGTATAGTACTGCATTGTGAACTCAATAGTTGACATTTTTGATATAATATTTCCTCTTATATTTTAGGTTTATTAAACTTTTATCATACAACAGTAATATTAAGACAATACCTAATACGAAATTTAAAGTATCTTAAATTACGGGGAATGGTTTTAAAATTAGTACGTTTTAGTATAAAGTATAAAGAAGTACCTTTCCCATGCTTCAACATTAACCTTCATAAAACTAATATCTTGTTTGCTAGGACTTAAGATATTAAGTTTGAGATGTGAATATGTTCGAATTCTAAAAAGAAGAAGCTTTCAAAAACAGTTCACTGAGTCATGTACAAAATATTTTCGTACAATTCTAATAACTTAGAACTATGTGTTCTACTAATACCCTGAAAATCCACAAAGATGTCTGAACATATTGTTCTCAAAAGACTACTTTTTGTTGCGTAAAATATGTATATCATATGTTTGATGTTTTCTTTACTTACTTTAATGTCAGAAAGCTTAACCAAGAGTTGATTTTTACTCCCTTCTCTCCTTTATCACACTTTTATATACAATTGTTATGAATATCAACAGTAATATCTTTTTCATTACCTAGACCAAAGATAATTTATTTAGTATGATGATTTTATACAAACCTCAAATGGAAATACTTTTCATTACGATAGGGTTCAACTAGGATGTGAGACCCATAAAAATAGAATCCTGAAACAAGACAAGCGTGATATAACAGATTTTTTTTTTTTCATTAATTGTGTAATCTGTTATAGTGTGGCATTGGTAGTTACTCATATTCGGGAATTTCAAAAATTACGTCACCACACAAAAAAGAGTTTAATATCAAAACTAACAACGAGTTTCGAACATTTAGTGTTCTTCTTCAGGTTTACATATAACATATATATATGAGCTTTAAGAATATCAGAGTGAATTATTTGAAATTGAATACAATACAAAAATGAATGTTGAATTGCACCATTGAGAGTTTTAACAAGGCAATTAGATTGAAAATTGACTTAATTAATCTTGAACCTTAATAAAACATGATAACATACTGAAAAATGAACTAATTTATAAGTAACAAAGATTTTTAATTACCTGCACTATTGAGATGTTGTAACAGAGATGTAGGAAAGACTGTGGGTGTCAAGGAATGTTGGTAGGGGAGGGAGTTTTTTTTTTATTTGGTATAATTGTAATGCGTGAAGTCTAATTTGTATTTCATAGCAGAGCTAATTCTATACTTTAGTTCATTCTATATTAACTATATTGGATACATTAGTATTCACTAGATCACCCAAGATAAGAAAACGTGGTGGCACGTAGTACCGTTGGTGTCTACGGAAATGTGGTTCACCCATGCTTTATTGTTACCGGTCGAATCAGAAATGAGACATTTGGTTCTTCGTTAGCACATGAAACGTAAGTACCACAAGTATAAAAAAATGTACTAGTTACTGATCAAAGTTCATGCAACTCTTTCAGAATAAGAGATAGTGTTTCAATGTAACTAAACGTATTGCGTACACTTTATTTGCTATATGCTGTCTTGTACAGTTGTTACTTATATATGACTCAACACTATATCATGATTTCCATTCTAACAATAATGAAATAAAACTTAAATAGGTTATAGGTTATACTATAGGTTATACTATAGGTTATAGTATTCACATTTCAAATGGTTAAACTCCCTATCAACATATCTGGTTGCAGAAAATATAGTGGTTTGAAATCAACTTAAACGAAAATTGAACGTATTTCGTTCTTTTTAGTTGTGCCTAACAAATTTAATGCTATGTTTTTAGCAAAGAAAACGTGGCTATCAAAATATGATTAATTGCACATAAAACTGCAAATAACTTTTTTTTATAAAGAACAAGAAAATGGTTATTGATTAACAATTTAATCTATTAAGATAAAACTATCTCAGTAACAATACAAATGAACTTAACTTACCGGTGACCTTATAAAACAGAACAATTTTAGTATACATCAATACATTTATTTCACTATTTTTTTTTATAATATGACTGATATTATTATTTATTTTTGAATAATGAAAATAATTTCATGAGAAAGGTTTTCACTGACTTTTTCATTTCTGGTATGAATAGGTAGCAGTGTTTTTTATTTTCATGGTTTGTAACTTTATGTATAGGCCTGAATTATTGAAGAATAAAACTTAATCCTAATAAAATCCAGGTGATGTTTTTCCCCTTATATTATACATGTAACAATAGAGGGATCTTGCATGGTTTAGTCGGTCACCGGTCTTCCTATACTTAACCCTTGAATGTTTGTTACCCCAGATTTTGTAACGCGCTATATGATTTGTGATACGCGCTATAAAAAAAAATACCTGCTGCAAAAACTTATTTAATATCTAATCTGTCAATATGCATTCAATTCCATCTACTTGGTTAGACTAAGCATCGATCATAATGTAGAAATTAATAATTTTTTTGTTACGTACCGTTGAGAACATCAATAGCTCTATCGGCTGCATTTTGACTTCCACAATCCACCAAAGTGTAATCCGAATTAATACTGATTACGGTCACCTTCATATTAAAACAAGCAAACAATCTCTCCAACAGTTCTTCATCTACAATGGAAGGCAAGTCATAAACGCAGATCTTACTCATTGTTTTACCTACATCACACATATTCCAAACAAAAATTTTGGTCTAAAACATAAATAATCTCCAAATTCAGTTTATAACAATTAATGTTTTGTTTATTTGACATGGCAACCGCTTTTGTTTTGGTATAACACTGTTTACACTATGTATTGTCAAGAGATATTTTAATTTTACAACAAATAGAAGAGCCAGTGATATTTTGGCCGCATATTTTTCCTAGTACATTAGCAGGTTATCCCGTTTAATTTTTTTTTCTCCGTATGGTCTGTCAATGAAATATAATCTAAAGGAAATAGAAAGCGAAGTTGTTAGCTGAAAGCAAAATTCTTTTACTGTTTCCCTGTTCAGAAATCTACAATGTTTACCTAATGTTATTAAGAAGTATCATGTCCCCACATTTAATGGTAACTTCTTTTTCTTTTCTTGTCTCATCTTTGTAATATGATAACAACAAAAAAATGAAATTTCCGAATGTGAATTTTAATTTCAGTTTGTATCACAAATACCATACACTAAATAAAATTTGATACGTGACTTTGCCATTAAAACGCTATTATTTTATGTCTTTTAATATAAAATATCAACAAAGTTTTCCTGCAATGTGGTAAATATTGTTGTGAACGAACTAAGTTCATATTCTCCAGTGATATCAAATGCATGATCTTGGTGTTTGATGCAATAACATTTTTAGCACAACTTATGAGTGCGACAAAATGAGGCATTTTAGGGTAACTTGTCTGTCATGTAGGTCATTGTTATTAGCGAAGGATCTCTCAACTTGTGCCCATTATTAATAGGTTTAGACTCAGTTTAACAACTTGGCATGATGAGTAGGTTACATGAAATTGTTCCTTTCTTCTTGCTTTTATCCTTAAAAGAGTAATCAAGACTTGGATAGAAACAAATTTATTATTCTAACATCTTTAAAACCCAGCTGTTTGTGGGAATTCTCTGTAAAAATATTTAATTTATCTTCTTATCCAACGCCCACCTTTGTCTTTTAAGCCAAAACGGTTACTGACTGAAATCTGTTCTCTCTTGATTTCACAAACTTTAAAATGTGTATTAAGTATGGTCTTCATATGAATATTGCATGATCAAAATGTAATTAATTTCTTTGGATGAACTCAGAAGGATGAGAGATGTTACAGTAAAAATGGCAGCTATTAATTTCCATCTGCAGTATTTTGTCAGATTGTTCTGAAACAGTGAATCCATTTCTGTTATAATTGAAATAAGGGATACAGAAAGTATAAAACAAATCAAGTCATTAAATTGGTTGTCTACGCGTTTCATGATACTTTTACTACAGTGTTTGACAATACTTCTACAAGACAGCCTCATTAATATAAATCCAAATTCAATTGAATTACAATGCGTTTGATAGTATGTTTACTTATAGTAAAACTGAGTGTAGCCGACCACAAATTGTTGCCAGATTTAAATTTGCAGGAAACCTAAGGACTGTGTGTGTGACTTTCAGCGTAGCTTTGACTCATTAATGTCCCTCGCTAAGACGATTGGTCTTTTAGGCATGTGGCCCCAAATACTAATGACTTTCTTGCAGCATTTTTTTTTTAATTTTCTGTTACTAGTTAACTAGTTACAATACTAATAGTAGAAGATACTAGTAAAATTAATATAAGGACGAAGTCAATGGAAGTAAAATTTTTCTTCAATTCGATATCACTATAAGTTAATAATTCGAAGTTGCATGAGATAGGACAAAGGAAGAACAGTGAGTTCTTTTCAAGTTTGCTAAAGACCAAAAATCCTTTCTGAACTCTCAAAACCACGCCACACTCTTGTCTTTATATTACGTCGTTTTATAAAGGAAAATGCATCATTTTCATCACTGCTACAATCTCCTGTTAGTTCTCAGTCGCTATGACGTTAGATAGTGTATAATTAATTATAACAAAGCGTCCATTAAATAATGAATAAGAAATATAGAAACTACAAAATAGAAAGGTATAGTTCACGATATTTACCTCGGGGGGCTGATCCTTTATTTATGAACTAGATTAAACTCGTATTTCTTCTTATTATTAACGAAGCTTTATTAACTTTTTCAACGACACTCCAAGATATTATATATTTATGCTCAGGAAACCATGGGTGGGAAGCCATTTGTTCAAAAACTAACTACGCAAAACCATGTTATCTAATTTGTCATATCATTTAATATGAATTTTCTTGACAAAAGTTTTATATAAAAATAAAGTATTTAATTTATCATTCTTACTTGATCCTCACCTCAATTTTAAGAGCACCATATAAAGTATTTTGCATTCATTCTTGCTTTAATATTTTTAACTAAAAAATAACCCTTTTCATGTAACGTATTGCTTTTTGAATGAAGGAAGACAGTGTTGAATGAGAAATAGGTTGCCTTTTTATCAATAGAAAGTTATTTAGAAGTATTTTTTTCATCCTAAGAAATTGTATTCTACATTATCTCACGACAAAGCTCCTTTCTGGGGTTTTTGCCTTTAAGAAAGCAAATCAGAATGCAAAACCTACATTTTGTAAGTTTATTTGCACATTTTCTTAGTTTTAAATTATATTTGTATTTTTTTCTTTTGTTTAGTAACTATAGTTAAATTCTTCCATATTGTATTTATATTAATACTAGACTACCCATGACCCTTTGTGTCACTCAGAAATTATAACAATAGGTATTGAAATTAATTCACTGAACATGATTGACAGAGATAATTTTAATTGTTGTTTCTTGTTATTAAGGCTCGGAAACAGATTCTTATATGGCCCAAGCTTTTGGTATAGTATTCTTAACATGTTTCAAGATATATACACAGTAAATATATTTAGCAAAATAAAAATCATTTAAATGTAAAAAAATCATTTATTTTATCATATAAATAAATAAAACATCAATTCAAGTTATGTATTTATATTTAAAAATGAAATATATTTAAAACAAACAAAACTTGTAAATTGAACTATTCAATTTATTTACCTAACATAAAATAGCATTAATGAAAGGATTGTGTCTGTATAATATTACCTTAGAACACGTATTTTATCTTATAGTTGTTTCTAAAATTATTATTTAAAATTATTTATCTAAGTTTGTTTCTAAAATTATTCATTTTTAACCTCTAATGTAGTAGTTTATTAAATATTTGTTACATTTCTTTATAATGCATGTACATTACTGTCATAGGCGAGCACGCAAGCGACTGGTTACCCTGGATCTATGCCTTTACTTAATTACCATTTTTCATACTCGTATTATTCAAATTTTAAATTCAAAATTTGTTTGGTACATTTATTTTTAATATATTTGTGCTACTGTCATCGGCGAGCATGCAAGCCAGTGGGCTACCCTGGCTTCATGTTTTTAGTTTATTTCCAGTGTTTATATTACGCAAATATTAACTTAAAAAAAAAGTCTTTTGTTACATTTATATATAGTACATTTGCACTTGTGGCGAGCTCGCAAGACACTTGGTACTCTGGCTCCAATTTTGGGAATATAGTGATAATTTTCTTTTATTTAACATTATTCAGGTAATAAATAATATATATTTATTTAATACAAATTTAATATTTAATATAATAATATATATTTAATTTCAGGTCTCTATCTCCACGGAAAATTGGTGAACAAACAAACAAACAAACTCACGAACTTTATATATAGAGATTTGCACTACTGTCAACGGCGAGCACACAAGACACCTGCTACTCTGGCTCCAATTTTGGGAATATAGTAATAATTTTCTTTTATTTAAAATTATTCAGGTAATAAATAATATATATTTAATTTTAGGTCTCTATCTCCACGGAAAATGGGTGAACAAACAAACAAACTCACGAACTTTATATATAGAGATAGAAAATATTTTTAAAAAATATGAAGTAGTTTACTCAACTTTACTGTAAGTAAAGTATTATCAAACTCATTCACAATGAAATCATTAATTTGTTTTTAATGTAATCATCTTAATTCTATCAATTATAACAAAAATTTAATAATAATTGTGTTTACAATTGTATAAATTGTAATTTATTTATTTAAATAGTAATAAATTGTATTGTAGAAGTAAATAGAGGTAGAAATTAATATTTGTCCTCCTTCGGTAACATTTCCTTATCAAATATTCAAAACTTCTGAAATTTTCTTATCCTAAATTCATATTATGACAATGAATGTTAAAAATTTGTCAATGTTTCTAAAATGACCAAAAGATTGGGTTAAGTTAGTACGCGTTTTGACATCAAATAATGATTAGAAGATTAGAAGTGCATCAAAAGTACCTTTCCCATGTTTCAATACTACCCAAAACTAATAGAATTCCTTATCATATAAAGAAGGAAGTATATGTTGAACTAACGTTATTAGAATTTCTGTAATGGTAAAACATGTGGGTTTGTCAAAACGCATTCTGTGGACACTGACTCAACCACAGAACGGCACATTTCATTGAAAATGGCTTCAGTGTACTTCACAGTATGCAATCTGTAAAAATTGCAAAACATTTCTTTCATCTTTACTATACTTTATAATAACCACCAAATAAATCTGAAGTGGCTTGCAAGCAACTTTCTTATAACAAGCACAATATGAAACTGGTTAACAATCAATTTAGTTTTTGGTTTTACTTTAATGTGGCTATCGTATAGACGTAATATCAAACTCATTACTAAAGCATTGTCAAACTCATAGATAATCAATTTAATGAATTCATTTGTTTTATTATAGCATATCCATTATATTAGCTACAATAAAATTGAAATTGTCGATTTAGAAAATTCTGACAGGTCATTATTATTAAAAACTTAGGATCTGAATCTCACTGGACTCGTTCACACTTCAATAAAATATCTGTCCTATTATGATTTCCATTGCCACTTCTAAAGTCAACATTAGATTTCGAGTTCTTCAAAGTTCATGTAAGAACAGTAGTAATAACAATGACTAAATTATTCTGCTTGCTGTTCTTGGGCATCTATTTCCTACTGCATTTTAGTAAACTCTAAAAAAAAGTGTGTAAATAAAAAATTCAAAAAAAGATATCAAAAGCGCTTAAGAATTATATAGCATTTTGTAAATATCTATATCAAGATTAAAACGGTCCAATTTAGTACACTAGGATTATTTTAGAGTGAATTCCAAATCAGATTATGGCAAATTTTCATTTTGAGGTTCTTTTTAATTCCATAATGAACCAAAGAAACACGTAAAACGCTTTTACGATTTAATAAAAGCTTGGTGAATTGAAATTCGTACATTACCTTAAGCTAACTCAACTGAGTAGTTTTACTTTACTAATGATTTACTTTTCTATAAGTTTAGTAGTAATGGAAGTAATCGATTTTGAATTTTTAATATAGTTCTTATATTAGGAACTTTTTTTCTCTTTTGTGTGTATCACTGATTCATTCAGTGTATCATTGATTGTACTGATGTTTTTTATTAACAAACTACAAGTCTCCCATTTATCATATTAATTCATATGTTTATAGACTACTATGAAAATGTAATATAAACACTTATTGGTGTTATTAATATCAAAACTATATAGAAGTATATAGTTTTGATAAAATGGTTCAAAAAGTGAGGCAATTTCTCAAAAGATTCTTAGAACTTATATTAAAGAAAAAAAAATACAACATCTCTAAGTCAAAATTATATGATATTTCTCCAATTTTATCGTAAATACTATGTGCAGTTATGGAAGTATATTGTGCTTAATAACCTTTCAAATATCAATTAATTAAATTGTTAATTCATAAGTTTAATATTAAGAACTCAAAACTTCCTAACACATGAATAACCTCATATACAGTTCAATTGAATGACCATCAATTCTGGTGTTTTCTTATCGCATCCTATTAACGGAGGTTTCAGTATCTATTGTCTGTAAGTAAGATTAAAATAAATAAATCAAAATATTGCTCATTTGATACTATTATATCTCATGGAAGTATTTAAGCGCCTTCATATTTAATATCTATCACGTAATGATAATATTACTTGTGGGAGTATTCTTAATATAAGTTATTTAACTCTTAGATAAATTGTCTACGATGGTTATTCTGAAGGAAATAGGAGTTGAAATTATCTTTGAGGTGTAATCCAATCTCAGTATCGATGCACTTGGGTTAAACGGCTAACTCCACTCTCCCCAGTGTCCCCTTAGGAATAAATTCTGAGTCCCTTT
This sequence comes from Hermatobates lingyangjiaoensis, assembly GCA_026182355.1. Taxonomy (NCBI): domain Eukaryota; kingdom Metazoa; phylum Arthropoda; class Insecta; order Hemiptera; family Hermatobatidae; genus Hermatobates; species Hermatobates lingyangjiaoensis. The sequence goes on from JAPFBL010001618.1 coordinate 980,429, forward strand.
TATAGGTTAGATTGAATTCACTTCCTTAAGTATCCACCTACATTGATTCTGTAAAGTACAAAAATAAACTCTCCGGTGGGAGGGGATTTGCTGACGTAACTACACTAAAGTATGTTCATTAATCGTCCTATACCTGTATTTGAAGATATTGATTGTGCACACCAAAAGAGATTAGAAGAATTTTTTAACAAATATCTAGTCTAAGATACATTAAGCTTCATTCACTTTCACACCAATGTGCATATATTATTTCATAAGTACATGATATTATATATATAATATATATTTAATTTTACCATATTCCACCAATTTATTGAATTTTATTGAAAAGGTTTTATTAGAAGTATTTTATTTACGTTTTACCAGTTTTAAAAATCTGAGAATTTTTCACTTATAATCCTATAATCTGCGTGATAATTACAAAATTTCAAGACTATAGGATTAGTCATTTAGAACAAAACTTGTCCGAAAACATATTTTGGCCAAAAAAGTGACTTTCAGATAATTAATGCAATGTTGCCCCCAAACAATAACGTTCATCTACACTATAAAGTTCATTTTTGTGTAAAATATTAATCTGATCCATCAATGATTGTAGACTGCAGCGAGGTAACCATTTAGATATAAACACACTCACACACACACCAGACATCAACGAAAAAACGTCAAAAAAGGACTTTGAGGACCTCAAAACATGTAAATTTGTCAAAATTTTAAGATGATTTTTTTTTTATTATCACTATAATTAACTTATAGCCAAGTTATAACTTCTAAGAGAAATAAGTAATGATCTTATATAGTTTGAATAATTCCTTTGTATGAAGTTGAAGATTGGTACTTGCCTCCAACTCTAGTAAACAAGCAACACGTGGGGTGCATATGAACTAAATATTCAAAATTGAATTGTGAACCATTCATGTTTATACATTCTAAAATCATTCATAAATTAAATATTCTGTGAGTGAAATAAATTCATCTTTTTACTTAATACAATTGTTTAGTGATAGTGTATAATTTTTAATAAAAAACAAAAAATTGAATGATAATGATGGTAATATATATAAAATCTATGGTAAAAAAGAATGTATGTAAATGATATATGTAGATGAATGTTGCTAACAGTACTTCATTATATAGAAAAATATTGTTAAAATATGTAATTCATTTTGTAATCATTTCTTTTTCTGTCTCTTAGGCAAGGAGTCATTATAATTGCTGAAGTACTGTATCATCTATCAGCACCATCTTCATTCGAATGGTCATGTTAGGAGTAAGTCTTCTATCGTATAATGGAAATCGTTGGTTTCTTCCTCGAGTCTGTCTAAAAAACCGATTTCTTGGAAGTTTCACAAAATAAGACATCTACAGATTGCTAATCTTTAAAATGCAAGTATATGTATGACTTGATCCGTAAAAGTGAAATGATATCAGCAAGTATAGCAGGAGAAAAGATATTTGGCCTGATATTGGAGAGAAGTAGATTGTCAAAGGAGAGGGATATCTGTGTAACATAAGTGCCTATGGACATCATACAGGTGAACATGTTTTTTATCTTCAATAATAGTTAATTATTTGTATTTGTACAATAGAAGTTATATAAATACACCTTTATACTATGAATTTCTTATATTTTGGACGTTAAACACTAAAATCATCCAACCAAAATTATATGATATGACTCAAGAGCTATGCAAGCAGATTGTGTGGTATTTACTCATGATTATAATTATATGATATGACTCAAGAGCTATGCAAGCAGATTGTGGTATTTACTCATGATTATAATTATATGATATGACTCAAGAGCTTTGCAAGCAGATTGTGGTATTTACTCATGATTATAATTATATGATATGACTCAAGAGCTATGCAAGCAGATTGTGTGGTATTTACTCATGATTATAGAGGAAATCAACTTACATCTGCAATAAGAACCAAAAAAGACAAAGATGGTTTTTGTTTATGTTGTAGTTGTAACCTGACAATGAACACTAATGTTCGAACGCGTTGTGTGATTAAATCTTTTTTGTGTGGGAAGACTTATGTTGCTTTTCTTCTCTAATCATATGTGATATGATTAATGTATTACATATAATATGATACTGAATTAAGTAAAGACGATATACTGGTAAGGATGACTGTAGTTACAGAATCTGTGAAAACCAGACCATTTTTTTCCTCTTTATAAATAGAGTCCTAATGAATTACAAACCATTATAACATTCCATTCGTTTTGAAAGTCTAAAGTTAATTCACTTCCATTTAGGCTACCCTGCCAAATCGAGGCTATTAAAGTTAGAACCCATTAAATGGCCATTTTAAACTATTCTAACATTTTCTCCTTAAAAGCAAGTCAACAGTCAGATTTAATGAGGACATTTCATTAGAAATTGCTAGACATTCATGCCATAAATATCTATATTTAAAATTATTTCAAACTGGTTTAACTTAACTTCAAGCAGCTGTGAATGAGGTTAACTTTATAATTCAACCATAATAATTTAACCACGAGAAATTCTTTCTTCACTTAAAGAGACTAATAATTAACTTTTCAAAGTTAATAAATATTCATAATTGATGTTGAATAAATCATTAAATTCACTGTAGAAATTCATAAAGGTATAAATTCCTGATTTACAGTTGGCTTAGAATGATATTTTATGTATTGAGACGCTATCTTTGTGAAAATAATTAGTTTGCTCTTTCAGTTTCTCCTTAACCTGTCTCCTCCGATAGAACTATTTTCATTAGACTGTAAATTCTGTAGTCCAAACTAGGTTCTCATCACCCCAAATATTACCTACCACCACAACTTCTTAAATTATATTTTTTCAGTTCAGTTTATAATTGTAAGCTTTTTTTTTTTTGAAAGAAGTGACTGTTACTTCACAAAACATGGATTAATAATTCTTGTGTGGTCATCAATGACTTTTTGTATATATATACTCGTATATATATATATATATATATATATATATATATATATAATATATAGTATCAATTTCTCTGTCTGTTAATATGTATCAATTTACTTAATTTTTTCAATTTTTTCTTTTATTTATTTATTGTTTTCATATTCCATTAATTTAATGTAATTATAAATTGATTCCTGTCTACCTTATTTTCCGTGACCGGGCGCGCATGCGGCAACACTGTTGGTCTCCAACCGTCTCTGAACCAGTGCGCTTGGTTTCCCTCTCTTATCTCTCCTGAAGACGGTTCAAACCAAAAATTAGAGACTGTAAGTGTGTTTTTTTGATTTCTCTATGTTTCTTTGTCTATATTGAACTATATATATCATATATATATATATATATATATTATATATATATATATATATATATATATTTGTGTATGATGGCAGCAGATCTTCTTTCAAACATGTATTATTAAAGTTGGCAGCAGCTTCTGCGTTGACCAATTTATGGCTGATTTTTTCTAGTTTCCTCACTAGTTTACGGTAACTCTCGGGTATTTTCCAGAGGAGTTCTGGTAACGACATGAAGGTTAGAATAAAGTTTTAAAAGTGTTTAGTGTTTACCATCATGTCGTTACCAGAACTCCTCTGGAAAATACCCGAGAGTTACCGTAAACTAGTGAGGAAACTAGAAAAAATCAGCCATAAATTGGTCAACGCAGAAGCTGCTGCCAACTTTAATAATACATATATATATATATATATATATATATAAAAGTTGACGACCTACTTCCCTGGCGCTGATAAGCTTCATACTGTTATTAAGGAGTCTTTTCCGATTCTGTCTACTTCTACTTCTACTTCTTCCATCTTTAATCACCCCCCTTCTATTTCCTACCGTAAACCTGCCAATCTGAAAAGTAGTTTTCCAATCGATAAACTTTAGTTTTGAATATATATATATATTTTCTCATATTTCCCCTCAGCCTTCCAATCCTGTTCTTGGAATGAAACAATGTGGACGCCGTGGCTGTCAAACTTGCCTGATTGTAAATCCTAATCCTTCTTTCGATTCCCCTCTCCACCATCGTTCCTACCCGCTTCAAGTCAATTCCTCCTGTACCTCGTGCAACTGTGTTTACCGACTGGATTGCACTCAGTGTGACTCTTTTTACGTTGGCTTAACTTCCAATAAGTTGAGCCTTCGTATGAATGGTCATAGGGCTTCAGTCGGTCAACGTAGTAATTATCCTGTAGCCATCCATGCGAACACGCATGGGCACAGTTTCAATGACTGTTTCAGGGTTCAGATCCTGAAACAGATCCCCGAATCCAACAATAAAGTTACCCTAAGAGCTTCAGAGGAAGCATACATATGCTTACTTGATGTTCGCTCTTCCCCTGGACTCAACCTCAACCGATAATTTATTTATTTATTTTTTATTTTTTTCTTTATTAATTTTAATTTGATTTATCTACTTTTTTATAGTTATGATTTTTACTCGTTCCTTTTACGTCTTAATTTGGCTCTTCATTTCCTTCCCTCCCTTTCCGCTTGGTGGTAAGTGGTGGGGTACTGGCTGCGGTCTCCGAGTTCAGTACCGCCCTGTCTTCCTGCGGGACTCTTCGCTCTTCGCTCTTCACACCTCCTGATGACGACGATGGTCGAAATATCGATGTGAGTTATGTCTGTGTCTTTCTGTGTGTTTCCTTCGTTTTGAATTTATTTTATTTTTTAAAAAAGTCCGCTGGACCGTTTCTTTTAATTGTATATATATATATATATATATATATTCGTATAAATGGGCAGCAAATCTTCTTCTAAACAAATGTTGTTGAAGGCCACAGCTGCTTCAGTATTTACGATCTTTCTCAGTAATTGTTCCTTTTTTCTGAACACTTTCCGGTGTTGAACATTTAATTGTTGGAGTAACTCTCCTAGGTACATTTTAACTACACTGTTTTTGAATACCTTTGCTAATCTATATTATATCAAGCTTTCGGCTCACATTAGCCATCATCAGGTAGAAAACAAAACAGAAGGTACTGTACAAAGTAAAACCATATATAGCACTAAACTAAAGTAAAATGGAATAAAATTAGAATAGAAATTAAGCGATAAACAAGACTATAAATAACAACTGATGCAAGGATATATATATATATATATAAATATATATATATATATATGAAGACGAGGACATCGAAATATAGTAGTGAGTTCAGTGGTTTCCTTTCTATGTGTTCTTTTTTAAATTCTAGTTTATATATATATATATATATATATATATTGGTATAAATAGGCAGCAGATCCTCTTTTAAACAAGTATCATTAAAATTAACCGCAGTCTCGGCATTCTTATCGATCTTAAGACTTTTTTTTATATTTATTTATTTTTTAATTAAAAAATATTTTTAAATTAAAAAATAAATAAATATAAAAAAAAGGTTTCTTTCCTCTAAATTAGTGGTTCTTGCCTTCTGTATTTCAGTTAAAGGTTTTCAAGCATACCCGAAGCCTTTGTCCCGTATCTCCTAAATGCCTATCCCCACTCTTTCGCAACGGATCTGTTTCCTACTAGTTGTGTTCACTGGACCAACCCGTCAGTACCACATCCTTGGGTATGTCTTGAATTCTCTTAATTGAATTTTATTATTTCACTCTAATTTTTGTAACTAATTAGTTATAATTTGTATTATAGTGTCTTCCTGATGATGAACACAAAGTGTTCGAAACGCGTTGAATAAAACTTCATTTGTGTGGAGACTTTTGTTGGTTTATCCATTTTACCTCAGAATGAGTAAATACCACATAATTACGGAGTGCACAACTAATGATATATATATATATATATATATTGAGTAGCAGTTTGCTTCTCAACGCGAGTACTTCGCACTTCTTCCCGATGACGACGGATGTCGAAATATCGAAGTGAGTTCTGTAGTGTCTTTCTGTGTTCTTTTCTATGTGTTAAAGTGTATATATATATATATATATATATATATATATATATATTCACTTAATAAAAGGAAAAACGATCCAAACTGGACACAATAACAGTTCAAAATTGAGGATAGGTAGCACGCAAAGTAAAAAACACACTTACAATGGTTACTAGCCGTTGCGTCTACAACGTGCTTGGTCTCTTTTTCTCTTTTCTCCTGAAGACGAATTGCCCGAAAATTTGAGTTTGTAAGTGTGTTTCTTTACTTTGTGTGCTACCTATCCTCAATTTTGAACTGTTATATATATACACTTTTTTGTTGGAAATACGATCCAAAATGGACAAATATAGTTCAATATAGACAAAGAAACATAAAGAAATCAAAAGAACACACTTACAGTCTCTAATTTTTGGTTTGAACCGTCTTCAGGAGAGATAAGAGAGGGAAACCAAGCGCACTGGTTCAGAGACGTCTCTGGTCTCTGGTCTGGTCTCCAACCGTCTCTGAACCAGTGTGCTTTGTTTCCCTCTCTTATCTCTCCTGAAGACGATTCAAACCGCAAATTAGAGACTGTAAGTGTGTTCTTTTGATTTCTCTATGTTTCTTTATCTATATTGAACTATATATATAAATAATTATTATAGAAAATAACACTAAACCGCTGGTTCTTGATATGACTGAAATAGTTTTTATTTCAAAAGAATAATTAGTTTAAGTATTGCATCTACCACAGTTGTAAGGACTAAAAGATGTTTTCAGGGAGGTGCACTATCGCTCCTATTCTAGTGATTGTTGTGGATTTCTACTGAATACTCTATATAGTGATAATTACGATACACCTCCTTGAAATGTAAGAACTCCTTTTATTAGAAGAAGAGTCATGCATAATGGTGCAACTTTTCAAATGATGCATCATGCTGTCCACAAATTGTTGAAAGATGGGTAAATGAGAAATGTCTGGGTACAAATCCAAAGAAAACGATCCTTGTACCTTCCTAAAGATGAAAAATGATTGATCTATAACTACCAAAGTGTAGGACATAGGCTTGGAGGTTCTTCATATGACAGATTAAATTAGAAAATCCAAGTAACTGACCCACTGGCTAAGAGAACAAGACCAATATTATGCCATAAGAGATTAAGTTGTAAAACATGTGGTCTTAAAACGAAATCTTCACACTGGCTTTACAAAAGTATTAATACTACTGTGGTAAAACTAATGATACTATATGCATCGGTTGTGTGCTATACAAAAACAGACATATGTAGGGATGACTGAATCAATCAGTATCTGTAGTAATTCCAGGATAGAAAGACTATTAAGAATGTCCCACTTAAATAATTATAAGAAAAAAGATGAATTTTCTATTTCTTTTACAAACTAGAAAGGCTTGTATAGAAAATGAAATATGAACAAAATAGAATGAAATTTAATATTTTCACCTGAATGTTGATTCAATGCCCTTCATAGATTATTTTACAGTGGGTCTCGAAGTGAACATAAATGAACATCTGGATTGAACGCTTTCTGATACAATAAGAGAACGCTGGTCTGATATATTGACGAGGATATATTAATACTGAAAAGAGTGTAAATCATTTGATTTTAATTTGATGGCAGGAAAGGGAGAGAATATTTAGTAATGAGTTAGTAAACTATGTAGAAATGTTTGGAACCATATAAACATCTGTGATAGTCTGGAAAGTTTTTTAAATACATAGTCAGTCTTGGCAGAAGTGAAACTGACAAATAAATCTAGAAGAAATTGGTTAAGAGGTGGAAAGAACAACCTGGTGTAATTTAGTTTAAAAAGCCTATTCCAACTGAACTTACAATCGTAAATAATACTCTATCTTCAAAGAGAGATATAAAAATGTAGGTAGAACATCTATCAGAAATTTTGTCTGCTTATCTACCATGAATGGAAGGTTTACTTGACATGATAAGAAGAATGCAAACTCTCTTTCTATAAGAGGCATAAACCTCTGATCGCATTATATCTGAATTGCTAGCCAATCGTATTAGAAACTATAAAGATTTTTATCAAATCGTACTTATAACTATAAAAGTTAGAGATATTTCTCTATGTATATTTATGAAGGTCATAAAGAAACTTAAAATTTGAAATTCAGTTACAACCATAAAATGAACAATACAAGTATGGCCGTGGAGTGTGCCCGTCTAATGAGATTCAGGTCCCCAGTTTAATAATTTCAATAACACATCCAATTGATCAATGATTTCAAGTTTCTCATAACTGATAAAATGTTTATAACCACATGTACGCGCATAATGCATTATTGATTACAAAGTATAACTACATTCAAATAAAAAAAAATATCAGTTGGTTGTCAGCGAGTTTTGATATTATGTTTACTTATACATAGTAAAGTTGTGTGTAGGCCCTGCAGACTTTTTTATAGTCAGCATTCCATTTAACTGACATTAATGTTCATGTATAAAATTTGAAAATAACATGAGAACTTCTTTTCTTAGAAGAAAGGATAATTCTGAATATGTACTATCAGTACATATAATCTTTTAATATAATCTCTTGTATCTACTGTTATTGATTTGAATCCTATTTTGTGATGTTTCACTATTTGGGCAAAAATTGATCATACTTTCTTATGGTCTATATATATAAACCTTTATACTATCGTTTTCCCTTTTATTCAAAACAACCCCATAAGATTTAATTATTTCACATCCATCCAGCAATCCAAGGAAAGTCAAATAAATCTACCAACTTCACAAACTTTTAAGATAAATAAAAAAAACTAAACAAAAATCTATTTTCAAACTACATCAAGAAATGGCTTCATGACTCTCCATCTAAAAAAGTATTAATCGTTTGACATATATTACAAAAACAAACTAACATTTATTAGGAGAGTTATGTAGGCAATAACCTACAATAATACAATAGAATATTTAAATTGTATGAATTAATTTAAAAGCTTTTCTTCTTTTTAGCCATCTCGAAAAAAAATATTTTTTTAGTTAAGAATTTCATTGAGATTTCGAGTTAATGCTAAAGTGTGTAATTGAAAAAATGTTTTAAGTTTTGAGTAGCCAAATAAAGTGGTAATGTATTTCAAGTTTTGTAATAAGAAATATGTATTTTATAAGAAACCAATTAAAGTAAGTAAGTAGGGAAATCTGCAATGCCAAGTTACTTCTTGTACAACACTGAACGTTCAATGTTAGGCTATCAGCCGGCTATCAATTCAAAATTTTATTTTGAAATGTGAAACCGTATACCACTTGTAAATAACAAAGTGTTTTCCCATTAGTTAGATGTTAACGTAGTAATAATTTTTGGAGTTAGAATATTATTAGAATATTGCGAAATGACTAATAGTAATCTGGAAACTGATCAGGTCATACTAGCAACTGGAAGTTATGACCACACAATTAAAATATGGCATGTTAAAACCGGTGTGTGTCAACGTACTGCTCATCATCCTGATTCTGTATCCTTTTTTTCATTATCAACTTCCGTCATTAACAGTAGATAAGTCTATATATTTGCCTTAAATAGTCTCTTGGTCATTTGCCATCAGCATTATTAATTTAGGCTGATCATTACTTTATAATTCGATTAGCTGTGTTTTAACTAATTACTACAAGACATTGAAATTTCTTTTGTTTTAAAGCGAATTTGTCATTAAATGATTTGTGATTTATATCGGAACTGTGTCGTGTGTGTTGGTAAGTACTCTAATTTACTCTTTGTCCAAACCAAAAATTTACTTGGTAATTGATTAAAAGAACTTTTGGGCTGAAAATAGTTGTCTCTAAGGTTTAGAATAAATAATGAATTTACCTTTTTGTTTCCTGTAAAATGTTGAATTTTCAGTAAATTTATCTGGTTTACTTAACATTTGGGTTCTTTGAATGTACAAAATATTATAAACTAGTACAATCCTTAGCTTCAGTAGCAAATTAATGCTTTAGGAATAACACCTGATAGGCAGTTATTAGCTGCTGCTGGTAAATTTTTGTTTTTATGATTATTTTATTATACTTTACATACTGTATAAACTTATTATTTGGTTATTTTCAGGTCACCAGCATATTCGAATGTACGATTTGTCATCTTCTAATTCCAATCCAGTAATTAATTATGATGCTATAAGTAAAAATGTCACAGGTGTTGGATTTCAGTGTGATGGAAAGTGGATGTATACGGGAGGTGAAGATAGTTTTGTTCGAATATGGGATCTGAGGTTAGGCTACATATTTGTCAGATTTTTTCCTTTCCTAATTCATTATAGAAACAACCATAAAATATTAATACTCGATAAGCTTTTTTTTTTTAAATATTTAATAAAAACGTTGATAGTTGTCTTGGTAAAAATATGCCTTTTATTTACTTTGGAGAAAATCATTAACTTAACCCTTATCTATAAAATCAATACATCATCCGACAACTAGGGACAGAAAGTTTGATGTTGCATACAACTAATCACATCATTTTCTAAAAAAAATCTGAAATGGCCTACACTCAACTTTACTATAAGTAAACTTAATATCAAATTTCTTGAGTATATAATAATATAACATATAATGTCTCATTTAAGTATTATGTAAACGTCTAAATGAGAGATGTTTATTAGTCTTTAATTCTTGAGGTAGTACCGATAGTGATTGATCCACTAATCAATATATAAGCTTATTTTTGTATATCACACCATTGATGCAAATAATCTCATTAGTATAGTGTAACTACAGGAGTAATAACATTTTTGAAAAGCCAAAGTGAAAATTTTCTGATAGTAAATAATCTACAAGAGAACATGGCTTTTGTTCCAACAGCCAGTGGATCTCTTCCATAGTTTATCTGACCTCCTACATTGGATACTTAAGACAAATTTTCCCATTTAAAACTTGAAAATATTCCTATCTTGTCTGAAAAATGTTAGAAACATCTAAGAAAAAATGTCATTTTAATAATTTTAAAATGTCATAGATAATTATTAATTTAAATGTTTTTAAAAAAATCACTTTTCTTTCCCTTTGTCAAAAATCATGAAAATCCAATTTATTCTGATCCAGTGTTATCTTTTTCCTGCGTACTGTACTCTATTATAAAGTTGCTATGAGGAAAAATATATTTGAAATTAGCCAGTTTGTCATACTCAAATCAAATTTAAAGTCGGCTTTTCAGTATAATTTAAAACTATTATAGCTGGTAGCATGAAATTTTCGAAAATAATAGATATGTGCTATTAGACCAGAATAGTAAAAAACAGGATATTTGTCAGCAACATATTGGGAAAGAGTCCATTCCGCATGCTTCAATATTACCCAAGGTTAATGTGACTCATAAGCAAAAAAACTTATATCTGGTATTAAGTTTTGTTCAGGGGTGCACATATAGAGGATTTTGGTAGACAAAACTATTATACCACGGAAAGCAGCAGAAATTATATATTTGGTTTACGTTGATTTTTTACATGCAAGAATTTTATTCTTTTACAACTCGTATTAAGTTCATAAATTATTTTAAAACTTTTCATTAAACCTCTAAACATCAATTTTATTTCAGTGGATTCACTCAAAAAAATATCTAAGTCAATGTAAATAAATGAAAAAAGTACAAGTATAGCAAGTAAACCATTAGTCCAGGACCAATGTTCAGTTTTTATAGCTTTATTGCTCTTGGCCGTAATTGAAATTTCATGAATTTTGTTTATACATTGCTAATTTCCTGCTCAATTTTTTCAAAATATCATGGTTTTTTAATGAGCTATACTTCATTAACGTAATATCATACTTCTTAGGTATATAATATATAATGTTCCAGTTAGGTATAATATAAATGTCTAAATGGGAGATGTTTATTACTTTTTCATCGTTGAGGTAGTACAGATAGTGATTGATCCACTTATCAATATATATCCTTGATTGTGTATCACATCACTGATGTATATAATATCATTAGTATAACTACAGCAGTAATAACATTTTTAAAAAGTGAAAGTGTAGATTTCGCGTTACGGAATTATCTCTTACAGGGGAACATGGCTTTGTTCAAATAGCCAGTTAATCTCTTATATAGTTTACCTGACCTCCTTCTACATTGAATATTTAAGACAAATTTTAAACGAAAAAATACTCTTATTTTCTCTGAAAAACATCATAAACATGGAAGAAAAAATGTCGTTTTAAGATAATTTATAATTAAAGATGTACGATAATTACATTTATTATTCTTCAAAGGAAAGTTTTCAATTTTGAATTATGTTGTACATTTTTGGTCTTTTATAGAATTATTATACTGGAAAATGTATGGCTTCTTAGTATTTAATAAAATCATTTCCTTCCCCTTATTCATAAATCATATATACCAATCTTCTCTGAGCCAGTGTTATATTTTTCCTGCGTGCTGTTCTAAGGTTGCTGTGAATGTATATTGAGAAAAGAGTATATTAGTAATTAGCTAGTTTTAAATCATACTTAAATCAAAATCAAAGCCGGCTATTCAGTACAATTTGAAACTTTTATAGCACGAAGCTTGAAATTTTTAAAAATAGTAGATATAAACTATTAGACTAGAATAGTGAAATGGATATTTGTCAACAAACATAACACCTCTTTCTTGAGGCAAGACTACATTCCTCACACTTCGGTATTACCCAAAGATACTTTGATATATAAACACAATAATTTACAACTGATATTAAGTTTTGTTCATGAGTGTAATATATAGATTGATTAGAGCATTTTGTGAGACAAATCTATAATAACATGGAAGGAACAGAAATTTATGTTCATTAGCAGTGATTAACATGTAAAAATATTATTCCTCTTATATATCATATAAGTCAATAAATTATTTAAATATCTCCATTATAAACATCAATTTAATCTCAGTGGATTTGCTCAAAAATTTCAAAGTCAAAGTAAACAATGCAAACAAATATCAAAAATTCGACAAGTATAGCAGGTGATCCCTTAGTCTAGGGTAAATAAACAGTTTTTATAGTTTGATTACTCTTTAAAACGACTTTTGGGACCTCAAAATCTGGAGATCGATTTTTTCACAATCACTATACTTTACTTATCTATATAAATAAAAGAATGATTTTCTCTGTACATTGCTTAGAACTGACTCATTTCAAGTTTTCTTTACGTTTCATACATTGCAGAAACCGAATCCACCCTTAAAATAATTTCTGTCGGTTTGTCCACAAAATTTTGTCACAAGTAAACTCAACCACCATAAGACATATGAAGTTGAAAATTTGACGGTAGATTTGTGTATGTCTAACTTAAAATATAGACTCTGAATTGATTGGAAATTCAACGTAGAAGCGAAGTTATGGACGTTTAAAGCAAAAAAGTTTGTCACAGTAAACTCAGCCACCATGAGACAGCAGCGAGCTGAAACTTTCACACTAGATTTATGTATGCCTAACCTAAAAAGTAGGCACTGAATAGATTGATTATTCAGTGCAGAAGCGAAGTAATGGGCCTTTAAGCTGTATTTTGCTAACTTCACAGACATGTTTATTTTGAAAATACACAGGTGTAGAAAGTAGATATTGTTAGTTGATTTTAATTTCATTGGAGCATATGAATATATTGCGTATTTGACAACATTGAAAAGGTGTTTCCCAGAGTTGAGGGTGTACTATCTATTAAGAATAAATAGTTTTGTGAACGAGCAATTCTCAACCCTTAATATGAACAGGCAGGAAAAATCAACAAACAAGTTCCTACGCTATATCATGCCGAGTAAAGAACTTACAAGTCAGTAAAGAGAGTGTTTAGTGATGAGGAAGCAGTTCATTATTATCCAACTGAATTTCTTTCTCCTGGACTGCCTGCTAATGAGTAAAAACTTAAAGTAGGAGCACCAATCATTCTGCAATTTAGTAGCAGTAACAAATTTCATGTTACGAAACGTGAGTGCCCCAAAACTGTGCAACGGGACATGACTTTGACTTCGTGCTCTGCACAGATATGCCATAGAGGCGGACATCATGACTGGGTGTGGAATGGGGAGTCTGTATATATACCACGCATACCATTGATTCCGAGCCACTATCTGTTTCTGTTGAAACGATTGTAAAGTCCTGTCAGAGTCTATTTCGCAATGACGTTAAGTCACAAGGAGAAATTTATCTAACGCAGGAATTCAAGTTAACGAGACCAAGTTTCCAACTTTTTGTTCTCCATGAACCTGAAGGACAGACATGGTATAGTTGTAGACATAGTATAGAAGCTGTTATAGTGTATAGAGAGGCATTTGCTTAACAGTGTACTAGTAATGGTATTTTCTACTATTCTATAATTTCTAATGACATTTTAGAATACCAAGTATAATAGAACTATTGATTCCGTCAAATACGGGTGCGTTTGCTAGTAGTAAAGTAAAAATGTGAATGTTTCTCTGACACCCTTAGCTATTATATTTATTCAAAATTAATTTTCTATGGAAACATGAAATTAATAGATATCTTAGAACAAATATGATCCTATTTAAAATTCGATAAAAATAAAACTAGAATAAAAATCATTACCGTATAAATATTCTATATCAATTTTTTTGTTTATTAGCCACAACTAACATTTTTTAATGAGGTTATCGAAACGATGGAGGCTTGTATGTCAACTTCGAATGCAAAAAATCTCTTCAAGCGTTCAGCAATGCTTCTTTAGAGTTTATGATTGTTATGATGTTTACAGTTCAGTGACTAATTTTATATTATATTTTGTAATTTCTTAATATTTAATTTTATGTTAAAAAATATTCTTAGATGTTTTCCTTTGTTTTAATAATAATAATAAAAAAATAATTATTATTAACTAATATATATTATAAAACTATTTTAAATACATTTAGAGATATTCATATTTGCATGGTATAATAAAAGGTTTCAATGGCATAATGAATCTCCTATGTTAAAAAGCACCGAAAAACAAAATTAAAGTGGTTTTGCATAGCATTAGTAAACCGAATATTTTCAAGATATATGGGTTTAACAGTCATATTTTAAACCCCCTAATTTTATTCATAATGTCGCGTCGTTAGTTACAGATACTAAGGTGAGAATTTATTTAGTCTCACAGTACAACATGCACATTAATGATTAGATTAAACTACTCTCAAGGAAGTTGTTTCTTGGTTAAGAAGAATTATTCAATGTTAACAGTTGTTATTATCAGTCTCTTAAACAAGTTAGGTTTCTGTAATCATCTAAATTTATTTTTCAAGTTGAAGTCAAAAGAGGAAATTTAACAATGTAGTAAATATAAATATTTAATGTGGACTAATTTTTCTGTGCAATAAGTAATTTTATTATCTTTGTAGAACAAGGAATCTAGAAAGGCAGAGAGAATTCACAGTAAAAGCTCCTGTTAACTGCGTCGTTCTTCATCCAAATCAATGTGAACTTTTCATAGGAGACCAGAACGGAGTAATTCATCTTTTGGATTTGAGGACGGAGAAAGCTGAAATACTTGTAAGTACTTCTATGTGTTCTATTTTTTTTTAAGCTTTTTGTTATTCACTTTAATGTGGAGTTACTTTGTTGATTTACTAATTTAAAAGTGGTGCACATTGCCAATACATATTTGGCTAATAAAGGGGTAAAAACAGACTATTTCCTTAATAAGTGATAATATTAGTAAGCTCTCTTATTGATAATGGAGCTCTCTTATTATACAGAATTCCTTTAAGTAAGTGGTGCTACTAAAATGAAATTACTTATATCTATATTTTTGAACTACTTGTTTATTTCCCCTTGATAAGAGTGATATTGAAAGCTCTCTTAATATGATATCCAAGTATTTTGTTGTTATATATAAGGTAGTATTTTTGATACGTCTGGGTGAAATACCAGAGAGCAATTCGGGAACCACAGGTTTAGATTTTATGCTAGATGATATACACTTTAAGTTTAATACTTCAAATGTTAAATCCACTTTTAAAAATATCAAAAGCCTAACTTGATCAATATAACTGTTCAACCTGCTTAACTCTTCCAATCTATAATTCCGGAACGGCAAAATGACAAACACTTTATTATATTCTCAGTACTATTTGAGTGAAGTGATTTTAAGGCACAACTAGTATTACCCCCTGTGTTTTCTATGTTTATTGAACTGTACTTTTAGCATATAATTGCTGTTTCCTGTCTTTGATAAGATATTGCTATTTTCTCGTTTGAAATTGCAATTCTTCTTTAAAAGTTAACTATCTTTTCTGACAATACTTTTCAGTAGCTTTATTGAATTATTAATATTTGATAAATATATATTAATACAATGTTCAAACAACAATAAGAAATGGAGAAAACGACTAAGATCTTTCAACCGTAACAAATGGTCTTCGTCAGAGTCAAAAACCAGTTGAAAGGTCGTAGTCTTTTTTTTTTCATTTCTTATTGTGGTTTGAACATTCATTGTTGTTTCACGTGTTTATTGTGAAATCTTGTTATATAATACGTGTTTAATATTTACCAACATATTTTTTTTTCAATATATCTAAAAGCACATACAATTCTTTGTAAATGTTACAGATTCCTGAAACTGATGCATCCATACAGTCCCTATCCGTGAATGAAGAAGCTTCTATGCTAGCAGCGATAAACAACAAAGGTAATTGTTACGTTTGGACTGTGACTAGTACGAACGGTCAACCAACAAAGCTAGTTCCTTGTCAGAAAATTCAAGCCCATAGGAAATATGGTCTCAAATGCAAATTTAGCCCCGACTCTAAGTATGTTACATATATATATTTATTATATAAATAGTATTGATATATGTTGATTTGCTTGAGTTGTATGTGCATTTTATAGGCTATTAATTACAACATCTGCTGATCATACTGTACGTGTATGCGAAACTGTTGATTTTAATTTAGTCATGGAATTAAAACATGAAAAACAACGCTGGATTTGGGATGCTGACTTCAGTGCTGACTCAAATTTTTTAGTAACAGGTAAATATGACAAATATTTTATTAATTTGTTTTATATATCTATAAAAATAAAATAATAATTTTGTCTGTACATTGCTTAGAACTGACTCATTTCAAGTTTTCTTTACGTTTGATACATTGCAGAAACCGAATCCACCCTTAGAAGAATTTCTGTCTGTTTGTTGGTTTGTCTACAAAATTTTGTCAGAAGTAAAAACATAACAAGCTGAAACTTTTACACTAGATTTGTGTATGTCTAACTTAAAATATAGGCTCTGAATTGATTGGAAATTCAACGTAGAAGTGAAGTTATGGACGTTTAAAACAAAAAAGTTTGTCACAGTAAACTCAGCCACCATGAGACAGCGAGCTGAAACTTTCACACTAGATTTATGTATGCCTAACCTAAAAAGTAGGCACTGAATAGATTGATTATTCAGTGCAGAAGCGAAGTAATGGGCCTTTAAGCTGTATTTTGCTAACTTCACAGACATGTTTATTTTGAGAATACACAGGTGTAGAAAGTAGATATTGTTAGTTGATTTTAATTTCATTGGAGCATATGAATATATTGCGTATTTGACATCATTGAAAAGGTGTTTCCCAGAGTTGAGGATGTGCTATCTATTAAGAATAAATAGTTTTGTGAACGAGCAATTCTCAGCCCTTAATATGAACAGGCAGGTAAAATCAATAAACAAGTTCTTACGCTATATCATACCGAGGAAAGAGAGTTATTAGTGATGAGGAAGCAGTTCATTATATAACTGAATTTCTTGACTCTGAATTTATTTCTCCTGATCTGCCTGCTCATGAGTAAAAACTTAAAGTAGGAGCACCAATCATGCTGCAATTTAGTAGCAGTAACAAATTTCATGTTACGAAACTTGAGTACCTCGGGAAATGTGCAACGGGACACGACTCTGAGTTTGTGCTCTGCACAGATATACTCGTACCATAGAGCGACCATCATGACTGGGTGTGGAATGGGGAGTCTGTGTGTATACGACCCATAACATTGATTCCGAGCCACTATCTGTTTCCGTTGAAACGGCTGCAAAGTTCCGTCAGAGTCTATTTCGCATTGACCTTAACTAAGTCGCAAGGGGAAACTTTATTCAAGGTGCACAGCAGAAATTCTTCAACATATCAACGTTTCCAATAAATAATTATTGATGAATGTTATTCATAGATCAATTTTTTATTCATTTTAAATGGCTTGGTTATAAAACATGGAAATACCATTTTTCCAGCATTTTGTTTTAAAAAATGTATGTTCTATTTTTTCTTGCATTAAATTATGTTTTATTAATAGTTTTTAATCTATTAAATTGGGTAAAGAATTGCATTTTATCAATTCAATACTTGTAAATAAATGAATAATAAACTAACTAACCATAGAACAATTATTTCACTGAATACCTGTTTCAACTAAAATATCATTTAAGTTGTTCTGTCTTACTGGATTAACCATTATCAAGTTATCCATTAATTATAGCTTCTTTACGGAATTTCTTTTTGGTAGTTAATATTTATTTTTTAAACATATGTTATTTTTAGCATCTTCTGACTCTGTCGCAAGGTTATGGAATTTAGAGACAGGAGCCGTAGAAAAAGAGTTTTTAGGCCACCAAAAGGCCTTAACAGCTCTTGCCTTTAGTGACCCAATTCTACCTCAAAACTGAACAAAATATTTTAACTGTTTTTGTCTTCATTAACGATATGTTCTATCAAAAGGGAATGTAATTAACTGTAGGATTTGAGTTAAGTTGAGCTTAATAATTTGCCCGATCTTTCATTAATAGATTTATAAATTGAAATATAAACTGAATTACTATTTTTGGAATATGTAAATAATTTGTAAAAATCTAATATGTATGTATATAAATGAATAGTTTTACATATTTTGGTACATCTGATTCAATGAATTATCAATGCTAATTGTAATTAAAAAAAATATTCCTGCAATGCAGTATCAAATTTTTCACACCATGAATATTGTCTTTCCACCTTGTCCCCCGGAAGCCTTAAATAACGTATGCAAACTAGTTCTAAATCTTAACCAAATGGTTATGTCAAGAATAATGCTAAAACTACCCAGAAAGTTTAGATTAATTTTAGTAAGCTGCATGTTTCACAGATTTAGTAGCAGTATCCTTATTTCATTAATAGGAGTTTTACATATCTTAATATTTGAATAATAGAGATGCCCTGACTTATGTAATTAAATTAAGATTATATTAAAAACCAAAACAATTGCTGAGGCGTTAAAATTTCTAGAAATTCAGTCATTGTGATATTTAAAAGCAATGATTCTATGATAAATTAATGCAAGTTATCTTATATCTAATTATAAAATGGTAAATATATTGGCTAGGCCTTAATATGTAAATAAATCACTTCTAGTGTATTAAACCTATTCAGAGTTGAAATGGTTTCTATTTCGGTCCCTTGAACAGAAGTTATTATATACATATGTATTAAACAGAAGAAAAAATGCACACAAAAAATAACTGGGTTTACCTCTCAAGCACAGTCCTTTTCCTTACGACAAGGAATTCGGAAATATAGAAGTGAGTGTTAGTTGTTTTGAAAAAAATATTATTTATTAGATAGTTGAAAAATACAACACAAAATAAATGGAGGTTTACCTCTCAAGTGGAGAATTTTTCCTCATGGGAAGGAATGCTGAAATATAAGACTGAATTTTTGTGGTTTATTTTTATCATTTTTTCCTACTGGTTGATTTTTCTTACTAAAGGTTTTATGTGTATAACATATTTACATTGAATTAATCTCTATCGTAAGTCACATTGATCTTTCTGTCTTTTTTATATCAATAACGTCTTTTTTGCCATTTCAGTGTAACACTTGAATTACTTTGTCTCTGGTGGTCGTAGAAGAATGATTTTGGTTTATTTGAAAGATAAGAAAAAAATGAAGGGGGATAATTATTTTATTTCGTACCATTAACTAGAACCATTTTTAGAGTGCTAAATACTATTCTAATGTATTTGTTTTCACACTGATACTACTAACGTTCTCAAACATTGTCATGAAGATCATACTCCTTAACGTTGATAATTGAATCAGCAACTTGTTTAATAGGGTTATCAAGAGCTACCAGTTTCGATAAACTATGCTTTACAAATAGTAAGGTAATTTTTTGAAAAAACCAAATTCACAAAAAATCACTGATTCACTAAGTTGCAAAATTAATCTACCCTATTGGTTGGAGATTTTAATGTAGAAATGATGTACAATGATACAAATAGGTCATTTAAAATCTACCATTTGAAAAAATCATTGATTCACTAAGCTGCAAATTTAATCTACACTATTGGTAGGAGATTTCAATGTAGACATAACAAAATAAAAATCATAAGCTATAGTTTCTAAAATAAATAGTTACATGCTTTGATTAAAACTTGACCATAGAAACACACTCAAACATCATGGATTTACCAAATGTAGGTTTTGAAACCTCCAGAATAATTTTGGGTGCTTTCGTAATGGTGGCTGCTTGTGCACCCAAATTTTTGTAAATAGACTACAGTTCGTAGTGTTTGACAGATCTTAATAAAATTCTGCATATAAACATTCAATTGTTAGAAGAATAACAGTTTAGTTTTTGGGGAATATCGAAACATGAGAAAAAAAAAAGCCTTTATGTAACAGAAACTATTAGGTAGATAGAAAAGAAACCGATCCCCCTGCTGGTTAAAAACGTCAGTCTTTACAGTCTTTTTGTTTGGGTACAGATAGGATGTTTTGGTACAACTTCTCAGATCAGTGTCTAGAACTGTTACCCGAGTTCCGTTCTCTTCACCAAATTGTTAAGGTATGCAGCGGGGTCAAAGCTCCGACTGTTCGGGTTCGGAAGTTATTGTCTGCGGCCTTCTAGCTCAATACACTCTCTATGTGGATTGCAGTTTTGTTCTGCCTCCATAGTCTACAGTCTACACTCTGTCGATCCTCTTAAGAGGGAGGCTTTTTTCAAGTGATTTCTGAAGCACCCGTGCCCTGTCAGTAGGCCTACAGCTAACCCCATCGGACTCCTTGGGAGTCTCAGTAGAGTACGTGTGAATCGTGGGTTTCTATCTGTAGCAATAATTTACAATGGGAACCACAACTGTAGGATCTCCAATGGTTCCACTGTTCATTTCTGATCTAGCCTGTTACTTCACCTTTAACCCTATCATGAGGTATGGGTAGCGCAGGATCCGGTCCTATAAAAGTGGTGATAGCTCCGTTTTTTGGCAAGCTTATCAGCCTCCTCGTTTCCTTCGATCCCTTTATGGCCAGGAAACCTATAACACATTATTGTGACGAGCCAAGTTAGTTAGCCCTTCCTGACATTGAAGCACCAGCTTCCAACCAATTTGAGTTCCATTTAGCTCTTTCAACGCGGCCTCGTTATCTGACCAGATTCTATAAATCGATCCGTTCTTCTAATACCTTCTTCCTTGCATTTCCATACTCAGGCAAGGATTGCAAGTATTTCTCCTTGGAAGATCGTAGGTGATCTACCAAGCGGAATTGATAAAGTACACCTAGGTTACTTTCGGAAGCATACTGTGTCCCTGTGTCCCTCCATAACCGAGCCATCACTATACCAGGATACCTATTTATTATAGTTTATTATTTATTATTTATTATAGGTATAGTTTGATGGCTCTTGTGAGTGTTACTCTGTCAGTTTCTATACAGTATACTCGTAGTTTGAGTGACCATGCCATCAGAGATCATATCCAACGAAGGTATGCTAACCTCATTTATGATACTCTGATGATCCCCCCCCCCCCCCCCCCAAACGGGTGGTCTTTATTCTTTGTTGGTAATTCTGCAAGTGCTGTGCACCCACCCATTCTCGCCATTACTTTAATGTGCAGATCGAGTGGAGGGATATCAGTCGCAGAGCCCCATACTCAGAGAAGGCTAATTACTACTGGGAGGACGCCTGGTATCCCAGAGGCTCCGTTGTAGACACACACTTCCTGTGCCATGCATCCCTTCGGCACGGTAGTTTGCCTAATACCTTGGGATTGGGAGTCAGAGCCCCGTTAGCCTTTAACCATAAGTAAAAGTACCAGGCTCCACCGCGAGGAGATGGGGTTGACTTGAAGATAGAGTCAGGGACACACAAGGCACTCTGTACCTTCCTTGGAGCCCAACAGAAACTTTTTTTCGCTCCACCACTGATCAAATAGAATTGAAAATGTTGACATCCTCACTATTATATTATGACAATTTGTATTAATTTTGAATCAGTAGAAGAACTATTGGACTATAAAAATCACCTACTTTCTTAACTTATCACATTTATTTATGTGTGTGTTAGTATACTTTACCAAAGGCGTAAGCTGCTACTGGGTGCGTCAGCAGGTGGTGGATTGCTGAAGCTCGTGAGTTTAACTGAGGATATCCCCTCAATAACCAATAAGGGAACGCGGACCAGCTCTCGGTAAACCTAGGTGTTATGCGACCCGTGCCGATGGATGGTGGCACCGCCGGTAACATCTGGTCTCTAAAACAGAGTCTCTCAGAGTACCAGGCGATCTCTGAAAGTAATATATGCCTTCCCCTGATAAAGGGCTCTGCCAGGATGGGCTTCTTATTCCCTCTTTTAATGTATTAGTATATGGAAAATTTTATAGACCAAGCTAATATTTAAAATAATGCTACAGATCCCTTGGTAACTACAGATCTAGGGAAACGCTCCAACAGAAGTGGCTAGTGATGAGTCCTCTTCTGTACAAACTAATCTAGGGCCTTCTGCTTTGTAGACAGACCTTCAGGGGTATACGCTCCAGAAGGTAGTCTCTAAACTTTTGATAGGCATTCAAAAAGTCAAACATTCCGGAGCTGCGAGAAAGAAACTCACCAAAGAGAGCAAGATAGCACAAGACACTTGGACTGAGAAGAAACCTGTCCCAGTCGCCAGGTCCACGACAATCACGACCATAGGTAAGGAAAAGACTTCTGCGGCCAAAACCTCTAAGGGGTCGAGGTTGGAACAGATATCTCCTGCAGTCAGAACCACACAAGCTTTAAAAAATACATCGATCTGGAGTAGGGAACGTGTCTTTCACGGAAGCGACCTTGTCTGTTCGTATAGCGGTGAATGTGGAGGGTTATCCTGACCACAAGCTATTTGTGAACAGTTAGAGAAGTTTCAACTGGACTTAATGTCTACAATGGAGGAAAGGGACACGGGTCCGCACTTCATATACTGCAATACTGTAGGCTTAAAGGGGGAGCTGCAGACTTCCTGTATGGAGATCCCGAGAGCAGCCTATGGCTGAAACAGTTTGTTAGGACTATGTCACCAAGGGAAATATATATGGAATGTGAAGCCTTGGTTCAAAACAGGATTTCAAGTTCATTATTAAGACCTGAAATTTACAAAATACGCAAAGAACATGTCAGGCTACTCTTGAGTTTCTTAAGAGACTCAGGATTCATCTAATAGGGATTAGTAGAAAACATTGGGAGGTGCAAATATTCCCTTGAGGAATCCCTCAGCCCTTTACAAAAAAAAAAAGTATACTTGTATTCAGAATTTAGTAAACTGAACTAGAGGAATAATCACAACTGACATTACAGTTGATTAAAGGGTCTAAATTACTAAATTGTAAACATTCTTTTAAGAGCCGAAAACCGTACGATGAATTTTCATCATAATTTGTATGATGTGGGTCACAAAGAACAAATCTAAAAATAAACTTTATTATACATGAGTTTGTTTATTTGAGAAAATAATTAGTGATAACAAAATTGGAAACATTATTCTAGAGCAATATGATATGTTACTGCAGATTGAACTTAGTACAGTAGATATCATTTTTAGTGTAATCTTACCGTTCTAATATTGTGGGTTCATAAAATAAACTTAGTAATACAAAATTTTTAGTTTCTCGAATCATCCGAGAAATGACTTAAATTAGTGACCGTCCGTCATAAAAAACGAAAAAGTACCTATCCCGTGATTAAATATTACTAAAAGAAATAGGGGTTTTTACATACCAATTACTAACTATATTCCTGACGTTAAGATTTATTCAAGGGTGCGACAATAGATTGATTACATTTTCATTAGACAACCAACCATCATACACTGGAAGACATAATAAAATATATAGTTGATTTGCATTTGCTTTTATAGTTTGAAAAATGTTATTTTCTTACACATATTAACTAATTATAAGATTTTCTTCTAAGAAAATCTTAATTATAAGAAAACATCTGAAGTTTTTTTCAGTTAAAGCTACTACTAGTTTCATAATAATTCCAAATTGCAACATTCAAGAGTAATTGGTTAAAGAAATAAATAAATGTTGCCTGCAATTACATATTGGCAAAAAACAGTTACTTTTGAATGATGCAACATTGTCAAAAACTATACAGCACATTCATATTATAAGGGCATTTTTTGGGTAAAATATGAATTTAATTCATCAAATGGTACGATATGTAGCGTGTCCATAAACTACCAACTAATATACGTGCAGATATCATAGAAAAAACTTCAAAAGTGGACTCCGAGGATCTCAAAACGTGTAAATCCGTTGAAATCTTAAGAATCAAATTGTTTTATGTTTACTATACTTTACAGATAGTAAAGTAGAAAGAATAAAGTAATCAATTTTTTTTTAGAATAAATTCAATTAACTCAGCTAGTGAAACACTGACAATGAGTTGTTGTTTATAAACGGACAGGTTACATGAGTATTGCTAAGTGCTGTTCCTGTTCACTGTTGCTGAAGTTATAGACATGAATATCACGTTCAAATCTAATGAAACCGTGAATAATTATGAAGTGAATATCAAGAAAGCGCCAGATGTTATCAAGTATACTACGTGCGTATTTATTTAATATTAATATTGATGTATATCGGCATATTTGAAATTTGCAAAATGTTTAGCAATTATTTTCAAAGAATATTAAATCATTATTGGATTTTCCAGAAGTAGATATTGTTAAATATGTTAAAATTTTATTGAATTTTTATACGGGATAGTTCCTTTAACATTGTTTCATATTAATTTGTTTTATATTATTTCAGTTCTCCAACTGTAACGACTGGCTCTGTCCTGGCGATGAAATGTTCTGATGGAATTATCATGGCTGCAGATGCTAGTGGGTTCTACGGTTCCATGGCAAGATATCCTGGTTTGAAACATATATTTAAAGTTAATGAACAGACCATTATTGGAATGACAGGAGATTTTGCAGACTTTCAATATTTAAAGGATATAATTGATCAAAAAATGTGAATATTTATTATTTTAAAAACCTAGTTTTTGATATTCAATGAGGGGACTGTGATGAATATCTCATTTTTAGAATAAATGATGATTGTCTAGCTGATGGTTTCCAAATGAAGCCTCATTCACTGTATAGTTGGCTAACAAGAGTCTTGTACAAAAGAAGGTCTGATCTGAATCCTCTTTGGACAAATTGTATTGTTGGCGGATGGGATGATGGAAAACCGTAAGTCAATGTTATAACCACTACTGTTATTGTTTATGAAGTTGTGCATGCTGCAGTTAAATAAATATGATCCCACAAATTTGTACATATAGTAAAGGAACCATATAATTTGTAATATTGCGAAAGAAATAAAAACTAGTCCAGTGCTGTCTTTTGGATTGTTATCGTCATGGATTATACTATTTTAAGTCTCGGCAATGGGCTGGTAGATCGGGAGTACGATACCCACTCTGGCTCTCGATTTATTCTTATGGAACATTAAACAAATCTGAGCACGTCTTAAACCGTCGGTCTAGTCTTAAAATACACTTGAGTTAGGCAAACTTTAGGACTCCCAATGTAGAAAATTCATTCTGTGGTATCACAAAGGTCCAGTCTTTGGTCTATGTGTGTTCTCTCTTGTGACAGCCACTGCAACCTAATCTAGATCAGATATTAGGGTTTTGTTGCTTTAGTCGTTTATTTGTGCATTTCACGTGGTAGAGAAGACAGATACAGTTAATTAGTTCTTTTTCAAAATTTTTACCACATAATCTTACTTACAGTCCAAAAATATCAACCAATCATTTAACACTCTAATAACACCTTCAGCCATATTTGTTGTAGGATATCTACAGAATAAGCACCGTTTATTTAAAATACTCATGCATTTAATTATAGGTAAAGTTATTTTGAATTTGACATAAATTTATCACTGGTGTGTATTCAGATTGTTTTAATGTCAACTGATTCAGTGGTTAAACTACTCAGTCTCGAATTATACAATTTAATATGCAGGTTTCTTAAGCCAGTTATCTAGAGCCATTTTTTTTATTCCACTTCTGATATGGCTCAAGAGATGCCAAGTCATAACATTTAACAGCTCTGGGTTTGCACTTTTATCATTCTTACATTGCTCTGCTCATCGTTAGCCAATTGATGTTAAAATAGTATTAAATATTTCAGGCTAACATCTTTTTATTTTATAATATTACAATGTTTTAACAGATAATACCATTTAAGCTATCCATATCAAATCCTTTTTGATGATAACGGTGCCTGTACAGTGGAAGAGTTTTTTTCCAACTTATTACAACAACAACCTCTGATCAAGTATTCTTTGCGCGCCCTATCTCTCTAATCTAACAATTAGGTGTCTTTCTGTAGGGACTGTAAACCAGAAATTTATCACAAAGTTCATCTTGATGAAGGAGTATGATAATGAAGTGGCCAATACTATACTGTTGAGTTTGCAAATTGTCTTTCCAGTAAAAATGAACTAAGCGAAACTTAATAAAGTGTTGTAATGTTATGAGAAAGTGCATAGAAGCTTTTGGGAACCTACTATGCATCCATAGTTTGTACATTAATATTATTATTATTAGAGATTGATTATTAGGCAAATCAAACTTAAATTACTTATGAAACCTTGTGTATATCGTTCTCCATTGTAATATTTTAAAGAATAAGCTATTCTAGCAATAGATTCATTCCATTATATGGTCAGAAATAGATCAAAATGAAGAATTATACTTAATAATTTCCATTTTAAGTATACTATATTCACTATGAATTTAAGAATCTTAAATTATTTGTTACTAGCAGACGTGCCCGTCTTTGACTGGTATTTTAGAAAAATTGTGAGATGATATGTGGCATTCCAAAATAAATAATTAAAAATTATACAATAATAGGAAATATGATTAGTACAGTCCGTAACTGTCATTAGAGCTGGAGTTTCTTTCACGTTTATTAGCTTCAGCTATTGAGCTGAAATTTTATTTTATTCTAGTCTTACTTCTTATTTAGTATGTGGTTAGTTAGGGCTCTGCATGGTGTGGTCGAAAGGCCGAGGTACATGCCAATAAATCAAACAAGGTTAGTTAGGGCTCACTTTTTACTTTCCTATAAGTAAAGTATAGTGATCGTGAAAAAATTCGATCTCGAGATTTTGACGGAATTACATGTTTTGAGGTCCCAGAAGTCGTTTTATGAAGTTTTTTCGATGATGTCTGTGTGGGTGGGTGAGTGTGTTTTAGCATTGCTTGTTACCACGCTACGGTCCAGAATCTTTGATGGATCAAGTTGATATTTTACACAAAAATGGGCCCCATAGGGAGGAAGATCCCTATTGTTTGGGAAGAATTATGCATGATGGGAAAGTCACTTTTTTTGCCAAAAACCGTTTTTTTAAAAACATTTATTTCTCTTAAACTGATAACCCTAGAGTTTTGAACTTTTCACATTATCTTTGAGGTTACAAATGGAACAAACGAAAAATATATTCAGAATTTTAAAACAACGGGAAATATTTTTTTTTTTTCAATAAAATGTAAAAATTTTGACTTTTAATTCAATCTCAAACCTTGTGAGAGCGATATAAGCCATACTGTTTGACGGATCAAAATGAAACTATGCCTAAAAATAGAACATTATATGGAGAATGAGTTGAGATATTTTTTTTCAAAATTACATTCGCTAAAGGGGCGTTACAGTACGATTTCTTTTTTCAGAAAATGTTTTTTTGACGCGAAACGGCTCATTAAAAAATAATGAAAATTTGACCAAAAATGGAACAAAAAATTAGCAATTCATAAAAAAAATTCATGAAATTTCAATTACGGGAAAGAGCAATAACTATATAAAAACCCTTTGTTTATCCTAGACTAAGAGATCACCTGCTATACTTGTCGATTTTTTTATATTTTTTACATTGTTTACATTGACTTAAAAATTTTTTGAGTGAATCCACTGATATAAAATTGATATTTATAAAGAAACAATTTAAAATGTTTATTGACTTATATGAGATGTAAGAGGAATAATATGTGCAGGAAAATTATAACACTCACTCAGAAAAAGTTCGTATATATGTTCTTTGACAAACGGGGAGGAAAATGATCTTGTTAAATTCTAAGAAGCCATAAAATTCCCATTATAATAATTCTGTAATAAACCAAAAATGTAAAAGATAATTCAAAATTGAAATCTTTCGTTTAGAGATTAATAAATAATTATCGTACATCTTTAATTATAAATCACCTTAAAACAACATTTTCTTCGCTGTTTATGATGTTTTTCAGAGAAAAAAAGGGTATTTTCCTGTTTTAAATTTGAAAATTTTACTTTAATAATCAATGTAGAAGGACGTCAAGTAAACGATGTAAGAAATCCACCGGCTATTTGAACAAAAGCCATGTTCTCTTGTAGGAGAATATTTCGTATCAAGAAAAGTTTACATTGCTTTTTCAAAAATGTTATTACTGCTGTAGTTATACTGATGAAATTATTTGCATCAGCTGTGTAATGTACAAAAATAAGCATATATAGTGATATGACCTTCAATCACTATCTTTACTACCTCAAGAATGAAAGACTAATAATCATATCCCATTTAGATGTTTACGTTATGCTTAAATGAGACGTTATGTGTTATATACTCAAGAAATTTGCTATTAAGTTACTTATAATAAAGTTGAGTGTAGGCCACTCCAGATTTTTTAAATCGTGCAAATTATGACAAACACAAACAAAATTAAAATCAACTAATAATACCTACTTGCTACAGTATCAGGCACTTAAAATTAAAAATACCTGTACATCTATACACGTTTTAATTGAACATACATTGCTTAGAACCAACTCATTTCAAGTTATCTTTATGTTTCATACATTAGAGAAACCGAATCCACAGTTGGAAAAATTTCTGCCTATTGGGTATTTTATTTTAAAAGTATACTGGTATTTTTAGGCTCGGGATACTGTAGAAAGTAGGTATTGTTAGTTGATATACCTGTGTAGCTAGCCAAACACAGCTAAAAAGTTCATAACTTGGCTTCTTCGTTGAATTTCCAATCTATTCAAATCCTAACTTTTAAATGAGACATACACAAATCTACTGTCAAAGTTTCAGCTATGACTTATGGTGGCTCAGATCTCTTGTTGCAAAATTTTTGGGTAAACAGACAGACATTTTTCTGAGGGTGGATTTGGTTTTTCTAATATTTAAAACTTAAGGATAACTTGACATGAGTAAGTTCAAAGTAGTGTACTGATAAAACCTTTCTTTTATTTATATAGATTTCAACATTTTGAAAGTTTTGTTTCGTCTATATCTATTCCATTAGACTTTATTATCTGCTGACAAACTTATCAGGAACATTTTTAGATTCCCATTTTGTATCACAACATATTTTTTACAAAGATATTCCGATAGGACTGTAGTACACATTCCTTAGAACAAATTTAACACTAGTTTAAACAATGAGGAGCCAATATTTTTGCCTCTTGTAATTTACGATTTTTTTTTCATAAAATATTTTTTTACTACGTTTTATTTTTACTATTTACCGTATTTTTCTATTTTTTGTATTTAAACCAAAAATACATATATATTGTTTATTGAGGTATTAAAGGTTGCCAAATGAGGAAGCAAGTTTCAGTCACCTAATACGACAAAATATTTCTCATTTATTTTGATCTAAATACTTATGTTCTTAGTAATGTCATTATGTTGAAAAACATGTGGCTTTTTTTGGTTACATAAACATGTTTATGCACTGTGAATAAATGCAATTTAATCATAAAGTAATAGCCGTCTCTTTCTGTTTTTGTCATTTCAAACCTGTTGTTTTTTTTACATTGTTTAGTAACTTTTTTTTTTTAGTTTTCTAGGTGCTGTTGATAAGCTTGGAATGTGTTACACCGATAATTGCATTGCAACAGGCCTAGGAATGTATCTTGCCTTACCATTGATGAGAAATTTTGCAGAGAAAAATCCTAATGCTACCCTTAGAGAAACTCAAACTTTGGTCACAAAGGCTATTAGTGTTTTGGCTCACAGGGACACCCGCTTCACCCCTCGGGTATATCTCTGTCCACGAAATTTTTTTATATATAGTTTATAATCTTGTATAATTTTAGTTTACATCTTATACTATCCGTGATAAAAGATTACTTGCAACGAGATAGGATAAAAAGGAAATATTTTTAATAATAAATATTTTTTTATGTGTTCTACTTTTTAAATTATTTTATTTATTTATACAATTAAGACACATTTCTCCAATTCATCTTAAGTTTGTGCGTTTAATTGTATTTTTTATTTTTCGCTGTTTTCAATTTTGTTTTATCCTAACCTAACCCTCAAATGTTTGTTTTTTATTATTTAATTTTATTTAAATCCATTAAATGTTTATTCCTTATACATAATTGATTATGCTATTAAAACGATTGCACTTGTACCTCAAAAAACCGTCTTTACTGTTTGGAGTTTACTAATTAGATGTGGTTCTTTATTTTATATATGTTTTGTACTTTTTTACTTTACTATAAAGTCAAGTATGTGATCACACAAAAATGTATGATATGAAATTTAAAAGCTTAAGAATGATATTGAACTAATAGCTCTATAATTTGACTTATTTAAGTTGTAGATTGATTATAATTAAGTTGTCGGTTGATGAAGCTGTCACTGAAAGTATGAATTAAAATATTAAATATTTCATTCATTGACAGTGGGCATTTGTTTTGAATAGTTTTACAGTGTTAATACAATAGCAAATAGACATATTTTTTTTCTCTTACTCAGTTTGCAAATGAATCATTTAAGTTATGGAAATATCAGATGTCTTTCTGTCTACTACTTTCAATATTTTTCTATGTCTACTACTTTCTTTACAGTTTCAATTGGCTTGTGTTACCCCTGAGAGTGTTCAAGTTTCTTCCGTGGTAGAGGATAAGGACCACTGGGAATCTACAGAAGTAATCGGAAAATATGTTCAGTATGTATATTTCCTTTACTGTTTTTGTTTTGAAAAAAAAAAAATTAATAATCTTTTTATATTTCAGGGGTTATAATTAAAAAGTGAAGAAAAAATTGTGTAACATTTCAAAATACTTAAAATAAATATATATTTTATATATTTTTGTTGTTTATATAATCTTGATTTACAGTTCATTGGATAATAATTAATGGAGTACATTTCTATTGATATGGTCTGTTGGGAATTTGGGTACGTAACTGGTAATCTTATGACAGAGTTAAAACCTTAATCATGCGAAGCTGAATCAGTAGTTTCTGAGCTACCCTGTAATCTATTGGCCGGTGAAATCAAAACAATAGAGGGAATAATCTCTGTTAGTTCTGTTTTTTTTTTTTTTTTAATTAAGCAAGCATGGCTGCGAAAGTGGAAGGGACAGACCCCCAGTCAGAGATGAGATCCATCCGCCTGCTTGAGAGTTCTGTTTGACTGAGCGATTTATTTAATGCATTCGATGGTATTCACCAATCGAAAAGACTAAATAAATAAAATTCTCCCCACCCGTCCTTCAAAGGATGAGAGGTCAACAAAAAAGAAACTCCTAATAACAAAAAAAAAAAAGACTTCCGAAACCAAACAAGGCTAGATAATAACAACTGCTTTCTCTTATTGTTCTTTACAGCGGTTAGACCAATGGCAACATGTTTGCCATTGTACATATCTGTACGGGTAAATAAGGGGGTTCAATACCCATTTTATCTCTAGGAGAGGACGTTATAAGTCGTCGGTCCCGAGCCTGTAACGCTGCCAAATACTCGTTAATGGTCCTTATTGTAAATACACATGAGCTAGGTAAAATTTAGGACTCCCAGTGTAGGTAAAATATTCATTCTGTGGTATCACAAAGGGCCAGTGTTCGAGCTGTGTTGTGTGTTCTATTGTGGGACCACCAATGCAACCTAACCTAACCTTACAGAGAGGGGAACATTTGCGACATTAGTTGTCAACACTGTAGACTGTTCATCAGCAAGTGGTTAAAATTAGAAACTCAAAACCCAGCAACGAACATAGCACAAGCAAAGACGTCGACTCATTGAAAGTTCTGCTGATTAAGGTTAACAAAATACTAACACATGGTTTTTGAAAATTTATGATAGTTGTAAAGATTATCCTACCCTAAAATAAAATTATATAAATTAATTTTAATTAGTGAATTAAAATTAAGACATAAATTTAATAAGTGAAAGCGAAGGAGAATAATACTTTCCCTACAGTTACGTATAAATAAAAAGTTTTGAGTATATTCTAACTAAACATCATTAATTCTGTTTTCAAAGTTTGATTTTTTTGGTTTAAATGATATCCATCCGATCGAAACCAAAAGATTTTTTACACGTATCTAATACTAAAAATTGTGTAAATTTTGTTTAATGTTACTTGTGAAGGTCTATTTAAAGGTTACTTTACTTTGCCAAGTTTTGTACTTAGAAAAGTAATATTTTAAAAACATTTGGAATGGTCTACACTCCATTTTACTATATGTAAATAGAGAGACCTGAAATTCGTATTTAGCTCAATATGCACGATTAGTAAGTTATACTTTATCATGTTATTACATGATAAATATACATGATTTTTTTATTATTGTAAGAATAGATATAATAATAAAAAAGGATAACTATTAAGTCCCACCTGTAGCTGGATTTGCTTACCTTCATTTTAAAAATCTACAGAAGTTAAAATTAACCCGAACAATTATAATCAATTGAAATAACTCGTATCTCAAGATATTTTAACACTGTTATCTGCAGTATCGTTACAAAGTTTTAGACAAATACCCATTCAAATACACGCAGATATCATCATTCGAAGTCGAAATAAAAATTTTTAATAATTACTATACTTTACTTATTTTTTTTTTGTAAATTTAATAGTTGAATTAGAAACTAAACAGTTTCAATTTAATAAATACTATCAAAGGCAAAGCATTTCTTAGTTGATTAACCTTTGAATACAAAGGTTACTATTATCAAAACAGCATTCACTTCACTTATTAAATTAAAAACTTCAATTATTGAATAGTGATTTCATCGTCTACCATAACAATGTTACAAAAACCTATTTGTTTAATACAATTTCCTTTCATCATTTTTAAGCATGACTTGATTTTTTGCGTTCCCGTTCCCTAAATAATTTTTCAAAATACTATACAAGTTTCTATGCCTGTAAATGATTCTCCTTGAAAATGATCTTTATTAGCCAAAAGGTAGGTACATTCAAATATGAATTTTTGCTGTAAAGTTATAGTTCATATATATCTAAAGAAGTTCTTCAAATTTAATAAAGAGTCTGCATAAATATATATGTCCATATATATAAATTTAAAGTACAAAAGTTACAAGTTCCGTTTAAAATAAAATATACATGAAAATAATTGTACCTACATACACTTCTTTGAACTACAATACATAAGAATCCAACAAATAATAATATCAACGTATACTCAAATGTTAAAAACAAAAGAAAGATTGTTAAAACTCCATAAAGATTAGTATAAATGAATTAGAATTACATAAATCTTTCTCAGTCTCACCTCAATTTAAGTTCTGAAAGTGTCTGATCGGTTTCGGATTTCATTAATATCAGCAGTACCTCTGAGTGGTAAGTAAGTCATTCCTCAGGATGAACGAGATTAGAAACCGGTAGAGTACCATCAAAAATTTATGAGGTTAGACACATTTCATGTAACTTTAATTCAAAAGTTACAAATTGATTGAAATAATGTAAAAATTCCAAAATGAATAGTTTTTATTTCGATAAAAAAAATCAACTGATTTAAATAGTATAATAAAAACCTATAGAGAACATTATACAATTGAGGATAATTCGTACAGCGATTTCTTTAATTGAAATCAGAATATATACATTTCCTTTTTTTAAGGGACATATTCAAACAGGTTAATCACTAAGAGGTATATATTCTCAGTCTTGTTTAAAAGTTGGGACAAAGATTTTACACAAAAATATTTAAAAAGGACATTTCTTCCTCAAAGTAAAATATGATTATCAAAAAAATAACCTGCTCAAAAAACCTCCCTCCTCTTTTCTCATAAATATGAACTTTCTAGATTTGAAAATCCAGACGATGATATTTCAGACATATTAGTAAATAACAGACGATAACACAGTAAAATGAAGAATAATTTTCTTATGAACAGTAAGTAATTTATTTTGTCTGTCTTCAGTATCAATAACAAAATACTAAAAAATAAACTTACTAGAATTTGTATTCAAGTATTTTCATCAATGCAAAATAATTACTAACATGGAATCAATAATAGTAACAATCAAATGTTAAACTATCTGAACAATCGTTTATTATACAAATAGTTCTAATCACAGTCAGAAAAATTAGTGATCTCGTAATCGCCTGAAAATAAAAACAAAGCACATTAGGAAAATTAAATATACAAATTTAAATTGTGGTGACAGAGTCACTAATTCCTCTAGTCAATTAAAAATTACAACATTCCAAGAGAAGACAAAAGACATGTTTTTATCCTTCCGAAGAGATTTGTCGCTAGAGGTCAAAAAACAAAAATCAAATCCTAGAAATTCTGATACGTTGCGATATT
This sequence comes from Hermatobates lingyangjiaoensis, assembly GCA_026182355.1. Lineage (NCBI taxonomy): Eukaryota > Metazoa > Arthropoda > Insecta > Hemiptera > Hermatobatidae > Hermatobates > Hermatobates lingyangjiaoensis. Next base: position 1,015,099 of record JAPFBL010001618.1, read on the forward strand.
CAACTTATGATAAGAAAAATGAATATTACACCATATTTAATCCGTTTTCATCTCGAGGATTCCAATTTTAATTTAGGATAGAAAAACAAGGACTCCCTAACATTATATGAGCAACCCGATGATATTTTCCATAAATTCTCCTGCTTTTTTAGCAGAAAGTATAGTTCACCTAAATAAGCTACCCCAAAATTTGAAACCATTCGCGATATTTTATTAGGAACAATAATAGTTTAATAACATGTTGGTAGATACCATTTAAAAAAATAAATAATCCCTTTGCTGATTAAAGTACATCGGTTTCATTTTAAAATAAATTAATAAAACATAGTATACAATTTACTTGTATCAAAGTTGTAGGGCACCATTTCTTCATTCAAGATATGATTTGTTTGAATTCATATTTTTAAATTGTATTATAATACTAAACTATCCGTGACCCGTTGGGTTATCCAACACCTTCCTTTTTAATGCAATCATGTTCACATAAATGCAGATAAAATCTAAATTAATTCATTTCTAATAATAATAATAATTCATTTCTGAACATATTTTTTAGACAGTTCTCTTTATTTACATTTTTTGTACAATTTGAATTTTCCAAAAAAAAACTTTAATGATTTCTTTCTGTTTGGTCCTACTGAGTATGTATATGGTAGTATGTATATATATATGAGTAGCATGTACGAGGTGTGTAAATAAAGTAGTGAGACTGATTTTTTTTAAATTTTCTATTCAAATATAATTACAATGTGACATTGTCACCTTCAAAATAGTTCCCTTCGGAAGCCACACAGCGCTGGAGACGGTCCTTCCAATCATTGTAGCATTGCTGGAACTCGGATTCTGGAATGGCCTTCAGCTGGTCGGTTACAGCAGTTTGTATGTTTTGTAGTGTCCCGAAATGAGTTCCCTTGAGGTGATTTTTCAATCTCGGGAAGAGGAAAAAGTCACAAGGACTCAAGTCTGGTGAATAAGGAGGCTGAGGAGCAACAGGAATGTTTTTACTGGCCAAAAACTCGTTTATTGAGATGGCAGTGTGACAGGGCGCGTTGTCGTGATGCAACACCCACTTGTCTTTGATGTTTGGCCGCACACGAAGGACTCTTTTTCGAAGTCTTTCATTCTGACTGTCATTCTGACTGTCAAGCGTCGATCTGAACGCACAAGGTTCCGTACTCTGTTGACATTTTCATCGGTGTTTGCACTTGAAGGCCTTCCGCTTCGTGGTTCATCTTCAATCGACTCTCTTCCTTCTGAAAATTCCTTAAACCACCGAAAAACCTGTGCCCTTGATAAAACACGTTCTCCATAGGCCTCCTGAAGTTTTTCAAAAGTTTCGGTTGCATTATGTCAAAGTCTGAAGCAAAATTTGATTGCACACCGCTGCTCAACTTTGAGGTCACTCATTTTTAAAACGCTCAAGAAAAAACCATTTCACGAAAACGAACGCTACGGACAAACAAATGACTGTGGCGAGTTCAGATTCATACTGGAGGCGCATCACACGTGCACCTGACGCTACTCAAGGCCACGCGTCTCCAGCGTTGCCAGATCGAAAGCGACGTTGCCAGTCTCACTACTTTATTTACCCACCTCGTATATGGCCATGTTGAAATGCTACTTTACTTAAATGAACTAAAACTTTCTATAGAGTCTCTCCTTGAGAATTGCGAATAGTCATGGCAAATTCTAACAGAACTGGAAATTGAATCCTTGAAGAAGGGAAGTTGTCCTCTTCAGATAAAACAATTTTCAATCTTGGAATTAAAACAATTTCCCCTTGACACCGCATTGCGATATTTTACAAACAATGTCATTATCATAAAGCTTCTCAGTTATTAGTCTTGTTCCATTACATAAGCGCGGTGGATCAATGTTTTTCATGCATAAACATGACAGGAGCTTCCTTTTTGAGTTCTAACTTTGTTGGAGGAATCCAGACAATTCTAGTGAGTCAAGAAATTCTTGAGGTTAATATGTGGGTTCTGTTCCTACACAAACCGAGTTGTATGACCGATATTGTTTAATTTCTCCTGGAAATTGTTCAATGAACATATGATTAATTTCACTGTGTGTCTCGTTAAATGAAACTTATGTAAAATTTTCTGTGAACAATATTTGTTGGTTGGCGAATGAAGAGTAAATATATTCAATACACTAATCAACATTATGTTGCACGGATAAACATTTCTTCGGGATGTAATAATCTCTTTGTTTTCATTCTTTTGAACCCTGTCTTCTCTAATATTTATCAGAAATTTAAAATATTTCTCATCTTCTTCTTGAACACCCATATTGAGAGTTAAATGGAATTCAGTAAATCTGCGCCACAAGTAAGACTGATACAAACATTATAGATATCAGTATCAGTTCCTCTCTTGACAACTGGAAGAAATTGTCAATTCCTGAGAGGCTACAGCCAATGAAATTAGTCCTGAACTCCTTAATTTAGAGAGAATCAGTTTTATTAAGAAGTTTCCTGTGCCTTCAGATGCATCGGGAGCCTTACTCTATCATTTTTATTGAAATAGATATATCTAAAGAAGAAAATATAGGCATTATGACAAATTATTTTTTTGATTACGGACATAATTGTGAGCTGTTAATATTTTACTTATATTAATTTGATAATTTCTGAAACTTCTGTTAACTTTAATAAATAAATAATTATTTCATATTCTCGTCGATTATTCATTAAATTTTCTCTTTCTAAATTTATTATAATTAAATCATTATAATTTAGGTCGAAAAACTATTATTTAATCTTTCGACGTCATTTATATCAGGTTTTGGAAGCTCATTGTACAAAAGTCCCTTTGGCGCAGACGTTAGCGCGTTGGACCTCCAATGTCAAAGGCGTGGGTTCGATTCCCACATAATTTCTAATATTTAATTCAGTTTGGAGGATTAAAAATATTTAAACAAGAACATCAGAGTTTTGTAAGTATATAGATTATGAAGAAATTCCCTTTTAGTTACTTTATTAAAAAAAAAAAATAAATGTATAGCTTGGTGTACTAAAAATAATATATAATGGCTTCTTCACGATCAGGAGCTTGGAATAACAATAATGATAAATTTTCATTAAAAAGGCGTGATGCGATCTATTATAAAATAAAATAAATGGGGAATTTAAAAAATTACGTCTCCACACAAAAAAGTTTAAAAACTCTTGAGGGGAGAAGTAATTTTTGAAATTCCTCATCAAGGGTTAATACCTCACTATAACACATTGCACAAGTAATGAATAAAATTAAATGCTTTTTTTTATTTTAATAAATAAACAAATCCATAGGGGTGAGGGGGACGGAAGAAAATATTAGTAAATTTACAAATAACGGTAGCCGTAGGATATGTACCGTTTAATCATTCACTGATCAGAGACCATATGTACAGAGACCATTGAAAGAAAAACAGGAGTTGGAGGAAATAGTTAAGTAGACACTTGTTCAGTGAAATTAAGTTTGAAAGCAGTGTATTTTCACTGACTTCAAACAAATGTTAACATTATTTAAAATGTTTTCAGAGTTATCTAGTGCTGAATTAATAAATTTGTACGAGTACAAATGTAATTACAAATACTGTGAAATTTCTGTTTATTTTAATGAACCTAGTAGAGGGGTTACAAAAAAAAACATGGTACAAATCCATATCACCAGTAAATTATAAAAATCCTTAATAGCAAAAATCAATAAAATAAAAGCAGAAGAATATCACCACAGACACAAACACAGAATATCTTCCCACACAAATAAAATCTAAGTACAAATATTCATTTAGATTGACTAGTTTTTAGAATTGTTCCGATCAACTATAGATCAGTGAGGATCTCCCCTGGTAATCACTGAAACCGCTTAGACCACTTACCTACCCAGCATTTTGAACAAAGAACTTAATGTTTTTACAGCCCTCCAGATTACTTATCTAAATTGGAAATTGGAACAAAAATTTTAGTTTCATTAATATCTTGAAGATGGCTGGTAAACAGTTAAAACATGTTCACTATTCGAAATACATTATATTGTGTGGATGGAATAACGAAAGTGTTAATACGAAAATTTTAGAAGCCAATTAAGGAGTTAGTCAACCATGTAGTAATATCTTACAATGCATACAAGAACTGCTTCCAACGTTTACAAATATATGTACACATAAACATACATACATTTGTAAAGCTAGAAGTAGTTTTTCTTTCATAAAGCATAAATCAACAACGTACCTGTAATGGTTGCCTCCACTCGATGAATTGTGCTGCATCGCAAGACGTTGTGATCGACGAGGGTTCCTTTCAGGAACAGAACTAGATTTACTGCACTCAAGGTCTTGATCTTCCATATCGTCGGTATTGCAATGTGTCCAACAAATAACTGAATAGTCCCACTGTAAAAAAAAACAATAATTTTGATACATCACAATGAAATTCACAAGTATGAATTTCTAAAGTATTTACTGAACGCACGCAGAAACGAATAGATTTCGCTTAAGACAAATTATCCAAATTATCTGTTTGATCCCGCAATAACTTTTCAATTTAACAACGAAATCGTGCGTTTGTTTCAGTTTTATATCAACACAAATCACACTCACTATGAAACCCAAGAATAGACAATAGATCGAACGAGCAAATGTTGTAACATTCATTTAATAAAATGAAAAAGTACATTTAATTTAATGTAAGAATAAAAACTCACTGATGTGGTAATGATCTCAGGTCTGTAGGGATGCCATGAAACGTCCCTGACACAGTAAGTATGCCCTACCATTCTGCTCATTATTTTTCCGCTCAATATATCGTAGACTGTAAACAAAAACATAAATTAAATTAGAAAGACATGTACAAATGTATTTTTTTAATTTACTATAAGTATAGTGATCGTGAAAAATTCGATCTCGAGATTTGGACGGAATTACATGTCTTGAGATCCCAGAAGTCGTTTTATGAAGGTTTATCGATGATGTATGTTTGTGTGCATGTGCGTGTGTGTGGGTGAGTATGTATCTAAAGTTTGTGGACACGCAACGGTCCAGAATCTTTGATGGATTAAGTTGATATTTTACATAAAACTGGGCCTCATAGTGTAGATGAGCCCTATTATTTGGGAGCAATTATGTATAATGGGAAAGCCACTTTTTTTTTACGAAAAACCTGTTTTTAGGCTGCATTTTTTTCTCCTAAACTACTAATTCTAGAGCCTTCAAATTTTGGCGTTATCTTTGAGACTACAAACGAAAAATAACTTCAGGTTTTTAAAGTCACAGTAATTTTTGTTTTTAATAAAATGTAAACATTTTGAGCCTGGGAGGGGGAAACAAGCCATACCGTTTATACTATACCTAAAAATAGAACATTCTGAGGAGGATGATTTGAGATAATTCTTCTCAATATTATATTCACCAAAACGGTGTTACAGTACATTTTCTGTTTTTAGAAAATGATTTTTTGACGCTAAACGGCTCATTAAAAAATCATAAAAATCAATAAAAAAACATGAACAAAATGTTAGCAATTTGTAAAAAAAAATTCACGTAATTTCAATGACGACAAACAGCAATAATGCTACAAAAACTGATTGTTTATCCTAGACTAATGGATCACCTGCTATACTTGTCGAATTTATTGATATTTATTTATATTGTTTACATTGATATGGAAATTTTTTGAGTGAATCCACTGAAATAAAATTATGTTTAGAAGTATAATAGAAGTATTTAAATAATTTATTGACATATGAGGTATAAGAGGAATAATATTTTTAGATATAAAAAATTAATATCTGTTGCTTTCCATGGTATGATGGATTTATCACACAACGTGCTCTAATCAATCTATATATTGCACCCTTGAACAAAACTTAATATCAGATGACAATTTTTTTGTGTTTATGAATTATAATATCTTTGAATAATATTGAAGTGTGAGTTATGGACTCTTTCCTCAAGAAAGAGGAGTTATGTTTGTTGACAAATACCAAGTTTTTTCACTATTCTAGTCTAATAGTTTGTTAATTCTTGTTAAAAATTTCAAGCTACCAACTATAAAAGTTTTAGATTATACTGCATAGCCGGCTTTGACTTTGATTTGAGTATGTAAAACTGGCTAATTACTAATATATTTTTTCTCAATATACATTCACAGCAACCTTATAACAGAGTACAGAACGCAGGAAAAAGATGACACTCGCACAGAGTGATTTGGAATATATCATTTTTGACAAATGGAAAGAAAAGTGATTTTTACGGAATATTAGGAAACTAAATAATTTCCAGTATAATGATTCTACAAAAGACTATATGTGTAAACCATAATTCAAAATTGAAAACATTCTTTGTTTTTGAATAATAAATGTAATTTATCATACAACTTAAATTAAAAACATCTTAAAACGACATATTTTCTTAGATGATTCTGACATTTTACAGACAAAATAGGAATATTTTCAAGTTTTAAATGGTAAAATTTCTCTCAAACATTCAATGTAGAAGGAGGTCAGGTAAACTATGTAAGAGATCGACTGGCTATTGGAACAAAAGTTCTCGTATAAGAGATTATTTCGGAACACGAAATCTACACTTTTGCTTTTCAAACATGTTATTACTCCTGTATTTATACTAATGATATTATATGCATCAGTGGTGTGATATACAAAAAAAAAAGGGTATATATGAATAAGTAGATCAATCACTATGTGTACTACCTCCAGGAGAATGAAAGACTCATAAACATCTGATAAACATTTAGACATTTATATTATGCCTAAATGAGAAATTGTATATTATATAACCAAGAAGTATGATGTTATGTTTACTTATAGTAAAGTTAAGTGAAGGGCAATCCAGATTTTCTTAAGTAATAGTTTATTTCTAGTAAGTGTTCTTTCTATATAAGTGCAATATTTTTTTCGTTTCTCTCATGGACTGAAAACAACTTCAGATGTAGCTAAAAACCCAGTGTCCAATGCAAATCAGAGAAGCGAGGATCTAATATTACTTCTACACTAAAATCCCCACATTACTCTTTTTTTTAAATGTTTACTGAGTAATAAGAAAATTGGTTGGATATTAATAATGTAGGCAGCGAATGTACTCAATAAACAAATGTGGCCTTTATATCGGATGACTTATCTCCAGTTGTTTGGAAGAGATGCTGCTCTAGAGATAGAGCTTTTATTTTTAAAATGGTTCTACTATTCAGGCTGATTGTTTTCAATGAATTTTACCAATATAAATTCTTGCTGCAGCGCCCAAACCTTAGAGCCCCTTCAGAAAGTTTTATGTTCGTGTCTGCTCCCAGCTTCGACTAGCTACAGCCGTGAGAACGTTAGTTCATGATGGACACTTTCAATAGCTAAGTTGCATAACATTCCAGGTGTTGAAACCCTCCTCTATGCTGACAATCTTTTGTTCTTGGCAATACCTAGATTGAAGCATCATTGCTTTCATTTGGTAGCATACCTAACCTTGCAAGCATCATAAGGAATACTTCTGGCATGATTTTCAGCTTTCTTTTGGTAAGTGTTCATTGTTCAAATAATGTAACCATTTATGCCAGTATAAATGAGCACTTGCGATGGTAGTTTATTTGAAGAATCCTTTAATGTAAAACTCAAAAGAGTTGAACACATGATTTCTTCTTGAAGTATACCGTTTTGGGTACACTGTATTTCGAAGAGGGTGGTACGTCGAATGTAACAATCTTTTATGAAACTTCAATGAAAAAGTTTTATAAGAAATTCACAATGGACTGAAAACTTTTCCCTCTAATGCTACTTTCATTCATTTGAGAATGACTATAGCATGTGGTATGGCCACTTTTGGATTACATCCAAATCAACCTCATAGGCTGTTATGATAGCAATGGTGATATAGCAGCTGTAGTATTTCTTCGCGGTAGAAAACAAAATTAGAAGTTAATGAGGAGATACTCATTCTCAAGTCTCCAACATAATCTGTTTTCCACTAAGGGTCCAAATAGATTTCCTAAGCAAGACGTTAGTGAAATAGGTCCAAATATTTCGATTCTAGATTCGTCTTTCCCTGGTTCAAGAAGGGATGATTTTACCAGTTTTCCATTTCTGAAGAATAAGGTCAATTCTCTAGATTTAATTAAAAAAGTCCAATATGCTAAAAAACATTATCAAACGATGCATTAATATTTCACTTCCAAGTTTCACATCTCAGTTCAGTAAAGGGATATACCATACTAAAAACGGAACAATAGTTATGATGATTCATTAATCACAAAATTTAAACTCAACCTGATCTTCCCTGCTCAACTTATTATTTGTTTAAGTCATTCAATCGAATAAGCAAGTATAAATCATATAATCAATTCGTTATATAATATTGAAACTTTCGACACATTAAATCTATCAATAACAACTTTAACACAAACGGTTTACTAAATTGAGGAATACCATAACATAAATTTTAGATTATTTATTGGACAATCAACATTAATCATAATCTACTTCTAAAATATTTTAAAAAGATTTATTTAAAAAAAAAAACATCTCAAATAGTAAACTCCAAATGAATACTAACCTATCAGGCGTCCAAAGGCATCTCCGGAGTAAATAAACCTTTGACCTGTTGAGAAGGCTGGAGAAAAATGACATCGAATAAGCGTTTGCAGGACCGAATGACCTTTGTAAGTAGCAATTGATGTGTCTCCTTTAATAACTTTTCTTCCTTCTGTATCTGTAAAATTTACATAACATTTAAAACACCATTTTTTCCCTTTGCGTACTATAATTAATTAAGAAAACAGAAGTAAAAATTATCAAAAATCAAACAATTTACGACCATCCATTCATTCAATACTATTAAATTTACCTTTCTAATAAGTATGAATAAAAATAGAATATGAGATGAAAAATTATTAATTTCGGTCTAATATTATATAGAAAAATATTATGTCTTGAAACCCAAGAAAACATATAGCTACAAACTTTAAAATCAATATATTACTTACAATCTCGAGGTGCTTCTTGCCACCGGTAGTCCCACTTACTATTGCCTACTACTTTCTTCGTATTCTCCTACAAAATATCGAAGAGATTACTATAAGCAGCGATTATACATTTTATATTTGATTATATTTGAATGTAACTTATATAAATTCACGGCTTGTATTAAATTTTAAATTCTGCTGTCACATTTTTATACATTATTTGGTATCATTTACTATTCTAAGCACAGTTTCACAGCATTGTTGTACTTTTATCAATAATGTGCTTCCACTGAGTTTCGTTCGTTGTGTCACAGAATTTTGTAGAGTTAAATCCGTTTTATAATAAGCCCCGGACCAAATAAATTAACATTATGGGCCCATGCATAAAGGAGTACTAAACGCTGGCAGCTTCTGTTCACGTAGACACCACAGATCCAACAAAGTTTGACTTTGAAAGCTCATACCAGGAAGAAGAAAAATGGGCCTACGTACGCCCTCAAAGTGATCTCGAGTGCAAGCACTCAGAGTTCATAATGGAACAAAATATAGCAATTTGCATTTCAGTGATTTTTTTTAATAAAAGATATTCAGTTACGAACTATAGCTCCCTACACTCTAAAGAAGGACGGAAGGTATGAAAAAGATAAATGAGTGCACAATTGTCGACTGTTCGGCCCATGTTGTATTCTAAAGAACTCTTTTTGTATAAACTGCTGAAGCTGTGAATACACCGCCTGCATTATGAACAGAACCGCTACAACTCAAACTCCAGATGCTACTATTTCTATGAATTATGGATTGAAAAATCTTCCACATTTAAAAATCTTGATATCTAAAGAAAGACGAAGTTTCAAGAAATGTTATCTTTAAGGAAGGAAATACTAAGTTGAGAATATCACCACCACCATTAGCATTCTTGTTTACTTTAATGAAGTCTGATGACATGGATGCTACACACAACATTCAAGATAAATTTCTCAAAAATCAGCCTAAGCCAAGCAGTAGTGTCAATTAATACTTACTTGATTGACCTTTGTTTCAGAAACACCCTAAACGTACTCAAATGTTACGAACTGTACGAGACTGATATTGTAACATAATAGACTTATGAAGGAGTATTCAATTCCTCACAATTGAAGAAGTTATGTCATTAATAGTTGTTATGTTTAAAGTTTACCGATAAAATATCAAAAAGTTTCAATCAGAACATAAATTAGAGTATAAAAACCACTTATACAGCATGCAACAGTAACAATACATAAAACAGTCAAAAAAGTTATCCCAATTCATTATATTCAAATTAATTTTAAATATATTTGTGAAAGATACATTTAAAACAATAATATTGACTCCGATTAGAAGCATAATACCTGGGCATCCGAGTTGGAGAACATTCGTATATCCCAGAGTTTAATACTCTGATCTTTACTATTAGAAATAAGATAGCGAGCATCTCCCCGGGAATCAATGTATGTTATTCCGTCTAAATGACCGGCAAGAACACCAACAGGCTTTGGCATTCTTTCACTCAAAGTTCTTCTATCCCAGACCTAAAATACGATGAAAAAAAATCAGTAAGCCACACATTTACTCAAAGAAAGATGTTTGATAGCAAACCAGTTTTAATTTAATTAAATGCAGGGTAATACCTTGCAAAATCCATCATCACCCCCACTATATACAATTTGAGAAGTTTCGTCAGCAAATGAAATAGCGTTGACGTCATTTCCATGAGCTTCTATCTGAAATTAAAAATTATGGACCAGCTTTAACATCACGTGAACACATTATTTTCTATTGCTAATCAATTAAAATTATAAAAAAATAAACATACGTATTTCTTTATTACTCATGGCAAAACTAATTAAACAAAATCAAATTTTTATATTCATTACAAGTTTAATTAAAAAAATATTAAATATATATTGTTTATAAAACTTGTAATTAAACCAAATTCAACATTTTTTTTTATATCCATTAAATATAAAAGAGTAAAATAGCTACAAACGTTTCACATTCCATTTACGAAGTTTGGGTGAAACGAGTCAATAGGTTAGGCAATGCTATGGAGGTGGTCCAATCCAATTCAAGATAGTTGCTATTGACTATGGGAACAATATCAGATAGCTAATATGAGTGAGTACTCATGCAAGTTTATGATTGACTAGAAATGAGTTTTAGTCCAAAAATCGTTAAGGGCGACGTGCATTTTAATATTTCAAAATTCACAATAACGATCAGGGTTCTCTACTTTTAAAAAAAATTATTTTCCAATATTATTTTACTCTTTTATAATTAAACGAAAAGGTCCTCCTTCCACTGTATCATCGCTCATCTGGACAGATATTTCCTGTAGTCCAAGGTATATCTCCTCAAATTTTTTTCAACAAGTATTTTTTTTATCCACCACTAGGTTTACAGCTGTTTTCGATTTACTTTCTTGAGAATCTGACAACCCATCTGGAAATCACGGAAATATGAATTCCATTACTTAGATCCAGCTGCTGAAAGTCAATTGCGTTTAAGAGGACTTGCTTTTCATGAGTAGTAATTGGTTTGGTATTCACTTTTTGACACTCATTCTCCTTGTGAGTATTATCATTGTCCATGAGAATAGAAATGAGCAAACGTGGGTTCCTGTTCTTCATGTGGTTGAAGTCCGATATTGATAGCCAGCTCATCCACCCTCATATCAATATGGACAACTATCTTGAATAATACCTGTTCGTCGCCAGCCACGTGCATAAGCGGGTCTGGTGGATGGTCGATTATCTACATATTTATAGATAAAATGTATCTGAAAGAGTAGTAGTTGGATGGCCTGGTCTAAAATTGTTTGTACAACACTGACAGACTAATTCTCACAATACTGATATAAATCCGGCCCTCGACAATATAAAATATCTAAGCCTTACCTATATAAAAGGCCTCTCAGAAAGATTGAAAAAAACCTTAAAAGACATATTTACAATTATTTAGTTTCCTCGTGTACTTTTCAAGCGTCCGGAATAATCCTCTTGCATTTTCGTTTAAATTGTACAGAACATTTCCAATGGTTGTATATACATATACAAAACTAAAGTTTATCGGGACTCGGTCAGTTCTTCAGGTTCAAATTAAACTCTCATTCATTGCCTTTGGCAATGAGAGTTTAATTTGAACCTGAAGAACTGACCGAGTCCCGATAAACTTTAGTTTTGTTTCTATTCCACGGTCGATACTTTTGTCAATATATATATCATCAAACCACAATAAGAAAGGGGAAAACAAGACTAAGATCTTTCAACCATAACAAGCGGTCTTCGTCAGAGTCAAAAACCCAACTGAAACACTAGATGCAGAAGACATCTGGAGAGGGGTTGAGAAGAGTGGGAGAGATGAGTGGTATTTTAAAAAGATGAAAGTGCAGGAAAGGACAAATGTCCAGAAAGGAATGTTTGTACAGTAAGAAAGAGTAAAAAACTATCCGCTAGCTGTCAACCCTCATAGAAGAGCTAGCTTATTGCCCTCGTAACGAAAGTATCAAGTTTGAAGAGACCGTTACTAATGTTTATAATATTTGATCTATTATATTTAATTAGAGACGATTCAATAATATTTCTTAACAACATCGATTTTTCATGCGTAATAAATTTAGCTCCTATCCAATCAATATGATGATTTTCATTGTTTATATGCAAGAATAAGGCACTACTTTTTTCCTGTCTACTTACGTTGTATTGGTGTTGTTTTACACGTGTCTTTAATGATTATTTACCCGTTTGACCAGTATAAATTTTACGGCAATTTTTACACGGAATTTTATCAACACCACCGGACTCCAATTCCCTGGGAGAGTTTTTATTAACATATTGCCCACGCTATTACGACTCGAAAACACTATATTAAAATTAAATTGTTTGGCTAGTCTTGGAAGGGGGTCCAATGACTCATGGTATAGCAAAAGTATAAAATTTGACAACTCAGCGGGGCTCTGTTGAAGTATTAGAGAAAGTTTTTTTAGCACCCTTCAAAGCTAAATCGATATAAGAGGAGGGGTATTTTAATGATAGGGAAATTGACCTAATGTTGTTAATCTCTTCATTAAGGAATTGAGGGGAACACAGTCTTAACGCCCTCAAAAACATATTTCTAAAAACAGAAGCTTATATCGATTTAGCTTTGAAGGGGGCTAAAAAAACTTTCTCTAATACTTCAACAGAGCCCCGTTCATTGTCAAATTTTATAGTTTTGCCATACTATAAGTCACTGGACCCCCGTCCAAGACCAGCCAAACAATTTGATTTTAATATAGTGTTTTCGAATCGTAATAGCGTGGGCAATATGTTAATAAAAAACTCTCCCAGGGAATTGGAGTCCGGTGGTATTTATAAAATTCCGTGTAAAAATAGCCGTAAAATTTATATTGCTCAAACGGGTAAATCATTAAAGACACATGCAAAACAACACCAATACAACGTAAGTAGACAGGAAAAAAGTAGTGCCTTATTTTTGCATATAAACAATGAAAATCATCATATTGATTGGACAGGAGCAAAATTTATTACGCATGAAAAATCGATGTTGTTAAGAAATATTATTGAATTGTCTCTAATTAAATTTAATAGATCAAATATTATAAACATTAGTAACGGTCTCCTCAAACTTGATACTTTCGTTACGAGGGCAATAACCTCTTCTAAGAGGGTTGACAGCTAGCGGATAGTCTTTTACTCTTTCTTACTGTACTCCTTTGTTTCCCCAAACATCCCTTTCTGGACATTTGTCCTTTCCTGCACTTTCATCTTTTTAAAATACCACTCATCTCTCCCACTCTTCTCAACCCCTCACCAGATATCTTCTGCATCTAGTGTTTCAGTTGGGTTTTTGACTCTGACGAAGACCGCTTGTTACGGTTGATGTCTTGTTGTGGTTTGATCATTGATTGTTGTTTCATGTGTTTATGTGAAATCTTTATATATATAAACTAGATTCATAGTATGAACACACATAAAAGAAATCACAGAAACTCACTACTACCTTCCTGATGAGGCAATCTTAATATAGTAGTGACTTTCTGTGATTTCTTTTATGTGTGTTGTTTCGGTGAATTTAGTTTATTTAGTTCATGGAATCGTCTCATTTAATTGGTATATATATATATATAATATATCTGATTTATGTGGGTACAAAACCATCCTGTAGATAAACAGAAACAAATCCAAATAATTAGGCAAGAAAAATGTGACATTTTGCCCAGAAGAGGCGAAGGAGTTAAAGATAAGTATTCATATGATCAGAAACCTAGTGAAAGGGAAAATACTGTGTTATATAAAAACATTTTCATTTATGTAAAGAAAAGAAAAGAAAATAGTAAGCTGAGCTTTCGAACAAAGTCACAACATATCAAAGTTTAAATGTGAACTTCCTGTTCAAGCTCAAGATGGTGTATAAACTGCAATAAGGGATCGAAAAATGTATTAATCAATATTGACATTTAATATGACGTATTTAAATAAACAGCTGAAAAACCACTAAAGATAATAGATACTTATTTAAAGGTAAAATATTTCATATAAGACATGCATTACTTTGATTATGGACCATTTACCTTGTACGCCAAATTTCGATTATGCGCCATATCGTATATGTACATGTGGCCATCATTTGCGCCACAAAGAATTTCATTCCCATAGTACGAAAACTGAAGACTAAATATACAAAATCTTCTTTCTTGAGGACACAAAGGAAGACCGCGATGAGACAAATTTCCTTCACCCGATATGTCGACAATATGAACTAAAAAGAATACAAACAACTTTTCAAAAACATCACACGTGAAAAGTTTAAATATTATTGAAGAAAATTGTTTCTGAAATAATGTAACTGAACTTTTTTGGTCTATTACTTAAGATAGCAACCAAAACATTCAAGTGATGCAAACAGTAATATGGAAGTTAAAAAAAGGAATATTAGCAAAATGTCAAATTGGATTGAATGTATCACACTATGTGAGTGATATTGAGTCAGATTAATATAAATAATAATTCATTGGTGATATAATTTAATATAGACTCTAATTTAATAATAATGTGAATTGTAATTACACATATATTAATTAATAACAGGATTATTATATTTCGCATTAGTTTGTTCATCTGTTGTGTTTGAATGTGAAGAGTTTTAATAAAAATAGAGTTTAAGTGAAAGAATACATACTGGTTACTTATCCACTGCCACATTCCCTATTGCGTCATAACCCCCAACCACCCACCCCCACCTCTCTTTTTGTTATATAACCCCATCGCCTGAGCCATTCTATTCACAGTCACCTCAGACGCCCTAGCTCTAGCATCTCCAGCAGCAGCAACTCATCATATCTCAAGTAGGTTGAAATTTCTTTACCAACACATACACAAGTAAATTCTTTTTTCTTTGATTAAAAAACTCTTTCATTATTTTAGAATCATGGATCAAAAACTAAACAGAATAAACAACACAGTCACGATCAAGGCGACTGATTTGGATGTCGACAAAGAGTATGACATTACACGTTTAAGGAGAATAAACACACGGTTTGGAGAAAGTGTATTAGCAGTGATTGCGTATGATAATAACAGATACGGCTCTTTGATTCTTCCGCAAAGATACAATAGCGAAATAACTGATCAATATATAGAAACATATAAAGAAAAACAGCTTGGGGTAACTTTTAAAGGAGTTATAAATAGGAAGCATTCGTACGAATTCAAGGAGCGGGTATAATGCAGGCTGGTGAAAAGAGGAAACTTGAAGATTATGACTTACAGACTTTACCATTTAAAAAACGTTTCACTAGACCATTTTATCAGTTAATAGAGACCTCATACAGAAAGAGACTTTTGACATATCAAATTCCAAATATGATGACAACAAATACTTTAGATGACTTTTTAAATCATGTCCAAAGCGAAATTGTAACTTTATTGACTAACTGCCTACAGACTGAACAGACTGTAAAATATAACTTGATAGTAGATGTAGTTATGACGAAAAGGACATTAGAGATTCTCGAGGCTTATCTTCAACGAGGTTTATCTGCTGTATAAACTCTTTCTCAACAGTGTGTATGGCATGAGTTTACGGAATGTTTGCAAAGATAAGAAAATTAAATTGATAAATAATGAAAAGTTATTGGACAAATATCTAAAACACCCAGCCTTTGTAGACAGACACATATTTAATGAACATTTAGTTTCCGTTACATTGGACAAGACAGAAGTGTTTTATAACAAGCCTACAATAATTGGAGCCAGTATCCTTGCGATATCAAAATTTATAATGTATCGATACTTTTATGACGTTTTCAAACCTGTTTTTAAACAAGACCTATCTCTCATCTATACAGACACTGACTCGTTTTACTTTAAAATTACCAATGTTGAAGATATCTATGAAAATTTGCTTGCCATTGAAAATCACTTGAACGCCTCAAATATTCCGGCTAAACACAAACTGTTTTCCAATAAAAACAAGGGTGTTCCTGGGCTTATGAAGGAAGATACGGGAACAATTATTGAGAAATTTGTCGGTCTATCGCCAAAAATGTATTGCTTAAAACTCGATGGTGATGTTGAGAAGCAAAGGTGTAAAGGAATATCAAAGCATGTAGGAATTAGTTTTGATGACTATTACAACGCCTTGCAGACTAGCCAAAATCTTTACAAAGAAATGAAAAGGATTCAATCTAGATATCATAAAGTGAGCACGATTCACTTGAATAAATTAGCCTTGAGAAATTATGACGATAAAAGAATCGCTTTGGACGATGGTGTAAATACTTTGCCTTATGGCCATTACTCCAGACCTAGTTTAAGCGATGGTGGGGGGTAGTGGTAGTGGTGGGGGTAGACTTTATTTTTCGCTTTAGTTTTGTGTAGATCTTGAGCTTAACAGTATCACCATCATGTTGCTCTCCTCTGAATTTAGAATCAATTCCAAGACGTTGAGAATATGTATGGAAAATATTCGTTTAGTGCTAACTCATTGAAGAAGACAAGTATCGTTTGACATGGATATATTCAACAAACTAACAATGGGACCTATTGCAGACATAATTTTAAATTTCTTTAATGGAGACAACAGGGAATGTGAATATTTTCAAATTGAATGCGACTATGTTAACGTAACCTTGGTGAAGGGGAAGAAGAAGAAGATTATCCTCTTGGGAGATTGTATTCAACTCAACAAATCAGATTATGAATTGATGTCCTGCTTAAGAAAGCCTTTAATTAGCTACTTTGAATTTTTCATTTCGATAATTCTATTCCAAAATCACTTGGCTATTCCAAATCAAATGTGCCAAATCAATGAAAGCAAAAAGAACAACAACGATGATGACAATATAGCTGGACCATCTTTACCAACTGTTGAAATGTCTACATGGAAACCATCTATTGAGGAGGAGGAGGAGGATGCTGATGCAGTGTAACTATAATGCTTCCATACTATATTTACAAGTAACACATCTCTCTCTCTCTCTCTTTGGTGTTGTTATTAATTGCCATGCAACTTGTTTCAGATAAAACATGGAGCTATTTGTGGTTTTGGAAGTGAATGGCTTGAGGTTTGAAGAAGGAAATTTCATCATAAAGGAGATAAGCTGCTCATCATCAAGTGTGCGGGAAGGTCAACTTAGCATAAAACATTTTTTCTTCAAACCACCACCTGGCATCATGAGAAATCACAAGACCAACACTTGGCTGTTCAATCGTCTCCATGGGTTGGAGTGGGACAGACACGAGGACGAGGATGAACAAAATGACTTTTATCATGAAGACATCGAGACAATATTGCAAAGAATTGGTCGAAACAACTTAATACTCTTTGCTAAAGGGGAAGATAAATGTAGACTTTTCGAAAAAATCATTGGCAAGAGAGAGTGTTATAAACTTGGAGAAGTTTGGCTGTCCATCAATTGACGATTTGCTATTCACAGAATCGTTTAATTCCATCCACTGTAAGAACCATGAAAATAATTTGCATGGGAGGTGTACAAATGTAAAAATTGATGCAATCATGGGCTGGTTGTTATCAAATTTCACGCATATAATGTTTAAATGCATGCTTGATGTAAATAGCATTCCCCTTGTTGATTTGGTGGCTAAGATTTGCCATACCCTCCAACAAATTGCACCAATATTTTGTGACACTGATAGAAAAAAGATATTTTTTAATGTTTATTATGCAAATAAGCTAACAACAATTGTAGACTTATAAAGCTCAATAAATGAGTCAAACTAATTTCTCGTTGTTTTCTTTTATTCATCCTATTACCCATCATAATGCATCAGGTAAGTGCATTAATACGTTTTTGTTAATAAGACAAGATATATGAAAATTTATCAGTCTTTGTCTGCTTCAGTTCACTGTTCACTTTGGACCGGTGCGTGTCCACCAGCTAGTCACCTGGTCCACGGCTAACCAGTTGGCGAGAAAAGGACCGTGGGAGGAATGCGCCAGAGACAGGGACCGGTTCAAGAGACGTGTCATGGCTGGGTTCATCTCACCTGTGTTGGATGAAAACCACAGATGGAAAATATACAAAGAAAGACATTGTGATCAATAATCTCTCTTATTGTGATCAATAAAATGTTGATAATTTTTATTCTTGACTTTATCCGTCCCTTACCCCAACATGATTAGGTTAATAAATACACAGGATAATTATTGAAAAAATAATTTTATTTAAAACCAAGTATCATATTCAAATTGTTTACATTCAGGGGACCAGTTTTTATGTTCATCTTCAACACATTCATCTGCTTTCCAATCATAAAGCATTACATTACAATATATACATTTTACACAGTCATTTAAATGAGAGAGGCTGACAAATCCAGATTTAGCCAACTCTCTTACACTAGGTTTACATTTCCAAAATGGGTTGAAACTCTTGATTCTCGCCTCGATAGAGTCTTCCAAGTCGATGAGGTTGAAATTTTCATGACACCAGTTATTCAACTTATGACAGTTTGTCAGATTGCAAACCATGTTGGGAGCAAATAATTTATGATGCAAACACTCGGGATGAACTACTGATTGTAGCTTTTTCACACTCTGACAACCAAAATCTTGTACATTTTGTATAATTGAGCCTGGTAGAAGAGATTGGAGAAACTCCTTCTTTTCATATCCTTTGACAAAGATGGCTGAATATTTGATGGCCAATGTTTGTAGGATAGGTTGTAATTCTTCGTATTCACATGTCCTGAATCTGGATTTAATCCATGATGGTACTTTACAACCCACTTATTACAATGCATTGTTGGAATAGGAGGTGTCTTGAAAACATAATGAGTCGTTGAACCAGAATTAAAGTCGACTGCAGTCAACTCTTTCACTATATACTTTTTCTTAGTGTTTCCACTATGGAAGCCTTGAAAGTCTAAAATCAAATACATGGCTGCTGCTGTTGCTGGTGCTCTGTCAACTGTCTGGTGTCGACTGAAGGTAAGTTAGACTAAGCCTTGCCATTTATTCACAGTTCCAGTCAGTGGGTAGTAGTCGATAATTTTGTCATGGAGTAGGAGGCAGTAGGCAACAGTGTTTGGTGGCACATTTTCACCAGTTTCAATTTCAATTCGAATATCTACAGGGCTATTTTTCAAAATTTCATTCTGTTTTGATGTATCAATGACAATTATAGGTCCAAGACTCTTAATGTCTGACATGTTGAGAAAGGGTGGAGCATGTTCGTGTTGGTCTCCATAATAGGATGATTTGAATTTACAATAGAGATCATAGAGTATGGCATACTGGTTAGCATCCATGTCGACTTTAAAGTCATTGTAGGGAAGTGTTATGCTGTTTAAATGAACTTTAACATTTCTAAATTTAATATCGTCAAATACAGACATGTTTTTCTTTAAATCATTCTTTTTATCAGTTTGAAATCCAATCAGTACATAGCGTGGTCTTTCCAAAGCATTGCTACTCTTCACAGACCAGTTGTGCAATGTTGTTGCATTTAAACTGTTTTCAAAGAGCTCCCAACTGGAAAATGGCACTGTTATCTTGGAATTTTGATTCAAAGTCTTTAAAAGAGTCAATCTTTCCTTGTCATTAACTTCAACATGTCTAATATTCCACTGGATTTTGTCTATATTTACATGAAGTTCTTCATTACCATTTGAAATTAATGCGTTATTGTCATTGTTGCCTCTGATTAGTACCAGTTCTTGTTTAGCATTTAAAAATATCTTTCTATAATCTTCTGCAATGCCGAGTAAATGCTTCAATTGTAGTATGCCTGAAAATGTCTTGTTTTTCTTTCCCACAACCAGCTGGGACCAGTTGATCTTGTTTTCCTCTCCCAAAGACCATCCACTCATTTCCAAGCTATGATCATTCCTGTCGTGTGAAGCATATCCTTTAATGGTTGATGTAATGCCTACATTACGAGTCTTGTCAATTTCCTGGCCAAACAGTTCAAAACGGATCTCAGAAAATAGATATGCTAGGTCCATTTGCGATAAAATCACACTCGTCTATGGGATCTTCCTTCTTGCTATTCTGTCCAAATTTAAACACTTTGCCTTCAATGTAGAGATAGCTGTCGTGGAGATATGTATAACGGTCCTGTTGATTAATTGTGATGCGAATTTCATCAAAACTCGACGTGTTTGGCGTGTACGTGTAATATTGATTTCCAGTAATGGTGTCATCAAATTGTGGAGGTGATTTAACATTCAACATTTCTTCTTCTTCAATCGTAGTCCCAATTTCTTTAAAATCACTCTGCTTTTCAAAGTTAACCGCTGTGAAGAAGGTAGGCGACTAACTTTATCATTGTCCTCTTGTCATATTTATACTGATTTGGATATCTAATTAAACCCATTCTTTTTCCAATGTAGTGCTACGCTGATTGTTTCTCCCTGTAGATCAAAGGTACACCATCGTCGTCAATCAATCGAATGGTAATGATATCTATCGTTCTTGGTATGACTGGTAAATAGATTATCGGTGATGGTGTTTCACTGATTGAATATCCAGGCTGGCTTTTAATGGCAAAACTGTAGAGAATATGGCTGGGTGTTATATTCCTATAGGCGTCGGAGACAATGTCACATTCAACATTAACGTTTGTAGCCTTGATAACATTTGCTATTCGGTCGGAAGAAGTCCATGTATTTATAGGAATTGTCTGGTTGTTGTTGAAGCCCAACAGGGAGCCGATGGAGTTTTCCCGCCCAAAGTCCAGTGGGAGGGGAGAGTTAATTTCACATTTCAAGGTTACATGGTTGACGCGCAGTTGAACCTTTGGCGTTTGCTTGCTTAAAAACTCATTCAAATCATCAACATCATTCAGTTCTTTGAGTATAGTAATGACTCTATACTCGTTTAAGAAATTCAGTTGATTATTTTCCTCTGTTATATTTGGTATAGAATTGAATGTTGTCAACGACATGAGTCCAAGAGAATAGTCGGCAGCGTCATCGAGTCTTATTAGAGGGAAATATTCACAGGAGAATTCGCTGCTACTTCCCTTGATAATGAATATACTAGACATGGTTACCAGTCCTCTTGTTGTTTAATAAAAAATGTTAACGCTAATGCACCACAATTATATGGTTTAAACTGTTGCCTCTCGCGGTTGTAGATAATCTTGCATCCATTCATATGTTTGATAAACTCTGGAAATGGTGGTAGGTTGCCAAAACTGTCGTAATAATGCACAAAATTGTTGTTGTTTTTCACATATGCTATCCAATGGGTGCCTGGATTGTTGAATTTGTCCTAGTTGATTATAGCGCATTCCCTCTTTTTCCACGGTCTCTGTGGAAGATTATCTCTTGAGAATACACCTCTAAAATGTTTCAAGCAGTGTTGGCTGGCCACGTGTAGAATGTCAAGGTCAGTCAATGCCCGGTTGGTGGGATTTTTTTTTTTTTTCTTTGCATGTAGACCTGTTCCAGTCCTCCTCTGTGTTGAGTCTTCACCTGACCTCTACCACTTGTGCCGCCATGTTGTTACGCAACCATCTGCTGACCCAACCTTTCCAACTCCTTCAAATGTCTGCTGGCATCGTTAAATTTCTCCCTCTCCATTTGCATTCGTTCATTTTCCCTTCTATTATCGGCAATTGTTTTTGAAATAGTTGTCCCAGTGCTAACACCACCGAATGCACCTAAACCAGCCAAGATTAGTGGGAAGAAACTGCCTTCCTGTTGTGGCAATGGAAGTATACGAACAGATTTCCTCTTTCCTCTTCTTCTTCTTTCTCTTGTCAACGATAGAGTCCATCGCGGTCGCCGTGCAATGTATAAATACGTTCATCAGTCATGTTGACAGCTTATATAGCTTTTGTTTTTCATGAAGTTTGTGAAGCAGTCAACCACATTACCTGTAGGGGATAACACCCCGTACAGTGAAACGACAGCTTTACCAGAGGAGACACTGTTGCCAAGTAATGTTAGAGCTATAATTGTCGGACCATCTAATAGTGGCAATTCAAATGTTGCATATTCACTATTGACACACCCAAACGGATTATCATTTTCAAATGTTTACATTTACAGTAAAACGTTGAATTAACCCAAGTATGTCTACTTGAAGAAAATTTTCTCTCATATTCCTGAAATTGGCTATTATGCTTGCTCAAACGTGCAAGATTTATATAAAGATGATATAAAAAGTGGAAGCCTAGTCCTCTTTGACGATATTCCCCTCTATGAGAAGATAAATGTTATCAAATCACTGTTTACTTATGGACGTCATGATCACATCAACTGCTTATTGCTGACACAATCGTATGGTGGAACCTATAAACACTATCTAAGAGATAGTGTTTATTATATTTGCAGTAGATGGTTTAAATTTAAAACATATTTATAGCGATCACGTCAACACTGACATGAGTTTTAGAGAATTCTACGACATGTGTAAAGAATGCTGGAAACAAAAATATGGATTTTTAACAATTGTAAAAGACTATCCACTGGATAGAGGGAGATATCGGCAAAACTTTGATGAATACATTACAATCTGAACAGAGCGGGGGTGGTGGTGGTGGTGGGGGAATTCATACATACTCTTCCACCCAACTGCTACATGAGTAGTCAGTACAATGGAAGAGTTGTCTGCTATTGCATCGTTGCCAGCCTATCACCGCTATATGGAATCAATTAAAAATGTGAGGATCTATGATGAAAAAGCTGATGCATATGGACGAATTCATAAAAACATTTGCAAGTTGAAGGAATATTCCAACAGGTGCATTAGTAGACAATCTGGACATTATAACACTTGTATACGGAGCCAACCAGGTGTGCCTTGTGGACCGGATACATGCATCTGTACTCTATGTGGTATGTTGTACCATCGAATTGTCAGGGATTTAGAAAAAATATAATAACAGCAGACAGTGGAGAGCCTCGTCAAATAAACAATGTCACCGCCTGTGAAGGATGTACGCTTAAAAGAGGATCTTATTAAAACAGCCAATGATATTAGGACAAAATACCGCATATACAGTCAGAGAAACCGTTTTGTAGACGACTATTTTAGAAAAAGTGCCACGCCCATTGTTGAGCCCATCCAGTCTTTGGTGCAAGAATTGAGTGGAAAGACTCTAAAGTTAAAGGTTGAACCGAAAAGTGAAAAGGATGAACCAGTAACTCCTAAACCAACATCAAGATCTCCTGCATTCATTAGGAGTGGTACTGAATGGGAAGCAGAAGAAGAAGAAGAGGAGGGAGAACCAGCCATGTATTCTCCATCTAATCAAGAAGCCTACAATACACCGGAAGCAGCACAATCATTGCAACATTTACCTCCATCTTTTACACCATTTATTCTAAAGAGACTGGAAGAGCGTGTGGAGGATTTTTACACAACTTATGGTTTTCGCATTACCCCCACTGGTGTTTTCAGTTTGGGTGATAGTGAAGTTGCATTGGGAGATGCTACTATAGATCAATTCTTTGTCAAGGGAGACTGGATCACAGCAACACCAGGTCTATTGAGCGTGGGATCCACCACACCACGCTTTCTAGAAGGCTTACAATGCATCTTGCCTCCGGAGGACCTAAGAAGCATGTCGCAAAAGCACATGGATTACAATTAACGAGAGAAATGCTAACTGACAACACCACGATTTTGCAACAAGAATATGACCATACCAGGCTGCAAATTTTGGAGGCCATTTTTATCCTAGAAAATCAACCTACCATTAACAGCCAGGGTGGTGGATTTGCTAGAATTTTGAAGCTGTTTGACGGCAATCAGAAGAAAAACTAGTTACTGAGAGGGAATGAAGATAATCTAATACCTTCCCAGACACAAACGGCGCTAGGAAGGTAACCAGAACCCTGGGGAAAACTCACCTTGCTGATACCTTTCTACAACCTTCCACTTATTATGATTGTTACCTTGTGCGTCTATTTTGTTATCATTGTTTAGTTTAGTAATTTATTACAATTATTTAGTAATGTATTCTAGTATATTAGTATCATTGTTATGTTGTTACCGTCACGTAGTGTGTATAATTTTGCTAAAGTAGCTGTATATAAAAATAACCTTGAAAATGGTCGATGTGGACCGAAACATGTTGGTTTATAGAAATAAAAATTTTGGAGAATTAATATATCTAGTCTCGAACTCTTGGAAGCCAGAGGTCAGAAGATGGGAAAAATTAACTCGAAAAGGTGCGAAATTAGAAATAGGTGTAAGTTTTAATAAAACTTGTATATATATGGTATATATATGGTATATATATCTACACGCAATTATTTCCCCCTTCCTAAAGTATGACAGATTGTATTATATGAGGTATAAAGATACATTTGTTTTATTTTACTTTTAGTTTCAATTGACAACTTAAACACAAATTTAGGTTAGACTCTTATATATCAATAACAGTATACATCTTAACATATATAAAAAGCATAAAATAAGTTCACACTCAACTATTCGATGACCAACTGGTATAGGCAATCGAACTAGCATTGGGGGAAAAGGCCACATCTAAAATGCTCCAACCAACATCTCTGCCAGCAATCGCTTCTACTTCCTTGTAAGACCCACTCACTCCAACATTGTATATCCTTAAATATCGGTCTAAAAATAGAAAATTATATAAATACGTAAATATATCCATTCCCATCCCATCACTATTCTCTGATAACAACAGGTAGAAACACAATTGGTTAACGCTCAAGCGATTAACCAATTTATTATTTTGGTAATACCCTGACCCTGAAAACTAAAATAATAAAATGTACCTTTTACCATTAACCAATAGAGTTACAGCAAGACTAGTTTCTCTTGGATTTCATCAAAAGATTAACAACATTTAAGTATGTAAACTTGTCTACTCAAATGTTAGTTTTTTAAAATCTTAAACTGAGGCTATTACACATAGTAATTTCCAAATATCTTCAAAAGGAAGCTGTCTAATAAAATAGGTTAATGAAATCCCTTACTTACACTCTTCATCATAACAATATCACAAATTAATTTTATAATTAAAATATTATTATTAAAATTTTTCACGGAACATAACATGCAGTTTTCCATTTCGAAGTTTTCTTATTTTGGAACAACCAGTACTGAAGGACATTTGTCTATTGATATGAATAATATTTTACAGTGTACTTTGACATACGAGCTACTTAAGATACGAATTTTTCGGAATCCGAACGGAATTTTTACTTGAAATCAAAGCTAAATTTTGAAACACTTGCGCCAAGTGTTTATTTCATTTTGTTTAATTTCTTTAACTTCATTTAATATTAAAAAGGAGAGTGCTGTTTCAGTTATTCTTTATTAAGAAGTTAATTTAATGATAAAGAAGTGCAATTATAATTTTGATATATAAAGTGTAAAAATAGCGTATGCGTACAGAGTATCGTTAGGCCTATGCATACATCCAGTATCACCACTGACTCCTCCCTTCGTTCCCTCCTCCTTAGTGTATTCTTCTATATCAAAGGTAACAATAGAGTATTCATTTTTGATTGTATTTCTATTTCCTATTTCTTTTATTTCAAATTTTCAGTTATGGGTGTTTCATATTGAAATATATGTACTGTATAGTACACATAATAGTTAGGAGCGTTTTAAAAGGGTTGGAACGGGTTAAATCTATTTCAATATTTAAATGGGAAATAATTGTTTGAATACGAGTTTTTGGAATCCGAGTTCGGGTCTGGAACGATTAAACTCGTATCTCAAGGTACTACTTGAGGTACTACTTTTACTCGAATTGAATAAGTAAACATAAATAGTGAGATTATTATTACATAATCAAGTAATAGTGGTCACCATTGAAAACTGATGTCCCATTTCAGGGTAAAAAATCCGGAGTTTTCTACATGTATTAAGCCTTGAAATCGATGCTGTTTTCACAGGCACGAAGTCAAATTGAATTTTTAGGCAATTATTCTGTGTATAGAAATAAAACTTACAAAATATTCTAATAAGATTACGTTATGTTCCTATTCGAGAGAATGTAAAGTACCAAGGCTACTTTATTTCTTATATGAAATTCCATACAAGAGATGAGTTTTAGTGTCGTCAAGTTACACGTTTTGTAACTATATCAAAGGAAGTTTTTAAGGAGAATATAGGTTGAAATGAAAGCGGTCGAATTTACATTTTTGTTTCCTTACCACAATGTATGTTTTGACAGTTGATGGTTAAAATGCTAATGTGGTTACTATGCTTTCATTTTACATTACACATTTTACACCAACTTGACTTGCTCTTCTAACAAAAATTTCAACACCACAAAAGTAACACCCATGAAAAAGGTTTGCGCTACTGTAATAAATAATAATGAATAATCACAAAGAGATTATTGGTTGTTATAAAGCAAAACAAGTCCGCTAGCTGTTGATCAGACTCTTCAAGGAGGTGCTTCTGACTGTAGTCACGGGTTCGCACAGTGTTGCCACATGTACTTCCCTACTACAGAGAAATTTTCCACGAAAGTGAATAGTTGCCCCTAGCAGGTCTTCATCGGAGATATATGGGTCCCTGATGGTCGGATGAGTGAATATTCAGCCCCTAGAAGTTTGATTTTTTGGTCAAACAATAGATCACATCACCCTCCCTCCTCTTACCTTAAGAGTGTTTCTTGTTTCCCAAGGTCAAAAGACCCTTGAAATGAAGAAGATTTGATATGATTCCCAAAATAAAGCAAATGCCACGAAAGGGCTGAAGGACATTTCAAAAGAAGCGTAGCAGGACTGTTTCAACAAACTGAAACACCATTAGGATAAGTGTGCGCGTTGGAGAGGAGAGTACTTTGAAGAGGACCCAGAGTTGTCACTTCAAAATAAAGTAAATTTTGCATTATGACCTCAGTCCACATATTATTTTAACAGACTCATATACGGTATATAATGTGCACTGTGAACGACAGCTTCATGTAAATGAAGTAATTAACTGGTACAAAGAGAAGTATAGAAAATTTACCCTCGTAATTTTTGTTTATCTTAAAGAAATAACACCGGTGTATAAAATACAATAAATAATAATAATACAACAATATATAAAATAAAAGTAAATTTGCATAAACTTATTATAACCTTGACAAGCTGTCAGAAGTTTTTTCCCATCTTGAGAGTATATTCCACAAAAGGCTTTATGGTCATATGAGTCAACGACTTTCATTTTATTTGGTAATTTATAGTTATTAATTCGACATTTGTCACTGTGAGAAAAACTGAGGCCTTTTTGAATTCCGATCTAGAAAAATAAAATTGGTGAGATACAATTTTATGCATATTTAACTCAATTTGATATATCTGTATTCATCAATTTCATTGTTAATTTTTGAAGTTTTTTTTGACTTACATTCAAAATTACTAATAAAAATCTATGATATTAATAAACATTTATGATACTAAACGAACAAAACTGTCAAGAAAACTATAAAAATGAACGAGAAAATCGATGTGTGTTTGCAGTTTACTTCAGTCATGGCATTCACCATCTTCTCACTGACACAACACAAATTTCTTGTACCTTCCTGGGATAATTTAAATAAAAGTAGTAAGTGTGAATTTTCGGTTACACACTAGGCAATCTACGGACATACTAATATTTAAAGCAGAGTACAGGCTAAAGCAAGTTAGGGTAGGCACCCACCCAACGGTGTATGATACACATAAAACTAGTTCATAGGCATGATCCCATTCAAACACACTTCTCTCAGTTTTAATATCACAGCAACCACTCGTTCAATTGAACTTTTACTATTTCTACACACCAAGTTACTCTCTCAATTACATTTTTTTATTAATGCTTGAAAGAAGGAATATAACCCAAATGTTACAATTAAAAGTTTTTTCTCTTAAAAGGATTTTTCCCACTTAAAATTGTCTCGACGATTTGTAGGTGGTGAGACTCATAATGAAGTTAAAAGATTTTTGTCCCTGAGAATCTTTTATGGATGAGTGAATATTTTATGGATAGGTTATATTCCGTCTTATGGTATGGCCAAAAGGCTAAGATAAACTATTTAAATCAAAACAGGCTATATTCTATCAACTACAGCTGTTAGGCGGTCTGACTATGATAAGTATAACTATCAGGGTAACTGAGGTCCATGTTAACAATGAATAATAAAACACTGAGGTTTAAAGACTACCAAACGATGCTTCGACAAATGACATGGTGGATAAAAAGAATCAGAAATTCTGGTTGAGGGAAATGTTTGTCTGTTCTAGAGGGTTTCATGAACAGCCAATATACATCGTACAAATAAGCACTGTAGTATAGTATTACCAAAATAGTTCATCGGCAAATGAATGGCTTGGGTCCATAATATACGAGTGGAATAAAACATTTAGTAGTCGTGTTAACAGGTACAGCTCCCGATGTATGAACCTGGAAGTGAAGAACAGTCATCTGGATATAAGGGTTACTTATAACTGCGGGAAATGTTTAGCTCGCATCATTAAATGTATCACGCTTTCTACTAAAAAGTTCTCGAGGATTCCTACTTTCTCGTTGACATCATTAGAACAAATCGGACAAAGGTTATTTCAATGAAAGAACATATTAGAGCTAGTATGTATCGGTATGAACTTCTTGCATGAGCACGAAATATTGTCAAAAGCTTTACTGTCAAGAGCTGAAAGAAATTAGAATATCCATACTAACTGACCCTAGCAAGTACAATAGTTTTTAAGTCGTAGTGCTATAATCACCCTCAAAAATAAAACTAACCCTAAATCCACACAGGAAATGCATAGAGGTTATATGGAAAAAAATAGAAGAATTGACAAAAAGTATGAACAAATTATTCTTTCAATGTATCCTAGCCCATCGTAGAGTAGATAGGAACGAGAAAGCCCATAGTGTGTCAAATTATGCGGTAAACCCTTCTACCAAATTGTATCACACCACTACGAAGTGAACTGCGAAACATGTTCTCAAAAAGGGAATATATACGTTGGAGAAGAAGATACCACCAGGCGCAAGCTGAATGAGATCTAACCAGAGCCAATGGACCTAGTATGTTTCGTAACATCACGAGATTAAAGTCAATTATTCCCACTAAAAAAAGAATCAGCCAATTGTTACGGGTAGTAATTCAGTCCAGTTCAACTTAAAAAAGAGCATGCTGTTCATGGAAAACAAGTAGAGAAAGAACCACTCCAGCAAATACTTTCAACACCCATTAGAGACTGCCCTTCGTTCAGATATTGCATTTGACTTAAATTTAACAAGGGGGGGGGGGGGGAACCTGTGTGCGAATGCAGCGACAACATATTACTGATATTTGACTATAAAAGTTAGTGGACATGAGAAGCTCTGATACCCAACACAACAAACAGGACAGGATGCAAACAGAGAATGTGTGTTCACAGAAAAACGAACAACTACAGTTGAAAGATCGTAGTATAAGAGAAAGGGATAGCTGAAATACGACAGCGTATATATTTAAGAAAAAAAAAACGTCATTTATTTTGCTGAATCATAATTCCCTGGAGAAAAAGTTGGACAGAGAGTTACAATGTATCAATTCCTGAAAGTGTGGGTGGATTTAAGAAACGTTCTGGATGTTATTATTTCTCTAAAAATAATGAGTATGAAGAACTTAACACTCAGTATTACATTGTATTTCAATCATGCTCAATTAATAATTAAACATTTTACTTGAAATACATTGATTGTAGGTAATTAAATTTCTTCTTTTTTTTAAAATAGTACAATTATTTTTACAATTTTATTTATATTATTTTTACAATTATAGTAATATTTATAAACTACATTTACCACTGAACACTGAAAAAAAGTTAACATTTAAGAAAACACGCGCTAAATAGTGTGTGTTTTTAGCGTGTATTTTCTAAATCTGTATATTTTACTCACAGGGCACAACATATACATGCATACATATAAGTATCTCAAAAATATGTATAGTATAACCTGTCTCCTCATAACCATATCGGTCAAAGATTCTGTATTTCTACCCACAGGGCACAACTTCGGACACATACCAGATGCCTTTTTTGTTTCGTATGCAATATCATTTTTCTAAAAATTAAAATAAGGTTCAAATGTATTAAAATATTAATTTATAATTAACACATATTCTCCTAGATCAATTTTATAATGCAACAAGTATGTTCTGAAGTAATCTTATTCAAATTTATTGAACACAAAATTGAAATTAAACAAAATCATAACAAAACACACCATTTAAGACATTACAAACAATATATATAAATCAAAATTTTACATTAAGCGCGTGAAATAAAAATCAACGTCTAAACCACAATCAGGAAATCAGAAATGTGACTAAGATCTTTCAACCAAAACAATTTGCCCTCGACAGAGTCTCACTCATACTGGATATGAAAGAGACTCTGACGAAGACTACCTGTTTTGTTTGAAAGTTCTTAGTCACATATGTGTTTACAGATTAACTGTTAACTGTTAAGTTTTTTATTAACATAGTCAACTCCACTTCAGGCAAAGCGCTAATGTTACGTCATGCTGACGATTTAATTTGGTGATGATTTGTTATATGAATGTTTAACCTACATTTAAAACTTTTACTACGTTAAACATTCCACATTTTTATTCATAGATTCAAGAAAAGAAGAAAAAATATTTAGAACTAATTTATTATTCTTTTAAAACTTATATGCTTTTAAATACGAATTATTGACTACTGATACATAATAGTGATCACACCAAAATGTAACCAATGAATCAAACCAAATGAGTTATTAAGAATTTAACATTAATTAAAAGAAAGTACCGTAAATCGATCCATTATTGGTTCTAAACCTGGACCTGATCTTAAATCAGGAGCTCTGAGAAAGTTGGTATCACCTCCAAGAAATCTCATCTGGCCACTGAAACAAGCAACTTATCAACTTAATCTACTTAGTATGCATACAAATAGAGAAACTTTATGTTAGCATATATTTAAAAGAAATAAAGACAATTACTAAAAGAAAACATTAATCCTTGCTGGCTAACTTTTTCTTTAAAGTGTTTTACTTCAATTTTCAATTGAGGAGGACCTAGTAGGACTTTTTATTTCCATTTTTCTATGGTATAGCTTAAAAAATATATATATAAAAGCAAAAACAAGAAAAAACTCTGATAGCAATAGCCCCGTGATAGTTACAAAACAAGAACTAGAAGAAATTCATTATGAGTGAAAGCATTCCCCTTCATTATATTACGGGGAACGCTAACAACTAACAACAAATTATATTCGCTGGTTAGCGATAAAGCGTTAGCGCAGTCGACTCATGTAAAATTTAGTGTGTATAAAAATTTTCATGAATACGAATTTTGATATTTTACTGAAACCATCCGTTTCAAAAATTATTTCATCCCCAAAAGAAAAGTTCGGAAATATGCAATGACTACTAACCATATTAACTTGACCTTGCATTATGAATAATGACTTTCCTGAATAATACCTTCCATCACCGTTGGTTATGGGATAATTAAAAAAAAGGCCTATTCGAATAATACCCTTAATTACAAATAAATGTAATATTAACTCATAAAAATATTAAATTGGCCATCCACCTTAAATAATATCATTCAAATATTGGGCAGAATGATAATAAAGTGAATTTATTTTGTACCTCGTTGTTAAAATATGCAGCTGACTACGACACTCTGAAAACTATCAGCCCCATGATTAAAACAAAACATGAAATGATCCAGGATATGTTATAAAGTTTTATAAAATACTTTTACAGTATACATAGTAGATAATAAACTATGGCGATTTCAAACAGATTCTAACCTTTTTCTTTAACACGTGAAAATGAAAAAAACGTTATTTCAATAACTAAAATATTAACTAATATTTTAACCTAATATTTAATAAAGGAAGAATGTAATTGAATCATTATTTCAAGAGTAAATATTTTCTAGAAGGGACATGGTGATTATACATTTTAAATAAAATAATTCCATTAATCTAACTGCATATTCACAAGTAATACTTAGTCCGGAATTATAAAGCATCCGTCACTATCAGTATCTAGAGAAATAAAAAACACCCTCTTTAAAAAAGAAAAAGGTTGATTAATGATTTCAATAATCCTTAAAACAAACGTTTCTTGTGCTACTCTTCTTTCAAGGTTATTCTTACAGTATAAGACGATCAATTTCTGTGATATTGTCTCCACCATCAATTTCAGCAATATAACCCGATTCAACGTTATCCTCCCACATTTCCCGAGAATTAAAATACCTCAAATTATACTTATAAAAAGTAAAGAGCTCGCAGCAGGCACTTAATTATTCAACCACTGCACAGAAGCGAGAATAACGCCCGAAAGTGAACCTCCTTAAAACCTTCACCGTATCTAATCCTCAAAATCTGCTTTCTGGAGACCAAACATACTAGCAATTATTACTTACTACCCGGAATTCAATTCTGAAAACTTATTTCTTAAAACCAAGCAAAGGGCTTCAAAGTTTTCTGGAAAGTAAACAAAAGACTTGGCAAGTTAAGATAAACAAAAATTAAGTTAACATCTAACATCTGTTAGTTGGTGACCCTGGTAGACAGGTTATGGTTCACATTCAAACTGAGTCTTCATTTTAATAAACCATTACATTTACATTTAAATTAATTACATTTAATTTTATGAAGGCTGGAGAATATTCCTTAGTAACATCTGTCCTTTACAATTCATCACTTTAACTTCTATTCAATTTAAAACAGGAAACGCATTTTCGATATACACAGGTAAGGCGCTACTACCTTTTTTTAATGATTTACCAATCTTTAGTAAGGCACCTTCATTCATAGATTTTTACAGGGGCATAATATCGGCACAACCTAACTCGATGTGCCTCACATATGTCAAGAAAACTATAGACTTAGTTACTTCAATATTTCTATATTCGACACCATCAGGGAAGAGATGTACATGGCCTGAAAAGTAAACCAAGCCCAATTTTCAATTTAATTATAGTTACAAAAACCTATTTTAAATAGTCACAAATAATTATGAATGAAAACAAATTAGAAACAATATTCTAAGCAAATGTTCAAAATATCTCCCTCGTCTTTATTAGTTATAATCTCAGAGTGCCATTTGTATAGAGAAGCCTGCCCACACAAATTAATCATATACCATCCAAGAGGCAGTAATACTCCTAGTCCACCACTTATTGCTCACTAGGGCAATGACGAATGCCTTCGTTGACCATTTCATAAACTCTGCCTTTAGCTGGGAAACTCTTTTGGCATGAGCCGCCTCTCCTCTCCGTAATCCAGTGGCATAGCGAGGCCGAACTGACGGATACTTGGGTATCAAAGGGACTGTTGTTTACAAATGAGAAACCTATGATTCTCAACTGTTAGTTTTACAAAAAGAAAAAATAATAATTATGGTAAAATAATAAAATTACAACAAATATTATTCTTGGGTGATCTAAGCACCGATATTTGAACATTTCGTCACGCAACTCATCAATAATCACTAAATGCAACGCACATAAAAAAACTTACCTTACTATTAACTAACTATTTACTTACTGCTATTGTCCACATCCGATTAAAATAGCTTACATTTAAATATTTTTGTTTTACAATTATAGCTCAAAACAAGGCTACTGGTACAACAGGTATATAACACATTTAGCAGATAGGTAGTACATGATTTGTGTCCTGCTACTTAACCTTCTGACTATAGAGGAAAATGTAAAATTGGGACCATCGGTTTCATTTGTCATTTATTCTTCCACTAAGATATAAGTAGAATAATGAGACTTCTGACGAGACTACCTTAATATAATCAAATGCACTAACGAATGATACTTCAGAAATCTTACAATGAAACTAGATATTCTGACCAAAAATTGTTTTCTCACCTCATTCTGTCAGATTTCAAGAATTTTTTTCTGAAAAAGAGCATTTTTCATCTTCCACTTTTATCTAAATTTAATTCTCTTCTACCTGAAGAGCACATAGATACATACTGTAAAATATATATATAAGACCGCTTGTTACGGTTGAAAGATCTTAGTCTTGTTTTCCCATTTCTTATTGTGGTTTGATCATATATATATATATATATATATTCATAAAGAAACAAATTATATTCATAAATCCAGTTCACAAAGGAAAGAAAAACAGATAAAAACACACACAAAAAAGACTCAATGATACTTCGACATTCGTCATCATCGGGCAGAAGTAGTCCCTTTGAGTAGCTGAAGCGAACTTTTATATTAAAATGCATTCACATAAATGAATAAATAATACAAAAAAATCCCAGGTCTCAAAAGCCCATACATTATTCACCCATAGTCCTAATTTTATCAAAAAGAATTGATTATTATGTAACATACTGTACTTTATTTTTCAATTTTTCTAGTTTTCCATTGGTGACAGAGAAAGTAACAGACTAGAATCTCTTTCATGTCCCAGAATTCATTAATTATTGTTGTGATTAGTAATAAGAATTCCACAAAACAACATAAAACATACCCTAACTCATCATGAGCCTAATAGTTATTGAAAGTGGGAATTTCATTTGTAAATTTAATTAAGGAGTATTCCAATCTTCTATTCTGTAATATTGTTGTAACACTGACAAAATAAAATAGATGCTCCTTAGTATCCTGCTACCTAAAATGAATGTATTATTCACTAAACAGAAGTCAATTTTTTTACTTCTTATAAAAAACATTATTCAAACTGTTGGTACACTATCAATAATGGACTTTTAATCATTTCGTGCATCATATACATTCTGTAGTACTGATACACCGCGTTGAATTATAAATGCGAAACAATAAATTTTCTAGCATATTATTTAAATTTATGGTTTTCAAGCTCTTATCCGTACTATCCCGTAGAGAAGTCAAATAATAGTTAATATTGACTTTATATGGATATTTCAAAATGTTTAGAGTGGTATACGTTGATTGGTATGGTGGCCTCCGTTGTAAATCTATTATACAAAAATACATATTTTTAGAGACTGAAGGTTATCCTATCATCTACAAATATTAAACGATCCTTAGATTGAAACTGATACTCTGAGAACACTTTCAACAATCTTCCCTTTCTTTATGGGATAATTACAGACAAAAACGTTATTCGAATGACGTTATCAACTACAAAGAAATGTAATAATATCTAATTACTATTTATGATTAAATTGAGAAAAAATATTAAATTGACCATGCTTTACGAATAATGTCCGTCATACATTGGCTAGAATGACACTGAAGTGTATTTATTATAATAGCTTGTTAAAAAATATACTTCACTCCCACTGTCTGAGAACAATCAGACCCATGATTCAAAGAAAACATGAAATTATCTAGAATATGTCATAGTTTCATTAAATACTTCTACTGTCAAAAGGGAACAATTTTAAACTATCGACGACAGACAGTAGGTAACAAACTCTGGTGGTTTCGAAGTGATTTTAACAATTTTTTCTTACAACGGAAGAAAAAGAAAAAATGGTATTTCAACAAATGATATATTCTTATTTATTTATCATCATAACTTAACAATGTGAGCGACACACAACATTTAACAAAGAAGAATGTAATTGAACCAATATTTCGAGTACAAGTTTCCTTGTGATATATAGTGGTCATCCACTTAAAATAATTCGATTACCTTAACTGCATATTCACAAGTAATACTTAGTCTTAAATTAAAACGCATCCATCCCAAAGTTACCATGAGTATTTAAAGAAATAAAAATGACCTCTTTAAAAAAAGAAAACAAAAAGGTTGATTAAAGATTTCAATAATCCTTAAAACAAACATTTCTTATGTTACACTTCTTTGAACTATATTCTCACCTTCTAATAAGTAAATCAAGTATAGTTTGTAACTCAGCTTCATTTTCAGTATTCTCATCTGATACAACTTCACCTTCCGCCATTTCCCGAGAAGTAAAATACCTTAAACTATACCTATAGAAAAATAAACACCATTTTGACATAAACTTAATCATTCGACTACTGCGCAGAAGCGACACTCTCAAACGTAACAGTGAACCACCATAAAACCTTCTTGGCATATAATTTTGAAAACTTATTTCTGGGAAGCAATGATGGTATGAATAATTACTTAGAGCAGCTATTGTATATATAAAGTTATCCAATTACAGAATCACTAATTCCGTGTGCCTTACATATCATCAAAATATTCTTTAATCAATACTAAGCAAGAAATTATAATTATTCGTTAGTGGTGAAACTTATCCTAGTCATTTATTTCACATACAATTCAGTGTATGTAATCCACAAATAAAAGTTTTGATATTTCATTGAAACAGGTTGCTTATTTCAAAATATTCTCATCCCCAGTGACAAGTTAACCCCTACCAGATTGTTGTCTAAAACCATATGGACATTTCGTTGCTTTTTCAGTAGTTCAGAGTTAAATGATTGGTCAATATTTGTAGATGGTAATCCATCGTAGATTTTATTATTTGAAAATAGGAATGAAACTGGAATCAGTACCCATTTCGTACTATTTTATATATAAATCTGGAATGGTCTTCACTGAACTTTACTATAGTTAGATATGTTGATGCGAATTGAACTATTTAAAGAAAGGAAAAAGTTTTATTTTACATCAGACATAAATATAATGGTCAGAACTAGTCTATGACTTAGATAACATGCAAGGAATCGGGAGTCTTTATATATATATATAATGATTTCACATAAACACGTGAATAACAATCAATGATCAAACCACAATAAGAAATGGGAAAACAAGACTAAGATCTTTCAACCGTAACAAGCGGTCTTCGTCAGAGTCAAAAACCAAAAAAACTCAGTTGGGTTTTTGACTCTGACGAAGACCGCTTGTTAGGGTTGAAAGATCTTAGTCTTGTTTCCCAGTTTCTTATTGTGGTTTGATCATAGATATATATATCACTCAAAATTCGAAAAAAAACATCCAAACTGGACGCAAAGAAATAAAGCGAAGAAAAGCAACACACAGAGAAAGAGACACACTTACAAACTCAAATTTTCGGATGATCCGTCTTCAGGAGAAAATAGAATGGGCGACCAAGCACGCCGGAAACACAACGGTAGGAAACCTTTCTTCGTTTTTGAGCTGATATATATATATATATATATATATATATATATATGAATTAAACACCACAATAAACAAATATATATTAATTACTATGCTCTAAGGCCTTTCGTTACAACATCTTCAGAGAGCTAAATGAACCAAAAATAGTTTGGTTCAATGGCCTTAGAGCATTGTAATTAATATATAATTAATATAATTGTTTATTGTGGTGTTTAATTCATATAGTATATCAAGAGTTATTGTTGATTATTAATATATATATATATATATATATATATATATTCGTGTAAATGGGCAGCAAGTCTTCTTTATACAAATATCATTAAAGCCGCTTTGGTTTTTAATGATTTTGTATGTATATATATATATATATATATATATATATATATATATTATATATATACATATTCTATCGGTGATAGTGGTGGGGTATTTTCCAGTGTAAACCTCCTCAGTTATCAGAAACTTTTGAGGATGCCTCTCTCAAGGCATCTTGAAAGGTGAATTTTTTCTGTTCTCTGAACAGGTGAAAGTGACAATAGAGGTTTCCTAAGAACGCCTCGAAGTTTTTTATAACTCAGAGTGTCTTGAAAGGATCTATTCTCTAAATGGTTGTGTTTCTACGAACAGATGGAAGTGTCCTATAACTCTATAAGTAAACGTAATGTCAAACTTGTTGACAACCAACTGATTTTTTGTTTAATTTTAATATGGTTATACACACTATTAATCAGTAATGCACCATTTGTTTACATGTGGCTATAATCATTTAATCAGTAATAAGAAACTTGAAATCGTAGATCAATCTAACATGGTACTGAAATTATTAAACTGAGTGCTGATCATCATATAGTTCATCTCATTGTGGTAACTAAATTCAACTTCAGATTTTAAGTTCTTTAATGACCTTCATAACTGTATAGAGAAGTATCCCTCACTTCCATAGTTTTAGGTATGATTTGACAAAAATCTTTATCTTCTTTGAGGCGATTGGCTCGCATTCAGATACAATGTGGTCAAAGGTTTCTACCTCGTCTAGACAGAAAGTCTGCATTCTTCAAATATAGCTTCCATTCATAGCAGTTGAGTAGACAAATGACTGATAGATGTTCTCCATATATTTTTAAATTCGCCCTTTGAAGATATGGTATTTTTTACAAATGCAAGTTCAGTTAGAATGAGCTTTGTAAACTAAATTGAACCCGGTTGTCCTCAGCACCTTTTAACTATGTTCTTCTTGATTTGTTTGTGAGTTCTACTCTGCGAAAATTGAGGTGTGTAATTAAAAAAATGATTAGGATTGCAGAATTTTTGTATTGATCCAAATTATGCAAATTGTTTTCTCATTCCCGGGTATTCCTTTGTTTGGGTGCTTTTATGAACATCAAATTATTTACATTGTATTCATTAATAATTTATGACCCGACAGTATATCAGGCTAGGGGTAGTAATGGAGATTATGCGCAAATAATAGCCTCTAGCACTCAACTTCAGCCTTCGCGAGGCTACCCTGTTAACCTGCTATATGCAGGGACAAACGATAGTGGAGGGCAAGGTGGCAGGGGCTGGGCCTAACCGCCTTCGTTTCTCGTTTCACATACTTCCAACTTCCCAAATCCTCTCCTCTTATCCCAGCCCCAGTTCAAGTGTTCCAGGCGACCCCCTTAAGTAAATAGTCTTACTTCGGTATGCGGTGCTCTGCCGGAGTGGACAAAATACCACCGATAGAGCTTCAAGGTTTTTCCCCTGTATGATACTAAGGAGAAGGAAGTCCGGAGACCATCCTCCGGAAGCGCAGAGGGTCCAAAAGCGCTAACTACTGGGAGCCAAACTCCTACAAGTGCACCTGAGGACCCGAAGAAGGAGAAAGGAAGTGTCACTTTCTCCCGAAACGTAGGGAGCCTGAATGGGCATTATCAATGATGGTTTGTGCAGATTCTGCAAAGATGAGGAAAAAACACCTGGCTGACTACCAGGCAACTTTGCTGCACAGAGGTGTAGGTGCTTCGGGACACTCAACAAAACCAAAGAAAAACTTTTACCGCTGGAACCAGAAAAAGTGCTGAGCTTCTTGGAGGCGTTGAAGCTAACTGCTGGGGTACTTTAGTAAAGAGGGGAGGGGGGGGGGGAGTACAATAGTTTTTTTTTAAGACGTCGTGCTATAGTCACCCTCAAATAATAATAACAAAAAATATCAGGCAATGATTCAATCCAGGAGATCCTTCGAAAAATGTCCCTTCGAGCCCACATATAAAATAATCTATGATGGCCATTGTATCTAACCAGCATATAGTTCGAACTATTAATGTTTCATTCTATTATTTTTTTTTATATTTCATACCCCATGGAGAACTTTGCATTTTGTAAAAAACAATTATCATTCATTATTATTAAACATTATTTAGTTTATTTAAATGAAAGTACCTGTCTTTTAATCCTGGAGATAGTACAGATAGTGATTGATCCAGGTATCAATATATATGCTAGTTTAACGTCCAAACGACAATAAGAAATGAGAAAAAAACTAAAATCTTTCAACTGTGACAAGCGGTCTTCGCAGAGTCAAACCCCAACTGTTGGTATTTGACTCTGACGAAGACTGCTTGTTACGTTGAAAGATCTTAGTCTTTCTTCACATTTTTTATTGTGGTTTGTACGTTAATTGGTTATTAAAGTGTTAATTGTGAAATCTAGTTATATATGCTTGTTTTTGTATATCACACAATCAATGCATATGATATCATTGGTTTTTCCACAGAAATAATTATGCTTTTGTAAAACTAAAGTTATTTTTTCCTATTAAGACCTCAGAAAAAATAATAATTAAGACCCTACGAAATAGTCTGAAAGCAGAATATTGGTTTTCTTCCCTTAGCCAGTGTATCTGTTACATGGCTTTTACAATTTTAATTTTCATCTAAAGAACCTCCAAGACTATGTCCGTAACTTTGATGGTTTTTAGATTAATCTTTTTTCTCTTTCACAAAGGGTATAAGGACTGTTTAGGTGGATGTATACATAGACATTTCTCCTTTACTCATCTTTCAACAATTGTTGCAGCAATACTCTTCTAATAAAAGGTCTTCCGCATATCCTGCCGTATCGTTACCATCATTATAGAGTATTCAGTAGGTTACAATTAATCATAAGAATAGGAGTCATCGCATACCTCCTTGACAGTATCCCTTAGTGTTCACAAGGTTGGTGGATCCAATATTTACAGTAATTATTGTTTTACAATATTACTGTATTTACAGTAATTATTGTTTTACAATATTACTGTAATTTATCACTCCTCGTATAGTTTGTGGATTAAAGCATGTATATACTCGTATTAGTACTGATTCATTGGTTCGCAGGCGTCTACCATGAACTCCTTCTACATTCAAGAATTAAGCCAAAGTGATTCCTTCAAGACTTCAAAAATGTTTCTATTTTATCAGAAAAATGTAGGAAAAAAATATCAGGTTCATCGACTCAGCGAAGAAGTTGGAGTTGATTTTTTACACTTAAGAATTTTATTCTTCTTACATATCATATACACTTATTAAACAGTCAATTTTTTTTAATAAGCCTCATTTTATTTCACTCGATGCACTTAAAAAATTTCTAAGTCAATGTAAACAAATCCCTTGAATACAGTCGAAGATCCGTTATTCCAAGATGAATGTTCAGGTTTTATAGCTATATTACCCTCTGTGGAATTAAAATTTTTTTTTTAAATTGATAATTTTTTTATCCATTTTTTGGGCAAAATTTTATTGTTCTCTAATTAGTTGTTTAACTTTAAAAAAATATCTTCTGAAATGTTAATGTAGTTTTGAAAAAAAAATATCTGAACTCATCCTTAGATAAGATGCCATTTTTAGGTACAATTTCTTCTGATCCGTCTAACGGTATGCCTTCTATCTTCCTTACAAGGTCTCAGACTCAATCACAAGTCAAAATGTTTGCATTTTATTAAAAAAAACTCTCTTTTGAGCAATGGAGTAGCAACCATTTTTGCAGCCCGGGGCGGTCATAAGATTTGCACCCCCCCACTGGTCGTGTTAACCTTCAAAATTCCAGAAAGTCTTCAAAATATTTATTTTCATGGAATTACAATCAAGGATTTAATTTTAGACTACTGTTATTAGTCCCAGACTTTCATCTTATTACAGTATTCTTATGCATATACAGTCATTGTCAAAGAAAAACGTATAATTCAAATCATAAAAAAAATTGTTAAATTAAATTAACTGGCTACGGAAAAAAAATATAATAAACCACACACAAAAAAAGACTTTTTTATTCTACAGGAATTGCAGAACTAATGAGATACATTTAAATTGCACTTGTAATATGAAGGATTGGGAAAGATTATTCAAAGAATCTTTCATCACTACATTGAACGTGTCTCTGACACCAGTGGGAACTTAAGGAAAGATCTAAAAAAAAAGATATTCTGGATTCAATTAAAAACTTGAATAATGTGGTGATAGAAATTACTGAAGAAATTAAAAATCTCAATGAGGCTGTGTAGTTAAGTGTGCATAGGTCTCCAGCTATTTAAAAATAGGTACTAAATTTCAAAAATCTGCTCCCAGGATCCCTCCTACGCCTCCTTACAAACCTTTGGTTTATCCAAACAAGAATCAACCTAATCTCGACAAAAAAAGAGCTCTTAAAAGGACTGTTAGAACGTGAGCTAAAGGTGAACAAACTTCATGATTGTTAGTGAAGTCTGTTCCTGAAGAAGTAAACGATGAGAATGCAAAAGAAGTTATCTAAGACCAACACAGTGACATTTTAACTACATACAGCACACAACTTTGTGATAGCATACAAAGAAAACTGATTCCACATTGGGAGTCCTAAATTTTGCTTAACTAAAGTGTTTTTAGAGTAGGGTTCTTTAACGAGTACCTGATATCGAATTGACTCGGGGACGACAGCTTAACGTCCTCTCTGAGGGACGTCTCAGATTTATTGACCTCTCACTTGAATAAATCAAGGGCAGAGTGGGTATTGAAACCCAAACCCACTCGTTCAAGTTATGCTTGAACGAGTTGCCACCAGTTCAGAGGCAACCATCTTGCTACTAAGCGAAACTGACCCTCTTTATATTAGCATAACACTATGTTTTAAATGCAGTAAATATAATCATCATGCTACAGGCTGTAAAGGGAGCTTGCTTGCCCTATATGTGCAGGGCAACACCTAATAATAGATTGCAAAGCTGTTGAATCTGAACAGAAGTATGCGAACTGCATCGCACATAAACATATGTCTCTGCAAATAAAAAAGTATGTCTTATTTTTAAAAACAAGCATACCTTGCAGATAAATTCATACTGCCTTAAGCAAAGAGTGTCCTCGCTAGGTTATGCTGATATATATGAAGAAAGAAAATATCCAATATTGTAACTAAATTCAACCGGGGTCATCGAACTGAGAGCATACTGACCAGAAATGAAGCTAAAAAGCATACACTTCCAGAGGTGTCTCACAGCTAGATACTGCATTTATGCAAGAACCCTATACAGTCCGAAACTTGGTGGCAGGGTTTCCTTTTAATCTTAGAATGTATCAAAAAGAAGAAGAAAGAAATATCAGCCATATTGGTAAACAAGAACCAAATAGATAATTTGATTCAAGCTTCAAGTGAAGATGTCATCGCAGAGTTTTTGTGTAGCTACTTTGAATTCTGAGGTTCAAGTATGTACTTACCATACGATAGGGACATTCAGAATGGTATGACGAAAACAGATTATGTAATTCAATGTGTAACAGATAAATTACTACTTGGTTTGGGTAGCAATTCAAGATCAACCTCTTGGCACCATGTTTTGACAAATAACAGAGGTTGTCAGCAGGAAGAAGTCATCAATACGAATATTTTAGTACTATTCGATGAAAATCAAGAAATTCCAACGTTTGAAACTAAAAGAGCCTTCAGCAACACCGACATCACCAAAAATCTTCCAAAAAAACCAGTTTTAGTCAATATTTTTACATTTTATTTCATAACTCATCATTCCAGTTATTGAAAAAATTGTAAAGTTTTTTTTTCTATTAATGCTATTGCCGGTTCCATCAAAATACTTAAGTGCCACCACTCTGGAGTTAGTAGTTCAGGAGTAAAAAAATGTCTAAATATACTTCCCCCCCCCCCCCCCCCCAAAGAAAGACTTCCCCATGACACTAAGTTAAAAGCAATTTAACCATATTATAAAAGTAAAATAAAAAAAATACATAACCATTGTTTCGTAAAAAACAGTTTCAATAAAGTTTTAACAACTCACTTAATGTTCTTGCTCAGTCAGATTAAATCTAAAATGACAATAGTGAAAAGCGAAATGATATTATATTAGAATAATTACCAGAATTTACATTAGAAGATATAGAAAACCATTGAAATGTATGATATATATAAACGTTGTCTAGACAAAGAAACATAGAT
This sequence comes from Hermatobates lingyangjiaoensis, assembly GCA_026182355.1. Lineage (NCBI taxonomy): Eukaryota > Metazoa > Arthropoda > Insecta > Hemiptera > Hermatobatidae > Hermatobates > Hermatobates lingyangjiaoensis. Next base: position 1,059,039 of record JAPFBL010001618.1, read on the forward strand.
AAATTAAAAGCACACGCTTAGTATAATTTTCGGTTTGACCTGTCATCAAGAGAAAATAAGAGGGGAAACCAAATACACTGGTGCAGAGACGACTGGAAACCTCCGCACCAGTGTTTTGGTTTCTCTCTCTTATCTCTCCTCATGCCAGGTCAATCCAAAAATTAGAGATTGTGTGTTTTGAATTTCTCTATCCTTCTTTATCTACAATGAAATTGATTTGTCCACTTCGGATCAGATCGAAAAAGTGATATGATATTTATATGTAAAGTTATTGTATGTGTGCAGTTTGGTTAATGTTATATGAGGTTCGACAGAATCCTATTATCTGGCACCAGATTAACATGCACATTTATCAGCATGTTTGTATAACGTCATTTTTTTAAAATACCCAATAACAGGAACAATACCAATACAACGGTACATTCGTTCAGGAAAAAAATGAGTCATCACAAAAATATTTATATATAAGTCAATAAGTGCACAGTAAATACTTTTGCAATGGAAATAAAAGATCAATTACTATTTGCAGTAATTCATATTTGCAGTACAGTATTAAGGTGTATGATGTAAACCAGCTGGCTAGCATAATATTAGTTTTTTTGGGTCCTACAATTTGCGTTCATTAATAAAACAGCTTTATTATACATTTAATTACATGAATTTCTGGGATCATCCATCCACAGTTTGATTTCCGGAACCTGCTCCGTCTCGAAGATGACGGAAAATCCACTAACTAAGATTATAGTATCCACTAACACTGGTAACCGACATGAACCGATTACACGTCATAGTAGGGAATAGTAAAACAAAGTGAGGAAATCATGTTATAAAGACTTAAGACCATGTAAATTATAAAGAAAGTTTATATGTATTTATTTTCTATTATATATATATCTCTTTTTGATGAGGGAAAAAATACCTACCATAATGAAAATTTGAATTACAATATCAACAATACACATAAAGCAAAATTTATATATATATATATGAACGAAAGAAACTTATAATTTTGATTAGATACATCTCTACATCATGGAAAAAACATTGATGAATAAATTAATTAACATTTAAACAAATAATTTCAAAGATGCAAACTAAAACAAAAAATCTCATACCAATATAAATCTAATGACCTAGAAGGTCATGACACCCAAGTATTTTCATTTATCAAATATTGATAATATTTGAAGCTCTTATTAATGTGTGATTACTAAAAAATGAAGGAATACAAACTAATATAATTTATTTTAAAAACTATTTGATAAGAAAAATTCAAAAAAAGTCTAAATATATCTAAATAATAACAGATAAATAAAGAATTCTTCCCACTTTTTGTTCATGACTGCTGCTTACTTGAGAGGGTTGATTTTCACATCTGACTGCAACACTTCACCACTTTGAGATCAGAGAGGAGTTTGGAAAGGGAACTAGGTCCGAGTGTTCTGTTGTTGGTTGAAAGAACCCATGTCATACTGACCTCCAGGCATTGTGTACGTCGAATGGTTCGTTGTTCAGAAGATGTAGATCAAATATCTTTTGCTTCAATGAATTTGTACTCTTACAACGAAATTCCATTTCCATTCCATTCCATTAGTTTCCATTGAATCTGAAGACGATATTATGATCTCTTTGATCGCCAATGATGTATCCTGAAGCATCTGTGAGGTTGGGAATTCATTATTGATTGTTGTTAGCAAACTTGGCTTAAATGATTTCTGCTTTTCTCAATATGGGGAAAGTAGGTTTCAACAGACATCACGGGCAACGGGTCGTGAAAACGAATTTTTCCAAGGTAGCCATTAACGACCCCAGCCAGGTGCAAGATCAGCAACCGTTTCGTGGTTCCACCCTCGTGATACTTTTCCAACCTCATCATACCAAGAGGCATTTCCCGATTCAAAACTGAAACAGGACTTCTCTGACAATTCGGTTTGAGATAATACTTGCACCGTCAATGTCGGTGTCAGTGTCGGTGGTAGTCAATGAACAAACAAACCACCAAACCGACATTTTAACAAAACCACTAATAACATTTAAAAGACGACATAAGGAACTGGAAATAGATAATGAAATAAGAAATAAAAGGAAAAAAATACCAATTAAAGAAATATGCAAAAAAAAATTAACTACACAGACAACACTGATTCCACAATGTAGATGATATATATAGGTAGTTATAGGAAAATAACATTCACAGTCAGTTAGGTGCTCTTGAAGATGGGATCCAGATGGACCCGAAACCGGTCGAGCTTTTCTAAGACTATACGAGGTATGACGGATTGTATAATTACTAATTCTAATAATTCCGGATTGATTAAATTTGGCACTAAAGTTGGCGGCCTAATAAGATTTGTTCCTTGTATATGAGAGACAGTTGAAACCAAGAATGTTGAATGTTGTCTAAAGGATCCAGTGGGAAGGTTGGAGAATGATCAATTATTCTAGTTGATTGGACTAACGTGGAGTCCAGAGCTAAACATGAAGTCAGTCTCGAAGAACATCAATTCACAGTATCAGTTGGCTCCAACGAAACTGTAGGTAGTACAATGTTGGTTTGATGGATGACATTGGTTTTTTACATCCCGATTAGAAGAAATCTCGAACGATATTAGAGTAGTTTCCGCCATTACTAGATTGGGTGACAGAACGAGCGTGGTGCCATGAACTATATAGTTTGGGGGAGAGGGGGCCCCATGAAAGGTGATACATCCATTTGCTCATTCTTAATCCACTTATTCAGGACATCTTCTATTATTCTTCCTGAACATAGAACGCATTGGTTAATATATACAAATAAATTTACATAAAACAACTCAAAGAACTAATTCAGGATAATTATAAACTAGTATAAATGATTCTAGACTTATTCTTCATGAACTATATCAAAGAAGTGAAATGACTAGGAAAAAATAAATTAGAAGCAAACTTATACAGTGTACAATTAACTTATCTATTTAAAGCGATATTCCTTTATAAATATCATATTTCATAAAAAGATTTCACATAAACACGTGAAATAAGAATCCATGAAATGGGAAAACAAGACTAAGATCTTTCAACCGTAACAACCGGTCTTCGTCAGAGTGTTGGGTTTTTGACTCTGACGAAGACCGCTTGTTACGGTTGAAAGATCTTAGTCTTGTTTTTCCATTTCATATTGTGGTTCGATCATATCATATTTTGTGTATAATCTTAGGACAACATAATGTCAACTATGCTGACCGTTTGGCTCCAGCCGAAGCTTCACTGGTAAACTAAATCTACAAATATTATTAATAAATGACCTACATTCTGCACAGCAAGCAGATTTAGTGATCTTTCAGATCTTTCCCTCAAGATCTGCAACCCGCTGCTGAAGATAGAGACACTAAGTGTTAAGTTAGCATTTCTTTTATTAAGGATTTAGTAATAATAGATAATGCTCAATAACTGTAGCTTCATATGAACAGCAACGTATGTACAACGGTTGAATAATGTATTTTATTTTTCAGTAGTACGACCTGCAGATTTCCATATGCAAAATAAACTATATTTTTTGATAAGAAATATTGAAGTTACCAGTTTCAAATTTTAAACAGAGAGCCAAATTAGGTGATGAGGAAATGTCCAATGCTAAAGGGGATGTAATGATTTTCCGCAGAGTAGATGAAGAAGGTACTAATGTAGGACCATCCGGAATTCCTGAAATGATATGCTATTAGGATAGCTTGAGGTTTGGTTATCTGAAATATTGTTGAAACAGCATTACTTACGTTGGAAAAGAGGTTGAATCGCTAGGCTGTTGGACGATGCAGGTTTGTACATCGCGATTTAAAGAAATGCCGGACAATATTAGATTAGTTTCCACCATTACTAGACTGGTCTACGGAATAAAGATGGGGAATATGCAGTCGATTAGGGGAACCATAAGAGTTCACAAGCAGCAGCTAGGTTACTACCTTCTTGATCACTTGGTTTTATTTGAGGGGATTATGGTGAAATATCGCTGCAGGTGAAATGACGAGAGACTGAATTAAAATCGCCTGCAAGCTTGTGAAATCAGCAGGACCACTGCACTGTTCTTAGTGTGGACGAAGTTATTGGCAGGGACAATTACAGGTTGTGGAAGATTCGGCAAAACCTTTGTCGTGGTTCATTCTGCAAGTAGAGACTCTGGGCATCGACTACTCATTGTCCTACCACCATTCCATCAGGTTTCTGACCACCAGGCTTGTCACTAGTATTATCGTAGGAACAGTTTTGGGGGGCCATGAAAGATGCAGACTGTTCAGTTTTAATCCACTGATTCAGGACTTCTTCTATTATTCCTCCTGAACATAAAACGCACAGGTTAAAATGTAAAATTAATTTACATATACAACAATCCAAAGAACTAATTCAGGACAATTCTAAACTAGTATCAATTACTCTAGACTTATTCTTCATGAACTATTCAAAGAAGTGACACAACTTGGAAAACATAAATTTGTCAGCAGGGACAATTACCTGTGGTGGCAGATTCGACAACCGTTGACGGTCCATTCTGCAAACACTGACTCTGTGCATCGACTACTTCTCATTGTCCTACCACCATTCCAGCAGGTTTCTGGACCGCTAGGTTTGTCACTGGTATTATCGTAGGAACTGTTTTGGGGGGCGATGAAAGGTGATACATCCATCTATTCAGTTTTAATCCACTGATTCAGGACTTCTTCTATTATTCATCCTGAACACAGAACGCACAGGTTAAAATGTAAAAATAAATTTGCAGATAAAACAAGCCAATGAAATAATTCAGGATGATTATGATCCAGTATAAATGATTCTAGACTTGTTCTTCATGAACCATACAGATGAAGTGACATAACTTAGAAGGAAGCTTACGCGGTAATATATTTAAAGACAATTTCAACATTTGTTTATAAATATATTTTGTATCAAAGGTGTTTGTTGAACTGAAATATTAATTTTTAAATTCCATATATGCAGGTTCCTTAATTAAACAGAGCAAGTTAAGACAGGCCGCATTCCTGGCCTAATAGAGTAAACTATGCTGACCTTTTGACTACAGCCGAAACTTCACCGGTAAACTAACTCTGCGAATAATATAGTGAGTAAACGACATACCTTCGGCACATCAAGCACATATACTTTATACCCTCCTCAATGACGTAAAACAGTGTAACGTGTTCATTCAAACTAGACAGTTGTTACTGAAATCCACAAAGTGTTTTCTTTGTAAAATAATCTCTAATGTAATACTTAGTTTTTACTTGTGCCTATCAAAAAAATTTGAAACAAAAACCTAATGTTGACATATATGAATGGTTATATATATATTATCAAACCACAATATGAAATGAAAAAAAAAAAGAAGACTACTGTGGTTTGATCATTGATACTTCACGTGTTTATGTGAAATCTTGTTTATATATATATATTTGATTGGTTGATGCAGGACCAAATAAGCTTGACTCATTTTTTTTTTATGCTGTTTTCAAAGTTGAAGGCTTCTAGCTCTGATCGAAGTCACGTACAGCGGTTCTTCTCTTCCATGAAGTCATCTCCGCCGACACAGCAAGTAGTATAAGGGCTCGCACTTTCTCAGAAAATGAACAGTTGCCGTGCGATGTCGACTTCTCCACTTCCGAGTTTTCCCGGTCCGGTCCCGAAAAAGAAAAAAGCCATAAGACTTCCACTGCTATCTTGTTGAGACTGGTCACCGGCCTGCCAGGAAAGGATAAGGGCTCGCACTCCCTTAGGAAATACAAATACTGGCACTGGGCATTGGCCCCACTATGCAGCGAGGGCTCATTAGTTGTATTTTTGGTTGGTGGGTTGGTTGTTGGTGTTTGAGCGGCTATTGCTGGTGTTTAATGGATGTTGTTGTGAACTTGTAGAGACTGGTTGCTGCGCGATGAAGCCGCTGTCGTCCTGCCAGGAAAAGTTAAGGGCTCGCACTCCCTCAGTAAATACGAATACTGGCACTGGACATTAGCCTCACTGTGCAGTGAGGTCTCCATACTCTTGTTCCATAGGTTGTTAGTGCTAGTGCTACCAGACCCCTCATGTAGATTTCAATATATATATATATATATATATAACAAGTAATATAGAAACGGTCCAAACCGAACAAATGATGTTAGTACAAAGTGGGTAAACAATAGTAAAAGAGAACCGTCAGTTTGTGTTATTGATTTGTCTTACCTACACGCATAAAATATCGAATCGGTGTCGTTTTTCTTAATAAAATTAATGAATGAAAAATAAATTTGAAGTTAGAATTGACGAATTGATTATTAACAAAAATCACTAAAAAAACTTCAAAGTGGAGAAGGAGGTAGAAAAGTATTTTGTAATAATAATAATAATAAAGGAAAAAAAAATGTAAAAACTAAGCTGTTAAACTACAATAACATCAAGAGAGGCGACGCACACTTTCCTGCAAGCAAATTAGAAAAACAAAGGAATCGTTTAGAACTTCTAATCACTGATGAATGATTGAAAGTTATTCTTGAAGCCAACCTCAAAGTTGGTCATGGTTGTAAACACAAAAATGATTAAAGAATTCGGGACTTAATACTATAATGTCACTACATAGGTAATCACGGCAATTTGGAATTATGTGAAGTTTACTAGTAAAAAAACAAAAATACAAAAAAAAGGGTTGGTTATGACCAATGGTTTACAGGGGAAATAAACAGTTGAAGTTAAATTGATTTCACATCCATGTAAACTCAAACAAACGTAGAATCCAGGTTCAACCTTGAACTTAGGATTAATCAACAATGCTTGTTCTTTCAACATCCACCAAAAAGTACACATCAGACACTGGAATCTCTTCCACTGTGCCAAAGAGAAAAAATTATAATTTCGATTTTTGGAAGATCACCATGTCTTCTTTTATATAATCAACGAATATTTCTCATCAGGGAATTTTTTTCTCTTAATTGAAATTATTAATAATAATAAACACAGTAAAATTTAATTATTTATAAAAATAAACTTTTTTTTCAAATATTTCCACAGTTATAGTATTATTTATCCCTAACATTACATTTACCAAACGGTACATAACATTGTCAACATTTCCTAAAACAGACGTTCAGACAATTAGCAATTTTTAAAACAAACAATGAACTACATTTACAACTAAAAGTGGTTAATGCTCACATCACCAAAAATTGAGTTGATTTTTCAAATTTTGTGCTTGGGATGTAACATCATATGTATAGTAAAATATGGCAAAATATTTATAGCCTGCCTTAATAATACTATCGATCAAGGACCCCTTTGAACTACATTCCAGATGATCTGGCTAAAAATTCAAATAAAATTCACAGGTATTATATTATTATTAATAAAATTCACAGGTAATTGATATTACTAAATAATTAATATAAATTAAATTTTTCTCCACCAAGTTTATATATAACTATTTAAAGTTAGTAATTTGATTCAAATATGAACATAAGATTAAAATAAACTCAAATTAATGAAATAACACCATTTAGTTCATTACCAATAACTTATACCATAGTACAATTATTAACAATACATAAACTACTTTATGTGTTTGTAATACAAACTAACCGACTCCTAAGTTCTTAATTAATGTAGTCGACTCATATACTTATAAAACTCTGATGTTCTTGTTTCATACAAAACTTTATTGTTAAGTGAAAATATACTGAATACCTCAAATAGTCACATTTAAAACATTCGAAGTTCTGATAATCAGTCAGCTTGTTTATTCATAGAACAAATCAAGAAAAAAAATTGAAAAAGATCCATTACTCTTTCAAAAATTGTTAATATGAATTATTAACATCAAATATTCAGGTATAATATAAACCAACAAAAAAAAATTTGTCATGGTGCCTAAGATGTTTTCACATTTTATACCTAATTTAAGAGCGTTGATTATAGAAATGCTTTCGTTGTTCTCTATCACGTCTAGTTTTTCTGCTATGGTATACCTCTCTCTGTAGGAAGGCGATAGCTACAACAAAGACAGGCAAGTCGAAGAAACAATATTTTTATTTAACTTTAAGACAGATATTCATTAATCACACCAAAATATTTGCAATACGTATATTCCCTGCAAATATAGGAAAACACATTGGTTTCTTAATTAATGTTACCTACGAGAGGATATAGTCATGCTTAATTTTTATTCCAAAAATCTGCAACGCAAGTAAAAGCTTTAAGGTTTATGAAGTCATAATCATTTAACATGGATCACAATAACAACTTACAATTGTAATAATGATGCTAGAATGTATTTAGAAATACGCCTAATTTTAAGGTAAAGAAAAAGGTATGAAATAGCAAAGATCTCAATAACTTAACCTGATGAGAAAAAATTAGTATGATTTTCGGAATCAGCACCAAAGAATGTGTTGACCAGTGTAATCAGTTATCATACCAAAAATTAATTAATTAATCAAATCATATGAACTGCTAGATATCAATGATGTCTAACAGTTATTACTAAATAAGAACTACATGCTGAAAACTTACAACAGTACTAAAACGTCGACCCTATTTTCGTTAAATTCGAAAATTATCAGCCTCTAAATCCATTTGTTCTAAAAAAGGAAACTAACTGTTAATTCAATTAAAATAATGTTGCCTGAGTCCCTTAACTTCGTGCAATTAATGAAGTAACAACAACTCTATTCATCTATCTAATATTTTCCAATTAGTTCTGTAGCTGATGTAAACCTTAGCTTCTAACCTGACAAAAAAAATTCGATATGTTCTTATCTTTATAACAAATTTATACAATACTTCTTCCATTTTACTGAGGAAAACCTGAATACAACATAAATACACAGCAACTCCTTTCCTCCATAAAGGAGAAGGTTCTGTTTCATATTGTTAATTACTAATTGATAATTATTTCTTCTTAATTTAAATAATTTCTTTTTCTCAGGATATGTATGAATCACAACGTTATTCCACATTCGAAAATTCACTAAAATTGTATGATGTACAAATGCCTAAATAGAGAACTAGTTATTTATAATAACAAAAAACAATACAGATATAATAATTACAGGGTCCATGCCACTCAAACAAGCAACAAAGGGTACTCAGTATGCTTACAAACGTTAATTAACTAAGGACCACTTTCAAAACAAAAAGTACATTAATTTTATGTTCTTCCCAGAACTATTTTATGGAAATAATGATAATTAATACAGAAACTTAAATTCTTGTTAAAATCATATATCACTAGTACATTTTCGTTAAAGTATTTACTTCGTTTTAATATTACAATTCAATCAATCACGGTATTTGACTAGAAAATGATATCTAACACATACATAAATATGTATAAATAAATACGCCCATACGCTGTTAGGTTGGCTGTTATTCAGTAGTGATTTATGAGGAGAGAATGAGATACTTACTGAGCAGTATAAAATGGCCTCTAACTCTTCAATAATCAGGCAGAATGCAGGAGTTAAGTAAGGCTTTAGAAGTCTTACCGTTTTTACTACGGATTAGAAGGGCTGATATTCTTACAGATAGTTAGATTTCTCTGGACTGTCTAACGATTAGGGACAATTATCTGTCTGGTAGGACAAACAAGAAGACGGCTTTACGGGGAAACATACGAGCAGAGCAGGAACATCAAGGCTGGACATATACTTCGGTTAAGTTAAAGCTCATTATGACATACTAGACAATGAAAGAGCTGACCAGTAATCCAAAGGATACTACATGCACTGAACTGACCACCAGTTACCATTCTCTAGTATCCGCAGTTAAAATTCAATTATTGAATTCATGTATCACGGCCTGGAATGAAAATTGACTTTAAACAGCAAATGATTGATTCCTAAGGAATTTAAGCAACTATTATTTAACATTTCATTTCGGTACTATCACTGACCAGTAATCACATAAAGAACCTACCTAACTGTTAACCACTATCCATATCCTATTACACCACCTAGAGAAAACTAAAGAGAATAAATCCAAAGATGTGTAAAATGGTACATAAAATTACTCACTTTCCCAATAAAAATTCGAATCCAGGACAGCACATTTAACTAATATATAGTATAGGTTCGTTGTCAGCTACTTGATTCATAAATCAAGAAAATTCCTTTCTCATTGAATAAAGAGAGCTTAAAATGTAAAAATAGGTTCTTTAACTGTATTTGTCGTAAGTCTTGCTATTATTACTCTTACTATTAAATTAGTGATATATTTCCAATATGACTCCTCTTAATATAAGCCTGGTGAATATGTACAGTCCTTTCAAGAACGTCTATTGAAAAGAATGTGTATATCCATTTGTCTTTCTTTTTAATATTTTGTAACTTGTAATTTCCTGATTACTTAACTATTTTTTACCATTAACTAGATATACTAACGTATAAACTTCAGAAATACTAGAGGGAAACAAAAATGGTTTTCTCATTTCACTCTAATCGTTTTATTCTGACAAAGAATGTTACTTATCTTCCACTTCGATATACATTTAATTACTCTTTTGTCTGAATAATCTAAAATAACTAAAAATGTCAGCCTAAAAAAACCCAGATATTCTGACTCTGCTGATTTGATTTTATCAGCAAGAATTGATCACGTAAATAAATAACAAGATAACATCCATTACTTCTTATTTTATTAGTATTGAATAAAAACTACAATGATAACACAGTAATTACATTATTACATAATAATAATAAACTGTATTTACAGTTATAACTCAAAAACAGTTGTAACCATCTCATGCAAGTGTTCAAACTGTCTCCTTATTATCAAATATAACATTATTTTTTTAAGAACCCCACATCAAGTTGTAGAATTCCTTACTATTAAATATTTTCACTCAATAATTAATAAACTTCAGTATTTACATTAGACAGCATCCGAAAGTTTGCATGAAAATAATAAAAAATTCAATGAAATAAAAAGGAAAATCCTACTTACTTTTCAAGGTTTCAATCGGTTTTTAGAATCCACCAGAGTTCTAAAAATTAAAAACTTTTTAATAGTGTTCCATTTTGAAAGCAAAAGAATTGCATTAAGCATAATAATATACCGTAATTGATTAAAAACTTTACAATAAATAACGTGATAATCATTAAAAGTGAGTTCCATTTGTAAACTTAACAAAGTATTCTTCATATCTTCACTTTTGAAATGAACGAAAGCCCTTGATAACCCGCAATTGACAACTGTCGATCGTTCTAGTACAACAATATATCGATTATGCAATAGCGTCATGAAGTTAACATGTTGATTTCATTATATTATTAATATATGTATATTTATTTTATATTTTATGCTTCATATTTACTTTATACTTATTGTTATAAGTATAAATAAGAATACTTTTTTATCCTTTAAAATTTTGTCCGTCTTTGACGAGTACTTTTTCAAAAATTCGGAGATGATACATAGTATTCCAAAATACCATTAAAAATTATAGAATAGTAGAAAATATCATTATTAGTACAGTGTTAAGTAAATGCCTGTGTATACATCACATTACCTGTCTGTTCTTCAGGTTCATGCAAGAATAAAGAGTTGGAACCTCTGTCAGTTATTCGCGTGTGTTCATACAATACAACGTGTGCGTTTTGCAGTTAGGAAATGTTTGTCTCCTCCTCTGTACAACCGCCACGTACCCTCCGGTTCACCCACCCAGTCTCTCAAATCCAAAGATAAATGGCTTTACATATTATTACCTATTATTATTATTTAATTTTATGATTTATCTCTATGCTTATTACAATTATAATATGTATAACAATTATTATATTGGTTATTACATATATTGGTTATTCTAATTTATCAAGTGTATTTCAGGGTGGGTATTGAGGACATTAGACTATTTATATATAATTAGCGATTCATCTTGCGAAAAACTCCACTTACGAAACTGTTTCCGGAACGAATTAATTTCGGATGAAAAGGTATGACTGTATATACAAACGCTCTCCAACTTACGAATGAGATACCTTCCGAAAGGTCGTTCGTAAGTTGCTTCAGTGCTATATTTTGTATGGAATGTATGTTTAAGGCTCATATAAGTATGTTTAAGGTTTATATAAATATGTTTAAGGCTCGTATAAGTAATTTGTATTGGTTTGTACTGAAAAATAAACATTTAATAAAATAAAATGCTCTATAAAGATATGTACATGTACAACTGGAGAGAATACTACTTCTGTTAGAGAGAGAGACACACACAGTATGTACATGTACGTAATAAGACAAATTAAATGAAGCTTAACTTACTTTTGGAAGATGTACTCGAAGGCTTAAGGAGATGATGGAGGAGGATTTTATATCATGGGGCCGAGAGGGTCTTCGTCGTCGCTGGAATGGGCTTCAGGGGTTATTTCCTCCTCCGTAACATCAATGAAGGAAGAAGTTGAGGGTCCAGGAGAAGAAGATGAGGGTTGACGAGTATCTTTCTTGGAGGGTGTAGTAGAAACTGGCCGAAAGAAGCGCTCTAACGACGATTGCACAGTTTTCTTCTTTTTCTCATCATAAATGATGCGGTAGCACTGTATGACATCATTCATTTGATTTGCAACCTTTAAGCAACGTTCAATATTTGGGTCTTGCTGCTCAAAGAGTGCTATGGCTTTATCTATGAGCGAAAACCCCTCGATCAAGAGTTTCATCTCGAATTTCTTCAAGACAGGTGTTTCGTCCTCCTCCTCCTCCTCGACACGTTGCTAAATCTAACTTAACATTTTTCGTCATACCCGCAAAAATGTTCGTATGTACTGTTGTTCGTAACTCGAATGTTCGTAAGTAGTGGAGCGTCTGTACTTTGTTATTATAAATCTATTGTCTCTTAGTCACTAAACTTGTCTTTGTCTTCATTTATTAATTTACATTACTTTGGATGTTTCATATCACTCTAGTAGTATCACATAAATAGATACTTGGGACCTAGCGAGCGCAAATTGCGGATGCACTATTAAGTATATAAATGCTGCTTTAAGTAAATACATTTGGACACAAGTTCCTCATATGATCTTCGCCTTAGGTTTATGAAGCGCCACGGAGTAATCGTAACTATAGGCTACCTGAGCAATGTGTGTATTAATTCAGTTGCTTCTACTCTTTGCGTGTTTAGTTGTAGTAATTTCATTTTTAAGTCTAATACAAAATTTTATTTTTGATATAGGAAGAGAAACCTTTCACCCATTCTCGTTGAGTAATCATTTTCAACTGAGGTTGAAATGAAATTATTTTGTAGTCTTTTCGCTGTGGAAAAAAGTACTCGTTACTTTCATAAAACCTTTAATAACAGTTTAACATCTATAAAAGCTATTTATAATGTTTTTTAAAGAATGATCTAAATAGTCTGTGTACACACACACACACACACACACACACACACACACACACACACACACACACACACTCACACAGAAAGCTCTATCAGCTTTCTGAAAGCTACTTCACAAATAGGCGAGCAAAAATATCATCATGTTTCAAATCCAAATCAGCCACAATTCACAAAGGCACTCCCCAAGGTTCATGCTTAGCCCCCACTTATTGGATCACTATGTTCGACTCACTGTTGCAACTAACCCTCCCAACACACTCTGATGCCATTGCGTTCGCCGACGACTATTTACTAATGGTGGCAGCCAAAAGCCCTCTAGAACTAGAAAACAAAACAAACACCGCCTTAGAAGAAGTAAAAAAATGGGCATACGAAAACAAAATTACTTTTAACACCAAAAAATCAAAGGTTCTAATTGTGTCAAAAAAATCTGCTCCACCTCAAGTACAGATAAACTTAGGAGATGATATCCTGAAAACCGTTGATGTTTTAAAATATTTAGGTGTCCTCCTAGATTCAAAATGGACGTGGAGTCACCATATAAAACATATTTGTAAAAAGAGTCTCCATACAATCAACGTTCTTTCTAGGGCTGCGAAGGTGCACTGGGGACTGAATCACTCAGCCCTCAGCATAATATACTCAGGAGCGTTTCTTCCCATGGTCCTCTACGGTGTTACCGTATGGCATGAGGGATTAAACATAAAAAGAAACATCAAGAAACTGGAGTGAGTTCAAAGGCTGTTCGCACTGAGAATAATAAAAGGGTATAGAACAATCTCCTACTACGCCGCTTGTGCCATCGCCGACATTCTTCCAATCAGCATAGTTGCAGAACAAGCCGTAATAGTTGACAGTTTAAAAGCAGGTAAAAAAATAGAGGACATCGACGGAATGCTCCTGGACAGTTCTATCAGTAGCCAGTTTTGGAGCCACCCTCAGACATACACATCTGTCAATGATGACCAGGATGAAGGCAGTGAAGGCAGCGAAGACAGCGAATACATCTACACTGATGGCATCAAAGAGGGAGACCAAGTGGGATGTGGTTTCGTGGTCTACCATCAAGGCAGCCTGATAAAGGAGCAGGGTTACCGGCTAGGCCCTTCATGTTCCAATAACCAGGCTGAACAATTTGCCATTCTAAAGGCGTTAGAATGGATGGCAGCATCTGTTACTGCTAGAACTACCGTGTGTGTCAAAACTGACAGTAAGGTCAGTCTACAGTCGATAAATAACTGCAAAAATCATCTACCTCTAAGTGAAAAAATCCGAACATTACTATTCTTGCTGAAAAACAAAGTCATCGTTTCTTTCATAAAGGTCAAGGCACACACGGGAGTAGAAGGAAATGAAGTGGCAGATTCATTGGCAAAAGCTGCATCCAGGCAAAACGACGAACCAGATTACACTGGCCTCCCTCTGTCCGCAGTTCTTGCATGGGCAACAAAACGAGGTATTCAAAAGTGGCAGGTACTCTGGACTAACTCAATCACTGGTGCAACTACAAGAGAATTTATCCCCTCAGTTGAGAGAAGAAAAAAGCTAGACCATCTAGCCATAAACTGGAAACTAACACAAATCCTAACCGGTCATGGAAGATTCCAAAGTTACCTCTACAGGTTCCAAATAAAAAACAGTGCAGCTTGCTCCTGCGACAACACAAATCCACAAACTGTAGACCATCTGCTATGAGACTGCCTGAGCTTGTATCCTGCCAGAACAGCATTAATACGAGAAGTAGTGGCGAAGGGTGACACATGGCCACCACCAAAACATAAACTGATAGAAAGAGAATATTATGCTAACTTTGTAGAGTATATTTCAAACATATTTAAATTTATAGAGTAACTCTTAGAAAAAAGTAAAATATTTAAATGATAAAAATAACATAGTTATAAGGTGTAAAACAAAAAATGTAGCGTAGGTTAAATCTTTAAAATAACATACCTAATGTAATTAGAAAATTTTAATGTTGTGAAAGCTGACAATGTAGACTATGTAAAATATAATTTAAATTTACAACTTTATAAAATAAATTAGAATTAAGCACAGAAGTAAGACTGTATAGCCATAAGAGGAATTGCATGCAGTATATTTTGTGGAACATGCTGTTATTTAAATAAATTCCCCCATGGCAGGGGTACTGCCCATGAGGAAAAACAAAAAAAACACACTCACTCACACACACACGCGCACGCACGCACACACACACACGCGCACACACACACACACACACACACACACACACACACACACACACACACACACACACACACACACACACACACACACACACACACACACACACACACACACACACACACACACACACACACACTCACGCACACACACACACTCACACATACACGCACACTCACACACACACTCACACATACACACACACAAAGGAAAGTTGTTTTTGTGAGTAATAAACACTAAGAATACTTGTAAACAATTGGTGTTACTAAGTAATTAAACATTATATCTATCCAATTAAAATGTTTAATATAAACTGCGAAAATATTTAAATAAAGTTATCCTTATTTAGGTGAATAGCTTTCTGGTATATGGAGAAGTAGCATTTTTGACGAACTAAATCTCGTCCAGAGGATTTAGTTGGTGAATTCTTCGCTAGATCGCAGAGAAATTCTGATTCAAGAACTTGTAGCATCATATAAATAATTACTTCAAAACTATTTTTAACATACACATAAAATAAAATATGATTTATTTAAAAAAATGTTACATAATAAAATATTTAAACAAATAAAAAACAATTTTTTTTATCTAATCTTCGCTCCATCATTTTAATTTTTTTGGGAGAATATCAATTATTTTGTACTTCTTTATGATTTTACAATTAATGGAACAACCTATAACAGTTTTATTGGTTTGATAGATGGTTTATACGTTATATAAAACATTGATGCTGTCTACTGCCAAAATAAGATCACACATATTTTAAAAAATTATTTTGTTACAGATGTAATTTCTGCTTAACAGATGTAATTCTTTATCATTGAACACCTTAACATTTGAATTTGGCTAGATCTTATGTTCATTTTAGTTCTTAAAATGATCTTTAAGAAAGATCATTTTTTTCAAATGTCATCACTTTTAAACGTTTTGAAATCCAATAAATTAATTTTTAATATTTTTTCGATGACAGCTGTCTGTGTGTAAGCTAGTGTGCGCGCGAGAGGTGAGTTGTAATAATTGGGTCGTAATAACAGGTCAATAGACAAAGTAGATTCTGAGTTATTACAAGATCAATGTCTTCCTTTAACCCTTTCGCAGTCTAAGGGATTTTTGCATTCATTCTAACACAATATGCTTTGCACATATTAGCCATAATTTTATTCATGACAAAAAAATTGGTATTCACGATGTCGTGATATTGCTTCAAAAAATGCCAACAAGTAGCTACTGAATGTCTTCAATGCAATAAAGCTTTTTGTTTACCATGATTCAATATCAAACATCAATGAAACTAAGTGTTTGGTTTTGCAAGAAAAATTATGTTTATATAGTTATGATTTCTTTTATTTGTGGAACTTTGACCATCTTGATTTTGTATACGATAGCAGGTTAGATTTATGTTGTAATGTACAACTGAAAGAACATTATTTTTATTAAATGGATTTACAAATTTGTTTATTTTTCGTGTTCCCTACTTTATTTTTCCTACAAAATAACAATGAAAAAATTTTACACTCAGGCGTCTTGTTAATCATATATGATGCACGCTACTGATAATTGTAGTAACGTGGTGTTAAAGTTCCTGAAATGTCTCAGACAATTAGATTAATTCCAACGCAGATGTTTCACAACTTTATTTACATTGAAAGTGAAATAGACCGTGTATCACATATGATACACGAGACTGCGAAAGGGTTAATGAATGTCCAAAATCGGTACCCTTCCGACCTGATATTTGTAAACCAAAGATTATACAAACATCATCATTATAATATTAGTGACATCTGTTGTACAATATTGAAAATTTTCAATATACGACTTACACATCGCCGGTAAAGACACCCAGCAGTATTAAATGAATTAGTAAATAACTAATTCACAACGTAACTATTGTTTGTACAGAAAAGCTCTTTTAGAAGTGTATTTTGCAGTAACGTGCTTCAGATACGTATTAGAAGGAAAATATTTTCTATGTACACAGATCATAAACTCTGGTTTACTTGTTCAAACAAAAACCCGACTATTCACCCCCTAAGAGAATTCACCAAACTATAATTTCATTTTTTTTCTTTGTTGGTTCACTCATCATGATCATATATTCACAGTTTTGACTATATAGTATGTGTTGTTTTTATATGAGAGGTATAAAGGTTAGACTTGTGTTTGCATGTTCGGTGATTTTTTGCTGTGGAAAAATAGAATAGCTTATTACCTGTGGAATAACTTACACCACTTGTAAACATTTTTTTTTTGCTCGTTGACTCACCATACCCCACTGTCAAAATCTCAAAAGTTTTTGACCACCTAATACCATTTTTTATACAAAAATACATTTAGTAGCTGTTTAGTATAGAGAACGATTATGTCTCTTTCCTATGTTTGAATATTACCAGAAAATAATAAAGAATTTTACGCCACCCACCCAGCTATCCAGATAAAGGTAATCAAAAACGGAGCCAGGGAAACATTTGACGAGTAAATCGGTAAATATTCGGGGCCATTATACTATATATATATATATATATATATATATATATATAGTAATAATATAGTAGACCTTTATGATATATACTAATCAATTAAAAAAACTATCAGGTGCATGTCAAAATGACAAAATTTTCTTCTTTGAATTGTGCAAAATATAAGATATATGATTATATATCATACCAAAATTAAATTATTAAATAATTATAACGATATATACATATATACATACATATTTATAAATATTTTACCGTTGTTTGACAAAATTAGTATAATAACGTAAAGAAAGATGTAATATCCGTGTTCGAAGAGCACATACGAATAAAATCATAAGCTGAAATTTATATGACCATATCATATTAGACTTTTAATACTTCAAACATTTTGTACTTTTCACATTTCAAAATAATCTGTCAAAAGTACTTCAAGATTTTTAAATAAAAAATTTTTAACACCTAATAAATTTACTTAACTTGAGTTTGAGAAAAAAAATTCCAAGTTAATGTAAATTAATGCACAAATAGGATAGGTAGGGATTTTTGAAGTAGTATTTCTCGTTTTTAGGGCTATATAATGTGCCAATATACAATGATAAAAAAATCTTGATTTTATTCTAACAGAACTAATTTTAGGTAAATGCCATAAGCAAAATTTTAGTACTCCAGTGTTTGTTGTTAAGGAAAAAAATTATTTTTTAATTCACAAAATATGTATCGTAGTGCCGATCAAGAAATTTTGTAAACACAGCTCATCCTCTTATAAGGAGTAATTTTTTTGTTTAATTTCATGCTAGCCGTCCAACGGTGCGACAGTATCCTGTTCACAAGCTTTCAGATTCAATCATAGATAATAATATAGTTAATGGGTTAGTTCCACTGAGGTTAGTAATATTAGAATTAGTAATAATACATCATAAAGTATGATGACTGACTGACTGTCAGTCAGTTAGGTGCTCTTCAAGATGGGATCCAGACAGACCCGAAACCGGTTGAGCTTTTCTGAGACTTAACGAGGTATGACGAATTGTATTATTACTAATTCTAATATTACTAACCTCAGTGGAACTAACCCATAAACTATATTATTACGGGGTCAAGAAATTCAGCAGCGAGCACGCAAGCGACTGGGATACTCTGGTTCCATACCTTACTTTATTACCAGTGTTTATATTACGCAAATTTTAAATTAAAAAAAAATGTTTTTGTTACATTTATTTATAATACATTTGCACTACTGTCATCGGCAAGCAAGCAAGCCACTGGCTACCCTGGCTCGATGCCATTACTTTATTACCATTTTTTATATTATTCACATTTTAAATTCAAAAAAATATTTGTTTGTTACATTTATCTATTTAAATAAAATAATGATTTTGTCTGTACATTGCTTAGAACTGACTCATTTCAAGTTTTCTTTACGTTTCATACATTGGAGAAACCGAATCACCCTTAGAAAAATTTCTGTCGGTTTGTCGGTTTGTCTGTTTGTCCGCAAAACTTTGTCACAAGTAAACTCAGCTACCATAAGACATATGAAGCTAAAACTTTTACAGTAGATTTGTGTAGGTCTAACTTAAAATATAGGCTCTGAATTGATTGGAAATTCAACGTAGAAGTGAAAGTTATGGACGTTTAAACCAAAAACGTTTGTCACAAGTATACTCAGCCACCATAAAACATGGCGAGCTGAAACTTTGACACTGGATTTGTGTATGGCTAATTTAAAATACGGGCTCTAAATAGATTCATAATTCAGTAAAGAAACGAAGTTATAGGGTTTTAAGCGTATTTTCCTAACTTTACAGACAAGTTTGTTTTGAAAATACACAGGTGTGGCAAGTAGGTATTGTTAGTTGATTTTAATTTCATTGGAGCATATGAATATATTGCATATTTGACATCTTAAAAGGTGTTTCCCAGAGTTAAGGATGTACTATCTATTACGAATAAATAGTTTTGTAAACGAGCAATTCTCAACTCTTAATATGAACAGGCAGGAAAAATCAACAAACAAGTTCTTACGCTATATCATACCGAGGAAAGAACTTACAAGTCAGTAAAGAGATTGGATTAGTAATGAAGAAGCAGTTCATTATCTAATTGAATTTCTTGACTCTGAATTTATTTATCCTGGACTGCCTGCTCATGAGTAAAAACTTAAAGTAGGAAACTGTGCAACGGGACACGACTCTGAGTTCGTGCTCTACACAGATATGCCATAGAGGCGGACATAATGACTGGATGTGGTATTGGGGAGTCTGTGTGTATACCAGGGTTGCCAGACTATGAGAAACATTTAAAGCCAAATTTTGAAATTAATAAAGCCAAAAAAGAGCCAAATGCACAACAGCTAATATCACCTCTTATTTTAATAAAATTTAAAGAAATTGTACAATAAGTACTTACATTTTATTCATCATCACCACAAAGAACATTCATGTAGTTGATTTCGTCATCAGATTTGACATCTTTTTTTTCATACAAATTACGACTGTTGGGCAGTTCTATCATTCGTGACGTACATATGAAGTCTTTGCAGCAAATTTTATTATCTATGAGGTACGTGCGAATCCTAACTAAAACATCTATACTAGCAAAGTATTAGAATTGCAAAGTATCCATAGGAATGCCACTTGATGTAAAAAAACTGACTTGCAATCCTAGGGTAGTTTTAACATTCCAACATACACGAAACATAATATTAACATAAAAAAATTACATTATTAGTTCAAAAATAAAGAATTCTTAAAGTTACGAAAAAATGGACACAATCCTAGTCTAGATTTAACTTTTTAACATCTAATTTATATAAAAACCTTCCATTATTAGTTCAACAATAAAGAATTTTGAAAAAAAAGACATAAATCTAGTCTATTTTATTTATCTATAATTAGTTTTTCACTTGGACATTATGAAGGGTGATCAGCAATAAGTAAAAAAATATCTTTAAGTTAAATTATAGTACTTATTTCAAGTAAACTAAAATACACTTCGTTATACTG
The DNA here is from genome assembly GCA_026182355.1 of Hermatobates lingyangjiaoensis. Lineage (NCBI taxonomy): Eukaryota > Metazoa > Arthropoda > Insecta > Hemiptera > Hermatobatidae > Hermatobates > Hermatobates lingyangjiaoensis. The sequence goes on from JAPFBL010001618.1 coordinate 1,080,041, forward strand.
CTCCACACTCACCTAAACCATCACGTGAACTGTTACACTTACACATTGAAAACGTAACCGTTAGTGGTTACTCAAAAGTAAGTAACGGAAAATGAAACGAAACAAAACACAAACTGAACGAGAAACATACGAATGTTTAAAACAATAGAAGAAAAGCTCAATTATAGCTCTATTACCATCAAATTTAATAAAATAATGAACAAATTGACGGTATTGTGAATTATAAGTTTAAAAGTAATTTAATATTTCAGTTTCTGTTCTAAACAATAAGAATCAATGTCCATTCCATGCGTAAAATGTAGAGAGCCAAATTTAAGGCCAAATTTTTAAAAAGGCCAAATTAAATTTTTAAAGGCCAAACTGCTTCGAATAGAGCCAAATTTGAGATATTTGGCCTCCAAAAGGCCAATCTGGCAACCCTGGTGTATACCACGCATACCATTGATTCCGAGCCACTGTCTGTTTCCGTTGAAATGATTGCAAAGTCCCGTCAGAGTCTATTTCGCAAGAACGTTAACGAAGTCGCAAAGGGAGACTTTATCTAATGCAGGAATTCAAGTTAGCGAGACCAAGTTTTTCTCACATGGTCAACTGTAGTTTACTTGCTCAAGAGTTGGAGGTTTCAACTGTTTGTTCTTCCATGAACCTGAAGGACATACAGCTAATGTAGTGTATACAGAGGCATTTGTTTAACACTGTACTAATAATGATATTTTCTACTATTCTATAATTTCCAATTATAGTATTAGTATAATACTATAATTGATATTTGGGAATACCAAGTATAATAGAATTTTTGATTCCGTCAAAGACTGGTACGTTTGCTAGTTTATAATAAATTTGCACTACTGTCATCGGCGAGCACGCAAGCCACTGGGCTACTCTGGTCCATACCCTACGTTATTACCAGTGTTTATATGAAGTAAATATTAAATTAAAAAAAGTTTACATTTATATATAATACATAGCAAACGTACCCGTCTTTGACGGAATCAAAAATTTTATTATACTAGGTATTCCAAAATGCCATTAGAAATTATAGAATGGTAGAAAATACCATTATTAGTACAGTATTAAGCAAATTCCTCTGTATACACTACACTAGCGTCCTTCAGGTTCATGGAAGAACAAACAGTTGGAACCTCTGACTCTTGAGCAAGTAAACTACAGTTGACTATGTGAGAAAAACTAGGTCTCCCTAGAATCCTGCGTTAGATAAAGTTTCCCTTGCGACTTAGTTAACGTTATTGCAAAACAGAATCCGACGGCACTTTGCAATCGTTTGAACGAAACAAATAGTGGCTGGGAATCAATGGTATGCGTGATATACACACAGACTCTCCAATGCCACACACAGTCATGATGTCCGCCTCTATGGCATATCTGTGCAGAGCACGAACTCAAAGTCGTGTCCCGTTGCATAGTTTTGGTGCACTCACGCTTCGTAACATGAAATTTGTTACTGCTACTAAACCTAACTTACTGCTAACAATACCTACTTTCCACACTTGTGTATTTTCAAAATAAACATGTCTGTGAAGTTAGCAAAAAACAGCTTAAAGCCCCATAACTTCGCTCCTTCACTGAATATCAATCTATTCAGAGCCATATTTTAAGTTAGGCATGCACAAATCTAGTGTTCAAGTTTCAGCTCGCTATGTCTCATGGTGGCTGAGTTTACTTGTGACAAACGTTTTTGGTTTAAACGTCCATAACTTTGCTTCTACGTTGAATTTCCGATCAATTCAGATCCTATGTTTTAAGTTAAACATATACAAATCCACTGTCAAAGTTTCAGCTTGGTATGTCTTATGGTGGCTGAGTTTACTTGTGACAAAATTTTGCGGACAAACCAACAAACCGACAGAAATGTTTTTAAGAGTGGATTTGGTTTCTCCAATGTATGAAACGTAAAGAAAACTTGAAATGAGTCAGTTCTAAGCAATGTACAGACAAAATCATTATTTTATTTATATAGATTGGTATTGGTAAAATTTAATGGCAGCAAAAAAATAAATTTTATAATTAAATTGATAGCTCATTATTTTTGATAATAAAATTGTGAAGTGAGTTTTGATCTAGCCTGGCTGGAAACAGAATAATTAAAATATGTACTACGTTAACCTATATTTAATATATCAAAGACCGGTATCAGGTGTTTGATTTCCAGGTATGCATAGCCGAATATACTGTCATAGTTTTTATTATTAAGTTAGAGGTTAATCAAATATAATATATGTGAAACTTTTTGTTGTTATGTGAAGTAAAATGGGTGGTCTATTGTGATTGGATTAGGGAAAACAATTTGTGTTTAAACTTACTGAGAGCTGATTTCAAAGGAATGTGCTCTCAAGACATTTCAAAGACATACAAGTGTTACAGTAACCCATATCATTATACTGATTGCACTTCACATTGATATTTTTATATACAGCAGTATATAAATTATGGTTTAATATTTGAAAATATCAACACTAACGAACTATAAAATATATGAATGGATAAGCAGACTGAAAGTAAAATGGTACTGTTGGTAGAATCTATTGGTTTATATAGTTTACAGTTCAGTTAGTAGATACAGGTTGATTTTGAAGCACGTAGTAGAGACATGTTGGTAGATGAGTGTATGTAATGTTAGTAGCATGGACATCTAACTGGTAATAGTTAAACGAGAGAATATTGATTTTGAAAATGCGATTTGGGTGGGAGTTAGGGACCGAGAGGTGACTATAATGTGGAGTTTTGGCACGGAGAGTACACAGGGACAATCAGGTTAGATCAAGCTTCGTTAGGCGGGATATCCCCCGGGACCCGCTACCTCCAGCGATACCGCACTGCCCCCCCTCCTACAACTCGTTATCAGATTAGTATCGAAGACTCCTCTGATATAGCACCAATTTTTCCTACTCCCTCTATTTACTCAACATTCTTTCAAATGAAACTGAACTATATATACTTTTACAGATCCTTATAAAAAAAAAATCTCAAAGAAATACGAGCCATTCGAGTTGCTACTTATATCTTAAATTGACTGTTATTTTTGTTCATAATATTTATCTAAAATAAAAGTAGGGAAAAAATCAGAAAAATTCTAAGTAAATAGCTTGTTAGTACTACTTTCTGTTTTTACATGAAAGGGAAGAAATATATGCCTAGGGTATTATTACAGAGAACATAAAAAGTAATGGTGAGATATTCGGTAATTTGAATTCATTAAAATATGTGATATGTTCAAAATTAAGCTTGGGAAGTGTTATACAGTGTCATTACAGTATTTGACATAATACCTCATCATAATGACCATTCGTCTACTCAGAGAGCGCCTCAACAATATTTTCATTCTATCAACAATATCTCAACAATATAATATAAACATTTATAATATTTAGATAATACATTTTAGTTGATATTAATGTTTCGAGGTTCCTAGAACCAATTTTTTGAGTTTTTGGAATGTGTGTGTGTGTTTTTTTTTTCTTCTTCTGCATGCTCCATATATTATAATACATGCATTTTGACTAAGGATTCCTATTAAAGTTGATTGAAGTCTATTTTATTTAGGAATGTCGTAAAGTCATGGATGAGTTCGTCGGTCACAAATTTGTCCATTGAAGGGGGCCATGTATATTTTGAACAGAGTATTATTTTCTTTTTGAGTGGTAGTCTTTCTCTTTCATATTGGGAGCAGTCTATTATGATATGCGTCCATGTTTGTTGCGTGTTGTTGTCACAGCTACAGGAGGGTGAATTTTCAATTTGAAACCTATGGAGGTACGAGTTTAAGCTCTGTTTAAGCTCTGTTTGCACCGTGTCCAGATATTGCCTGCGTTATTTGTATGTGTGTGTGTGTGTGTGTGTGTGTGTGTGTGTGTGTGTGAATGAGTTTATTAATCCATATATGTATATATGCATATATATGCATAAAAATCACAATAATTAAACACGTGATGCAATCAATGAAATTTAAACCCCAATGGAAAAAGAAAAACAATAGAAATAAATGCTCTGAGGCCTTTCAATAATCAATTGCAAACAATTACCAAAATTTGTTTCGATATACGAATATTTGCTCAAGATACAGCACATAGTGATCGTAATGAAACAAGTAGAAGTGAAGCAAAGAAAAAAATCTATAGTGGCCTACACTCAACTTTGCTATAAGTAAACTTAATATCAATGTTCTTGGGTATATAATATATAATGTCTCATTTAAGCATAATGTAAACATTTAAATGGGAGATGCTTATTAGTCTTTCATTTCTGAGGTAGTACAGATAGTGATTGATCGACTTATAATATATAAGCTTATTTTTGTACATCCCACAGCTGATCCAAATAATCTCATTGGTATAACTACAGCAGTAATAACATTTTTGAAAAGCCAAACTGAAAATTTCTTGATACGAAATAATCTCCTACAAGAGAACATGCGTTTGTTCAAATAGCCAGTGAATTTCTTATATCGGTTACTTGACCTCCTTCTACATTGAATATTTAAGTTAAATTTTCAAATTTAAATCAGAAAAATACTCTTATTTTCTCTGAAAAACATGGAAAAAAATTGTCGTTTAAGATAATTTATAATTAAGGATATACAATAATTACATTTATTAATCTTCAAACGATAGATTTCCATTTTGAGTTATGTTTTACATTTTTGGTTTTTTATAGAATTGTTATACTGGGAATTTTATGGCTTCTTAGTATTTATTAAAATCATTGTCCTTCCCTTTTGTCGAAAATCATATATACTAATTTTCTCTGCGTGAGTGTTATCTTTTTTCTGCGTCTTGTACTCTGTTATAAGGTTGCTATGAATGTATATTGGGGAAAAATATATTAGTAATTAAGCAGTTTACATACGCAACTCAAAGCCAGCTATTCAATATAACTTAAATCATTTATAGTTGGGAGCTTCTAATTTTTGAAAATAATAAATGTGAACTATTAGACTAGAATAGTCTAATTTTATCTCAGTAGTTTTGCTCAAAAAATTTCTAGTCAATGTAAACTTTGTAAAAAAATATCAAAAATTCGACAAGTATAGCAGATGATCCCTTAGTCTAGGATAAACAAACAGTTTTTATAGCTTTATTGCTGCTTTTCCATAATTGATACTTCATGAATATTTTTTTATGAATTGCTAATTTTTTGTTCCATTTGTGGTCAAATTTTCATGAGTTTTAATGAGCCGTTTAGCGTCAAAAAAACATTTTCTGGAAACAGAAATCGTACTTTAACGTCCCTTTGGTGAATGTAATTTTGAAAAAAATTTTTTGAAATCATTTTCCATATAATGTTCTATTTTTAAGCATAGTTTCATTTTGATCTGTCAAACGGTATGGCTTGTATCGCTCTCATAAGCTTTGAGATTGAATTATAAGTCAAAATTTTTACATTTTATTGAAAAAAAAATATTCTCGTTGTTTTAAAATTCTGGATATATTTTTCGTTTGTTCTACTTGTAACCTCAAAGATTATGCCAAAATTTTAAAACTCTAGGGTTATCAGTTTAGGACAAAAAAATGTTTTCTAAAAAACGTTTTTTGGCAAAAAAAGTGACTTTTCCGTCATGCATAATTCTTCCTAAACATAGGGATCTTCTTCCTATGAGGCCCATTTTTGTGTAAAATATCAACTTGATCCATCAAAGATTCTGGACCGTAGCGTGGTAACAAGCAATGCTAACACACTCACCCACCCACACACACACACAGACATCATCGAGAAAACTTCATAAAACGACTTCAGGGACCTCAAAACATGTAATTCCATCGAAATCTCGAGATCGTATTTTTTCACGATCACTATACTTATAGTAAAGTCAAAAAGCCTGAAATGAGTGAAAGTGAAGAAGGTTTTGGTGAAAATTGGAAAGAAACGTAAAAAAAATTAAAAACAACAATAATCCTCTCTCTCTACAAACGTAGTAAGCTAGGTTTCGTTTTTCGTTAACTGAAGCATAAATAAATAAGCTTAGTTACGTGGTGTAAATTAAAGCAAGTTAAGGTATGCTTTAATTAGTATCCTCTGCACGATCTTCAATCTGTTAAACGTCTCCTCAGACTTTTATCCGCCAGTGTCTAAGCCAAGGCTATATTCTATGCTTTATTTCTTATTATTTTATTACTTATAATATTATATAACTATTAATATTTATTTATTTATTTATAACTCTACTTTATTTTATGAAGAACTCAGTATATATTAAACTGACTTAATCGTGTTTTTGCTCAAGAAAAATGCCATCTTACTTGTGAAAAATCTAAAAACAAACGAAGTAGTTCTTTAGTTATTCATACTTGGTAAAAATGGTAGTTTCTCTAGTCAGACGGAAAAGTGAATATTGTCATTAAGCTCACTGAAAGTTAATATTGCAAAGTAAAATACCACATTTGCTGTCGTGATAAAGGGCTTGCGGATTTTCTGAATAATAGAAAAGACACCTGAACGAACAAAAATGCTGAGCCCTTGTTACCAATGGAAATATCAACACAAAAAACTAAATTTTCAAAAATGCTCAAAAAAGATCAATCAAAAAAAGGATCAATAATTTTATGGAATAAATGGAACAGATATTTGGTACATGGTACTTCTTCGCACATCTAAAAGTGAATTATTCAAAGATACTAAACTCGTGTTCATACTAACACCATCAAAGAAAATTGGAATGGAAGAAAATCAAAATACCAATATGATGAAGAAAAGAAGACTATATTTTTTTAATGAGTCATATCTATGAAAAGAATTGGTTTTGTAAAGAATTTAAAATTAAATTACTCTGTTTTTTTATTTCTAACATTTATTCAAAACGAGAGTAAAGTATAAAAAATAGTGATTGTGCCTATGGGTCCATATCCATCTTTCACTCTGGCACGCCTGGTGAATTTTTGAAGTCAATATAATATGGCCCACGAGCCAAAAAGTTTGCCCACCCCTGGATTAATCAAATGACAATGTATTCTTATGGGAAAAATAGTCTCGACATACGAACATTTCTATGTGGGAAGTTGGTCCCGGAACGAATTAAATCTTAAGTGGAGGTACCATTGTAAGTTCAAATTATCTATGATAAGTAGAGCAGTCATTGCAGACCAACGACACCTCTTATGGTATGTCACTACCTCTGTCACAGAATTCAGAAGACCGTCGCCCCAGACACAGCAGATCAGTGAATCTGTCGTCACCTAGCCACTCAACTTCGTTAGTAAGCATATTAAGCTCATTGATAATAATTTAATTGCTTAATTTAATTTAATGCACTAATTTTACTGCGATATTTTATTTAAAATGCAATATTTAATATTCAGTAGTTTTGTGAAAGACAATTATTTCTAAAAACAAATTACACTATACGAAACTTTTTCTAAGTTGCAGTTTTGCCAAAAAAAAGAAACTATATACAGCTCACTCCTCTATAACAAGCTTTTTTTGTCTTGAATTCATTAAAATCCATCAAACAGTCTTACCTGTTCCATGTTCGCAAATATTATACATATATGAATATATACATAAAAAGATTTCACATAAACACGTGAAATAACAATCAATGATCAAACCACAATAAGAAAATGGGAAAACAAGACTAAGATCTTTCAACCGTAACAAGCGATCTTCGTCAGAGCCTCTGACGAAGACCGCTTGTTACGGTTGAAAGATCTTAGTCTTGTTTTCCCATTTTCTTATTGTGGTTTGATCATTAAATATATACATATGCAAAGTACATACATCTGATATCAGAAACAAATCCGAGGTCGAAATGTTTATATTTTTATGCATTACCAATCTTTTCTACCACAGTAATTTCTAACACTGAATTTTTCTTTTGGTTATTATTAATATTACTTTGATACGTACAATAACATTTTAACTTTTTTCAATTTAAACTCCAGGAAAAAAAAAACAGAATCTACAATTACAAAATGGTAAATAAAGTGGATTTCTTATAAACCAATATTAGGCAAAAACAATACAGTTCATCTATATCAGGAGTAATATTTTTTGTTGTATTAGCAATGATACATGAAACGGTGTAGCCTGTAGCGTGCCCGTCATCATTAGAATTAGCAACCGCCTGCACAAATTGACATAGACATAGACATAAAAATAAAATATTCAAAATAGACTTCGAGGACTTCAGAATGTGTATGAAAGTCAAAAGTGCCAAACATAATATTATCTTCATTAGTTCACTTTACTTATTGTAAGTTAAAAATTGTTATAGGTACTCCTAAGAGTTTAGAGGAGACTTTAAAATAAATTTAACAATGGCATCCTTTCATCGTACTCTAACTTGTAAATATAAACAATAATTACTCTCATCACTAAAATTAATATGTGCCTCATCTTAAAACAGCAAATTATTTTATTTATTAATTTACACATTTTTTGCTTTCAGTCTGTTTTTAAATTTCTGCCTTTTATATCTAAATCGACAAAAAATCTAATGCAGTATGAGTTAATAACACTGCAAAATAAGAAGCATAAGATTATTACCCTAGTAGTTCTGACCAACAAAACTCTATCCCCCCTCCTGTTCCACATGAAAAGATACTGTATGATGGTTACTCACAGATGATGTAGACTCTGTACTACACAACCAAAGGGGGTCTCTTCCTCCATTTTCTTTAACTGATAAAGCTTAGTTAATATTTCACCATTCATAGATGGACTTAATATATGTTAATGAAAAGACCAAGCTAAATTATTTGTGCACTTTTTCTTTGATGTTAGTAATAAGTACGAAAATTATAATGGATGTGAGTTTCACCAAAATGGTTCCTTAATTCAAAGTATTCACCAAAAAGCCCAAAAAATGATTACGCATAATTTTATAGAAATAAAAACAAATATGAATGACTATAAAATTAGTATTGGGTTACGGTATGCATGGGTCTCAAACAACCCCCGGAGCTTAGGTCCATTAACTTAGCGAACCTAGGTTGACAACGAACACTACCACTCCCTATCAGTACCACTGGGTGAACTATGCCTGGCAATTTCATTGGCACAGGCACATGTTTAGTAAATTATATTCTAATTTCAACTCCCAAATCAAATTTGAATGAAAATAGCGATTATTTTTGTTATTTATTACGTAAAACATGTGATATATTCATCAAATTCATCACAGTAAAAATAAAATGAAAAATGTATGTTACTCATGTTATATGTGGATTAGATAAAATTTGACTTCGACCACTACCTAATTTGTTAGATGAATGCAGATCCTGTTTCCACCATTTTCATACCTAAAATTATAGAGTACTGTAATCATAACTTCATTGTAAATACAGATATCAAAATAATGTATTATCAATAAAATTAATTAATTAGTTATTTGACTTAAATCATAATACGATATATGAAAAAAAAAATTCGCTGAATGGAATTTTCATTTGAGATAGTTACAGAAAGATTTTGAATCCTGGAAACTTGTTTGATTGGTGACTGACTGTGGTTCAAGTTTTATGGGAATTATATGAATTTCTATAAGAAGCCACATGTGAAATCACGTTGATTAATGATACATTTAACGGAAAATATAGAGCCGCAATTTAAAATGTAACCGAATTAAAATATAAAATATTTTATTTAAAAGGTTTTAAATACTATTTTACTAAATTAAACGTAAACAAAAGCGACATTTTATGGTTTAGTTTATGACAAAAATATTAAGTTAATTTGTCACCTCTTTCATTACACATATTTAAAACAAACATGTATATATCTATCATCTAATTGATTTATGTACTATTGATTCTCCTTTAATTCTGTAATTGTTCTCTCTTCTATTTTATGTAAAACTCATACAACCCAGCGAAGTAAGATATTTTGTTTGTACTTTATTTTCATTCTATAATAAAAAACTTCAAAATTAAGGAACCTTTATTTCTCTTCTAAAGAACTCGTTTCTTAAGTTTGTATGCTATATGGGAGCAATAGATGTTAGTATGATTCAATGCAAGGACGCAATATTAAAATTCGTTCTGCACTCCATGCTGATTCATATAAATAAATACATTTGTTGTTCATTTAAATAAATTAATATATTTATAAATAAAAATGCTTTTATTCAATCAATTTAATTTTTTTTTTCAATTTGGTGAAATTGGATTAAGGTTGGATAATTCTTTTCACAGTACATTTTTTTATTTTTTAAAACAAAGAATAATTCAGTACTAATAAAGTAGTCATTTTTATGCTGTTACATTGATTTTAAAAGATTATTATTTAAATCATAAAAATATCTCTTCCAATGTTATAGCTCCAATTTGCTGACATATGCATTTCTTAAATTGTCGTTTTTTAAAATTGTCTTTCCTCAAGCCTTCATCTATTAAATATAAAGTTCTTTGAATTGAACTTCACTGCTTTATAAACTAGTCAAAAATGACTCTAGCTTCTTTTATTTCAGCACAAATATCTGTACAGCAAAACAAAACTAATATACTTTTAGATTTAATGTAATAGGTATTTCAAATGTTGCTTGAAATAATTTAAATGTACCGTTCTATTAAAATTTTGAATATTTTATCACCTATTGAAGAATTTTCATTTCGAATCAGTCTCAATCGACTGCAAATTTACTCTACCTTGATAACAATATCTAAGAGGGGACATTTAAAACCTTTGAGTATATCATACTAGAGGTAGGGCAGGTGACCATTGTTCCTGTTATCCTTGTATACGCTTGCCTTTGTAGTTTATTAAGACAAATTAGGACACTTTTTTCATTTTACGATCTATAGATATGATACCATTGGTATAATGATAGTTAGAATAGTAATTCTGCAGATATAAAAATGTTTGTATTTGGGTTAAGACTCTATGTCTACCAAAGAGTCTCTTAGAACATTGCTTTCTTTCATGAGTAGAACATTTATTTTTAACGTCTCTCACTTGGACATTGTATCTGTTATATGGATTTTTCAGTTTAGTTTTTTATTTAAAGAGCTCTAACATTATCCCATACCTCTTAGAGTTCTAGTTTAGTATGTTTAATGAAGAAGTCTTTGAAACCTACTTTCTTTCTTCTTGATAAAATTTTAAAGACTGTTTTGGATAGATTTATATCCAAAACCTCCTCCAATATCCATAATTAACCCATTTGGAGAGAATGTTACATAAGCTCAATACAGTACCATTAAACCAGCATACCTCTTTTATAATAACAAGGTCATCCACATATCCTTGTGTATCAAAACCTTCATTATTTAGAGTATCCAGTAGCCTATTCACAACTACGGGAATAGTAGGTTACCTCAATACGGGTGATAGCTCACCTCCGAGAGAAGAGCCTTTTTTTTTCTTTTTTATTATTATTATTATTTGAGGGTGACTATAGCACTGCGTCTTAAAAAAAACTATTGTACTTCCCTCCTTCTGTACTATAGTATCCCAGAAGTTAGCTTCAACGCCTCCAAGAAGCTCAGCACTTTGCTGGTTCCAGTGGTAAAAGTTTTTCTATGGTTCTGTTGAGTGCCCCCAAACACCTACCTCTGTGCAGCAAAGTTGCCTGACTGTCAGCCAGCAGGTGAAACGGTGTTTCTTCCTTATCTTTGCAGAATCTGCATAAACCATCATTGATAATGCTCATTCAGGCTCCCTACGTTTCGGAACAAAATGACACTTCCTTTCTCCTTCTTCGGGATGGTAGTCCTTCTTTTATCGGTGGTATTTTGTCCGCTCCAGTACAGCACCCCATACCGAAGTAAGGCTATTTACTCAAGGGGGTCGCCTGGAACACTTGAGGCTCCGTTCGTAATACAGTAACCCCTGTATCATCCATCCTTCGGCACGGATCGCATAACGCCTTGGATTGGGACTGGGATAAGAGGAGAGGATTTGAGAAGTTAGAAGACCACCTTCTCCTCCTCTTTCGTTTGTCCCTGCATATAGCTGGTTAAAAGGGTAGCCTCGTGAAGGCCGAAAGTCGGAGTTGAGTGTTAGAGGCTATTAGGTGCGCTTAATCACTCCGTTACTACCCCGACAAGAGCCTTAGTTTACAGAATTACAATTGTGGTACTATTTTTTGGGTACAATTTGATTACGGTAAATCAAGCTTTGTGATTTATATCGTGTCCACAAGCTATTGGAATCAATCATAGGTAAACATTTCTGCACTTTATATTAAACGAATCCTTTCTCGTTATTTTAAAAAGCTGAGGTTTTTGCAGTTTTACTTCTGTTAATTCCACAATGCTCCTGAAGCATCAACGATTTAGGAATTTTAGTTTAGAGTAAAAATTTCTAAAATACACAGAAGACCATAAAAGTAACTTTTTCTTGATTCAATATTGTCTAAAAAATAGGGTAATATTATACAACTACTATATAGGGTCCACATTTAGTAAATATGAAAATGATCCATGAAATGGTCTTTTCTATATCATAACTACAAACTTTTGGATACACAACTTTTTCAATTTTGTATCAAGACACGTTATTATTACTCAGATTAAAGTGAGAGCCAGAGATTCGTCAGACTCGTGCGCAGTTCTACATATCTGGCCTGTTGAGCTCCTTCTGCATTTTTAAAATCATATTTTGTTTTATTTTTTTTTTAAAATCAAAATTATTCTTGAAGAAATATTTCTTACTTCTATTGGTTCTAGGTATGGTTTGTCAGAAATACATATTTGTCCTCTTCAAGGTGACTGTTTCGCTTTCAGATTGAATGTGACCAAAGGTTTTTGCCTCTTCCCGAGTCTGCATTGTTCTGCAATATGTTAATTGAATCTTACATAAGTAGTAGATAAAAAGGTAAATGGAAAAGGTAAAATAAAAGGTAAATATATTCTTCAAATATTTACAATATATGTAAATAATCCTTCCTTGGATATATAGTGTTTTATTGCAAACGTGAATTCAGTTGGAATGAGTTTTTTTTAAAATTAAATCAGACACAGTTGTTGCAACCTCCTTTTATCTCCTTTCATCCATTGCTCCAAACTTTTCCAAGTGGTCTCAAATCTCAATCTCCTGTACTCCCTTGTTTTCAGGTACCTACATGGGAGTTAACTTATTTTTACTGGTTTCGTTAGTAATTTTTGACTAGTTGGTACGCCATACTGAAGCCTCTTTCTTGAAATCAGGAAGCTTCTTTCAGTGATTACTTCGACGACCCCTGTAAAATCTTATACTTTCACTAATTATTCTTTGTATTAGTACTGTATTAATCCATTTTGAATTCACGTGAGCAATAAAGCTATGTATTCCTGCCAATTCAATGGTAATAAACTTGCGAACAAGATATGTTGAAGGATATGATTGCAAAATTCTTTCTAGCCAACCTTCCTTCATTGTAGTGAGTATCATAAAATATATAGTTGTTTTGGAGTTTGCTTATATAGTGTTTAGTATTTCATTTCTTACAGAACATATCATTAACATATTTCCTTCAAACTTCTTGTATTAAATTTTAACACAGAAAATTACTTTTTAACAAAAGAGAATGTTATTGAATCCACTATTATGGGGAAAAAATGTTTATCATTTGTGGCAAAAGAATGGCAAACAAAGAAAAATATGTTATTCTTTCTAGCATAAGAATAACAACGAAATTTAGAGTCTCCAAATAATAATAGGTTATCCTCACTTAATCACTAAAATAAGAGAGAGAGTAAACCTCCCTAATTATAACCTTCAGTGTTCACAACATAAGTTGTGGTAGATTCAGTATTTACATTAGTTATTTCTCTATAAGATAATATTACATTTTATAGCTTGTGAAATAATTTATATATATATATATAAATATATATAATAATATATATAATATATATATATATAACCAGGTGACTGGTTGGGCTGTCTAGTATAGTCAACCAATCGCATGCGGTGTTTAATGCTTCTTCTATCAATGTCTCCGAAGAAATCAAGAAGAACGTCTCCATGCAAATATATATATATATATAAGAACATGTAAAAACAACGCACAGCTCACTTTAATATTTCAAGTATTTTGTTCTAACGGACCGGCTCATTTTTGAATTACATATATATATATTCGTATATTTGGGGAGAAGGTCTTCATTTATACAAGTTCTATTAAAACTAATGCCTAATTCTAGTTTTAATAGAACACATATATATATATAAGAGTTCACATAAACACGTAAAATAACAATCAATGATCAAACCACAATAAGAAAATGACAAAACAAGACTAAGATCTTTCAACTGTAACAAGCGGTCTTCGTCAGAGTCAAAAACCCAACCCTGACGAAGACCGCTTGTTACGGTTGAAAGATCTTAGTCTTGTTTTCCCATTTTCTTATTGTGGTTTGATCATATATATATATATATATATTTAAAAATTGTATGCCAATTTCATGCTTGGTTACCTTTTTAGAGAGTTTCTCTAATGTCCTACACGCTCTTTTCTCAGTTCTCGGGGAATAAAAAGATCAACTGGCCCAAACTTTTCTTTTCATAACTACACATTTTAACACTATTTATATAGTGACTATTTAGAATGTCTATTTATGAAAAGAAAATTTTGGGCCAGTTGATTTGTTTATTTCCCGAGGAACTGAGAAGAGCCTGTAGGACATTAAAGAAACTCTCTAAAAAGGTAACCAAGCATGAAATTGGCATACAATTTTTAGAAACATGTTTGCAAGAAAGATTGCTACCAACCTTCACTAATATATATACATATATATATATATATATATATATATATATAATTAGAGCTGATTAATGACTCGAAGGCGTCTGTCATGAGCTTCTTCAACAACTAAGAAGCAAGCTAATGTGATTGTTTGAAGACTTTGTGTTAAATTTTCTTTTCTGTTAAACAAAATTTTTGAACCAGATTCTGTTGATTTCCCCTTGTGACATGTATGTTATGAAAATTCTTTTTGCCTAAAATTTTCATAGGTAGAGAATTTGTCATGTTAAATGATTGGAGTCATATTACAATATAAAATATTCGTATATGATAATACCTAATACGACATTTTATGTTTGTTCAACGCTGGAGATGTGGTATAAAAATATTAGCAGTATTATGATAGAATAAGTTCCTTTTCCATAAACCAATTATTACCCATAACGACATAAGTATTACCCAAAAGACAAAGAGCTAAATACCTGACAATTATTTATGTAAAGAGTGCTACACATAGATTTATTATAACACATTTACAAAACAACCATCCTTCACCCTGGAGAGTATCATAACTTATATGGTTGTTTCATGTTTCTTTCATAGTTTTAGAAATGATATTGCTCTTATTGTACCATAATAATATTATTCATGTTATAATACATATTATATTATAATTTATACGTAATACATATCATATTACCATTTAAAATATCTTCAAATTTCTTATATTAAACCTTAAAACAAGAATTATGCTTGATTGCAGCATGTTAAAACATTTCTAAATCAATGTAAACGAATCCATGGACAAGTGTAGCAGTTATTCTATTATTCCTGGTTGGGTGTTCAGTTTTTATAGTCCTATTGCATTTTAAGGTGGTCAAAATTTCTTGACCATTTTTTATAGATTATTAATTGTAGGTTCATCTTTTTGATAACATTTCAGTTTCTTTTTCATTTCATTTCTTTTTCAAATAATAAAATGAACCATAGCCCTCATTTCCGTCCATTTAATTTCAATATAAAGATATTCAGCTAATTTTCTTAAAATATGTTATTTTTGAGCATAATTTCATTACAATCCGTCAAACAGTATGACCTCTATAGTACATACAAACTTTCAGACAAACATAAGTCGTTATCAATGGAAAAACATTTAGTTACAAATTTTAAACACTAATATGCATCTTATAAAGTATCAGGTAGGTGCTCTTACCTAACTGAAAAAAACAAAAAAACAACTTTACAAAGAGTGAAGAACTTGCTCGCTCTACCAACAGCTGTCAGAATGACTGAAATTATTCATGAACGAAAATATGCAGATAAATTAAAAAAAAACCTTCTTTATCAGACACAAGTATGAGTAGACGGATTTCAGAAATTATAAAGACCGATTTGTACAACTAATTGAAAGAGTAAAAAAGAATCTAGTAAAGATGAAACTATGGATATTATACCATAAGTATGGCAAAATTATTGGTGTATGTCAGATGTTGCTTCAATCATAATGTTCATAAAGACCTACTCATTGTAGGTCGCTAGAAGGACACACGACAGGTGAAGCTGTTCTTCTTAATGTTAGTGAAATTTTCGACGAAGTTAGATTAAAATGGGAAGATTGAATTGGCGTTTGTACTGATGATGTAGCAGCAATTTTAGGAAATGAATGTTGGCTTTATTGCTAAGGTGAAGTCAGTAAACAAACCCATTATTTTCATACATTTTGATTTCATACATTCCTTAAAACTTCATTCTTACGAAAGCTGAAGTGTGTGGTGTAAAATGGCCCAAGGCTCTACCGAAGCTTTCTTTCCAACTTTTCCTTACCATCCCACTGCTTCGTCTCCCTGTATTTCCCGGTGGGTAGGTCCCATTTGAGATTGAACTTATTTTTACTGGTTGTACTATTAATTTTTGACCCATCAGTATATCAGTAAGAGTCCTTTACTTGAAATCAAAAAGATTACAATTAAAGTGATTACTTTGACGCACTTGAAGAATATTCTATGAGAGGTTATGAAACTTGTAACATATAAACCAAATTATTAATGTTCTATTCTATTAAACATTTTGTAAATTTAATCGCGCACAGACGAATTTTAATTTAGTATCAATCTCAATAAGCTGATAATTTTTTTTAAGATAAAAAATATTTAAAATGAAGACGTTTAATAACTAATGTCTTAAGTTATTAACGAGTTTTCTAGTCTAACAAAAATTGTTGGACTTTATTCTATTCATTTGCTCTTCTGATATTGATGTTGTCCCTTCTGAAGATGTTTATTTACCAAAAGCATTCCATTTTACTGCAGTTAGAACTTAATAGTTGTTATTTTTAGTGTAATATTACTCTTCCAATACTTAAGCTCATAAATATTTGTTGTAAGACAATATCATATAAAAAATGTCAAATTCATTGAATCACTAAAGAAGCAGCTTAAAATTAGCATCAGTTCTGTAAAAAAGAACGAAAAAGTATTCTATACTTTAATATTACTCAGTCAAGGAGGTTCTTAAACACACCAATATATCTGACATTAAGTTTTGTCGAAGGTCCAAATGTATGATGGTTTACATTACAATACTGTTAAATAGCTGTCCATCATACCAAGGAAAACATAATAAAATATGTTTCATTGGTGTTGAATTTTTACATTTAAAAGTTTTGTTCTTCCTATATATAAAATTAAGTAATTAAAATATTTCCAATTTCTTTTATTAAACCATTAAATAATAATTTTTTTTCACTTGATTCCCCTAAAAAAATTCAAGTCAAGTGATAGATTTTCCGTTTTTATGGCTATATTGCTTTTGAGGTAATTGTAATTTGATAAAAAGTTTTTTATAAACTACTTATTTATGATAATTTTTTGACAAATGTAATTTCGTCAAAATCTCGAGATCGAATTCTTTCCTGATTACTAAACATACTTATAGTAAAGTAGGTTAGGTTGCAGTGTTAGTCTCAAGGGAAGATACACAAGGGAACATACACAGTCCAAACATTGGCCCTTTGTGAGACCACACAATGAAGATTGATTCTACATTGGGAGTCCTAAATTTTGCCTAATTCAAGGATACTTAGAGAAGGGATCTTTAACGAGTATCTGACATCGTAAAGTCTCAGAACAGACGGCTTAGCTTCCTCCCCGATGGACGACGTGCTCAGATTTATTCAACTCCCACGTGAATAAATCGAGGGCCAGGGTGCGTATTGAACCCCGGACCTACCGGTCCAGAGACCAGCTCGTTGTCACTGGGCTAACCTAGTCCCCTATGGTAAAGTAAAAACTATAGATATTTCTTATTGTGGATTATGTTCAATTTAACTATTTAGGTGAATTCAAATGAAAAATACCAAATTTGTTGGTTTAATAATAATATAAAGAGAGGAAATTATTTTGTTAAACATTTGAATAGAATTCCTGACATATTCAAGGTACATTAATTGATTATAAATAATTATTTAATTAGATATTACATGTTCTGAAGTACAATTATTGGAAGCGATCTCTGCAGTTTTACATCATTCACATTACCACCTTGAATTTTTTCTGCTTAATATCTTTAAATATGAATTATGTCACTTGATATTTATTATCAATCTGATTTTATACAAATTAACTTTTAATAAAGTACTTATTTTAACTTTATTTTTAACTCTATTATCTTTAATACAATTAAATAATTAAATCTCACAAGCTATTGTGGGTGGAAATTAAAGTTATTCTTTTATTTTTAATTATTTTCCTTTTGAAATAACTAAAATGAAGGACATTTTCTTAATTTTTTACTTATTACTTTACTCTTAGTAAAGTATAGTGATCGTGAAAAAATTCGATCTCGAGATTTTGACGGAATTATATATTTTGAGGTCCCAAAAGTCGTTTTATGATGTTTTTGTGATGATGTCTGTGTGTGTGTGTGTGTGTGTGTGTGTGTGTGTGTGTGTGTGTGTGTGTGTGTGTGTGTACCACGCTACGGTCCAGAATATTTGAGTTAAGGTACGATTTCTGTTTTCAGATAATGTTTTTTTGATGCCAAACGGCTCATTAAAAAATCATGAAAATTTGACGAAAAATGGAACAAAAATTAGCAATTTATAAAAAAACTACATGAAATTTCAATCAGGGCAAAGAGCAATAAAGCTATAAAAACTGTTGATTTATCCTGGGCTAAGGGATCACCTGCTACATTTGTCGAATTTTTGATATTTTTTTACAATGTTTACATTGACTTAGAAATGTTTTGAGCAAATCCACTGAGATAAAATTGATGTTTATTGACTTAATGACTTATTATTATACTAATTTATTGAATTATTTGAGATATAAGAGGAATAATACCTTTAGATGTAAAAAAATCACCGCCAATAAACATAAATAAATTTTCTTTGTCTTCCATGGTATGATGGATTTGTCTCATAAAATGCTTTAATAAATCTATATATTTCACTCTTAAACAAAACTTAATATCAGTTATAATTACTTTATCTTTCTATGATAAAGTAATAATATCTGTCTATGATATTGAAATGTGACGAATGAACTCTTTCCTCAAGAAGGAGGAGTTATGTTTGTTGACAAATATCCATTTTTTTCTCTATTCTAGTCTAATAGTTCGCATTTATTATTTTCAAAAATTAGAAGCTCCCAACCATAAAAGTTTTAAATTATACTGAATAGCTGGCTTTGAATGTGATTTGAGTATGTAAACTGGCTAATTACTAAAATATCTTTTCTCAATATACATTTATAGCAACTTTATAACAGAGTACAGCACGCAGGGAAAAGATAACACTCGCTCAGAAAAAATTGGTAGATATGATTTTTGACAAAGAGGAAGGAAAATGATTTTATTAAATACTAAAAAGCCATAAAATTCCCACTATAATAATTCTAGAAAGACCAAAAATGTAATACATAATTCGAAATTGAAATCTTTCTTACGATAAATGTGTACCTCCTTAATTAGAAATTATCTTAAAACGACATTTTTTCTTCGATGTTTTTCAGAGAAAATAAGAGTATTTTCTTGTTTTAAATTTGAAAATTTGACTTAAATATTCAATGTAGAAGGAGGTCAAGTAAACACAAATAGGAGGCTATTTGAACACGTTCTCTTGTAGAAGATTATTTCGTAGAAAGTTTCACTTTGGCTTTTCAAAAAAGTTATTACTGCTTTAGTTATACTAATGAGATTATTTGCATCAGCGCTGTGATATACAAAAATAAGCTTATGTATTGATAAGTCGATCAATCACTATCTGTACTACCTCAGGAATGAAAGACTAATAAAAATCTCTCATTTAGATGTTTACAATATCCTTAAATGAGACATTATATATTATATATCCAAGAAGAATAATATTAAATTTATTTATAGTAAAGTTGAGTGTAGGCCACTCCATATTTTATTAAGTCATATTAAAGACGAAATTTCAAGTTTTAGGAGAAAAAAAAATTATTATTTATTTGTATATACACTACCATCAAGTATCTTTCCATGCAGTGCAGATGTCATAACATGGTCTTCCAAACATAATGCATTAATAGCACATCATTTAAGCAGTTTTTTAAAGCGTCATTACCTCCTTATTTCAATTTATCTTGCGGATATTATTTTGAAAATTTTAGGTATGAAATTAATATAAAACTAATTCATTTACTATTATTTATAGAAATAATATAAATTTTAATTAATTTATAGATTAATACCAACTTATTATTTGTTTAGAAAGTTATACTCTCATCCCAAATAATATACTTATTTTGACAAAACCAATATTTTTTAATGTTATCTTGGGATAAGGAAATGGGTTGATGTTTCCAAGGAGCAAGGTTTAAGGTTCAGACTGATACCGGTAATAAGAAATCAATTTTCAACCACATTACTTCATTTAAAATAGTTAATTCTTAATTATAAAACAGTATCTTATTTTTTAAAAATGTTTTGTGGAGAGTTCAGGTATTAAGATTTTAAGTTGTAGAAAGAGAAATTAGGTGGTTTGTAGAGAGCATGGGAGGGGTGGTAAGTGTTAACTTTAATTAGCTGATAGGATAGCCCTTGTGAGGATTAATCAAGAGCTCGTTGAGGCCCCACGAAGGGGAGGTGTTCTAGTGTGGAGTGATTGTCTAACACTGTTAGTGGTCCAGATGATACAATAAACAAAATCGACGAGGAGCAAGTTTTTCTTGGGGCGTGCTGAGACGATCCTCCTTCTTCTTACATCGTTATAATCCCTGTGTACATAAATTGTGTACGGGCTTTAAATTACCGCTAAGTATGGTCGAACAAAAGCAACATTTCACGAGAGGGAGGTGGAGTGGTTGTTGGTGGGGTAAATGGGCGTGTCCAGGCTTGGAGCCGCCCCCGGAGACCGTAGGCGTGGCGGGGACAGTAGCGCGATGCGATGATGGCCGAGAGGACCGACTGCGAGGACGCCAAGCTCGGGGGCCCGTTTTGCATCGAGGCTCTGCTGGCGGACTCGAGGTCTGCTGCCTCTCCGCCTAGGCAGGATCCCACCTCCGCATTTCAACCGCCCCCAGCACCTTTCAGAAAGCCTCCGTCGTTACAGCAACTTCAACTCGAGTGGCTCGCCAGAGCTGGTATGCTCTATGCTGCTCCAAGAATACACCACCACTTGCCAGGTACTGGACTCTTTCAGTAATCATTCACATTAGTCCAGGCTACCACTTATTTCTGTAACAATTTAAAGACAAATTTATCAAGATTTTCTATCAGCAGTAACATGCAGCTGACTTTTACCTAAACACTTCATAATAAGCATATGTTAATTTAGTTATATATGTTATGTATGTGTCTAAATAATTATTAACAACAAATAAACTGGATGATTTTGAACCACTTGTTTTTAAACTGATAAGCTTATCAGGAAGGAAGCAAAAATTTAGCCGGGTCATCAGCTGTTTAGGAGTAACTTTTGTCTGCGGAAATCATATTTCCATCGAGCGTTTCAGATGCTATGTGGACTAGTCAATCGAGATTAGTTCATTGCTGTACTTTTCTCATATGAAAATTCATTTCATTGGTAGACTAGATTCTGTTTTGTTTCTTGTTAGAGAAAAATTCCACTTCCATTACATCATCGGCTAATTTTTTAGAGTTACAGTTCAGATCTTAAATACTACCGATTAAAACATACAGTCCTATCAAATTTCCTTATAAAGTGAGTTAAAGAATACCTTTATTTACAGACATGTGGACACAATATTCAAATTATATAACACATTTTTCAGTTTATTGAAATATAGTTAAGAATAACTTTCTAGTTGATTAAACAGTTCGTTCATAAAATTAAAGAACCATTATTAATTTGTTCCTCACTTTTCTAATATATGCAGATAAAAATCCAGTGCATCTTTCAAGGCATTACTCCAATTGAGTAATGATAAATGTTGCGATAAGCTACAAGTATGTTTTAAAAAAGAAATTTTTTTATTCTAATAATTGCTCAGAAAGGAAATATCAAGATATATATTCAATTAAGTACAGTATAGGAATTGGTTCAATTTATTTGATATATTCTTGAAATTAGTAAGATTTACTCTTACCGCCTTACAGCTCAACAATTTAATCTGTTAGGTCACATACCCCCTTTCAATGACCTCCAATTAATAAAACTTATCAAGTCCTGGCATAATTTATATCTTATGTTTCCCTTTGTAAGTTAAACTTTATAAAAATAATACTTTACATAATAATAATTTAAATAATAAAAATAAAATATTATTATTTTTCTTTAATATGTGATTACAGAGTAAAATCAATTAATACTTCATTTTATTATGATTACAAAGATATAATGGTAGTTTCATTTCAAATATCTTCATCCAATTTTTGAATATCTTGTGATATTTTTTATATTTTTTTATTGACTTTAAAATAAACTTGCAAAAAAAAAGATCAATTGTATGTAAAGTGGACTAGTGAAATACAATCATGTGACCAGCCACTCCAAATATATTAGCATTACGAGTCAATTGTGAATGTTTCAGTTTTCGTCATAGAATATATTTGAAGTTGACTCAAGCTGTCTTGACTTCTGATTCTACTGAGTGAATAGTGTCAGGAGTCACGCATGCTTTATTTAATTACTAACTTTGATTAAACTTGGATTAGTGATTCAGATTAACTGATTAAAGTGAACACCTGATTGTTATGTTGACTAAATTCTAAAGTTATTTATAACATACTTATCATCACTGCTAAGTAGTAGAAGAATTATTGACACAAAAAAAATATTGTATTTCACAAATAAAAGTGGCAGTTACAACTTTATTTTGTTTTAAAATTATACAAACATACATAATGGCTCGTTTATAATGTACTTCTAAACTAATATCATTCTTAATGATACTCGTAATTTATACCACACATGTTTTAACACAAAGTTTATCAATATGAAAATCAGACCATGTAGACAGACATTAATAAAAGATATCGTATGTTCTACGGAGTTGAAGGACTGAGTTTATGACAGTTAAAAATTCTAATTTTAAGAATTTTACAAAAAGTATTGTATTTAATACTGTTTGATGGCACCTCTGTAGTTTTTCCTAGGAAACCTATTATCTTTAGGAAAATTGATGCTTTAGAAGATTATTAAGAAGTTTTTTTAAAAGAATGATTAGATTTTTTTAAGGAAATAAATGTTATATAATATTATACATAACATTCTGTGTCGTAGAATTTAAAATTTATTATATATTCTACTTGATTTTCAACTTAAGCTTCAATTACATTTTCTTGAAAACAAAAAATTAGTCACGGTAAAGTTGGCTATATTAAATAGTTCAATTTTAAATACCAGGATTATTTTGAGAAGTGGTCCAAGAAAGTGCGTTTATTTTCCGGAATTCTTAAAATAATAATAATATATATATACATTGATAAAAGTATGGACCGTGGAATAGAAACAAGACTAAAGTTTATCGGGACTCGGTCAGTTCTTCAGGTTCAAATTAAACCCTCATTGCCAACGTTTCGGTTTTTATTTAAAACCTTTTTCATAGGCAGAAGTTATATATATATATATATATATATAGAAATCACTCACGATAGAGTTCCCAAATGTCATGCCTATTAATATAGTTCACAAATAATTGCCTATTGTTATCACTATACATATATTACTACTTGGGAATGTCCTTTTTAAAACGAGTACGGAAGCTATGATTGTAGGTCACACTTGGCCTAAATTTAGTATGATGTCCCTTATTGAAAAGAAGCCAAGTTACTAAATGATCACTAAAAGTATTAGTAATAAAAAAATACTTATTAACCTTTTTGTAATTTTTACATTAAATAGTCTTTCAAAGAAATCTGGAGTGGTTTGCACTCAACTTTGCAAAAGTAAACGTATTATCAATAGTCATTTATATTTATCCATTCATTATTTAATTCTATGATTTATTTTAATGTAGCCTTCTGCATCATTATAACCAATTGTTTATAGTATGAAAAACTGGTAGTGAACAACTAACTTAAAAAAAGTTAATGCAAACAAATACAAGTAGAGATAGGTACGGTTAAGTTGAATTTCGCGGTTTTATGACTATATTGCTCCTTCCAGTACGCCAAAATTCTTGAAATTTGTATGATAAAATAAAATTGTTAATTCAATGCTGAACACAAAATTTTAATATTCCTTAATTAGTAGTTTAAAAGAAACAATTATTCCAAATATGTTGCATAATGAAAATTTTATATGATACAATTAATTACATCTGAAAACAATAGAGCACATTTCTTCTCAACATAGTTATTTTTGTGTTCAATATTTTAATAATTATTTATGAAAACGATTCAGCCAGTGTCGTATTTTCAATATCAGATTCAATCATAAGATAACATTTTTTAAATTTATTAAAAAAATGATGATTATTTTTTAAAATTCCTGATATCAGTTTTACATTATTCAATCAAATCAAACGTCTGGATTTAGTAATTTAGGAAAAAAATGGGATATAAATAGACATAATGAATAATTGAGTGGATTTTCTATGATGCAGTTCTGTACAAAAACCAAAGAATACATTTTCACTGTAAGGGTTATTTAGCATATAATATCAATTTAATTTATCATGACGTGTGATCTGTAATGTCTACAAATAACACATACATACGCATACACACCCACCCACCTACACACTCAGAAATACATATCTAATGTCTTTTTCTTTGGGCCCGATGGTAATCATGAGTTAGACCTGTTCCTTTAGTCCTCCCAAATATTTTCTTCATTCATTTCCTCTACTCACTAAGTGTCCAATACTCCCATTGCCTCTTTGGATGATAATGTCACGCATGATAATGGACATTTTTCTACTTCTGCATATATTAAACTAACCAATGTCAACAGTACTTTCATTTTGTACTGTAAAAAAAGAAGGCCATCCCCAGATCCCTGTCTGTAAGTCTCCATCAAATTCGTAACCACTAAAGTGTTCGTAGTTTCCAAATTGACCAATTAAAAAATAAATTTTCTACCTGTGGTTAACCTCCCAACTTTATTATCAGTCATATAGTCCATACTGACGTGGATCATCGTTCTGGTCCTAGCCGGGATTGCACTGGTACTACTTTTATCATTACAACTTATTTTCCTGATGGTCATAGGCCAGGCACAGTTATCAAGAAGTTTATCCCTATAATTTCTTTGTTCTCCTGTACTTCATATATCTTCAGGAAAGAGCTTTCTGTCTCCTACTGAAAACCTGGTAATCTCAGATCTATTTTCTCAAATATCTTTTCCCCAAAGCCTCCTTATACTGCTAGTGGTATGGATCAATGCAAAAGTCGTAGCTATCATACATGACCTATTATCAGTCCTGTTCCTTCCTTTACTTCCTTCCATAGAAATCACACCTACCCTATTCCTGACAAAAACTCCTGTACTTCTTACAACTGCATTTACCGATTGGATTACACCCATTGTGATGCTTTTTATACACGTTTAGCTTACCCTAAGCTAAGCTTTCGTATGAATAATCACACGTCTTCTGTTGGTAAACGCAGTTATCCACCCGTTGCTATTCATGCCAGTTCTCACGAACTCAGTTTTAATGGCTGTTTCCATGTACAGGTTCTTAGGCAGATTCTTTATTTCATTACCATTATTTAAGAGTTTCAGGAAAAGCACATATTAATCTCCTGGGAGGAGATTAACAACTTCAATCATTAACTATTCATTCTTTTTTGTCTTTTATTTAGTTGTTTTAAACATTTTGTTTACTCATTTATTTTTAATTTAGAGTTTGTTTTTTACTGATTTTAACATTTTTTTCTTTATTTATGTTATTATTTATTTTATGTATCCCTGTCTCCCCTCCCTCAATAAGTTAGCTACGCTATTGAGTGCTTCTTCAATGTGACTTCTCTTCAGTTGTCACTTGTCTGAGGAGAGACTCACATCTTTCTACCTTATGACGAGGCAATCGAAATATTTAGTAAGTTTGTGTGATGTTTTTCATGTGAGTTTCTTCTGTTAGTTTAGCTTATACACTTATAAACTTATAAGCTTTTAAACTTCAAACTGGACTCACTGGACCTCAATATGTGTAAATCTGTTAATATCTTGAAATCAATTTTTCTAACAGCAATACTTTAGTTATAGTAAAGTAAAATGAATTATTATTAATTTTGAACTAAATAATAAAGTAATTTTATTTTATTAATTGAACTAAACAAATAAATTTTATTTCTGGTTTCGTTTGTAGAAATTTAATAACAACCCAAAGAATCCTTGCATAAGAAATTAATGTATAATCCATGGAACATTAATTTTATGAAAAACAGTCATGAATTTTTTCTTTCACGATAGAGCATTTGCCTATCCTATTTGCTTTAGTTCCATTGTGATTTTGATTTCCTGTTGAATGAGCTATTAATGCATACAATTTATCTAGATAAATAATGGTCAACTGATTACCATTTATTTCCAACACTTGTGCTGAAAAGGTCGCAATTCCATTATTCTTCATGCTATTCCCCTGCAGTCACTTAGGTATCACAAAAGAAGGTATCCAGCTTATGTCTGATAATTAATTAAAGTCTTTCAAAACATTAGAAATAAAGAGCTTGTAAAAGCTCATTGGTTGTATTATTTTTAATTTCTTTTTTTTTTAATAAATGTTGACAAATTTATTAGTTCGTATTATTTTGAAATAAAATTATGAATTATCCAATGTTTAATATCTGATGATTGTTGACATTTTTATGGTTTCCCATTTCTTAAGAATTCTTAATCTTTTATATATGTCCTTATATCATAAAACATGTAATAATGTTTTAATTTAAAATGTATTTATTGAATATAATTAGTCTACTCAAACATATTGCGATTTTAATTTTTTAGCATTCCTTTCGGCAGTAATTACGTTATAATTGGTAATCTTACGCGCCATGTTAATGATGGCAATCCTTGGCTGTAACTATTTTATGACCAAAGAGTACAGGCTGTATTCTGAACAGAAAAACAAACAGAGTCAACCAACATTATAATGTTTATATCAACGTCTAAACAACAGTGAGAAAAACTCTTCAAGTGTCAATCTAGAATCTAGAATAATTTAGTCTATACTTATACCAACCAGCAATCTAGTCTATCAGTTATCTTATAATGTTAAAAATGTTTTTGATGTGTGAACCTTAATTCTTTGCATACTAGTGACAGTTTAGTTCAACAAAATTATAGCCTTATGATGATACCATTGAATTTTGAATACCCATTGAAACATGCCCCAAAAATGTTTGCTTAAGTTATAGATATCCTTAAGAGTAAATAAAAATTATGAATGAAAGTGAAGTTAAGTTTGTGAAACTCATTCTCATATTTAAGACATATGAATAGAAGTTCGAAAACAAAAAAAAAAAGCAGAAAAATAATAAAATTGAGAAATGGCATATTGTTTAACAAAATGTTTAATTATACTATATATCTTCTTAGTCTTTTAGCATCCATGAAATTTATATTTACTTCACTTGTCAAGAAAAAATTAAGTTTATTTACTGCCTTTACATCATCATTAATGTATGTCAAATAAAATCTCCATTTTAAGTAAATTGTGTTATTCACATTACTATTAGTGTAGTGAATCATGAAAAAATGTGATTAAGAGATTTTGATAGATCTGCACGTTTTGGGGTCCCATTAATTCATTTTTGAAGATTTCATGATTTTTGTGGTTAGGTGTCCATTCAAATGAGTTTATGAATACGCTACAGTTCACAGCATTTGAAAAACTATGTTGGTATGAAACCCGAAAAAAGCTCTTATGACAGCGTTTCCCAACCTCTTTTTTACACCATACCACTAATGAAATTTTACTCCAACCTCATACCTCCATAATTTAAATTATGATCAGGTATAAATTCCAAAAAGAATGAAACTCATGATTTATGTAACAAAGAAAGTATACTTTGAAAAAAATAATAATTTCCTTGGAATTTCTTTGAAAATTGTATCAAAAATATTTCAATTATAATAATAATATCCAATTATTTACCTGGACTTTTCTCACTCCCAGGAAGATCGTCTGCACTCCCAGGGGGTGCGAACTCCTGAGGTTGGGAACCCCTGACTTATGATGTAAATCAGCAGTATACTTTTTTAATAGTATTGCCTCATGAGAATATTTTATTTCCCAACATGTGTTTTGAGATACCATGTTATATTTTTTCCTAAACTAATAAATCTATTGTATTGAAATTTTGCAATTATCATGAACTTGATTTTCAAATAAATAAATGCTTCAATATTTTTCAATAACAATAAAGGCTAGCTTTAGGAAAAAATGTAATAGTTTTGACTTATGATTTAATTTAAAAGCTTTTGAACACAACACTGGTAACACCATTTGACATATCCATGACGCAACCAAACATGCTTAGAGAATTTTTTATCAGAACCATGGAAAAAACTTATTATGCTTTAAATACTTTTAAAAATTTCTCCTATAGATAAAATATGTTAATTTTATTCTTAAAACACTTAAAATTTTCAATATTTTATTCTGAACACTATACTGAAGTATAAATTTAGGTCTATTAACTTATAAATAATGAATTCATAATTTTCAGGCATTATTTCTGCAGGTATATGTAAATCGGACAGGGATATTGAATCGTTCTTTATTGTATATTCACAATTTAATTAAATTATTGTAGATTGTTTATAAGAAGGGTATATATCGTTATAATTATAAAGATATAAGTATTTTATAAGTATGGTATGGTGTATAATCACAATATAGTATATGAAATATTTTCCGAAACAATATATTTAATGGATGATTTTTAGCTTCTTAACACACACACGATCATTTCTTTTTGTTTGTTGTATAAAATTTAGTTACGATGAAGAAGTACACTATGGGTCCACTGAACCCATATCTTATTATTATATCTAAGTCTCAATGGAGGAGTTCATCGCTAATTTTTGGTCAAACTGTTTAATAACTGTAATATTATGTGACAAGTATATAGATTTTGGTGTGAACAACACGGTTGTTTTTGGGGTAATATAGAAAAATGGAAAGGGTTTCGTATGGTAGATAATGCTAAAACCTTTATTTTAGTTTTAATCCTATTTTCTTGTTATTATAGAAAATTTAAATTTCGTATTATAGAAAATGAGTATTACATGATAAAAATGAAATGAATGATAAGAAAGAAAATATAGCAGAAAAAGAAAATTATTCATTTTAACCTATCATGTTTAAACACCTGTTTTAATAATAACTGATTCCGATATCAGTGGAATAAACAATAATGGCAGTGGCGGCTTGTGGAAATTAGAATGGGTGGACCGAAAGCATAATTGTACTTATAACTTATAAACAAAAAGTGACAAACAACTGAATAATAGGGTACTTTTGTACCACTGAGTAAAAAATATATAATATGAATAATAAAAAAATTCAACGGAATGTTTATAACCTTACGGTAATGAGCCTTTATTGTCAGGTTGAAAGGTAGAGGTATCAGATGTGCAATGGTACTAGGATGACTACTCAGGTATTCAATGAAAACCAAGTCAGTGCGGTGTCTTCTTCGATGGACGAAATGGGTTC
Source organism: Hermatobates lingyangjiaoensis (assembly GCA_026182355.1). Lineage (NCBI taxonomy): Eukaryota > Metazoa > Arthropoda > Insecta > Hemiptera > Hermatobatidae > Hermatobates > Hermatobates lingyangjiaoensis. Next base: position 1,109,750 of record JAPFBL010001618.1, read on the forward strand.
TGACTTGTTCATTAATTTTTTTTAATTTAGTTAGATTAAATTTTCAATTGATATCATTACTAAAGTAGGCTACATTATATGATCCTACACATCATCTAAACTATAGTTGATCATGCCTATGATAAAACAATAGGATAGATCTACAGTATAGGCCACATTTATGTGTAGGATATGAATTTGATCCATCAAATGATGTTGCCTGTAGTAGGCACACAGTCTTTTAGATACATACACATATACACAAACCATCATCAAAAAAACTTCAAAAATAGACTTCGGGGACCTACAAACATGTAAATCCGTCAAAATCTCAAGGGCGATTTTTTTTTCATCGCTATACTTTACCTATAGTAGTGTTAACCTTATGAAGGTACAGAACCCCACTAGTTTCATATTCACATTCACCGAACTCTTCTTTAGTGAAAAATAAAATATATTTTTTTTCAAATTTAAGTCATGGGCGTTTGCTTATTTTACTGGTGCTCAAAATGAACCGCGCATGAATATCATCTTGTTCAAAGAACAAAACCAACACAGTACATGAACTCACAACAAATTACATACTTGCAGATCAGTGTGACTTCTGCTGTTGACCTCCGCTGTTGAACCCCTAGAGTTCGATCGAACACAAGGTTAAAAACCACTGACCTATAGTAAAGTAAAAAGAGACCACTTTAGATTTTTTAAACTAAATTAATTATTAAAAAGAATTTTTACTTCTTTAAGTTTTAAGAAGATCTCTTATTATCATTTGTTTGAAATGTTCTTTTTCATTCTAAGAAGACATATCTCCTATGTTTGATATATGTTGGAAGACAGTCGAATGAGAGCCTTAAGAAATACTGCTTTTTGGCTTTGGAAGGAGGAGGGGGAGGGGGCGATACCATCTCTCTCCCCCTTTGGTCTTTGACTCTTTTTTTATTCAATCCCACCGTATTGAACAGGTTGTTCCAAAATGGATATGTAGTTCTAAGCTCATATTCACAAGAAGAACCCTATACAAGTTGTACAGTTCATTTTGAAGAAGGAAAAAAAATACAAATTACAACTAGGTTTGCTTATGATTACAAAGATTGTTTTGTGGGGCTTGCATTTTCCCCTGATCTCTCGGCTAGTTAGGCTCTCTTGAATTATCACTCTCTAATAGTGACGCATACTTACTACTAATTTCGAAAGGCGTCATCATAACGTAGAAGTACCCCTCCGGAACAGCAGTAGCAGCCTATGTTTATAGTTTTCTCTTTTCGATATTGGATATATATATATATATATATATATATATATATATAACAGATTCAATAATATATCGACCGTTTGATAGAATAGGTGTGTTATCTAATCGGGATTCGGTCAAATTTTCTAGGTTCAAAAATCAAACTCTCATTGCCGACGTTTTGGTTTTATTTTAAAACCTTTTTCATAGGCCTACAAACAAAGGATAATAAGAAATTACATATCAACATCCAACATATAAACAATATGAAAATGAATTGTTACAACTTATGAATATTAAAAACAGAAGTATTTCAGAGATAAATAAAACAATATAACTTACAGAAATAAGAATTTTTTGACTAAGAAAACGAAATTTACATTATTTAAAGGAACAACAATCTTAACCGAATAAAACTTTCGACTAGACTAATAAGATAACACTACAAGGAACCTTAACACTGTTCACTCAAAGGAACTAAATAAATGAAATTTCACTAAAACTCATTACAACACTTTAAATATTACTTAAATTAGTAACATCACTTTAATGATTAATCGAACTTAGATCTTTTTTAATATAGGATTTTTATATAGCATTTCAAGTGTCTTCCTTCTTTGCTCAACGTTTTCTTGTTCTACTATAGTTTCATCTTCCAAATCGAACGTGTGACCTTCGTTTATGGCGTGGCAAGCTAAAGCTGTTGCGTTACTCTTATTTGTTCTGCTGGAATAATTATGTTGGTTATAATTATATATACATGTTGGTGTATATATATATATACGTATGTATGTGTGTATGTACATGTTGTTTGCGTAACTGTACGTGATGTGTATGTGTAAGTGTAGGTATAGGTGTGTTTGTAGTCTACATATACATCTGTGTATGTAGATGTATTTTTTTGATATTTCTAGATTAATATGTTAAATGAATGCCTTTCTCATACCTACTTCTTCTCTCCTTGAGAAAGAAATAAGGACTAAGGACTGTTTTTGCTGGATTCATGTATAAAACTTTTTTCTCCTTTACCCACCCACCCTTCAAACATTTCTTGAGCATGCTGCATAATCTCAAGGCAGTACCGTTAAGCAATACCCTTCTTATAATAACAAGGTCATCCGAATATTCTTGCATATCATATTCTAGATTATTTAAGTACACAGAAGTAACAAAATTAAAAATAAAAAATTAAAAATTAATTAAAAATAAATCTTAAAATGTCAATTAATAACTAAATAAAAAATTAAATAACAAAAAATAAAATAAATAAAAAATAAATAAATGCAAAGACAATAAAAACCTTATCTTTTAGATAGCAATAATTTTAGTTCAATGCTTTGAATTTATTTTTCATTTTTATTTATTTTGTTTTACATTATTTAATTATTTTATTTATTTATTAGTATTTTCTTAAGTTTAATTCGTATTTTATTTTTAATTCTTATTAAAGCTTCGTGTTTTATATTTCCTTTATGTATCACATTCTTTGCTCATCCCTCTGTTCTCCTTTTATTTATTTTTTTCTTATTCCATATCTTATCCTTAATTTTATATTCATCCTTATCCACCTTATTGTTTACGAGTATGATGACCGCACATACGGGAACATTGTTGGTCTGCAACCGTCTCTGCACAAGTGAGCTTGGTTTTTCCCTCTTATCTCTCCTGATGTCGGTTCAAACCGAAAATTGGGGACAGCAAGTAGGTGTTTTTAATTTGTCTATATTGAACTTTACTTATAGTAAAGTAATACAAGAGGATAAAACATTAAAAAATGAAGATCAGTTATGTTTAATGAATTATAAACAAAGTAAAATAATAAAACATATCAACAAAATTAAAATAATCAAATTATGGGATTATAAATTAAAGAATATTTTTTGTAATTATTATTATATAATAATTATTTTAACATGTTTATGCTAATTGAATTAATTGTATTTTTGTTGTCATAAATTGTACTGAATGAAATCGCATCTATAGTAAACAGTACTGATGATAAATACAAACATACTCTTATATTAATTAGAATTAACCACTACTAAAATGAGTAAATTTTATAATAAATGTAACGATTAAACCCAAAAGGATTAGAGAGGGTAACATATGCTAGGGTTCAATGTGCAGTTCGTAATAGTCCATTTTCACTAGATTTCAGGTGTGTTGTCTGTCTGATCTGGCTCATGAATTAATTCTGAACTCCCTTTTTGTTTTCATCAAAAATCATTTCTTTTCAAAACGTTCAGTTGTTCTAGCGAAGGAAATTATTAAGGCACAAAACCTTAAACCCGTTAGACAAATCAACAATGATCTACAACTGAGGGCCAGAGTAGCCCAGTGACTTGCGCACTCCCCTCTGACTGGTAGGGTTTGATTCTCACCCTGGATCTCGATTTCTTCATACATGATAAAATCTGAACACGTGTATCACTCGAAAAGGCGTTAAGTCTTCATTTCTAAGTCATTTAGTCGTTAAAGAACTCAATTTTAAATACACTTTATTTGGCAAAACTCAGGACTCCCAATATAGAATCATTAGAGAGATGCAATATTCCCTGAGAAATCAAGGTCAGAAGTGTATCTTCTAACAAACCCTTATCCCACACTCAAAAAAAAAAAAATACAATGCAATGAATGTCGTAAGTTGTTTGTGAATCTTATAAGCTACTATTTTCACTTTGGTATCATTTGCCATGCCTTTCAATCATATATATATATGTGATAGTGGTTTCGAGTTTAGATATATGGGTTCAAATATTGCCTCAAGCAATATTAAATAGATGTTTTAAAAAGTTTGAAAATGTATGTCTACTATTTAGTCAGTTTAATGCATATAATAATATAAATACAATTATGTAATTCCCTAATTTTTGATAGATATATTTTAAATATATTGTTAGTGAAACATGTATCATTTGATTAAAGAACTATGTTCCAACTGCGATAGTAGGAACTGTAGTACCAAATAAACGGGAATAAGATTTTCTCTGGAGTCTTTTTTAATGGTATCATTCAATGCTGACTTTCGTTTGCGTTGCTCTCAAGTGTTTGGAGCTCCTCTGCGTTGAGGGGTAGACTACCCTCCTATTCATACGTGAGTGTTCTCGTCTCGAGGGTTGGTCAACAGTTCTAGTGATACTAGCAGAGGACTCGACTCTACTGCTCTCGTAAATAGAAGTAGTTGATAGGGCTGAATAGCAGAGCAGACAACTCTACAGGTGGTTTCAGTAGGTCACTTTTCTTTTCCAAGAGTGAACACTGTTGGTGCTAAGGGGACTGTGGCTCCTCCATTCACTTGTTTCTTATTGTTGTGGTTTTGTGGAGTACTTGGAATGGAGCATTTTTGAGGTAGAAGCAGTTATATTTTATCAAGGATTCCTTCTAAAAAAACAGCTAAGTTAGAGCGTCTAAACCCTTGCAACTGTGGAAGAATTACTTTATGGTGACTAAAATAAAAAATAATATTTTTAATTGATTAAATTTAACTTAATTGAATGGGATAAGTCAGAGTACGCAACCTTTCATTTAGTACTCTGACTGATGTCAATCTTAAAAAGTTATTAAGAAGTCTAATTATAAGGTCTCACGGTGATAATGGGAGACTTACGCCGTGGAAACTACTTATACCTGAAACACTCTAATTACCTCACATGTATCTTGGCTTGGCTTGCAACAGAAAAACTAAGTATTACATTATAGATTTTTTTTTACAAAGAAATAGATGAACAAAGAAGGAAAACTCTGTAAATGTTATATATTAGAAGGGACCAGTCATCCGTTAATTATAGAAGTAACATTTCAAATTTAAATAGTATTTATTCGGTAGTGTTAAGTTAAATATTGTTGATCGATGCAAAATTGTTTTAGTGACTTTTTGGTTATCTGGTGAAATTTGGTAGCCTTACTCGTTTATCAGGTCAATGTCACGTCACGTGTTCATTCAAAGTAGACAGCTGTTGCTGAAATCCACAGACTATTTTGTTGTACAATAATCACTAATGTAATAAATAGTTTTTCTGTTTCAAAATTTTATACTTTTGTAAGTTCTTTTACTAATCTATTGTCAAAATGTCTATTGTATTTTCTTATTTGTAACTTTTTACTTTTTATGTATCTTTGATTTTTGAATGAATGTATTTTGAACGTTGGCAATGAGAGTTTAATTTGAACCTGAAGAACTGACCGAGTCGTGAAAAAAATTTATTTTATTAAAGTAATATAATTATTTTATATAGTAAATAGATGAACTATATATAACATTTATATTATTTATATAGTTAAATAATTATTAGTATTAAATTTTGCAGTAGCTTCTTCATTGACTAACCTTTTGCTGTTTACCTCCAATTTACGTACCTCTTTACGCTAGGTTGGCCGCAACCACATATTAAATTGGCCAGAGATATACACAATGCACTATCATTACACAGTACATTGTAATCTAAGAAAAATTAACTAAAAAAACTATATTTTTATTCACTATAACTACATTTAAAATATATAAACATTTTTTTATTACTGTAACTAATTTAATAGAAACTTTCGGCCTACACATAGGTCATCATCAGATTTCAATGTAATAAATGATCTAAATCTAAAGTAAATACAAAATAAAGGCATAGTATTGGTGCATAGTAAAGGCACAAAATAGGTGCAAGTATAAGACCTACTAACTAAAATGGAAGTAGGAAGGTCGGGGTAGAGTGGAAGGGGGTTGCAATAAACTATGACCTGCTCGGGGTATTCGCCTCTCTCAGCAAGCCAACATTACTCTAATTATTTCACTATCTCAAAGGGATTGGTAGAGTTTTAGTTGTAAGACTGTATACATACTACATACAAAATACATTCATTTTGTTTTTATTTTAGATTTAATTCATTTATTATATTGAGATCTGATGATGGACCTGTGTGTAGGTCGAAACCAATTCGAAAGTATTCGTTATCTACAATTAATATTACTTTCCAGTCTTTATGTGTTTTGCCTTTTTTCAAAGACTTTCGTAACCCTCTCAACTCATTCCTACGAAAACTTGCATATTTTATTGGACAAACTAAGCAAGAAAGTTGTTTATATTTTCCAAATTTTCAACAGTTTAGTAAATTCAAATAGTTACAATACTTTTATCATCATTATTTAGTTATTATTATTTCGTAAATATTATTACTTTTATTATACCTTTATTATTTATTACCTTTATGTAAATAAATTATATTTTTATGATAAATATGATTAATCAATAAGAAGTACTCCAGTCCAGGTTTTTTTTTAAATTTTTATGATAAAAGTTTATTCAAAGCTCATAAAGCCAACCTTCTTAATCTACACTAACATTTTAGATTGTTTCCAAGGTAACAGACGGTAACTTTGGATCCCACTAGGTAATTTCTCATCACTTCAGCTGGCCAGCCCTCCGTTAAATTCATCTAAACGGGATATTATTTTGGACAAATGTGTTGTAATAAAATACATTTCACTCCCCAACTAATTATACAATGTTTCTCATTTCTGTTTTTTATAGTTAATCCTGAGAAATAAGAGAATATTTCCGGATTCTTTTGTGGCTTCTGTGGTGTCTTGTGCTTAATCCTGAATAAATAAATAAATATTATGTATTTTTAAATCTCTGGGCAACTCATACATCTTAGAGGGCTAAATATATATGTCTTTACTGTTCTTTAGTGCATTGATTGTAATTAAAACATTATACTTTATTATAAAACATTAAACAACTGACATTCTAATTTTAAGTTGGTATTAACTTCAATTCATTTGAAAATTTAGCGTAAAAAATCTCGAGCGGATTTTACTGATTTTAACTATTAATTAAATTTACAAACTAGGAGTTAATCAGTTGGATTTATTGAGTAATTCTAATACAGTTAGCAACAATTTTTGTTAGTTGTGGCAAAAATGTAACCGATGGTTTTGTCTCTTAAGAGATGTAAAATTTGTGATTTTGAAAACCTACAATGAATAGAGTTTTTAAAGTTTTCAAGACAAGTTGAAATCTTAGAAATCTCGATTATCTGAAATTTCAATACAAACATTTTAACATTGACTGGATTATATCATATCAGATAGGAATTATTCTAGAGGCACTGCTTTCTGTAAAGGTATTCCCGTTGATACTTTTTCTGAAATATATAAAACATCAGTCTAATATGGAGATACAATTACAACTAGACAAGTTTTTCAATGAATCGATGGATAACCAGTGAGTCACGTAAAAAAAAATTACTAATAAGAATATTTTTCCTCTTCCTAAAATTCAAAATTGAGACTTGTTTACCTTTCAATATTCATATTTAGACTTCTTTACCTTACAATACAAGTGTCAAATTTTAATCATTTAGCATCATTTGAAAAATAAATGAAATTTTTTTCATTCTTCAAAAACATTACCCTGTTTATAAAATACCAAAAAAAAGAAGATCCCGAAAGTGCTGTAACGTATGATGAACAAGCAGAATTATTCATTTATTAATTTGACTGTTTGGTTAGGTTGCAATGGTATTCTCACAAAAGAACACACATAGGCCAAACATTGGCTCTTTATCGTACCACACAATAAACATTCTACATTGGAAGTCCTAAATATTTTGCCTATCTCAACTGTATTTTGAATAGGGATTTTTAATGAGTACCTGACAGCGTACAGGCTTGGGACCGACTGCTTAACGTCCTCTCTGAGGGACGACAAACTCCTGCGTGAATAAATTGAGGACCAGAGTGGGTATTGAACCCAGGATCTACCAGTAGAGGCTTCGTTGCCACTGGGCTAACTTGGCCTCTTAATTTTACGGAATATCCATTCTTTTTAATTATTTATTATCTTTATAGTGATGAGTGGTGAGTTTCAGCTGCAGCGTGTGGCATATGACAGGAAGAGCGTTCCGAATTTTGACAATTAGCCGGTCTACGAGTTGAAGTTCTTTTTTTCATTTCTGCCCACTTGTGTTGGTTCGCTAATTCTGCTCACTGCGGTGCAAATCTTTCCATCTTTAAACCCTCTCAGTTTTCAAAATGTAGTAGATGACCTGTTTCAATGTCGGCGATGAAGAGACAACTTGTTTTCAAATGCAATCACAGTTTGTTGAAGGGATAAAATTTTATTTTCATTTCCTTGCTAATTCAGATGTTCAGTTATGTCCACAAGATAGTAGAACTTTAGTATCTACTCAGTGTCAGTGAACTAGAGATGCTCAACATTTTTCATTTTAAGAAAAGTGCGAATTTCTCTCAGAACGGCTGAGTACCTTCCTTCTTGAGAACCAATGCATTTGCTGCGCAGAAGCAAACTGGGATAATATTTTCAACTTCAGTTCAGTGTTTTAAACTGATAATGTTCAAGATAATTATACATTTCCATTATAATTATATTATATTTGTATAATTATACAAGTATACATTTCCATCCAGTACTTTTTTTTAAAAATGGCCATCAGTTAAAGCTCAGGCAAAACAGTTAAACACCTGACCAGCTACATCACCTTACTGAGCTGCTCGCCACACATTTGAGCACAAAGCGTCTCCTGATGTAGGATGCACCTCATTTGATCTTCACAAAAAATCCTCTGTTTTTCCCTAAAATACACGGAACACTGTCAGTTCTTATTAAAACAAGTTTATCCATTGATATATTTTTTCTTTAGCGAACTCAGTGAAGGACTTAAATAAATCCTCCCCTCTTAATGTCCATTTCATACTCAAAACTGTAAGCATTTTTTCATTAGTGTGCCACGAGCAAAGTACCATGCAATCACGCTGAACTAGGATAAATTACTTACTTCTGTTGTTGATTCATTCAGAGCGAGAGAAAAAACAGTCATTTGCGAATTAGACTTCTAAGGAATGTCTCATAGTGGTTGGAACTATTATTGGTCCTATTATTGTAGAATTGTAGTCCAAACTAATTGGCAAATATTTTTGTCATTCTTGTTCTCATATCTTATCGATATTATTGTTTTTTTTTATTTTCACGTCTAACGAAACATTTTTTTATAATAAAAGGCTTGTCTGAGAGCCAAAATCAGCGATCAAAAGAGCCATAGGTTCTTGATTCCTGGTTTAAGGGTACAAAATGTTGTTATTCATAATTGTGATGACTAAAAAAGATATTTCAGTATTTTTCAATAGTTTATATGTAAATTTTATTTTCGATCCCATTTTGTTTATCAATTTGTCGATATATTCTGAGTGTTTATTTTTGAATTCAAATTGTGCACACAAAGGATCACATAAAAAAACAGTAGATCTATTAAAAATTCAACCCTCAAACCTTCCGTACATTTGTGATGAACTACAACTAGCCCAATCTGCCTCCTCGTTGTAAAATCACTGAGTTTAAACTGCTTTTTCAAGAGATATTGTTATAACTGAACAAAATGACAATATATAATTTTAGAGCGGAGAGTATTGAAGACATTGGACCTCTTTTAACTAGAGTCATGTAATAACTTAAAGGACCAAGTACCGGAAACCAAGAGGGGACCCAAGTATTGATTAGACTTAAAAGTTACCACCTCACAAATGAGTCATCCTCTGTGATGCACTGATCAAAAATCTTATGTATTCCTTCAAAAGTGCACTATCCTTATAATCCCAACTACATAACATTTTTTAAGAAATTAAATAAGAAGAGTTGTTACCAACGAGGTAATCCAAAAAACAGTACTATTTGAAAACTTTACATTTTATAACAAATCTAAAATAAAACATCGTTTTATAGGACTAGAAAATTATTTTTTAAAAAATACACCATTTAGATTCTATTTAGAGGGTTCTGCTCATTTTCATAATATTTTTACTTTTATTTAATTCTTATGAAAATATTTAGTACAAAAAATTGATTTGCTATTTTAAAAATATTGAGAGTAATTTAAATCACTTTTATTTCAAGTGAACTATCAAACTTGTCACTTATCAATTAAGTTGACAATTTGATTAAAATGTTGCTAAAATTATGATGATGATTTCCATCGGATGGAAGACGAATACTTCAATGCATTCGTTTTTTTCCTTTTGTGTGGTACAATTCAAAGAATGCAGAAAAAGGGGTCTTTTTATGTGTAATTTCATTTTCTGAATGCTATAAGCTGAAACCTGTAGTATAGTAAAAAATGTGGTATACATAGCTTGCTTGGTTTATTCATGCACCTTAGCCTCGTGAAGTATGCAAGGTGGACCTCGCGGTGGCGGGCTTCCACGACCTACATCAACAAAAGCTATAAAAAAATAAGCCAAGTAGTCTCTAAGAGACTGATGGTTACTTGTCGAAAGAAAACATGAAAAATTACAGGGGATAACATGAAAAGAAAAATAACAAGAGTAGCAGTTGATTGGGAGTTGAGATATACCAAAGAGTAGGTAAATAAGGAAAGGAATCAGAGATTACAAGAAAATGTATAGGAGGAAGGAAGGTGAAGCATCCAGACGACAACCACATCGCGATGGGCCAGACAAACCTAAGTCCACCATAACCGGCCTCGTCCGAATAAACCATAACGTAATAAGTAAACAAAGCTGTTGGATTTCATTGGGGGTGAGAAAAAATTCATAAAAAAAGGCAGACGAAATCAGAAAGAAGAAGAGAGGAGTTTGGGATCCAGCTCCCGAACCAGTATACGACTGAGCAGACTTTCCACCAGCGGACACTAGCCCAAGATGGAGAACTCCAAGGGAGCATCTAAAGCCGCTGTTGTGCTACCACAGTAAAAGAGATCAATAAGTACAGACTACCATCCAAACCAAAGCGTGAACGAGCGGACTTTTCACTCCCGTACGCCACCCTGGCTAGAGACAAGACAAGATAGTCCTCGTGAAGTATCCAAGGTGGACCTCGCGGAGGCCGGCTTCCTCAACTAACATCGACAAAATCTATAAAACATAAGCCAAACAGTCTCTAGGAGACCTATGGTTACTTGCTGAAAGAAATCATCAAGAATTACTGGGGAAAATATGAAAAGGGAAATAACAAGAGTAAGCACCACTCCCAGGTGCCCTTCTTAGTTCACGCCATGAGGGATGTTAGTGCACAACCACCCAGACATGTTAAGCCTCCCACCATGACAAGGTGGGGACACATCGGGAGAGTAGAATACTTAACCATCCGTATATACAGACTCTTAGACACACACACATAGAAATCATAAAAAAATCAATAATGGGTATTAGGGGTCAAAAGCATGAGTACCTGTATACAAACTGAAATCATTATACGGTTACATGATTATTATACATTAATTATACAAAAGTAAAAGCAACTGCCCATTATCTCAAAACCCAATTTCATTGATAAAAGTGTGGTAATATTATAACATGAAGTAGAACTTATATAATCAATATATAAATAATAGATTATTATTAATAATCAAACATAAAAAAAAATATATTGGCAAAAGAAAACATTAGAATGATAATATGTTAAAGCACATAATTTTCATGAACTGAAACAAATGTATTAATAGTATTCTGAAGAAGCTATGGTGTAAATTGCAACATTACTAGTGCTGTAATCTAGTGTTGTAGTAATCATACTTACTGACTTAACCACTTTTGCAAATATATTATACTGATCTATTTTGAAATATAAGTTTCGTCCAAACATTTTGTAGTAAATGGTATTTAAATTAGTAATACCTGATATAGAATGCAATTTAAATTAAATAATTTGGAACACTATGAAAGAAAATAAAAATCACAAAAAGGAAAAATTAAAGAGAAATATGGAAGATATTGCTTAATATATTGAAAATGCCCAAAAAAATAATAGTTGAAGGTACTAATTATTGGAGAGTCAGTTTTAGTTGAATGGGAGGGTTTTTTCTTTTAGGACATGCACATTACGATGGCTGAGCATGTGCATATTCCCTGTGTGGATGCAAACCGTTAGTATTGAGCCTGTAAAATATCAGGAATCCGTTAGAAGTTCATATTCTAATAAACTTGAGGAAGGTAAAAGTATGGAATTCCGACGTAGAATTAATCAGTGATGTTGTTCGACCATGACCCAAATATTTGCAATTAACAAATGAGTCTCACTGCCCACACTCAGATTGAATCACTCTGGATTTATATTAAGAATGTGCTGGTATGCAGTATTTAGTCACACATAAACTCCTGGATCTCTGAAGTCCAAAATGAATTTCTTATCTATTATCAGTGTAATAAAATAACCATTGAAAGTAGCAATACCATTAAAAATATATTTTGAATATTTCTAGCTTTTTCTTTTATAAAAACTGTTTTTTTTGTAGTTGATGAACTAAAAAAAAAAAATATGGTATTGAAAATTATATTGTATGTTATTGCCCTTGGTAGATCCAATAACTACAAGTAATGTCAATATATTGAAAAGGAGATCAATAAAATTCTCTCATTACCAAATCAATCAATAGAGATAATTAATTAGAAATAGATAGATTATCTCCTAGGGGAAAGCGATAAACAGACAGGTCGGACACATGTCCGCGATAGGGCCTATAATTGTAGCTGTCATTTAGCCTCGTTTACACTGCTCTTCAACATCTCGCCCATTACACTATCGCCTCCCCCCTTTGTCTAAAACAGTGAATAATTGCCTTCATGAAAACCCTTGTAACATTATCTGTGTCACTTAGTGATAACAATACTAAATAGTTTTTTTCATTTTGACTTTTAATCAACACAATGATTATTAGCATGGTTCAATTTAGATTATTGCCAGTGAAATAATTTTAGAGGTTAAGTACTGAGAGCATAATGATATTATTCTCAAAAAAAAAAAATTAAAAAAACATCTAAAATAACTTCAATAGTTGTAATATTTTATGGTGTCAAACTGCCTGTCCAACCCGGTCCGTCTAAACGACCTTCCTAAATAATTAAGAAGCCTAACGGCTCTTTAGCACCCTGGCTTAGTAGGTAGGCATACCACTAGTAGATTAAATACATGCTTATTGTTACTACTACTAATGTTAGTATGATTTTATTAGAAATAGGAAAAACTGTCATACCTCGTACGATGTTCTTGGAGTCGTTGGAGTCTTTCGGACGTATTCCACCTTCAATCGGAACTAACCTTAGCTGCCTAAAAAAAAGGAACCCGTTATAACTAACCTTAGTTACGATTGATGATGGACCAAGTTTGAAAGCGCTCCAACGACTCCAAGAACATCGTACGAGGTATGACGGTTTTTCCTATTTCTAATATAAAACTAGTAGATTACATACTCCGGGTATTTTCCGCTTTCTTATGGTAATAATTACATTGGTAGGTAAATATTTACCCAATTTTCTTTCATTTGTTCTTTTTTTATTTTGATCATCATATTCATGTTATTGTTTAATAAATTATTCTATTATGCCAAACTTACATTATTATCTGTTTCAGCTTGTCTTTAGCTAAATCATAATCATCATAATTTAGGAAAAAATTATTAATACTTGTTTCTGTTAATTTTATTGACTGGATTAGATAATAGGTATAAAAAAATATTTCGAGGAGTTATTATCAATATACTACAAATCCTAACACAAATAAGGTATAAAAGATATGCTGAAACATATGTTTCATGAAATGTTATTTAATTAACTAAATTAATGGTACAAATAAACACAACATTTAGAAATTCGGAAGAATGTTTGAAATATTCAACTGAATTAAGATTTTATTCGAATAACAGATATATTAATGTTCACAAAATTCAATTCACAAAATTATTATGTTTTTTTTAAAGAACAATTGAAATGTTGATTTTTAAACTTAAGTTATATGCTAGTTGCTGCCTAATCTGGTACTAATTAACATATAATTATGAATTACAAGTTACGTAAGGTATAAGTAGACTAATGAAATATAGTTTAGTTTAAAAAATATTTCTTTGCTCCGGTTCCCTTGAAAAAAGCTTTTCTTTTCATGGTTTGAGACAGATTTGATAGGACAATATGAGGTCATCAGATAGACTACTGTCAGTTCCAAAGAAGTTCTGATGATGGTGTGGTTTACAGAGTTCAATGCAAGTTAAATTATTTTTAATTTAAATTAACCAATGTGCAAATCTAGAATATTATTATGACAAATTATATTGAAAAAAAACATAACATATCTTTTAATACAGAATGTATGTCAAAATTTCTATAGTTCTGACAAGAAAAGATTGCATAGAGTTTTTATTTAAATATGAGTTAATTGGGCACGAAACTTAATATTATTGATTTGTCTTAACACAGGAATATTACAATCAACTTTCAAAATTTTACAAACCAAATCACTTTACCTTGAAATGAATTCAAAACGTGTTACTAAAAGATTAAGTTGATTGTTTAATCTTTTAAGATTAAGATTCTTCGTATTAAGAGATGAGATTGTAATATTGATTTTAATCGTTGTAATTTATTGTTCTGTTTACTATTCTGATTTTTTGTTATTCGAATGAGAAATTATCTTAATATTCTATAAGTACTTCCTCATAATTATTTTGTTTAATAATCTTTTTTTTAATGATTTTGTTATCTAATCGTTAGGAATTTTCCTGCATATTTTGATTTAAAAATAATATTCTAATGTGATTTTATTAAAGATTTGTCTATTTATGCTTTTATTTAGGGAATAACAGTATAATAAATATTTATATAATTTAATTTTAAAGACCTTTTCTTTATGATTTGAGCGGTTTTATTCTTTAGCCTTTGATTTGATGCCATTAGATTTCATTCCACTCTTTTAATCTGATCTCAGCAATGTCTGTCAATTCTGTATGTAGTATTGTTTCATCATTGACTGAGTGATAATTACATTTAACCAAGACATATTTTAGTTCATACAAAATTATAAATTTTTATCACTTTCATTTACCCTCTATTAGAAAATTAAAATAATGAAAGTATAGAAAGAATGCGTCTTCATTGAAAGAAAGAGTCTTTATTGCTTCATTCGCGCTCTGTTCTTCGACGTGGGGAGATCTCTCTCACTTCGTCCTCTCTTCTAGTCTACTCCTGATGACGAACAACATTTCGAAATATTGAATTCTGTAAGTGTTCTTTTTATTCTTTTTTCTGTGTCGTGCTTTGTGTAATTTAATGTTATATATATATATATATATATATATATATAAAGATTTCACATAAACACGTGAAACAACAATCAATGATCAAACCACAATAAGAAAAGGGAAAACAAGACTAAGATCTTTCAACCGTAACAAGCGGTCTTCGTCAGAGTCAAAAACCCAACTGATTTCTTATTGTGGTTTGATCATTCATATATATATATATATATATATATATATTAAGAGATGAAATAGAAATCCGTGTTTAAACTATAAACTCTAAAATGGGACTAATTTCTTCGGCATTGACCACTACTAATCGAAAGATCTGAGTCTAATTTTGAAAGTTCTTACTTTTTTTTACATTTATAATTGATTTGGTTATGGAGGTTGAACTTTTAAAAGAATTATACCATAATGCATATTTCCCCTCTGTTGTCACAATCTATGCACAGTCTGAGATTCAGTAGGTCTCTCAGTATCTCAAATATGAAGTAGGGCTTAACATGAATATTAATTTAATCTTGTGTGTTTGTGAAGAGAACCCATATTCGTAACTCTGACCTTACTTACCACATTCTGAACTCTTTTTAATTGTGAGTTTAACAGGTGGGTTCCTTCATTCAAATACTGTTTAATTAAACATTCCTCGTTCAATGGGTAACCTTTTAGAAACTCATACAAACAAGTTTTGAAAACAAGCTCTATGATGTACTTCATAGACATATCATCTGCATGAAGTTAATGCATCAGTAAACATGATCATTTATATATTTAAACTTTAAATATATATTCTTATATATTTGAAATTATAGATTATATTTCTATGTATTAAAAAATTCACTCCTGCAAGAAGTAGATTTTTATAGACAAGAAGTAGTATTTAAATTCAAATTAGTTAAAATATTTAAGCTAATATATATATAATGAATTAAAAACAATGAAAAAATACTTAAAAAATAAAAAAATTAATCCTTATATTTCAATAGAACCATTTATAGAAATAATGGACCATAATTAATATAAATAGATCACTCTTATTTTTAATTTTTTTTTTTAATTACAAAAGTAAAAGTGACACTGTAGTCCCAACCAATATTCTAAGCAATACCAATGTTTTGTCATAACTCCCGATATAATTTGCAGAATTTAAAGCTCACGATATTAACAAAACAAATATTTTAAAACTAATATTCTTATTATATATTAAGAATTTATACAAATATATTTTTACTTGAAATTTGAAATAAGTATTTTTGTAACTAAGCATAATCTGTCTGGGTATATAATTAAATACTCCCTTTAACCTGAGTGTTAAACATTTCTTTAAGATTTATAGAGCTTTGGAAATTCAGGCTTACAAAGGTTAAACAAAGGAAATTCATAAAAATTTGTTAAATTGAAAACCTTATTAGAAAACAATAAAAAATCTGAACATTTCTTGAAACGAAATATTATCCTACAAGAGAACATGGCTATTGTTCAAATAGCCAGTAGATTTCTTACATCGTTTACTTGACATCCTTCTACATTGAATATTAATGTAAAATTTTCAAATTTGAAACAGTAAAATACTCTTTTTTTCTCTGAAAAACTTCTTAAACAGCGAAGAAAATATTGTTTTAAGGTGATTTGTTAATTAAAGATGTACGATAATTACAATTATTAATCTCTAAACGAAAGATTTCAATTTTGAATTATCTTTTACAATTTTGGTTTTTAACAGAATTATTATACTGGGAATTTTATGGCTTCTTAGTATTTAATAAGATCATTTTCCTTCCCCTTTGTCAAATAACATATATACGGATTTTTTTCTGAGTGAGTGTTATTATTTTCCTGCAGAATATTATTCCTCTTACATCTCTTATAAGTCAATAATATTTTCATTTTTCCATTAGAAACATCAATTTTATCTCAGTGAATTCGCTCAAAAAATTTCTAAGTCAATGTAAACAATGTAAAAAAATACAAAAAATTCGACAAGTATAGCAGGTGATCTCTTAGTCTAGGATAAACAAAGAGTTTTTATATCGTTATTGTTCTTTCCCGTAATTGAAACTTCATGATTTTTTTTTTATGAATTGCTAATTTTTTGTTCCATTTTTGGTCAAATTTTCATTTTTTTTTTAACGAGCCGTTTAGCGTCAAAAAATCATTTTCTGAAAACACAAATCGTACTGTAACGCCCCTTTAGCGAAAGTAATTTCAAAAAAAAATATCTCAACTCATTTGCCATATAATGTTCTATTTATAGGCATAGTTTCATTCTTGTCCGTCAAAGAGTATGGCTTGTATCGCTCTCACAAGGTTTGAGATTGAATTATAAGTCAAAATTTTTACATTTTATTGAAAAAAAAAATATTTCCTATTGTTTTAATATTCTGAATATGTTTTTCGTTTGTTGCATTTGTAACTTCAAAGATAATGTCAAAATTTCAAAACTCTAGGGTTATCAGTTTAGGAGAAATAAATGTTTTCTAAAAAACGGTTTTTGGCAAAAAAAGTGACTTTTCCATCATGCATAATTCTTCCCAAACAATAGGGATTTTCGTCTAAATGGGGCCCATTTTTGTGTAAAATATCAACTTGATCCATCAAAGATTCTGGACCGTAGCGTGGTAACAAGCAATGCTAACACACGCACCCACCCACCCACCCACCCACCCACACACACACACACAGACATCATCGTAAAAACGTCATAAAACGACTTCTGGTACCTCAAAACATGTAATTCCGTCAAAATCTCGAGATGGAATTTTTTCACGATCACTATACTTTACTTATAGTAAAGTAAAAATGTGTAGACAAAGAAATTTTAAATGGTTTACAGGTGATATGTTTGAGCAACTGATTGCGTGATAGGTGAGTGGAGCCATGTTGAGCTGGAGAATGAGTGTCATGTGAGAACTCATGTTCAGTGACAGATGGGAGATAGACCAAGTAAGAGGTGAGTGGCAATGATTTCATAAGTTGAGTGACAGATGGAAGATAGACCAAGTAACAGGTGAGTGACAGTGGTTTGATAAGTTGAGTGACAATTAAGTAAGAAGTTGACTAGCATGTTGAGCTCAGATTGAGTGACAGGTGAGTGGTAGATGAATGATATATTAAGTAACAGTTTAGTGGCAAACTGAGTTGCAACTGAGTAACAAGTAAAAGAAAAAGTTTATATGACAGTCAAAAGACAAGTTGAGTGACAGGTGAGTAACAGTTGAGTGACAAGTGAGTAACAGGTTGAGTAACATTTAAGTTAAAAGTTGATTAACAGTTAAAAGTATGTAACAGTTGTATGATAGATTGATATAGGTTGTATGAGATTTGACAAAATCTCATTAATAATTATTAATAATAACTTATTATTAATTTTATATAATAAGTTAATAAGTTGACTCTTATTTCTATTAAAATAACATGGATTCTTCAAAAAGTGTATGAAACTATTATAAAATAATAAAAATATTACTGCAAAATAAAGTGGTGAGGTATATGCATAAAAAGTATAATCTAAGTGTAAAATTAAGTCATAATTTTAAAACTTGCAAAAAGCTTAAAAATTCAAATTTAAAATTGCATAAATGCTTGTTCAATTTATTAATAAAATGGTTACGTTTTTATTTTCTTTTTAATAGAATAACTAATAGTTTACCAATGTATCATTTATGTAAACTCTAATTCTTTCTCATTATTTCGTATCAAAAATGTTAAAAATATTTCATAAAAAATAAAGAGATATTTAGATTTCATTTAAAGTAAAATTAACTTAAATAGCTCAGTTTTGACTTTTAAGATCGCATACCAAAGAATATAATTCTGGTTTCTTTAAGAAAGAATAGGTCCGACTAGCAGAAAGAGTCTTTGTACTTTTCACAAAAAGAAAAAAAGGAAGTCTCAAAATCCTCTTTTGAAGTAACACTCTCAAAGGCATGCAAATACTCAGGCGTTTTTATAGACAAAAAATACACCCATGGAACATACACATCGACTAAGGTCACAGATTCAATGTTCTACTATAGGAAATTCTTTCGTTGAACTCGGGGTCTTAACTTCCAATCTATCTTCTGGCTCTACAAAATTACTTTTAAAGATGGCATTATTTACTTTGAAATCAATGGTGTCAGACGCATTGTTAATGTGTTATTCTAAGGGTAATGGAAAATTAACCAAAATTAACGTTAATAAATTAGGAATACAATAATGTTGAGGGATAACAGGAGCAATGAACACCTTCCCTGAATCCAGCATCGAAGAGTTATTAAACTTTCCTCTAGATATTTTTTTTAAAAAAAGAGGGAATTTGCGGTCTATAGAAACTGGTACGAAATTGAAATAGCTCTAAAGGGGATGACATGTTCAAAAATGTAATTGAACAAAACATTAACTGTTTATTCATATGATAGCAGACACAATGTCCTTCATACAATATTTTACAGAAGGCTTTGATGCAAATACAAACTTGAATCATTTGATTCACTTGAATTGGAAGCTTTTTGATTTGGAGGAAAAGTTTTGGTCTAGTATACTGACATTCTATGTAAATAGGGATGCATTTTATATCAGTGAGAGACAATTACCATTAAGACCTTAACAGATTTTTGGAAATTTATACCTACAACCAATAAAAGTAAGAAATACATCTCCATGGACGATTATCAGGTTCATGAAAACATAATGTAAAGCTGATTTTAGAAACAATGAAAAGCACATTAGAACAGGTAAGACCCCTGATGTGTGCATAAGACTCAGATCTTTTCTTTAATAGTAATAATAATAACATGTCACCATTATTCAGGTATTTTTCCGTAGTGACTCTTTTAAAAATGTCATAGAAGAAAGTTCATCATGCTAGCTACATAAAAGTAAGAAAAGGGTAAAAGAGTTAGTACAGAAAAATAACTATCCAAGAAAGTTGATTGAACGTTTTTGGTCAAAATATTTAAGACAACAACAGAGCCAGAAAATGTTAAAAATAGTGGCTTAGAAGTTCAAGATAAAAAGTTTGTTATATTTTCATATGTTTATCGCAATTCCATAAGGATTATCGCAAGCAATTAAAAAAATCTTCAAAACGCACGTACCTCAAGTTAATTTAGCGTTTTATAGCAAAAGAAAAGTGAAATCTCTATTTTGAAATATAAAAAAGATGATTCCAAAGGAATTACAGAGTAATATTATATATGCAATAAAGTGCAAAGACTGTAACAAAGTTTATTATAGAGAAACTAGTCGTTTTTTGAAGGAAGCACAGTTATTCTATAAAAAAAAGAAAATTAGTGCCACTGCATATGTATTAATTAGCAGCGCATAATTTTGATTTTAATGAAATAAAAATAAAGGCCAAAGAAATGGATGAACAAAGAAGGAAAACTCTGGAAATCTTATATATTATAAAAGTCCAGTCATCCGTTAATAATAGAAGTGACATTTCAAATATAAAAGGTATTTATTCGGGAGTGTTAAGTTAAATATTGTTGATCGATGTAAAATTGTTTTAGTGACCTTTTGGTTGTCTGGTGAAATGGTGAAAATCTTTAATGTAATACTTAGTTTTTCAGTTTCAAAATTTTATATTTCTGTAAGTTTTCTGACTAACCTATTGTCAAAATTTCAATATTGCCGAAAACATACTAATTGCGCTTTTTGGTATGTTCGATTTTTAAATGATTGAATTATTTCTTATATTTCCTCTGTTTTGTAGACCTATGAAAAAGGTTTTAAATAAAAACCGAAGCGTTGGCAATGAGAATTTAATTTGAACCTGAAGAACTGACCGAGTCCTGATAAACTTTAGTTTTGTATATATATATATATATATATTATCAACGATCCACAAAGGACATCAAAACGTTTCACAGTAAACTATAGACACAAAGTAAAGACACGAACACACTTACAGTCTCTAATGTTTGGTTGAACCGTGATCAGTAGAGTAGAGATAGGGGCACTAGCGCACTTGCGAAGTGACGGGTCTCCAACCGACGTATATATCAGAAACTCACTACTATATTTCAATTTTATATATATATATATATATATATTGATAAAATTTAAATCACATATACAAGACACTAAATATGTTCCGTGTACACAAGGCGAAAATGCCTAGTTCATAAACAGCGGTGACAGAGGTCACACACAACCAAGACCTAAAAAAGTTATCTGTGGTATTATGATAACCTCATGACCGTGAATAAGAGGAGACAGTCAACCAAATATAGAGGGTGTCAACAAAAATTTATGAAATAAAGCAGGTATACAAAGAAATGACCTTAGGAATGAAAGACGAAGTTTTTCTCTTGATAACAGAATAACCTGTCGACGATACTCAGAAAAGATAGCAAGAAACCGAGATTTTTGCTTAAGGCTCCTCAAGGGACTAGCTGGTGTCAATTGGTAAGAGGGTAAGACCTATTAATTATTATAAAGATGAAATTATAGGTTTATTTCCTTTTCAAAAAGTCTCTAAATACTTCTAGAACAATAAAATCTGCGGATTGCTTGATATCGAGTAAAGTAAAGTCAATTGATCGTAAATTAAATAAATTACTTTAAAAAAAAATTGAACAATATTTAAGGTTTTAGGAATGAGGGAATTTGAAAAATACTTAAGAATCAATGAAATGAATTTAAAATAAGTCTGAATGATGAATTTTGAGCAGGTAAAACCTACTAAATATTCTAATGAATTCTGATTTAGGTAAATTTATTTTTAAGAAACTGCATCTGTTGTGATTTTTAATCGCACTATACTTTTACTGGAATCATTCAAGTTATCTTGCAATTTAAAACTGCTTAGTAAAAGATGATCAATAAAACTTAAAGTTAATGTATTATAAGAGATTATTCAATTAGTCCTTGCCATTTTATTGTATAATTTTAAATGTATGTGAGTGATACCTGGGAATAGGTATAGCAGTTGAGCACTCACAATTCATATTAATTACAAGCCTAGATAGGGGTGGAGACTAATGAAGTTGCTTACTTCTTTTTATAGAATACTGATAGTTTCTTTGTTTTTAATTAAACTAAATTCATTCCTCCTCTTTCAAACAGGTATTATTAACAGAATAATTAGGATCAGATAAACGTTATAAACTGACTTTGGCTCTTTATAATGTTATTCCATACATTTTAAATGCTAATCAGAAGACCAAATTAGATAATAATTAATTTATGCACATTTCTTTTGTAATTTTAGTTAAACAGTTACTTTAACAAAATTTTAAAGTTGTACAGGTATCATGCTACTCAAAGAAATTTATATTTGGGAAAAATTATAAAACCAAAAAATATAATAATTTGTTTTACGATTCTTTTTTTTAATAAAATAACCCTTTAAATATGTAGATAACAATAATTAAATTTAATGGCAGTATAATTAAACATGTGTAAAATTTACTACACTTTATCAATCGTTCTAATCAATAAATATATTTACTTCAACAGTTTAATATTACTATGTAATTGTGATTACACGACGAAATTTCAACAAATGTATCCAATTCATATATACCTAGACTGACCCAGGGCACAGGAAAAAACACAAAGGATTATCGATAATCATTTGTTTTGTTTTATCTGTGTTCTGTGTCAATTTTAGTTTTCTATGAATCCAGCTTTACAAATGATTTCATATTTTGAATATATATATATATATATATATATATAATGTTCAAACTACAATAAGAAATGGGAAAAAAAGACTAAGATCTTTCAACCGTAACAAGAGGTCTTCGTCAGAGTCAAAATCAAACTACATATTGTAGTTTGAACAGTGAATGTTATTTCACGTGTTTCTTGTGAAACCTTGTTATATATGTATATATATAATCAAAAACAGAAAACACTTAGAAACCACTACAAAGACTAACTCCAATATTTCAACTAATCGTCGTTATCAGGAGTGGAGATGAAACCCACTTGTGAAGCGAAGCCACAATGAAGAATCCCTTCATTAACCTGTCACTATTTATACGCAAGTTTAGCTTCATGGAAGCCAAGCCCACCTAAAGCCCAGCCTTTAAAGTACAGCAACTTCAGCAAAGTTCAACAAATTTAGAAAAAAATTCTGCTGTCTTGTTTAAAGAGTAGTTGGTCTTTAAAGTCGTTTTGTTATGTCTATAAGTTCCAATTGCAAGCTTGATTCATACTCTTGTGCGTCAGCCGAGATGGATCGATAATCCATTTTGGTAATGCAAACTCAGTGAGGTCTTTGAATCAAATGATCAAATCTTTTTTTAAGACTCAAGATATGAACAATAAATGGCTTTTTCACTCGACAGTTCATTTCCAGCCGTTATTTTCTCTAACTTTGAGAAGCGACACATATCTTGTTGGGCAACATTGCGATGAAATATGGATAATTTGTTGATGAAACTTACAATAACGCTTTTAGCTTTGATGATTTTTATATTATTTCTTGCTTTTAATTTACTACGTTAAATGTACCAAAAATATCTGAAAGATAAGTCAGATTGGTTTGTCAACTACCTAATTCTTTACAAAGAGCTTCGTTAACATCCTTCATAAATTCGTATAACATCATAAATTCGTATTTATTAACATCCTTGCATAAATAAAATCGTATGCATTTAGCATTGGAAAGTCATGTGACTTCCATATTTAGTAACAAATGTTCAAATTGCTCTTCATTTGTTTGACAACTGACGAAATAAACGTCATTCAGTAGAGCCACCTTGATTTTATTAATTGCATTAATATAAACTTGCAAGGTCTCGTGTAGCTTGATAATCAGATTTCTATCACTAACTGCTGTCGATGCAAAACACAGAGAACACTCCTGGCTTCGTACGTTTTAAGTGCTATAAAAAGCCACTATGATGGCCTATCATCGATGGTGTCAATGGAACAAGCCATCACATTTGACAATGAAATTTTCTTGTTTTTCAAACAAAAAATGTTTCAACTGTTCTGAAAGCTGAATCAGTAGTGGAATCTTTTGAATTGAAGGACGAGTTTCATTAAACTAGAGCACTTCTTGCACTTGATCTTTTTTATTCACAAAACGAATATTACCAAGAAGTAACCCCTCATTGTCATTGAGTTGATTCATCTAACTGCAGAGCAAATTCGGTTGTTTTTAACTCAGAATGTAGCTACTCTTCAGTATCTTCTGCCATTTCATCAATTCTTCTCCTAAACAAGTTATTGCTCATTAGAATTGAACTGGTGATGTTCCTGTCTCTCTGTCCAATAATTTTAGTAAAATTATTTTCACAGTAGGTATAATAAGCGTTTCATCAATGATAAGTGGTTTTTCAGTTTTATGAATTAAATTGAAGACATTTCAGAAGTCTTATAAGCCCCGAGAGGCTTTGTCCTCAGTTTCTTTACCATCTGCGTCACAATTTCAGACTTTTCAAATTTTTTTTTCATGTCTTAAAGAAAGCTTACACATTTATCCACTTTAGCAGGATGCTTTGTTTTAAAAGGATAGCTTCATTTAAAAATGCTTTACCACAAATTAAACACTTGGTTAGAAGCTCATTCAATGGAGAGGGAACAAATATGTATTTTAAACAATCATTTGAATATTGATGACACTTTTTTTACTGCTCATGCTTGAATACTTGGCGGTTCGTAAATATTGTCAGTGAACAAAAAAAGTATAGAATGCCCTTAACAAATCATTCAAATTCAACAATTAACTGTAACACATAAATACAATCATAAAAACGTTCAGCAAGGTTGCAAGCATAAAGTAACCACCTGAGAGTCGTGACAACAAATATCCTCACCCTATTTTCAGTGTTGACTTTTCTCTACTTTTTGGGTCTGTTTATCTCTGTTAAGAAAGTATCAATAAATAAAATCTTCTTTATAAACTTAACTAGTCGTTTTATTACATACTATCATTTAAATTATTCATTGTTACTTTAAAAAATCAATTTCAAAGGAGCTAACTTATATAAATATAAAAATTAATAATGGTTTTTGTTTTATTTGTTATAATCTATTATTATTAAAAAAGCTGGTATTAGTCTATTTGTAGTTAATTTGTACGCAAATTTTGTGCCCACTGTTCTAAGTAGCTTAAAAATCCCTCGAAGAATAAATAAATTGTAAAAATTCTAAATTAGCTGTACAAATTGGAATGGTCTTGAAATAAGAGGCTTTTATTAGACAGATTAAAGATTGATAAAGGAATGATTTATTCAAACAGATAAATGCAGACCACAGATAATTCTACTTTCCTAAATAATTTCAGCTTAATCTTTCTGATAAATTCCTTTTTTTTTTATTCAATATTGACGCTCAGAAATACAAGAGTCAATTAAACCTTGCAATATCTATTTAATTAAACCTAAATCCCATATACATTATTTATTACATGATGAAGCTATTTACCTACTGATAACAAGAATTTCGAAACTGTTTCAACGAGTAATTAATCTGTAGAGTAATCACAACCTTCAACCAGCAGTGATTTATTAAACCGCTGTAATCCGTGAATTGTGCAATAATTCAGAAATAATTCCTCATACCTGTTTGTAAGAGGAAATTGTACTAGTGCCTTTTAAAACAAAATAAAACAAAAAATAACAGGAAATATCGTAAAACAGTTCCCTAACATCAAAACCTTATTTGAAACATGTTAAATGTAAACAATTGATAATTTGCCTACCAATTTCAAAATGTAGCAATTTAATTGTTACATTTTAGATTTTTTACCTTTACTTTTGGTTAACAAATTTACATTATATAATAAAAATGAATGAAAACTAAAATTTAAAAACAAAATGGATTTGTTTATCTCAATTTTAATATCTATGGTTTAAATCTGCCTGTCGAAATGTTTTGAATGATGATTGAACCTGAAGAGAATATTCAAACGTTCAGGTAGTTTATTTGTTAGGTTCAATTTTGCTTTGTTCAAAAGTGGGATAACCTGGGCAAGACATTTAAAAATCTGAGGTGACCTACATTCAACTTTACTATCAGTAAACATAATATCAAACTCAAAAACGGATTTTTTGGTTTTTGACTTGGCTATGCATAAATTTTAATCAATTTTATATCATTTGTCACATGTGGCTATTCAAGGGCGTGCGGCGACTTTTGTAACTGGGGAAGCAATAGTTAATATTTTTTTCATAGAAGTAGAAATTTCATTTAAACGGTACTTTAATACTATAGTATTATTTAGTACTTTAATACTATTTAGTATTTAAAAAATACTGTAGTTATTTTTCAGAAATAAAGATACAATAAAAAATTACCCATTTTATTTAATTGTTATTTTAAACTTTCTTTCTTTCATGGTCAAATTGTCAATAATATAATTGTAGAATGCATCTTTCTTGATGTTCTTTAAAAAAGCTGTTTCTGTTCCAATTATTACCAGACTTCTTAATCTTTCTTGTCCCTACAAATTTCGCATATAATTGTGAATTATACTATTCTACAAATTGCTCTTTTGTAGTATCGTTCAAAAATCTATACAGTTAAATTACTTTCTCCGTAATATATCGTGCAACAAGCTGTAGAAATAGTGTTGCCGTTGTTTCATAAAACATAGTATATTTTGTTTTTGTATTAAACCATTTTATTTTTGTTCTCTGAAATATCTTTTCACTGTATATTTTAATTCTAATAGTTGTTTTGACATTATATGATGATTTATAAATGAAAGAAAACTGAAATCGGTTAAATTTGATACCTCTGTAACGCATGCAATCGCTTTTCTGGTGAAAGCAGACTGCATACCTAAGCTTTCTCTTTGGTATGTGAGTGTTGCATGAAATTCACCCATTCTCAATAAAAACTCACCAGTGAAACCAATTTAGGTATATTTTTTAATATTATTAGATTTTCCTTATTAGCTCAGAATGTGAAAAAAATGGATGTTTTTGTATTAAATCTTTAATGTAGAAGGAGGTTAGATAAACTATGTATAAGACCCACGGGCTGTTGGAACAAAAGTCATGTTCTCCTGTAAGAGACTATTTCGTAAGACCAAATCTACACATTCGCTTTTCAAAAATGTTATTACTGCTGTAGTTATACTAATGATATTATATGCATCAGTGGTGTGTTATAAACAAATTAGTATATATAATGATAAGTGGATCAATCACTATTTATACTATCTCCAGTAATGAAAGACTGAGAAACATCTCCCATTTAGATATTTATATTATGCCTAAAAGGAATATTATATATTATATACCCAAGAAGTATTATATTACGTTTACTTATAGTAAAGTTGAGTGTAGGCCACTCCAGATTTTTGTGCTAACTTATAAATAACAATATTATTTCACAATAATTACTTAAAAATTTTTCTAAGTCACTGTAAAAAATATAAGGAAATGCAAACAAATCCGATAAGTACAGCAAGTGATTCATTATTGGAGGATGAATTTTCCAGTTTTATTTAAAGTATATTGCTTCTTTGATTGCCGTAATAATGTCAAAATTTCAAAAATTGTATCCAAAAATATTTACTTTCGCTTCATGCAATATTACCTTCAAAACAATATGATACATCTACATTATAAGGCCCATTTTTGTAAAATATGAATTTGTTCAATCAAACTTTGTGGACTGCACCACAAACTTTTGGATGCACGTTACAGAGACAGATATCATAGAAAAAATATCACCGGTTTTGAGGACCTCAAAAAATGTAAATCTGTCGAAATCTCGAAATCAAATTTTTTCATGATTACCATATGAAATCGTGCAAACTTATATATAAGACAATGCTTTAAAATTTTTCGATGGTACTCGAATAAATGGTACATTATAAAATTCATCTGGAGGAATTACAATTTTGAGGAAACTTAGATGACCTTAAGGGATATATGTTATTACATGATTAAAGAAACTGAAATTATGACACTTAAAAGAAACAAAAAATTGTTCATATATATCTTTACATTCAATACGCTAAAGTTACCATAGAATAGGGAATAGAAATGCATAAAGTTTGGCTTGTGAATCTTTCGATATACAATACGATTTCAATGCAACCAGCATTTTTAAAACTGATAATAAACTACTATCACTTATATCGTTGTTAGTTAATTAAAAGTATGTGTTAAATTTTTTATAACTAGGAAGTATATCATAAATGGATTTTCATATTACAATTTTGTTTTTTAACTATCAAATTAGAGAAATGAATACAATGTTTTATCAATATTTTAAGTGGTGAAGTTTGTAATTTTTTTATAGCAGTGTTAGACGTAGTAGCAGTTGCGTATGAAAGTCATTGACTAGATAAACAGGCTGACAACTGACCATGTTTGAGAGTTCAAAAAATTTCACTTTACTAAAATTTTGCCTTTTTCAAGTGCATTTATATAAAGGCATTTATTACATGTGTCTGATACCTACCGGCTTGTTACTGACGGTTTACGTTGTCTGATAGTTTTTTTTTTTTTTTGATACTTTGACTACTATTTCATGTATTTAGAAGTAATTTTGTTTCAGGGTTTCTCC
Source organism: Hermatobates lingyangjiaoensis (assembly GCA_026182355.1). Classification (NCBI taxonomy): domain Eukaryota; kingdom Metazoa; phylum Arthropoda; class Insecta; order Hemiptera; family Hermatobatidae; genus Hermatobates; species Hermatobates lingyangjiaoensis. Next base: position 1,138,464 of record JAPFBL010001618.1, read on the forward strand.
TTTACCTTTTTGATTTTGTAGTAGAAATCGGGTGGACACCCATTGGTGGCACTCCCTAACTATATTTAATCTTTATGACGACAGAAGGTCACGTGGCCATTGCCGTTTTTTGGGGATTTGTGGGGATTACTAGTAGGGAAAGATTTAGAGCAAGTGGCTTTGGATGAGTTGAGAGTTTACTGTGGAATCGTTTGTAACGATCTTTTGCATAGTCGCGAACGAAGGGGACTTTAAGATCTCAGTGAATGCTTATGTGTAGAACGTAAGATGGGAGATGTGAGAGTTTTCTAAGTATTTTTGATTGAATAGCTTGTGTAGGACGAAGGTTTGACAGAACCCCAAAATTGTATAGCATAGGCCCAAGAAGGCTTCAAGATTGTGTTGTATATTTGGAGTCTGTCTGTTAGTGTGAGTTTTGATTTTCTGTCCAAGAGTCTTATAAGGCTTTTGTAACGTCCGTTGGTCTCTGGTCGTTTCAGTCTTGTGTGTGGGTTCCATGTCATGCGTGTGTCAAAGTGCAGTCCAAGGTAGCTTACAGTGATTGTTGGAGGTATGATCTCATTGTTTAGGGGTACTAGGGGCAATAGTTTTGACGAACAGTAAAAGTTATTTGAGAGCTGCTTCTCATTAGTTTTTATGCGCCAGCGGCGAAGCCAAGGTTGAGTGAGAAGTAGGTGTTGCTGTAACTGGTCTAAGCGATATTGCAGTCATCATGAGTCGACAGTATGGCTTTATTGTCAGCAAACGTTTCCAATAACGTGGAAGGGTGTCTGATGGTATGTTTAAGATTTTTAGTTTAATTACAAAAAAAAAAGTTGATGTAATTGCTAGATTCAAACTCTGAACCTTTTATACCGCCAGCGACTGCAGTAACCACTAGGCCTAATCTGACCCTAAAACTTTGGGTTGTAGTTGTTTTGAATGCAGATTTTGCAATTGAATTTTCGATCATTCATTAACAAATTATTATTTTAGAATGAATAGGAAAATAAATTTAAACTTTTGATGGTTTGTTTCAATTAGTGTTTTTAATAACAAATTATTATTTTATTAATTTTAGGATAGTTACTCGTGTGGTGATTTTATGTTCTGAATTAATCATTGATTTGAGGAAAGCTGTGTGTAATTCGTTTTGCTACCTTATCAAAACAACAGAATATTCTAACGTCCTCAAAATTGGATGGGAACACATTTATTTCACAATCCTGACAAATAGACGAATGAGTGTTTGTGAGAGAAGGGTGAATCCTTTGACGGGTGTTTTCTAAACGCTCTGAAATAGGGTAGAAGCATTATGTGTGCGACAGGTGTAGTGGGAAAGCGAAGGAGCGGCTAAGACAAATATGGCGATTGGAGGGGGGTAATGGCTGGTAAACAGGAATCACAGGCAAGACGACGCTCAACCCTCTACCTACCCTTGTTTTTCCACACCCACCCCTGTCTCCATGGCGACTTCTTCCAAATTGTTCCCTAATTCTTAGAGCCAAAACTGAAACCTTTTTGACTTTAATACCCCTCTACCATTTCTAAATTAATCATCAATAACAAATATTTACAGAACATATATTTCTTAAATATAACAATTGAGTTAATTGAGGTTTTAATAGAATAAGAGATTGAATCAAATAAACAATATTTATTCCGACATTTTAGGTGGTTAAGTGAAATCAAGTGGCACGGTAAAGACAAGATATACATTTCAATTACCTTAACCCTTATTAGTCTTGTTATAAATATATTTATACTTTCTTCATTGTTAGTGTACTGGACCTATGATTGCGGCCAGTGAAACCAACAAGTATTGTCATTATTAAATGAATAAATATTTATTTATTGAAGAAATATAAGCTGTACATTAATGAATTTGAATATATGTAGATATAATCTATCTGCCTGATGACGAGAATGTAGTAGTGAGTTTTAGCAATCTCTTTTATGTTTGTTCTTTCTGTAAATTTAGTTTATTTAGTTCATTGAATCGATTTATTCAATTATTCAGGTTGTTCAATAAGTTTTGTCGGTCGATAAGAGAGGGGTTGCTACTAGTCCGAATTTGTTTTTGTTTTGTTGGTTCACTCTTCTTATCAACGTATGTGAAGGTTCATTTCAATCAGTCAATTCATTCTTTGTTTACAAGCCATTTAGTGTCACCGTGTCACAGTATTTTCGACAATGGAAAAAATTGAATATCGTGCAGTGATAAAATTCTTATTTTTGGAAGGTGTAGCACCAAAAGAAATTCACGAACGAATGTTAAGAGTGTATAATGAACGTTCACCTTCAATTAAAACAGCTGGGTAAATTCACTGGGGTAAATTAATCCCTGGGGTAAATATATATATATATATATATATATATGTAAAATAATCACAATAACACTTGATATAATAGATAGATTAATTTACCCCAGTGAAAATAAATTGAAAAAAATGCTCTAAGAACTTTAATAAACACATTATCAGAGATCAAGTGAACTAAAAAATAACAAATACTTGTTAACCTGGTTGATTGAAGTCTCTAGAATTGTTAGCAACCCTGACTGTGTTTACTGTTCCTATAATTGAAGGAGTCGTCATCTGTTTAATTATTCCATTAATTAATACTTCATCTAATTTATAAATTGCTAGGCTATTATTCATCGATTTCTCATAAAAGTACTTTATCAGGGCACTTTCGACAATATGTCTTCTTCTTTCCAAAAACACAAATACTAATTCATTTGTTTCGTCCCAATTAATTACATGATTATTGTTTTCTATATGCATGAACATGCACTCTTTTCGTCTTCTCTTTCAATGAATAGTTGTGTTGTTTTATTTTTGTAAGAAGAGCTTTGCACGTCTGTCGAATGTAAGCTATTTCGCAGTACATGGTATCCTGTATATATAACAGTGTTTCCTCTTAATATATAATTGACATGACTGTTAAATAAGTTACCATAATTACTGAACACAACAGAAAAGTCTACTTTTTTCATAAATGAGAGCATATTATTCTAACAGAGACTGTATGAAATGATAACGAATTCCTTCTTATGAACTGTTCTTTATTATTTGATATCATGGATTGTTTAACTTTTATATATATATATATATATATATATATATATAAAGATTTCACATAAACACGTGAAACAACAATCAATGATCAAACCACAATAAGAAATGGGAAAACAAGACTAAGATCTTTCAACCGTAACAAGCGGTCTTCGTCAGAGTCAAAAACCCAAAAACCCATCTTTCAACCGCATGTTACGGTTGAAAGATCTTAGTCTTGTTTTCCCATTTCTTATTGTGGTTTGATCATTGATATATATATATATATATATAATCAAACCACAATAAAAAATCTGGAGTGTCGTACACTCAACTTTAATAAGTAAACTTAATATAAAACTTCTTGGGTGACCATATATAACGTCTCATTTAAGCATAATGTAAATATCTAAATGGGAGATGTTTATTAGTCGTTCATTCCTGAGATAGTACAGATAGTGATTGAAGGACATATCAATATATAAGCTTATTTTTGTACATCACACAGTAGATGCAAATAATTTGATTAGTATAACTACAGCAATAATTACATTTTTGAATGGCAAACTGAAAATTTCTTGAGACAAAATAATCTCCTACAAGAGAGCATGGCTTTTGTTAAAACAGCCAGTGGATTTCTTACATCGTTTACTTGACCTCCTTCTACATTGAATATTTAAGTGAAATTTTTAAATTTAAAACATGAAAATACTCTTATTTTCTCTAAAAAACATCATAAACATCGAAGAAAAAATGTCGTTTTAAGATAATTTAGAATTAGGGATATACAATAACTGCATTTATTAATCTTCAAACGATAGATTTCCATTTTGAATTCTGTTTTACATTTTTGGTCTTTTACAGAACTATTATACCGGGAATTTTATGGCTCCTTAGTATTTATTAAAATCATTTTCCTTCCCCTTGTCGAAAATCATATGAACCAATTTTCCCTGAGTGGGTGTTATCTTTTTTCTTGCGTCTTATACTCTGTTATAACCTCGCTATGAATGTATATTGAGAAAAAATATATTAGTAATTAGCCAGTTTACATACTCAACTCAAAGTCTAAGCCAGCTATTCAATATAATTTAAATAATTTATAGTTGGGAGCTTATAATTTTTTAAGATAATAAATATAAACTATTAGACTAGAATAGTCTAATTTTATCTCAGTGGATAAAAGTCAACGGTATGGCTTGTATCGCTCTTATAAGCTTTGAGATTGAATTATAAGTCAAAATTTTTACATTTTATTGAAAAGAAAATATTTCTCTTTGTTTTAAAATTCTGAATATATTTTTCATTTGTTTCATTTGTAACCTCAAAGATAATGCCAAAATTTCAAAACTCTAGGGTTATCAGTTTAGGAGAAAAAAATGTTTTCTAAAAAACGGTTTTTGGCAAAAAAAGTGACTTTTCCGTCATGCATAATTCTTCCCAAACAATAGGGATCTTCTTCTTTATGAGGCCCATTTTTGTGTAAAATACCAACTTGATCCATCAAAGATTCTGGACCGTAGCGTGGTAACAAGCAATGCTAACACACTCACCCACCCACCACACACACACACACACACACACACAGACATCATCGAGAAAACTTCATAAAACGACTTCAGGGACCTCAAAACATGTAATTCCGTCAAAATCTCGAGATCGAATTTTTTCACGATTACTATACTTTACTTATAGTAAAGTAAAAATGGGAAAACAAAGACTAAGATCTTTCAACCGTAACAAGCGATCTTCGTCAGAATCAAAAACCCAATCAAGCGAAGACAGCTCGTTACAGTTGAGAGATACTATAAAGCCACAAGGAAAAAGAAAGCAATATAAATAAATGTTGTGAGGCCTTCCAGTTTATGTCATCACATAGCGACAATTTTTTCGATTTACTCTTTGATGACATAAAGGCCTCAGAGCATTTATTTCTATTGTTTCCCTTTTTCCTTGTACTTTTATACTTAATTGATAATTGCTTATTGTCATTCTTTTGCATATAATTATTAAATATTAAATTATGTAATATATATATTGTATAATATTAAATATGTATAACTGTTTAATCTTATCGAGGTTTGGTCCAGCGTCAAACACTTCTCAATAAAATACCTTTAAGTCAACGTTTATCTATACTTGTAGACATATCAGGGCTACGTCAATGCAAAATTATTTACAATAACATGGAAAAAATATAAGCCACATTATTGATATATACATTACTAACTTGGTATTTTTCTATTGCAAAAAATTTTACACGACCGTTGTATTCTATATCAGCTATAGTTCTGTTCTTACAGACATTTTTACGACCACTCTATCATATTTTGATAACCCAGGAAAATTAAAAAATGAACTCTTGAAATTACATCGAAAAAGAAACTTAAACTATATATTTTACTTAAGTTATTAGTATCCGATAACTGAAGTTGTTACCATCTTATTAGAGGCTTATTTCATATTTATATTCAGAAAACCAAAAATGGATGCAATAAAAAACCGTATACCGATAACCTAAGTAAAATATATAGTTTATAAATTAGTAATAAAAAACGTTTTTATAGCTTCCTGTCTCTTTTTTGATCTAGATTTCATGATCATTTTTTTTAAATGACATGACCGGGAATATACATATTAAATAATAATAATAATGAAGATGATTATATAAAGTCGCTTGGTGTCCCTATCTCAACTCTCCTGATGACGGTTCAACCAAAAATTAAAGTCTGTGTGTTCCTACCTTTATTCTGTGTCTATATTTTAATGTGAAACGTTGGTTGTTCTTGTGTATCATTTTCCTGTTGACTATATATATATATATATATATATATATATATATATATATAATCAAAGTTATGGAACTGTGAAAATATTACAATAAACTCCCTCCAAGTAGGGGTACTACTTCGGAGGAAAAAAAATCAAAGTTAATAATTCCTTAATTGTGAATTGGGAAAGTTATAAATAAAAAACTAATTTTGAGTTTTTTTGATCGTATCTTTCAAACCTTTAATTTCAATTAACGAAAACTCACGTGTTCCATGTCTACTAATTGAAACCTAAATAATATCCTGGATAAATTTTGAATAAATAAACAATACTTTCGTTGCAACAACATTCATCTCTATTTCAGAAAATTATTATTTTTTTTAATTAATTATATGTTTTTAAGCCTAGCTATTATTGAAGCAATTTAAACTTTATAGAGTAAATAAGTTTGATATCTTATCAACAAGGGTGATTTATAATCTTCCAAATAATTTAAATTTTGAAAAAAAAAAGACTAATTTTGTTGTTGAGTATATATTGCAACAAATAAAATGTTTTTTTTTTCAAATATGCTGCCGTTAAGTCATTTAATTCCCTGAGAAAACATTTCCTGGGGTTTAATTGATATATCTTAACAATTGTTCCACATGTTTTTTCAAAGATTAAAAATATTGTGATTAATTCCCGTTTGACTAACAAAGAGACTTAAGGAGACCTCGTCACGTCGTTAAGCTTCTTTAAGTGAAAGATAAATGTATTTAGTACCTTTCATGGATTACTAAATCTCATTCATCAATACTTTGGCTTAAAGTGTATTAGACTTGATGTATGAGTCTTAAGTGCTGCTAACATTTTATAAAAAATCATTTATTTCATTATGATTTTAAAAGTCATATAACTATATCAGCTATAGTTCTGTTCTTAGAGACATTTTTACGACCACTCTATCATATTTTGATAACCCAGGAAAATTAAAAAATGAACTCTTGAAATTACATCGAAAAAGAAACTTAAACTATATATTTTACTTAAGTTATTAGTATACGATCCGGACTGACTTTGAAGTCATGTGGACTCAATTTTATATATAAATGCTAGGTTTCGAAAATCCGTTGGCATTCTTCTTTACCAGTTATTGATAAGTAATAGAGGCTTTTTTTGGTAATTTTACTCTACTTGAGGTAAATGTAACTCTTTCTTGAGCTTTAGATTAGCTTGCGCCAACCTATTATGGGTAAACATACTTTCACATCCTCTTCATAAGAGTAAATTAATTCGAATTCAGATTGCATCAGTTAAGCACTTCAGTTTTGAAAATTGAAAACATGTTTCTAGCAACAAGAATTCGTTTACAGTGCTGACATCATCAAGTCAATTTTATAGGCACTATAGATTCATTTCGGGAAGTGAATCTTACTATTAGAATATTAGCCATAAGGATCTAGTATTGTTAATACACAAATGAAGTTTAACTTATAATAATAATAAAACATTGTTAACACTTCAGTACTTCCTGACACGTATGATAGATAACAATGTAAACTGTAACGATAATTATTACTGAAAAGCAAGCAAATTGTACAAACAATTAATTCTCATTAAAGCTTTAATTTATAATACCTTCTTCTTCTATTAAGGATCAGTAAAAGTAATAAAACACTAAAATCGCTAAAGTTGCTTAACTCTTTTAAGGGTTGTCTAATTAAACACTCAACTCTGTCTTCCGACGTTTTAAAAATTTATATTTTCATAATCATTGCTACAAGGATATACATAATTTATGATTAGTGACTATAAAAATAATCTGATTTTTAGTAGATTCTGATTAAACATAGAAAAAATGATAATAATTAAACATACCTCACAATAAGTGTAGGAGTTGAAGACGGTTGGTTTAACTAACTCAGGCTACGATCTGAGGAGGTTATATACTTCTTACTATAAAGTATCAGAATTAACAAATAAATAGTATAAATAATTTTAAGGTACAGAATGTAATATTAGTTCATTTTTTTGTGCCTTAAAATTATTTATACTATTTATTTGTTAATTCTTATACTTCATAGTAAGAAGTATATAACCTCCTCAGATCGTAGCCTGAGTTAGTTAAACCAACCGTCTTCAACTCCTACACTTATTGTGAGGTATGTTTAATTATTATCATTTTTTCTATGTTTAATCAGATTATTTTTAGTCACTAATCATAAATTATGTATTTCCTTGTAGCAATGATTATGAAAATATAAATTTTTAAAACGTCTGAAGACAGAGTTGAGTTTTTAACCAGACAACCCGCAAAGAGTCCAGCAACTTTAGCTGTAATGTATTTTTAATTTTTAAGAACATTATTAATGGAAATTTAGTACATTTAGTCACTGAAGTTTTAATTAAAAAGTAAAACAAAAGAGACAGATTACTATATCTTAAACCATTAACGACATCACTTATTTACTTGTATTTAATATAAATTATGAATTGAATCAAGAAAAAAAACCGCTACACTTATAAGCGACTTGGATAGCACTTTAGTAAATATTAACATCCAGTCCAGCAATGGTAAAATAAACAATAGTTCTGTTTTAACCACAAATAGTTTTGTAACGTAACTTTATTTTTTAAATGAATTGTTGAAAACTTCATACACTTTACATTCATCTCAGCCATTTAAAAGTAAAAATAAAGAGATTTGTAAGTTGTCAAACGAATCAGTCATTTTCTTAAACATAGTTTGAAATTTGAATGCAGTTTATTATATTTTTAAAAAAAAATGTTGCTGTTTCTTCCGTTCATCTTGATGTTGATATTTATACCAGCATTTTATCCCGAGATTCATTTCTTTATAGCAAATATGCAAATACATTATTCACATGATAAACTTAAGAAAGTAATGTTTAGTTTCAACTCTTTGTTTACCATTTGTTTATACTTATATTTTACATCATAGTTTGGTTAAAGGAGTCAAATAAAACTTGTCTGTTTAAAGAGGGTTATGATAAAATGTTTTGAAAGTCCTGTAATGAGATTTGCTGCTACTTGGGATTACGTTTTGCCTGTATAATCCTGGGTTTCCTTCTACATTTTTAACAAGATAGAAATATGCTCAACTGAATAAATTTATTTATTGGAGTAAATTTACCTGATATACTATCTTTATGAATCTATTTATTTTTCATTTTTGTTGCAGTATTGATTATTTTTACCATATTACATTATCATGATTGTATAGTATATTCACTATAGTTACATTGTTGCGATAACGCATAAAATTAACATTGTTTAATGTTTTAAAATTAAAATTTTAATATTTTCTAGAACTTTTCAAATAAATGCTAAAGTTGGATAGATTCTTAAAAAGGGAGTTTAAGAAAAGACTGGTAACATAATATAGTCAGTATTTATGTATATGGAAAGTTAGAAGGGTGTATGTTTCAAGAGAGGTATAGAGGTGAATAGAAGCGGGGATTCATTAGCGATGAGAAATAATGACGGAGAGTGTTGACAGAGCAGGCTGGATGGGACACAATCAGCCGGTGGGTCCTGTTTGCTGGAGCTAATCAAGTTTCCACTTTTAATTGCCAACGATCCGGCCTGGTCGGGCGGCTCTCGACCCACTGCAAGGCTGCCGTAAACGACTTTAAATTGCTAATGTACCACCTCCCTCAGGGCCCCATTATCATTCCAGTCCCACCTCCTCCTCCATTCTCGCCATCGATTTGTGCGCACATTTCTAATTTCCTTTATAGTCTATTTATCGATTTTAGTTTGAGTTCTGTTTGTGTATTGCAGACCATAAATATCATTTTATTCAGGACTACAGAAAGTATAACTAATATGAGAAAAATATATTTTACTGTAACTTTATTATTGGGCTATAATTTTCTTAGGTATTCTGTATTATGGTTCATATGTGTACCAAACTAGTATTTAAGTAAGCATCAGAATTATATACCTTACTTTCTGCAATAGCTTAGAAGTTTAAAAAACAATTATTATTATTATTCTTCATTTACAATTACCTTTTTGAGACTGACACATAATATAAACATTGTTAAACAAAAGATTATATTTTCTAGTACTCTTCAAATAAATGCTTAAGTTGAAAAGCTCTCAAAGTCAACCGCAGAAAAGACTTTTCTAGGCTATCAACCTAGTATTTATATATTAATCTGATGATACTCACTGGCTAACTCTTTATGCACTTAAGAGTACTAATGGAGAGAAAACGATATTTCCTTATTTCTCTAAAATTATAGAAACACTGTTTTACATTTTAATGTCCGTATTACTTTTGACATGCCATATTTTAATTATCTCCATCATTTTTTACCAATTTTTGTTTTGTTCAATAATAACAGGAACGATTAAAATTGAACAGATGAAAAACTTTTCAACCGTACAATATATATGAAATATTTTTACAAAATTCTAAAATTCAAAGCATAGAACAGAGCTGCTTCCGTTAATTAATTAAATTTAGCTATTTCAGACATTCATGAAGTGACACACACAAAATATACACTCTACAAATATAAATACTAACTGTCCAAAAATATATCTTATTACTGGGGTAAATACCACACAGTTACGGACTGCACAACTAATGAGAATATATCTTAACTAAAAACTACCAAAACAATCCTCATATTGAATAACCTCTAATACGACAAATCGAACACCAGATCTCTGAGCATATCAGTAAGTCCAAAAACTTGACATTCGGGCTTTCCAATGAACCCAAAACAATGAAAAAAGCCATCTAGAAATAAATATACTATAATGCATACTACATGTGCTAACTATAGTACACTAAGAAACCAATATGAATTGTTATTTATTTTTAGCCAATTAATTGTGATCTATCTTTAGTTTTGAATTTAAAGCATGCTAACAAAGAACTAATCATCGTTAAGATGTTGATTTTTTTCATTTTATCTTAAATCTCTTAACATATCTATTTTGCTACCATAGTTTATTTTGCTGAATTCAGCGTTCTGGTTAATGATTTTATGTAGATTTTGTTTACATATAGTTCCCGAATCATTTTGTATAAACCATGATGGTGAACAAAATGACTAGAATGAAATAAAATTTAATGCATTTCAAAAGTAAGGAATTTTTCTTTAAAAAAAAATTGTATTTGAAAATATATTAATCCAAACTAAATTCATAGAAGTTGAGAGATGGGTTTCTTGAGTCCCCTGTATTAGAAGTATATTGATATATTAGGTGACATTTTTGTATATCAGACAAACTTTTCCCCTTACGGTTTCTTAATACAATTGTAATGGACATAAGTCAATTAACTGCGTTGGAAAGTAGAACTGATCAATCAGCTGCGCAGCCATGAGAAGCTGAACTTTTGATTAGGCTGGATAGCACCGTCAACCAAGCTTATCACATCTGAAATGGCGAATTTTAGTTGATCTGATCCTGCAATCTGAGTGGCTAGTTTTTCTTCATTTTTGTTTTATATATGTGTTGTTTTCCATATCATTAACCCAATCGTCAACCACCTGTGCAAGTGAATCTGCTAAGTTACTAAAAATCTGTGCTCTTGTGTAATTCAAAGTAAGTGTCATTATAAACTGCTTTTGTGCATTGGAAGTGGGTCCTTTTGGAACGTGAAAGGCGGTTTTTCAAGTGTGGTTGTTGCCGGCAGTGGCCGGTAACTAAAAGGATATTCTGTGATAAATTGAACTTGTTTATAACCTGCTGTTATTTTAAACTTTTCATTCTTATCATCAAATTATCATCTCTGTTTTAATGAAACTGTCTCTGTGCTATCAAACTTGTTATAATGTCTGACAATGAATTCAATCAACTCCAGGAGCATTTAAAATTGCTACAGGATAGTACTTTGAAAGTATTGGAAGAATTAAACCAGAAATTCCCACAAGGTGATCCTGTACAAACACAAAATGACAGTGATTTTACTATAGTCAAAAGTGCAAAAGATATAGACCAACTTCACCACCAACAATGACGCCAATAGACCTAAAAAAATAAGTTCAAAATCCTTACAGACGACAATGAAATTTCTGAACCACCAAATAAAAAAGCAGACCAAGGGTCAAAAAATGGTTGAAAAGTCAACCATAATCACACCAACGTCAAACTCTAAAGTAAAGAAATTTCCATCTCCGTTTCTAATACAATCTATGTCAGACTTTCAAAGGTTAATTAAACTAAATCCCAATCTGACAAATTTGTATACAACAACAGGTGGAAAACAAATTAGGCTGCAGACAAAAAATGAAGAAGACTTCCGCACTTTACAGACAGAGTTATCACATTCCAATATGGCGTTCCATACATACAAACCAGATTGGGAAACTAAAACAAGAAGATACGTTATAAAGTATCTCCCATCATCATTAGCAATAGACGATTTAAAACAAGAACTAACAGGAAAAGGAATAAGCGTAATCAAAATAACTCAACTGACATCACTAAAAGAAATAGATCCCACAAATAACCTTCCCAAATTAGTGCCTATATTTGAATTCACTACAACAAATGAAGGCCATTTAGATATATCAAATATCTTTGGGTTAAAAGTTACAATAGAAAAATCTAGAAGAAGGATTGGACCACCTCAATGTTACCGTCGTCAGACTTATGGACATATACAGCAGTACTGTTACCTAAAACCTAGGTGTCACAAATGCGGGCAGGAACATCCTTTCAGTACCTGCAACAAAAGTAGTGACCTACCCGCCAAATGCTGCAAATTTGGACTGGATCACTCAGCCCACTACCGGGGCTGTACGACATATAAAGAATATCTAACGAGAAAACAGCACAAATCAAATAATTATAATAGCCACACTAAGGAAGGCATATCCTACAGCCAAGTATTGAAACCATCAACAACATTCGACAATAAACGAACTATAGGGCAAGATAAGAATGAAATTAACCACCAAAGTCAACAGGTTGAAAACACATTGGATAGCCAAGTGAGTAAAAGCTTTTTACTACAAACCATTTTGAATACTCTTGAAGACCATAAGTCCGCAGACCCAGTCATGTTGATATCTAATATAATTATGGCTGCAATCAATGCCTAAAGGTTTTAGAATACTAAGTTGGAATGCCAATGGTATAGGATGCCGCCGCCTAGAACTCATACAGACCTTACAATCACTTGACATAGACATACTACTTTGTAACGAGACTCACTTGACCCAACAAAAGAGATTCTCCCTGCCGGGCTTCACTATTGTAAGAACAGATTCGGAGGTTCCACGGGGAGGGACATTAGTGGTAGTCAGTAAGGGGTGTCGAGTGAATGGGGAGTTTAACAGACATTAATATCGGTATCTGTTAAACTCTGCAATCACACCGCCTTACTGAGGAAGCCCTGATGATGATTTATAAAAACATCGAAACGTTAGCATAAGAAGGAGTATTCTAATTTAAAGACCTAGTCCTCAAAAAAAAAACTTACCAAATACAGTGTTAAATGAAGAGGTCAAGAACAATGCGAGAATACACAATATATGTATATATAACATTATTACATTCAATTTGCATTTGCATTCAATTTTACATTTCTCTCCAATTGAAAATAGCTATACAAATTTCCAACAAACCTCAATTATTTTAACACTTGGCTCAAAATTACTTAAATTATCATCAATATACCATCCTCCTAATCTTGTATATAATGAGAACCAGTTACTTTGTTTATTCAATAGTCCACATCTCCCTACTATAGCTGCAGGTGATTGGAATGCTAAACATCAATCCTGGTCTTGTAAAAGTGCTAATCAGATAGGAAAAAAGCTGCTTGAAACTTGTATTGCCCATTCCCTTCATGTGGTGGCACCACATGCTCCTACACGAATATATCAGAGAAGCGAGTGTGTGATTGACTTTGCCGTATGTAACTCCTTTGCCCTGCACTTTGACATTACAGGTCTACCCGCCTTGTCATCTGACCATAATCCCATTCTGCTCTCAATCAACAACATAAACGCTATCCCCAATAAGACCATTGACGTGACTGACTGGCAAAAATTCAGATCGATTGCAGGAAAAATAAAATTGACCAACGACCTGACGCCTACAAACAGAGACAAGATAATTTCTTCATTAACAGATAAACTAATACAAGCAAAAGAGAAATCAACTGTTACAGTCCCCTTTAAAACCTGGCAAACGACCAAAAACCCAGTCTTGACCAGTAGAAAAAAATTAAAAAATTATTACAGGAGACTATGGCAGAGACAAAGGCTACACATTTGGAAATCTTTATATAATAAGTAAACTAGGATTGTCAAACAACTACTTATCAATGACAGACAGGAACAAATACAAAATTGGACAAAAATATTAGGAACACTGGAGACATGTGGACACATACAAAGAGACTGAAAACAACAAAACCATTGACATATGTTCTGCACAAACCGGATGGAACTACTGCAATCTCAGACAAGAACAGGCTAACGTATTTGCTGACACTCTGACCGAACTTTTTATATAGAAGTTAGTGATGAGACAGTAACGGGCTTAATTAAAGCTTTAAATACTAAAAAGTCGCCCGGTTGTGATGGTATTACTAATAAAATGATTAAAAATTCCCCTAAAAACATCACATCTAGCCTAGCAAAAATTTACACATACTGCCTAAATTACTGCCACTTACCCAACTTATGGAAATGCTCTGCGGTGATCATGATTTTGAAGCCTGGTAAGGACCCAACTGAACCGACTAGCTACAGACCTATTAGTCTCCTTTCAACTCTGGGAAAGATGCTAGAAAAATTGATTACTATCATATAATGAAAACCCTGAACCTAAATATATATCAATTTGGATTTAAGAAGGGGCATAGTTGCTCCCAACAGTTACATCGAGTCACGCAGTTGTTAGGTCATGCATTTAATATGACAAACTTGGCACTTTCTCTTGACCTAACTAAGGCATTCGACACGGTACATCACAACATTCTAATTAATAAACTCTATAGACTTGACATTCCCGACTGGATCCCCCCATTAATTATAAACTACTTATCTGACAGACATTTTTATGTTAAAATTAATAATTCAAGATCTGTACTAAATAAAATCACAAGAGAAGTGCCCCAAGAATCCGTACTTGGCCCCTTACTATTTAATATTTATATGGATGATCTTCCGACATTTGATGATGACTGTACTACCCACGATAGGCTAATAGGTCTGTATGCTGATGACATACTCATTGCTGTAGGGACAAAAAGACGTAGACAAGCCTCCAAGTTACTTCAAACTCTAACTGATCAGACAGTTAACTGGTTAGACGAAAATAAATTGATTATAAATCCTCAAAAATGCCAACTTCTAGCTGTGACAGGAAAAACAAATAAAACTAAATTGACTAAAATCACTATTCACGGACTAACCATAAAACCAACTTCAACCATACGCTACTTAGGGATTACTCTGGACCGACGACTTAATTTCAAAAATCATATTAACAGTGTTCTAGGTAAGGCACATGCTATACGGAGTAGGATCTACCATCTGATAAATGATAAATCCAGGCTTCCACTTAGAACAAAAGTACTGATGTACAAGGTCCTAATCAGACCAATATTGACTTAGGCATGTCCGTCCTGGATACAATACTTAGACAAAGACACTCTGAAAAAGCTTGCAGTAATGCAGAACAAAACTCTGAGATTCATAACGGGTGCTCCTAGGTTTCTCACCAATAAGCATATCAGAAAAGAATTATCAACTAAAGGACTAATCCAATACATAGACAATCTCTGCCTACAAGAGTACACAAGAAACCAAACATCTGAAAACCAATTAATTAAAGATCTACTGCTAACAAAGTCACAATACAACGTGAAATAGATATTTAGAACTAATAAAACATAATGATTGAAGACATCAACTCCGATACTCTAACAGGAATAACAAGGAAGCAGAAGAGAGTTCTCTCAGAGCTCGGGACTACTAGATGTCGCCCTAATCAGGGAGTCACTTAACTTGCTGCTGCTGCTGCTGCTATCATTAACCCGATGATGACTTGTGTAAAAGTCGAAAGCTTGTTTGTGCGCGTTTTAACTTTTGTAAGTACTTGTTTTTTGTCACTGTAATTGTTTTTATTTTCTGTATTTGTTTTTAATTCATTGTAATTATTGTTTTTTTATTCGTATTTTGTGTCGTATTAAAAAGTTTGGCCTTTCGTCTGGAAGTTGTGATTTTCTTTTTACATCTGCTCATGCCAAAGTAAGATGTCTCTTGGGAAATTGATATGGCTTTTAACACCAACCCACCGCAAAGCTGTTCGTAAATTAAAAGCTTAAAAGTCGTTAACCAGCTGTAAACCAGCTTAAAAGTCGTTAACCAGCTGTAAACCAGCTTAAAAGTCGTTAACGCAGAGGCTGCTGTGTACTTTAATGAAACATGTTTATGTGAAGATTTGCTGCCATCATACACAAATATATATATATATATATATATTAGCAAACGTACCTGTCTTTGACGGAGTCACAAATTCGGTTATACATGGTATTCCAAAATATCATTCAAAATTATAGAATACTAAAAAATATCATTATTAGTATAGTGTTAAGCAAATGCCTCTGTATACACGATATTTGCTGTTTGTTCTTCAGGTTCATGAAAGAACAAAGAGTTGGAACATCTGACTCTTGGGCAAAGTTGACTATGTGAGAAAAACTTTGTCTCACTCACTTCAATTCCTGCGGTAGATAGAGTTTCCCCTTGGGACATAGTTACCGTCATTGCAAAACAGACGCTGACAGGATATTGCAATCATTTGAATGGAACGGAGAGTGGCTCGGAATCAATGGCATGCGTGGTATACACACAGACTCCCCAGTACCATACCTAGTCATGATGTCCACCTCTATTGTGAATCTGTGCAGATCACGAACTCAGAGTCGTGTCCCGTTGCATATTTTTGGGCACTCAAGTTTTATAACATAAAATTTGTTACTACTACTAAATCTCAGTATGATTGGTGCTGAAGATTGATCTGGATAGATAGTACATCTTGAACTCTGGAAAACACCTTGTCAATAAGCTCAAATACACAATATATCTATATAAATAAAATAATGATTTTGTCTGTACATTGCTTAGAAATGACTCATTTCAAGTTTTCTTTACGTTTCATACATTCGAGAAACCGAATCCATCCTTAGAAAAATTTCTATCGGTTTGTCTGTTTGTCCGCAAAACTTTGTCACAAGTAAACTCAGCTACCATAAGACATATCAAGCTGAAACTTTTACAGTAGATTTGTGTAGGTCTAACTTAAAATATAGGCTCTGAATTGATTGGAAATTCAACGTAGAAGTGAAGTTATGAACGTTTAAAGCAAAAATGTTTGTTACAAGTAAACTCAGACACCATAAGACATGGCGAGCTGAAACTTTGACACTTGATTTGTGTATGCCAAACTTAAAATATGAGTTCTAAATAGATTCATAATTCAGTACAGAAGCGAAGTTATAGGGCTTTAAGCGTATTTTTCTAACTTCACAGACAAGTTTGTTTTGAAAATACACAGGTGTGGCAAGTATGTATTGTTAGTTGATTTTAATTTCATTGGAGCATATGAATATATTGCATATTTGACATGTTTGAAAAGGTGTTTCCCAGAGTTGAGGATGTACTATCTATTACGAATAAATAGTTTTGTAAATGAACAATTCTCAACCCTTAATATGAACAGGCAAGAAAAATCAAGAAACAAGTTCTTACGCTTTATCATACCGAGGAAAGAGATTACAAGACTGTAAAGAGAGTGATTAGTGATGAAGAAGAAGTTCATTATCTAATTGAATTTCTTGACTCTGAATTTATTTCTCCTGCACTGACTGCTCATGAGTAAAAATTTAAAGTAGGAGCACCAATCATGCTGCAATTTAGTAGCAGTAACAAATTTCATGTTACGAAACATGAGTGCCCCAAAACTGTACATCGGGACACGACTCTGAGTTCGTGCTCTACACAGATATGCCATAGAGGCGGACATAATGACTGGATGTGGTATTGGGAAGTCTGTGTGTATACTACGCATACCATTGAATCCGAGCCACTATTTGTTTTCGTTGAAGTGATTGCAAAGTCATTTGAGAGTCTATTTCGCATTTAGGTTAACTAAGTCGCAAAGGGAGACTTTATCTAACGCAGGAATTCAAGTTAGCGAGACCAAGTTTTTCTCACGTGGTCAACTGTAGTTTACTTGCTCAAGAGTCAGCTGTTTCAACTGTTTGTTCTTCCATTTACCTGAAGGACAGACAGCTAATGTAGTGTATACGGAGGCATTTGTTTAACACTGTAATAATAATGGTATTTTCTACTATTCTATAATTTCTAATTATAGTATTAGTATAATACTATAATTGATAATTTGGAATACCAAGTATAATAGAATTTTTGATTCCGTCAAAGACGGGTACGTTTGCTAGTTCATATATGCAAATGAAATTAAAATGAACTAACAATACCTACTTGCCACACCTGTATATTTTCAAAATAAACATGTCTGTGAAGTTAGCGAAATACAGCTTAAAGGTTCATAACTTCGCTTCTTCGCTGAAATTTCAATCCATTCAGAGCCTATATTTTAAGTTAGACATACACAAATCTAATGTCAAAGTTTCAGCTTTCTACGTCTTATGGCGACTGAGATTACTGGTGAAAAAATTTCGCGGACAAACCGACAGAAATTTTTCTAAGGGTGGATTCAGTTTCTCTAATGGATGAAACGTAAAGAAAACTTAAAATGAGTCAATTCATAGCAATATACAGACAAAATCATTCTTTTATTTATATAGATGTAGCACTATAGGAATAACACGAATATGTATTATGAAAAAACAAAAAAGTAGGTTCAACTGGAGTTAATAAAATTAAGAAATATACAGAACAGAATAAAACATACTATGCTTAATATTTAGAGCAACATTTTGTTATCGGGAGACGATCAGAGGAAAGTATTCAGCAGGAAAATGTATTCGTCAGAAAAAAATGATTGGGATTCGACTTTGGTGTACCAGACAGAACTTTCTACCATTCTTCTTTGTTTAAAGGGCGTAAAGGGCAAAGAAAGGTACAAAAGGAAGAACAAGTCAGGGTATACAAACGAGTGCAAGAAGGAATAAGTAAAACACTCTCTGCTAGTAGTCAACGCTGATAGACAAAGCTATTACTCTCGTTAATACTGAATCTAATATGAATAAACCATTAATGATTTTATAATATTTGATCTGTTAAATTTAATTATTGAAGACTCGATAATTAAAAAAATCCTTAGTCAACTTCTAATTTATTATCTTCCATAACTTATTGTATTTCCTTTTTCTTCATGCTATTTTTTCGCCTTGTTTATCGTCTATTCTGCTTCTAAGTTCCATTTCAACTGAGTGTGTGTGTGTGGATACATAGGTGATTTCTAAATGGTACTGAGTCTCCCTCTGTTTAGTTTTCTGAGGATGGTTAGAAGTTAGAGACTATAACTATATGTTTTTTCTTTTATTTTGTGTACTTTTTACTAACTGTGAACTACTGCTGTAGTAGTTATGTTTAATATACTATAAATATCTACTACTATACTATGATATCTGGAAAATCCTTCTATATTCCAGATAATTTTCCTCACATTCAAGTATATATATATAAGCCTAGTTGATGTCCAAATTAAATGTGTCTTTGTTTTATTTAGTGGTGTGGAAGTTGGATGGAGTTAGTGGCCCTTGAGCTGCTGTACTTTCTGGCTGTATAAAGGCCATAAATCCAGTCCACTCTGTCATCATGCCAAACTATTTAGAGGGCTCAAACTTCCTCAGAAGGTCTTGAGTTGACATGTAACATTCGCTTCTCTATATGGAGACTCTCTTGTTCCATTCGTGGTTACTGTTTTATCCCTGTTTCTGTGATCAGGTTGAAACTGGTTTCTAAGCTATGAAACTTCTATGGTATCATAGACAAGAGTTAAGGGCTCAAACTCACTCATTATAAAAAAAAGAAAGAAAGAAGTAGAGGGTAGAATAAAAGCATGAGAAACCAAATTATAAGTTCAGTCTGCAAACTGAAAATAAATAAATAAAAAATAAATATAAAAAAATAATAACAATAATATAGTTTTATTTATATTAAAAAAATATAAATAAAAAAAGTTAAACAAATAAATAATATCTAACGTTTAAGGTTTAGGCCAGGTGAGGAGCGGAATTTAGTAGACAAATGTTAATTTAAGTAGCTCTCAAAGTTAATCTTTTTTCATCGGTGGCTATTTCTTTTGAGTATCTGTACGTTAAAGCAGTCATTGAAAGGAAGTCCATGATTATTATTATGCATTGCAACTGGCAGGTTACTTGCCTGATGGAATCTGTATGTCCACTCATGTAAATGTTCAACATGTTGGAGGAGAGACCAACATAGAATGCACTGCACTGGAGACATTCGTGCTAGTGCTAGAAGTATTTGAAGGGACTTGAAAACTGTTAGTGAGGTTGGAGAAGAAAGGTTCAGGGTGGATAACGGAGTAAGTGAGGCAACGGAGACGGCCGCATCGTTGCGTTCCTCCGTTCCTAAATTATGGGGCTTTCTGAAGGAGAAAGGAGTCCTTCTTTCTGTCCTCATTTTATCTTTATTCTCTCTCTTCACTATCTCCTATACTGTAGTGCATCCATTTTTCAACATATCCCTCGTCTCTCCTTTAGAATTCTCATTGCTTCAGAGTAAATAGCAAAACAAACAAATCACCACTTCTGTATTCCAATATATGTCACATACAGATCACTTCTTTTCCCTACATGTACAAATGTAAAAATATATTAAATGTTTTCTTGATAATTTCCGTGTTCTTTATGATATGTATTATCTTAACAGTCATTATATGTAATTATTTCCTTGTTACTTGTTGATATGTTTTACATTACTAAAATAAATTAGGATACAGTGCTTGTCAGTTATCTGTTCGCTATCTATACTTGTAAAAAATAGTTAATGGTAAACAGTAAACAGGCGCCTTCTAGACCTACATGTCTGTGGATGAATCTTTTATTGTTCTAGGGGAAACAGAAAGTCCATTTGTTCTGACCTTTAATCTCATAGACTTCTATTCTTGTGATAAACTCACAACGTTTTGCAACATTCTTTCAGGAGGCCAAACATTCTACTAATTACTAGTCTATTACTTATTAAGTCGATAATATTAGTGCCAAAGAAATAAAAACGCAATCATAAATTTAATATTTAAAACAAAATAAAAGATACATTATTTTAATGTTTGTTGAAATTGAAGATAAATATTTTGAATTAAATTTACAACTGATTGAAGACGCAGATGAAAGTTAATTCTGTTCATCCTCAATGCCCAATCAATGACAAACTCATTTCAATGTCTGTTATTGTAAAACAAAAGAGTAAAAATGTACTTAGAGTCCTCTCAACAAATTCCAAAACAAAAAAAACCCCATAATTATACAGAAAATTTGTTAATGGAATACGATTGGTATAATCTTATGACAGATTTGCAGTGGTGAGCCACATATTTGCTGAGCAGATTAGAGTTTGGAACAATATTTGACTTGCGGTTCCATTTACTAACTCTCCTTATTGGCAAATATATCCTATAAAACTATATCACATCGAACTGACCAATCACTGATTGATAACATAATTTTTAATTGCTTTTTTATATTCTTTGCTCATGAAGGTTATTACAATTTCGAGGTTACATTTTTTTCTATTTATTTGTCTATCAGACTGGTTCGTTTATACACTATTGAAAGGTACTTCAAAAAATATCATGTAGCTCTTTCATGTAGACATTCCACTGTTTCAATAAGAATTTTTACATATGTTACAATCAATATTTCTATAATTGTACTTAACTATCTACCAAAGTTGAAATGATATGAATATTCTTTAATTTAAGAGATTGTTGTATGTCGTGACGTTTTAATAATGGTATATGAATCCTAACCATTATGAGTTAATTAGAAGCTTTAGCCTGAATAAGTAGTTAAACATACCTTGGTTTCACAATTTATTGAGTGAACCCTCATTTGATTCATAAACATCACTTGAAAATTTAATGATATTCTAAGCCGACAGGAACTTCATTCTAAGTGAGTCACTTCCGAACGTTACTCATCGAAAGATTATTTAATTTATCATTAGATTTTCAAAGCGGTTTATGAATTGATATTAACGAGTAAATTAAATTACGATATGAAATTCTTAAGCCTGATCAAAATTCTTGAGGAGTTAACACTTCCTAAGAATTTCAAACAAAATGTATCCCAATCAGTTTCTTCATATTTTTTTTATAGACTGTGATAAAATTCCTTAAGAAACCTAACCTTTTAAATAAGGACTACTTTAGAATTTTGAATTGTCGTTTAAATAAACACGTTTTTTATTTTACGTGTTTATTGTAAAATTTGTGCGTGTATGTATATATTCAAGAACATAAAATATAAAATTAACATCACCAATGAAAACAACTTTGATATTTTAAAAACCTTACAAAGTTTCTATGTGTCACTAAAGCAGATTACTTCTTCTCCTGATGATGACGGCTGTCAAAATATAGAAGTGAGTTTTTGTGATAAATAGTTGTGTTCTTTTCTTTATATTATCATGTTTATTGTCCTTAACAATAGTAAGCCAAACAACTGAGAAGATAATACGGGAAATATATGACTAAATATAATTTGTATTTCCATATTTGTCCTCACCATGAGGAGTAACGTCCTTGGCTTTAGGGTTGAACAGTAACTGATTTTCTTAATTATTCTTCACCACTAAACCGAAAGATCTATCTCACATACTTCTCTTCCCAAATTTTGTCCTGATAATAGACTAGGGTCAAAATATCAATTCCGGTAAGGATAAGTTCTGTTGTATGTTCGATGTGCATTGTAGTTGATTTGATGAATACGTAAGTACCTTTTTTTAAAAAAATGACACAATCAACGAGAATAAGCATTAAATTACTGATAAAAATTGATGCAACTTATTTCTATACTTCGATATCAGGTGGAGAAGTAAAGTATAACTATTCCACAAACCAAACAAACTAAATTCACAGAAAGAATATATATAAAAAAGATCATACAAATTCACTTCTATGGTATATTGGGACTGACTCCTCATCAGGTAGAAAGATTTCAATTCTTACGATCACAAGCGTAAATACGAGGACTATATATATATATATAACAGATTCAATAATATATCGACTGTTTAATAGAATAGGTGTGTTCTCTAATCGGGATTCGGTCAATTTTCCATTACAAACTCAAATTTTCGGATGATCCGTCTTCAGGAGAAAAGAGAATGGGCGACCAAGCACGCCGGAAACACAACGGCAGGAAACCTACTTTTTTCCTGGAAACTGGGTTTCCTGCCGTTGTGTTTCCGGCGTGCTTGGTCGCCCATTCTCTTTTCTCCTGAAGACGGATCATCCGAAAATTTGAGTTTGTAAGTGTGTCTCTTTCTCTGTGTGTTGCTTTTCTTTCATTTGTGAACTGATTTGCGTCCAGTTTGAATCTTTTTTTTGAATTTTAAGTGAATATATATATATATATATATATATATATATATATATATATATATATATGTACTGAATGCGGGCATTGATATGTACTGAAGTTTCCACCTTTCCATTTTGTATGTTGATATTTACATCACTATGGGCCTTGAGGTAGTTGGAAGTATTAGATGATTTGATACCATATGTACTGAAGTTTCCACCTTTCCATTTTGTATGTTGATATTTACATCCAGGAAATTTATTTTCTTGTTCATGGTGAATGCCCACAACGCTACAAACACTCAATAATAAAAGCGCTAATACACAGGACCTACAAAATAGCTTCAAATTGGGAGATTTTCCACACTAACATCAACAGGACCAGACAGGCATTTGTCAACAACCCTATTCGAATGGAAAATTTGACAAAATTCTGAAAGAATATCTGCACACAAGAGAAAACAGGAAAGGAATTGAAAAAACAGCTGGAACCATACATAAAATATACTACAGGAACCAATATTCTGACAAGCATGAAATTGATGAAAGAATACTAAAGGACATCATAAAAAACAACCCAAAGTGTAAAAACGAAAATGATAGAGTCTCACTGGTTACTTATTATAAGAGCCCTACATAGGGCTCTTATAATAGTCTTTTTATGACTAAAAACAGCCGCTGCAAAACTCTCCACTGAAAGAAACAAATCTGGTGTACGAGTACCAATGCAATTATGGGGACTGTGAAACCCAAAAACGCTCATACATTGGAATGACTACAACTACACTCTATAGAAGACTGACCATGCACCTGATATCTGGTGCCCCCAAAAAACACACAGAGCAAGTCCACCATACAAAGTTAACCAGAGAAGCGCTTGTGGAAGGAACTAGAATAATAAAGAAAGAACAGGACCAGCATAGACTCAAATTAACAGAAGCCATACTCATACAGAAAACGAAGCCATATATTAATATCCAGTTAGAAAATAGTGAAAAAGGGTTAAAACTATTTAGATCAACCCCAGGTCAAGTGGGACCTCTCCAGGTAGAGGTAACAAACTCCTAACCAGGTCACTCAACCAAAAGGATTCAGAAAAACAACTTTAATCCCCCAACCTTCTCAACACATTTCACTTCTCTTATATAAAGGAACAATCTATTTCAAACTCAGTTATGTCTTGATAATGGCTGAGGACAGCAGAAACATGGACTCATCTAACATGTCGACTATCGGAAGCATATTATATACTGTTGATATAGTAACAAGAACTCTATTCAGAAAACTTGAGAAACTTTTTAAGAAGCAACTTTCAGCAAAATGTGGTCATATTTTTAACTATATATATATATATATATATATATATATATATGAATATTTTCCTTATCTCCACCACATATATTTAACACTATTTTTCTTTTTTATCGACGTTTCGTGTAACTTCAAAAATACAACACCTTTAAGCCGACGTTTCGTCTATATTTGTTGTATTCTTGAAGCTAGACAAATATGGACGAAACGTCGGTTAGAAGGTGTTGTATTTTTGAAGCTAGACCAAACCTCGATAAAAAAGAAAAATAGTGTTATATATATATATATATATATATATATATATATATATAATATATATATAACATAAACTTCATTCGAAATGACAATAAAAAATAAAATTGATATATTCAAGTTTTTTTCGATAGATTAATAATAAAACAGTTTGTTCAACCGAAGGAGTTCCTTTTGCGTTCATTATAAAAATGAAAGGATAGATATGTATAAATTTTATGCATATATACAGATTAAACGTACATTCAGTCAGTCATGACAGTTTCAATAAGAAATTACCTTTCATATAAAAATAACTGTTATTATAAATATAATATCTACTGAACACAAATGTATCATTTTAACTTATATTATTTTCAATATTTTAGAGTTATATTTTGTAAAATAAATTTGTTTGTATTTTCAGAAAAATATATTTTCTTTATGTATTATATTTTTATTCAACTTCTTAAATATAGTCCAAGATAATAGATGAAGTAATAAGTAATATATCATGTACAAAAGAGAAATATGTTTCTATCAAAGTCTAGATTTTTTTTGGTTCTGGCTTTTGCATGGGATTAAAGGATTGATATTGACCTAATCATCGACTGAGCCTGTGATGGCAGGTTGATCGTCACGTCCGATTGGATCGGTTAACGGCTCGTCTAACGGTTATTGGTGGCGGTCGGAGGCTCTTTGTCAGGACGTCTTGAAGATTTTATGGCTCTCAAAGGAGTGGGTGGGTCCGATGAAAGAGGGAAAGGCGTGCGAGTGAAAAAGAGATAGATATCCCACCTTGCTCCACAAACGCTGCATACCTCCCTCGAAGATTGCGAATTGCAGATTTCCTCGCACATATATCAAGCCAAACATGGTACAACATCGGCAAACTCTCCCTCTTAATCTCGCACTCCCGTAAAAAACAGGGAAGCACTAGACAAAAATAAATCTGAAACTCTCTCACCCTCTCGCTCATCCTATCAGCCTGATTTATTGCGACTCTAAGTTACACCATTTATCTATCTATGCGTGTGCTTTCCTTCGATTTTAAATCGCCAGAAAACCAGCATATATCTCAATCAGTGCTTTGAATGTTTGTGTCTTATTAATAATAAATTTATGCAACTAAAAGAAAAATAAATTTCACTGTAAATTCAGTTTTTGTCTTGAAAGATTGAATATAATACCCTTACTGTTACAAGTTGTTAACATAGTTATTGATAATGAACGAATTTTACCTCTGAATTAAACATTATAGAGAAGAAATAATATACAATTCACCTTAAAGTTGCATTGTATACTTAGATAAGAAAATAAGATATGTCTTATTGGCTGTTAAACCAACTGTGCGGATTAACATAATCATATACATGGGAAAATTTATCTGACCAGTTTAATGAACGATTTAAGACAAACATTGAAAAAATGAGGTTTTTTGCGAAGATGCAAGACTTAAATCATTTATTTGAATTCCATTATCATTTGATCGATTTCTTTTAATTTGATTTTTAAAGAACTTTTCAATAATTATATTAAGTTTTACTTCTTACCTTAATAAACTTTAAGTTTATTTAAAATAAATAAACATTCAGCAATGAATTAATCTTTTTTAATTTGATTGAATTTTGGAAAAGTTTTTCTTATCCATCTCAATATTGTTGATAAAAAAAGTATTTAAAAGCATGTTAAAAACATTTTCCTTTCAGAATTCTGGACAAGTTTAAATATCCCAGAATTTTAAAGGAATTGATGAATTGAAATTTCAAAAAACTGATGATTTTTATTAATTATAAAATCAATACCAACCATTTCTTATATTAAAACAGTCAATGTTTTAACGATAAATAGTAGTTTTTGTAAAAAGTAAGTTCTTGAGCAGTTTTGAGTTTTTACGACTGTCAACAGTTAAAACTGTTGAGTTTTAAGACACTTTATTTAAGACAATTTATCAAGTTAATAAGTTAAAATACCAAATAGCATCAATTCAGCTTTTTATTTATATTTCACTCTTCATATACCTTGAATAGTTTTGATTCCATTATATGAGAGCTCTTGGTTTCGGTCAAAACAGATCTAGATTAAATTCAATCACTAATGAATATTTCCTATGAGAGAAGGTAGTCGGAAAGTTGTGATTTATAGGGATTTACCGTAATAATTCAACTGCACTCTGAGGCTTAATGATAACTTTATAATATTTGTAGTATCAGACAAATTATATTACCCATGATTATAATAAATATTAAACCAACATGCCTCGAATAGGTGTCACTTGGAGTTTTAGGCTGTGGCAAGTCTAGTTTTATCAATTGCTTTTAAAGTCTGTGTATTTTCATTCGATCAGTCAGTTTCAAGTTAATCAAATCTACTCTACATTTTGAGACAACGAGAAAGTGTTTTATTCTTATAAACCTTCCTAATTTGTTAGTCTTCGAAGTGAATATTTAAATTTATTTTTACTTTTTATTAATAATTAATTTTTACTTTTTTTTAGTGAAATCAGACTAAATAATATATTCAGTCTCCTTAGTAACTAAAAGTTAACTTCGGGCATGCTTGTGAAACCATTGTACAAAAAATCTGGAGTGTTCTACACTCAACTTAACTTTAAGTAAATATATAATAACAAACTCGTTGTCAACCAATTATTTTAATATGGTTATAGTGAAGATGTAACATCAACGCTATAGTAAATATTATGAAAATGATAGTTTATCTGTTTAATGGTTCATTAATTATAGTGTGGCTATATTTATTTGATTAGTAATAAACTTAAAATCATTGATTTAGGAGAAGCTGATATATTATTATTAAATTATCAGACCGAGCCTCATGGGACTCGCGGGGACGAATGCAATATTTTTCCTACTGTGCTTCATTCTCTGCTACCTAAAATCAGTTTTAGATTTTAACTTCTTTAATGAACTTCATAATTGTCTTCAGAGAAGTATCTCTCACTTTGATTGGTTTTAGGTATTTTCACATAGAATATGATCAAACGTTTGAAAGTCTCATCGATACAGAGCCTGCATTATTCGTATAACATTATTTACATCTTACTGAAGTGGTATACACAAGTATGATGTCGGGTTAAATAATTAAATACTTAATATCAAAATTTGTTAATTTTCATAAAAATCTATGTTCAGTTGGAATGAACTTTTTTTTTTAACTAAAATAGGTCCAATTTTTCTAGCCACGTATTGTTTATTTTCCTTTTCATCCATTTCTTAACTACTTTTTTATGAAATTTGAGGTGTGTGAGCAAAAAAGCTTTCAGGTTCTAGAAGCTTTGTTTGGTTCTAATCTTTTCTTACCCATTTACGGTCTCATAACCTGTACTCTCTTTAGTCCAGGTTCCACCTGAGAGTGGACTTATTGTATTGGTTAAAATTTTTGACCCATCAATATACCAGACAAGAGCCGCTTAGTTGAAAACAGAAAACTTACAATCGAGGTGTTCATTTGATATCACTTTGACGCCCTTGTAGAATATTCCAAGTGGAGTAGTGTATTTGTTAACATATATGCCAAATTATTAATGTTCCGTTCTATTATTTTTTTGTAAATTCTATCTCAGAAAGAGAAGTTTCTATTTTTTACCAATTTCAATGTATGGAACTTTTTTTCTCAACAAAAAATATCCTAAAAGGGAGACGTTTAATAACTTATCCATGCTGAAGTTAGTGCAATAGATCATTTCCCTGTTATACTTTGACAGACTTGTCTGTATAATTCATTAATGTGGATACCTATTTCATTTATCTTAGGATAGCATACTACTGGTTTTATGAAAGCAGTAGTAGTAATTTTATAGATTTGTGGTTAAGATCCGAACTTCTAACAAAGATTGGTACAGATTGATACAGTTAATATAGATGTTTATACAGTTAGACAGTCCGTTTGTGACTTTACTCAATGTAATTGAGAAGAGGGACAATATTTTTTCTCCCTAAACTAATGATTCTAAAACCTTGAAATTTTAGCATTATAACCAGTATGATCAGTAAAATAAGTCTACTCTCAGGTGGAAACCTGGTCACAAGGGAGTGCAGGGTAATGAGGCAGTGGACGGTAAGAAAAGATTAGAGCCAAAGCTTCTACGGCTTGAAGCCCTAGACAATGGATGGTTGTCTAAC
The DNA here is from genome assembly GCA_026182355.1 of Hermatobates lingyangjiaoensis. Lineage (NCBI taxonomy): Eukaryota > Metazoa > Arthropoda > Insecta > Hemiptera > Hermatobatidae > Hermatobates > Hermatobates lingyangjiaoensis. Next base: position 1,167,478 of record JAPFBL010001618.1, read on the forward strand.
AAAGTTTTCAAACCAAACTATATGTTGCTCCATTGAATAAAACGTAATGTCAGACATTTTGTTCTTGGTGTGTTTAAGAACCCGATTGTTTTCGGGTAATATCTGGGAAATGTTGATTCATTGGTTGTTTGGTTGATTGGTTGTTTCATTCTTTATTACATAGTGGCCAAGTTTGATAATTACAGAGAATAGAAGAATATATACAGGTTTTATGCAATTAGAATTTTAGTTCATTTGTGTAGCCTACCTTAAATATTACCATTATGGACCAATATTTTTCTCCTCTGTATAAATTTTACTATTTTTTTTTGTTCTTTGATGATATGACACCTTTGGTATAGATAACTATGTTACTTTACATATCTACTACACTGTTTTCAACAATGGCAGGATGTTTTTCTGTTCTTATCAATTCCTTTGTTTTTTCAGGATTTAGGGATAGAGAAGGAGGTCTACTGTTTTCCACAAGCTGTACTTGCACACCTCTAAGCTCTTCGGCTGGTGTAACTATTACACCAGCTAAGATTTGCCTTAATGACGTCTTTTTTTTTAAAAAAAAAAATTTTTGATCCATCAATATACCAGAGAGACAAAAAACCAGGGTCATCTGAAAGCAGATTTGATAGCTGTAATCCATTCATATTTAAACCTTCACGCTTCAAACCTTTAAATATTTTGCAAATATACCATTGAAAATGATTAGAGAGATCGTTTCTTGTTTCATTCCTTTTACTAAATGTTTCGCCCTCCTTTTTCAGTCTCTATATGTTTTGTATTCTCGTTTAATTTTCAGTTGATCTCAATGTAGATGTTTTCCACCCGTATTTCGTATAGGTAATATCTGTTTCTTTAAATATGTTTAATGTGGAATGTACTTTGTGTGATTTAAAAATGGTTATCTTCTAATAAAAACTGAAAATGTGTTGAAATGAAGTAAAACAATTACTGTTTTTATAGAAAAAAAAGACTATGTTGTTAGTATAATAGAGATGAGAATGGAGGGATGGAGACCAATTAGGACAAGAGTGGCACGCGGAGAGCCCTAGAGATGAGGCAATTAGACGAACAATACGTCGATTTGTCTCCTACCCTTTACAGTCCGCTTGTGGCCAGGGGAGTCGGCAGTTCAGCTTTTTATGGAGGCGATAAATCGGTTGGGATAAAGAGAAGGGAGAGGGTGGAAATGGGTGGTGGGATTATTCATAGGGTGTTTATAGGTGACAGGTGATTATAGGGAGGGGACAGAGCCTGCAGATGGCTCTTCCTCTTCACCCTTCGCAACAGCACCCAATTAATTCTAACTGTTTGACAGATCATTAGATATGAGTCCCTGTCTCCACATGACCCCAAACTTTACCTGTTTCTATATATCACAATATTACCACCACCTTTTTTATTACCCATTTTAATCTAATTAACACTAATAATAATAATTCTGGACGCCTCGGTACCAAAGAACAACGACCAACAAATATATCCGCGCACTATTACTTGGACTGTCAGTAATTCAGGTCGGATATTAAGTTCGTCTGTATTGTAATGATGTCATATTCGCGGTCACATGGTCCTGTTGGTCAAAGTTTTCTTTAGTGCAAACTGTTTTTTGTCATGAGTTGAAAAAATAGCCAGTGGAAGAAGTAATTGTTCAGTAAAGTTGACGAAGGTTGGGGGCAGGATTGAGAGCTTGTACAAGTTTGGATGAGTGGGTAGTTTATTGTCTTCATTGGTAGTAAGTCGGGTGATGTATGGATTTCATTTTCAAATCATGATGAATATCCAACCTCGGTAGCTTTGTGAACACAGGCTTGTCGCTCTCTCAGATAAATGGTTCGATTCTTTTATACTTTGGTTGTTGTTTTGATGTCATGATTTTATTTTGCTTCATTTAGATGTCATTAATAACTGTAGTCTTTAATGAATCTGTTAAAAAAAGAAAAAATTCTTCATTGATGCTCTAATCTAGAATCGTTTGAGATACTCGTATGTTTCAAATAAAATGCAGAAGGAAACAATTCTCTGGTTTTCTGCTGAATTCTAATATACAAAATTCAAAGTATCAAATTTTGCATTGTGAAATTTGATCTATTATAATAGATAAAAAGCTGCCCATTAATTGATGGTTAACGCTTTTGTTTAGATAAGAATAATTTTTGACAATCACTGTTCATCCAGGAATGTGGTTTACCTATAACTAAAATGGGTGCCAAATAAGAAATGAGAAACTTTTCGTCTCTAGAACAGCACTAAGGGGAAATCTCAGATGTATGGGAGTTGGAAGCTATTATCTAACAGTTTTTAATATCACTAATGCAATAAAGTGCAAATGAATGATATATTATCAGATCTTAAACTGATAATAAATTAATTTAGAACTTGCTTGATAAGAACATCTGCATCACTGACGTGTGAATGTCATATGTAAACAAATGGCAAACGCCAATTTTACAGATTTACAGTTTTTTAAGATTTTGAGACCTTAAATTTATCACAGAAAAAGAAATTTAGAAATTGTAGAGAAAAAATTTATAATGGGCCATGGTTTTCAAAGTTTTTCTGAAGTTGTTTTACAATATTTAAAAATATAGTGACCTTAATATACATACGATCTAATAAGTAATTCACATAGAACTCTTGAAGACCATACCATTTTGGTTTCTAAACGTTCGGACGTGTTCATCCCACGTCCATCCTATTCCCAGTCAGTTGTAAAACCGACACTGACCCTTAGGTTCGTATTCTCTTCCTTATTTTATTTTATTTTTATTTTGTACTATAATTACTGTATACTATAGATAACTCTCTGGTGGCATTATATTTTTTAGTTAATACCTGAGGAAGAACTCTACGTGTTCGAAAAGCGTTGTTTATACCATTAAATTTTTATATGTGGAGACCATTTCATTACCTTTTTACCCTACCATTTTGGTTTATTAGTATCGTACACACAGAGAATACAGACCGTTACAGTGATTTAAAAAAGGGACGAAAAACGTACTTCTGAATCATGAACATAAACACTTTCTGTTAACTATTTTTTTGACTATTTACCTAAGTTTGACCAGAAAAGTTTACAAGAAAATGAAAGCCCTTCCTTTGAATTTGGATGCCATTTGACCATTTTCTATAGTGCGAACGGACATATGCGATATTTATAATTATAGATACATTTAGTTGCTTTAAGAATATTAAATTTATTTTTTTAGTTTGTTTTATTCGATGAAAAGTGATCTAACTTTATGTTTGATCTAACATTATGTTAAAGTTTAGTTCTGTTTCCAATTAATGCTGCCTTTGAAGTAGAAGTACTAATATTAAGTTGATGAAGAAATACTGATAAGAAACTATGAGTGTAGTTTTAATACAAGTTGTGCATTAGCAGGGCTTCTTAAAAACTGCTACTATAGAGTAACTATCAAACCTGGACTTGAAACTCTATCATCTGTTTAAAGACAGAAATACAATCTCTTACTTATTAGTATGTTCAGACATGGTTACATAATGACGATGCTAAGAGATACAACTGTACTCTCCCGTCCTTCCTATATTGATCTTTCACCTGTTTGTAACATCAACTCTCTGATAGTGATTTCTTAGTCAAATAATCCATTCGACTGTTTTATACTATTCTTAAAACTTTTTGAAAGAAATGATGAAACTTTTTAAAAAGATAAAAGAAAACCATAAAGCGATACTTCAGAGTTATATACGTATTTCACTGTGGAATTATGTGGCGTCCACTGTGAAATTTTCAGGGGGAGGGAATCAAGGGTTATATTCTCACCATCATATATTAATTAACATTATCATATCTGATGTAGGTAGCGTGGGAGAGTTTAATTAATAGTAGTAGATGGAGTGGTCACCGACGCCCAGCGGATCATGTTTTTACCCACTCCAATTCTTCCTGGACAACAAGAAAAAAACAAGCATTGTAGGAATCGAACCCATGTCTCTATGACCGGTAAAAGCGACCGTACCTCCCAAGCCATTGAGTTGGTCGTTGAGAATATGTTGTAAACCTAATGCTTTCTTTTAGAGGTGCAGCAAACATCACATAAATGGTATTAAATATTAAACATTCACGCAACATACTCTAAGCAACCTACACAATTTCAGTTATGGCCGAGTCCTATTACTAGATTGATTATATATAGGGATCCTACATTTCTTATTATGTACTCAATTTTATATTTTAGGGGATCTTTAACGATTATCTCCTATAATAAATTGCCATGCAGGCTGTAGGCTGTCAGCGACGGCTCTATGATCTCTAATAGAGGTTTATCACAATTTGTTTGCTCTTTCTCTAAAACAATATTTAGAGATCTAATTTTCTGGTGCATTAATTCATTTTCATGTAGAATTTAAATGTAATTTCTCCTTTACATATAATGTGAAAGAATGTAATTTTACTTCTTAAAATGGATTTGGATTCACAAGTTTTCATTTCCTCCATGAAAAATTAGAACTCATTACCAAGATTCAAACCCAGGAAACATAAGTACTACTGAAAAGTACATAAACCACTAAACCACACCTGGACTTCAAAGAAATATTTTTTTATTGCATAGAAACTGCGGATTATATTGTTGTGTTTTGCGACATGACTAATGATTAATGTAAGACAAATATATATGTAGTCCTGAATCATTGATGTTTTGCTCTCATACAGTCAGTAATAATTCTATCTTCTTAAGATCTATGATCATATTAATAAAATTGTTGCCCTATTCCCAATAAGTAGCTCTTCAATACTAAATGTGGTTGCCATAGTTTAATAACAAATTACTTTTAGCATTGATCATAGGGACAAGGTTAGCCCCGTGGCAATGTGCTCGTCTCTGGACTGGTATAACCGGTGCTCAGTGCCTCCTCATACAGGAGGTAAATAAATCCAAGCACGTCGTCCCTTAGAGAGAACGTTATTCAGTAGGTCCCGAGCCTGTACGATGGACAGAATTAGTAAAGAACCCTATTCTAAATATACTTGAGTTAGTCAAAATTTAGGACTCCCAATGTAATGAATGTTCATTGTGTAGTATAACAAAGGGTCGATGTTCGGTCTATGTGTATTATTGTGAGACTGCCATTGCAACCTTACCTGGCGTTGATAATTAATGCTAATATTTGTAAACATTTATCACTGAAAATTCTTGGGTGATATTAATGTTGGGAAACTACAAAGTCGATATATTTTGATTGAGTATAGAGCTAGGCTGGAAGTTTGTAGAAATAAGGGAGGGGGGTATTGTCATGGTAATAGAGCCCATCTGCCGACGACCATTGATAAAACAGTTCTGATGTGATTAGGAGCCGCAAATGTGTCGCCACTTCTATAAACAGCTTAACTGCTCTCTCTTTCTCTACTCCCATCTGTCATTTCTTTCCATCCTACCTTCCTCATTATCAAAACACTTCGTTTAAGTGTTTCATTTTTTTCTGTGCCAGAAAGTAAAATAAAAGTAGTATTAATTGTTTATAATTTTAATTGACCTTGTATAATACTTGTAATATCCTATGTGAATATAATAATTACAATTATTAGTTTGATTCTGGTAGATCCTTGTAATTCAGTAAAACCTGAATGCACAGTACTTATTATTGATATCACGGTTGTGAGAATGTGAGAATACATTACGTGTTAATGGTGTAGGGCCGATGCTGACTGTGGGTTTTTTTTTTAAACCGTTTATTCAGCATGCTCCATATAAATATTACATGCTACAATATAACTAATTAGATTACTGTTACTACATTATTACATTCTTAATTGCTACAAATATAATATTTTTAGTTATAATTGTGCTACTTCGTTTTAATACTAAATATTTTTTAACTTTATACATGATAATACTATAGTTTAATTATAATCGTCTACGTTTATTATACTATCGATATGAATTATTCATTGTTATGAATTATTAATTATAATAATTATCTATGTTAATTATATAGACTATTGTTAATTTTAATAGCCTATAATTGTTATTACATTAATTCTTATACTACAATAAAAGTTTCTCAAAATCTATCTTATCTATGAATTTTTTAAAATAACTAAACATTTCACAGTTCTTCACAATTGCAATTTTTTCTGGAGGCCATGTGTGTCCTGTTGTTATTGTAAACTTCGTGAATTCGTGTCGTTATTGATTGAGGATTGGATAATTAAATAATACGTGATTCCACGTCTGAGGTGTTGAGTTGTCACAAGGACACCAGTCATTATTAATGATGCGAAATCTATTTAGGTATACTTTGGTTCGTCCATGGCCAGGCTGACTGTGGGTGTAACCCTAAGTAACTACAATGAACTTACTACATAGTTCAAGAGTCCCCATGCGAGAAGCATTTATTCACGGCAGGTTACTTCCCCAGTAATAGGAGAAACAGGAAATCTGAACATACAGGAGCAATAAAGAATACTTTGTGGTGTTATTTCTTAGTAACTGGTTCTAAACACATATAACCACTGGCCTGAAATATCGGTAACCAAAAGCACAAACTCAAAAAGGGGTCTATAAACCGCGGTTTACAGATTGCGGTAGGTAAGTAACCACTAGTAGGTCAAATTACAGATAATTGCAGCATTGGCACCCTGCAGATCACTTTTTCTCTTGATGACGATGGGTATCAAAACGTAGAGGCCGTTTTCCCCTGCATGCTTTCTATGTAATTTAGTTTGTTCTCATCGTTGACTGTACATTGGTTATTATACTTTTATAAAACTCTCAAATGTGAAAAAGTGATCCAAAACAGATAACAAAAAGTTGTAGTCAGTTGTAATTTAGTCGTTTTGTTTAACTTTCCTAATATCTATCCTTCTTTTGGATAATCTGATTATAGATAATAGATAAATAAGTATGTTTACTTATAGAATTATATAAATTATAAATTTTACATTCATAAGTATAACATACATTCCTGATACTTTTTATTTATTATTATGAATTATATTTGTTGTTATTTGATAGTTTAAGTCAAACAAATTCCGATTTATACAAATATGGATATTTGACCTTATAATGGTCAAGGAGTTGCGAGGAGATTCCACTTATATAAAGTGTCTTTGTATTTTGGATACTGCTGTTTTCTGAGGCCTGGGTAGCCTGAAGTCAGCACAATCATGATCAGCAAAAGAAAAGAAACAATAACAATCAACGCAGTGGGAACCTGAAAAACACTGAATATGAAGTTACTTTTAATACGATTTAAATTAGTTAAGTGCATAATTGACTATATCTATATGTGAACGTCTGAACCAGAGTAATACAATTCAGAAATGGGACTTCACTCTTTCTACATTTCTTACTGTGGTTTGGACGTTAATTTTCATTCCAAGCGTTTACTGTAAAATACGATTTAATACGGTGGCCAGTCAATATATTTTTTTATACACGCTTCAATGTTTTTTTTTATATTTTTTCCCCTTGGTGACATTGTAGCATATGTTATTTGTCATGTTCTACAATCTGTACACTGTACTTGTACTCTCAAAATTACATGGATTTTTTGGACTTACGGTTATTTGTCCTTATAAAGTCTGTACCCAAGGTGTTCTCATTCCGAGAATTACACTTATACCAAGTAACTATGAGGTGCCTGTTGCTTTTTGGCGCCTGCTCTGGGATTTGGGTAGCTTCTAATACCAGTCTACCCTGATCAGTAATAACAAAAATCAACAGTGAGTACCAGAGCAGAACAGTATACATAAGATAGTTTTAAATAATATTTATTTTAGTGGTTAGCTTAATTCATTGATGGTTGTAATATGTACTAAAGTTTACATGTCTTTGCTTGTATAGCAGATTCTTCTTGCTGTGTATACATCGGATTATATTTTCGTTATGCATATTCTCATTATTTATTGTTTTATTTTTTTATATTGTAATATATATTTTTTTTTAAATATAAATCCATACACTACCAATATAAAATTGGATAAGTAATATGAAAGGTGTTTCCTAGCTTCATGACAGCAGCATATTATGCATTTAAATAAATTTAGTAATATATGATAGTACCCAGATTGAGAAGTACATGACTGTGAAACTTTCAGGTGTTTGTTTTTAAATACTTATACTTATATTGCAACGTCTATCAATTAGTTTAAGCGATATTTTTTTTACTGTTTAAACCGTTTCCCTAGCGGGTGATGTCAGCCGTTTACTGGCTTTTTGTTTGATCAGTGATTCTACAGATTCTACATTGGGAGTCCTGAATTTTGCCTAACTCAAGTGCATTTTGAGTAGGGACTTTTAACGAGTACCTGACATCGTACAGGCTCGTGACCGACGGCTTAACGTCCTCTCCAAGGGACAACGTACTCAGACACCTCCCACGTGAATAAATCGAGGGCCAGGTGAGGATCGAACCCCGGACTACCAGCCCAGAGGTGAGTACGTTAACCACTGAGATAACCTGGCCCCCTAAGCAATATTTACTTTTTATTAAAACAAACAGAAGTGTCTAAGAACATACTTGTTTCGTTTGAATGTGACGATCCGATGACTCTTGATCTTACTAGGTACAAAAATAACTTTGGTTCCTATTATTCATATTTTAAAATATATTCAAATCTTTGAATTTTATAACCAGAAGTCATCCCCCACCTTCCTCCGGTAAACCTTCAGCAAAGAAGCTGGTCATCTATCTTACATCTACCCTACTCAGCATTATTTCACCGTATATTTCATTCAAATCTATCCACTATACATATATTTCTTGCCTTGAATTATTTCTTGCGCTTCGTTTTTTTCAAAAACGTTCAGCAAGTAATCAAGTAAATGGCGTTGCCATTGATGAAATTAGATTTTTTCCACTTCCAGAACAATATAACTGGACTCCATTTTAATCTTATTTCACCATAACCTCATCAATATGTTTTCATTTTTATTGCTTTATTTTGCACATTTTAGAATATAAAGCCAAACTAATAATTTATGTTTTCCTGTAAACTATTAATGCCAATAACAAAAAATCTGGAGTGGCCTACACTCAACTTTGCTATAACTGTTCAAAATTAATATCCAACTTCTTGGGTATATAATATATAATATCCCATTTATAAATAATTTAATTGTCTAAATGGGAGATGTTTATTAGTCTTTCATTCCAGGAGGTAGTACAGATAGTGATTGATTCACTTATCAATCTATATGCTTATTTTTGTAAATCACACCACTGATCCATATAATATCATTAGTATAACCACTGTGGTAATAACATTTTTGAAAAGCAAGGGTGGGTGGAAACACACACATACACCATAACAAAACTTACATCCTAATATAGCTGCCACAATACAGGTTATTACATATATATAGTCATTAGGTTTAGCGGACCATAACAAAACTGGAGATATGAACAGTCATTAGAAAAATACCCTAAGTAACCCACTAAACATGAAAACAAGGGTGGGTGGAAACACATACACACACACACACACACACACACACACACACACACATACACAGACATATCGAAAAAACTTCATACAACGGCTTCTGAGACCTCAAAACATGTAATTCCGTCAAAGTATTGAGATCTAATTTTTCACGATCACTATAGTTTACTATAGTAAAGTAAAAAAAATATTGTGTGAATGAATAATTTTACTCAGTGACTCTTCTTTTCTCATTAGATGGATGAGCTAGAATAATAAACTATAGGTGTAAACTACTAATTATTGCAATAATATGTATTGCATTATTACTTCTTACACATAAATAATCAGTAATTATGATTTTTAAACATAAGTTAACAATATAAAGAAATATTTTAAGATTTATACATTTATAAATTTTCTGGTATATACATATTACTTGAATGTAATAATTTATTTCAAAACATTTATAACGATTTTAATTGATTTGTCCTGACCATTTTGGTAACAGTAAATTTATTTAATGCGTTGTGTAATATTTATGTTTTTCAGAGTTCTGTATCCACTGATACAAAGCTTAAAATTAATTTCTGAATAAGTCACAAACTCTTTCTCAAATGGCTAGATGGGAGGTCTTCGGGTGTTGACCCTTCTTTTATGGGCGTGATACATCTGCCAAACCTTTAACGACAGACACCGTCCCTTCCTAATTTAATATAAAACTAAATTAATGCATGTATAACTGGCATAGTTTCACATATAACAGACTTTGATCACTTCAAAGACCAAATATCAATTATAAGATAACTTTTATAGAGGTGTTCAATGAGAAGAGAAGTTTCATTTTGTATTTGTACATAACTGTTCAAAACCTGGTAACGCTAATTTCATAAATGCATGTATGATATATTATAATTACAAGTGAACTCTTTTTAGAGACCTTGTGATTGTCTGATCATGCAATGCTTCACTAAGAGAGACTGTCCTATATTTTGAAGTATCTCTCCAAAGTTTGAAGTATATTTTTGTTAGGTTTTAGACGACAAAGCATAAAAGTGGATCTGCCTTAGTCTGCAAGCTCTTAACATAGTTAAGAGTAGGCTTTCTTTCTATTTTTATCAATTGATATATATCAAGTTGGGTTATTATTTAAAATTCAGAAGATCAAAATAAGAGAAAGTAGTACTAATATAATTTAAAGGCTTGTAACTTTAACAGACCAATCGGCGTGGTACCACATGGATTGATGACACTACATTCCAAAGGATGCGTTGGTAATGTGGTTCATTCATGGTCAATAGGGTTTAGCCACGATAAAATAAAACAACCTTAAAAAAATCCTGTGTTCGACGAGTCTACGTTAATTAAATAAACATTTATTTTCATAAATTAAGTATTATTCTATTGAGGCAAATATTTAGTTTATTTAGAATCACGTTTTTCAATCACCAGTTTCAACAAGTTTTTACTGTAGGTGTATACCTAACTACATCCAGCGGTTGCAGTAGAAATGGTTTTTCATTACATCCTTGAACTTTCTTATTAATTTATTAATAAACTTAGAAATAAGTTTATTATTTAATAAATTTATTAAATATTAGTTAAATTTATTATTTATTTATTAAACATAGAAATTACAAAAGCAATTTATTTATTTAAATAAGAGTAGGTTGTTTGAAGATGAGTATTAATAATTAATATATTTCAAGCTCATAGTGTTTAGGATGTTTTTTATATACATATTAATAATAATAATCAAAGGAAAATTATATATTATTTTTTATTAAGGTATTCACGATGTAACTGACTGATGATGTAAATATCATGATATTGAGAACAAAGGAGTTAATTCATTCTATCCTACTTATTTAATCTCTAAGTTGTTTGTTGTATGTTTTCCAACGACTACACTTATAAGGCTTTCAACTTTTAGTGCTGTCCTAAGAGCGGAAATTGTAGCTTATTTATTATTTGGCACTAATTTTATTAATAGGAGGGGGAGGGGAGGGGGTCACATTACCTGTTCTATAAAGGGAGTCCTAAATTACGCCTAAATCAAGTCTATTAGAAGTAGGGATCTTTAACGATTCCCTGACATTGTATAGGCTCGGGACCGACGGTTTAACATCCTCTCTACTCTACTGGTAGACATTTCTTCGAAGGTTACAAGATAAACAATATTAAAATAGCTGTACTTTGATGTTACATTTGTATTATATATTGTCAAAAGAAATAATATGAAACGGTAGAATATTTTATAAAAGAAAATGTTAGAATTCACTATATAAACTGAAAAAGTTTTTTATGTGAAAATCAATATAATTTTGAAGATAACTTGTTTTCTGTTCCAAATTATTGAAAGAAGAATACTGTTTGGCAAAATTAAAGACCAGCTGTAGCAAGTGGACAGTTTTCATTGTATAAAAGTGGGGAGTGGACCAAAGAGGATTAGAGGGTGGCCAATGGAACGGATAACACATCGGGTTGGCGCTTCAATAGTGCTAATTGGCTCATTGTGAGGGGCAGTAACGTGTTATGTAAACACCAACATCTGGAGTCATCTGAATAGATCTGCACTGGATCAGCTTCATGTCTTTGTAATAGATCAATTGGGGAGAATTATAGGAGTTTTACTCGTCAGAAAGTATGTGCTCCAAATTACTTACTCAACTCAAACAGTAGAACAAGTGGTAAAGAGTGGTAAATATTGGAAAAAATTACATTTTTGACTTGAGAGAAAAACTATTTTCCCTAAATAACAAATTGAATATTTATACTATATATGATAGATAACCATAACAAAAAAAGAATCAAATTTGTTAACTTTGTTAAAATAATTAAAAACTATTTCTTACAATAAACTATTTCTGAAGTTCAAAAAACATACCTTATACACTATTTCTAAAACTAGTATCACTATTTTCCAGTAGATACTGACCTTCTCATTATTTTAATTAACTAGAGAAAACAAATGTGTTTTTAACGAATTTATAAAAGTTAAATCTCTGAAATGAATGTTTATAAATCTACTGGTTTATACCACATTTTTACATATCTTTTTTTAAATTCTTTCCATTTTTTAAATTAATATTCTTCTTTTTAGTTTACAAGATCAGTTACATTTGAATTCAAAATAGAACGTGATTATTTGATTTTTCAAAATATCCCAGTGTGGATGTTGTAAAAGATCTTTGTTTTGGACTTGTGATTTTACTAAAGGCTTATTAACAATTTTAGAGTTTGTGTCAAAGTGATAAACACCAACACTTTTTATGTAAGACCAATAAGTGTAATATATTTATCGTATCATAAGCCTGACTATTTCAAATTGAATAATGTAAGAATAAATTTTTAGAGCTTAGCTAATCCCAAGATCTGGTTCGTAAATGAATAATACTGCCTGGAATTTAACTCACAGCACATGACTTCCAGAATTCCTAACGACCACTGACACCAACGAGTTTGGCACTGCCATAAAGAACTTTTTCTGTTTTCACATCTTCCCACATTGGCTCCTTCTGCATAGTCCCGATGTACACGCTGTTCAACTCCTGTATAAATTGTCATACACATCTGATGGTCAGCACTAAGTTTGGCTCCTTCTGCATAGTCCCGATGTACACGCTGTTCAACTCCTGTATAAATTGTGATACACATCTGATGGCCAGCACTATGGTAAGTTTGGCTCCTTCTGCATAGTCCCGATGTACACGCTGTTCAACTCCTGTATAAATTGTGATACACATCTGATGGCCAGCACTATGGTAAGTTTGGCTCCTTCTGCATAGTCCCGATGTACACGCTGTTCAACTCCTGTATAAATTGTGATACACATCTGATGGCCAGCACTATGGTAAGTTTGGCTCCTTCTGCATAGTCCCGATGTACACGCTGTTCAACTCCTGTATAAATTGTGATACACATCTGATGCCAGCACTAAGTTTGGCTCCTTCTGCATAGTCCCTATGTACTCGCTGTTCAACTCCTGTATAAATTGTGATACACATCTGATGGCCAGCACTATGGTAAGTTTGGCTCCTTCTGCATAGTCCCGATGTACACGCTGTTCAACTCCTGTATAAATTGTCATACACATCTGATGGTCAGCACTAAGTTTGGCTCCTTCTGCATAGTCCCGATGTACACGCTGTTCAACTCCTGTATAAATTGTGATACACATCTGATGGCCAGCACTATGGTAAGTTTGGCTCCTTCTGCATAGTCCCGATGTACACGCTGTTCAACTCCTGTATAAATTGTGATACACATCTGATGGCCAGCACTATGGTAAGTTTGGCTCCTTCTGCATAGTCCCGATGTACACGCTGTTCAACTCCTGTATAAATTGTCATACACATCTGATGGTCAGCACTAAGTTTGGCTCCTTCTGATAGTCCATAGTACTGCTGTCAACTCCTGTTAAATATGTGATACACATCTGATGGCCAGACATATAAGTTAGGCCTGTCTGCGATCGCACGATGTATCAGCTGTTCAATCCTTATAAATTGTATAACATTGATAGGCACAATAATGTATTAGCACCTCGCATAAGCCATGTACACTGTTCAAACCTGTATAAATTGTGATACACATCTGATGGCCGACTACTGGTAAAGTTGGCTCTTCTGCATAGTCCCATTTTAACGCTGTTCAATCCTGTTAAATGCATTACACATCTGTGGCACATAAGTTTGGTCCTTCTGAATAATCTAATGTACGCTGTTCAACTCTGTATAAATTGTATAACATCTGATGCCAGCACTAAGTTGGTCCTTCTTGCATATCTATTGTCAACACCTGTTCACCTGATAAATTGATACACATCGATGCAGCATTGAAAGTTTGGTCCTTTGATAGTCCCATGTACACGCTGTTTCAACTCCTGTATAAATTGTGATACACATCTGATGGCCAGCACTATGGTAAGTTTGGCTCCTTCTGCATAGTCCCGATGTACACGCTGTTCAACTCCTGTATAAATTGTCATACACATCTGATGGTCAGCACTAAGTTTGGCTCCTTCTGAATAGTCCCTATGTACTCGCTGTTCAACTCCTGTATAAATTGTGATACACATCTGATGCCAGCACTAAGTTTGGCTCCTTCTGCATAGTCCCGATGTACACGCTGTTCAACTCCTGTATAAATTGTCATACACATCTGATGGTCAGCACTAAGTTTGGCTCCTTCTGAATAGTCCCTATGTACACGCTGTTCAACTCCTGTATAAATTGTGATACACATCTGATGGCCAGCACTATGGTAAGTTTGGCTCCTTCTGCATAGTCCCGATGTACACGCTGTTCAACTCCTGTATAAATTGTGATACACATCTGATGGCCAGCACTATGGTAAGTTTGGCTCCTTCTGCATAGTCCCGATGTACACGCTGTTCAACTCCTGTATAAATTGTCATACACATCTGATGGCCAGCACTAAGTTTGACTCCTTCTACATAGTCTCCCTTGTTAAAAGGAACAATGGCAAATAATAAGTTAAAAGAACCTGTACTGCGATCGCACATTTGCTGAGAATTTTTCATTTTAACATTGATAGGACAATAATGATAGCACTACCAAAGCAACAAGTCTAAAAACTGATAAATTAATATTTATGGGTATACTGAGTAAAAGTAGACAGTATAAGAGCATTTTTAAGTTTTCTGTAAACATTAAATTTGAATACCTTTGAAAAATTAATGTATTTGGATGTAATTGTATTTATCTGCCTGTTGATATTACTTGATTTATTAGTCAACACCTGCCCATGATATGACAGTAGAGGTTGAAAAGTCGTTGTAGAAAGTCGTCACTGTCACTATGAATTTCTGTAGCTCTCCAAAATAAGCAGCATTCGAAAGACCTTCGTTGTTGTATATCATCAGAAGTTTACTAAATCAAGTTAACTGATTTTCATTAAACTAAATTTCATTAATACATTAGTTGAATAAGAAATTTTTAAAAATAGTCAACCTCCATAAAGAGGAAGTAGTTCAAGTAAAAACTACATGGCAATATTATATTTATTTGAGAAAAGAAGAGTAGATATTTTTAAAACGGTATATTTAATGAAAAATTTCGGTTTGCTTATTTTTTCACGGTATTTTTGCCTAAAATTTATAATTAAACCATTATATATTTCATATTATATTTTCTATTGGTAAGTGCTTTTCTTTTATATTGGGAAAATATATTTGCTCGTTTAAAAGATTTAATTTTTTATTTCTTTTAGATTTGAGGTTGTAAATATAATGAAAGGAGTTTGTTACTTTTTAGGAATGGATTGCTGAAAATGTAAGCCTTGATTTGTGCCTACTTATATGTGTAGGTGCTGAAGGCTCTGCAGGTGAAGCTAGGGAGTACTGGGACTGTAGTTGGAATATAAATGATGCCAATATACGGGTGAATGTGTAATAAGGAGTCATGAGGCCTTTTATACGATGATTTGAGAGGTTTTTCTGTTCTGTTTTCTGTTTATAGGCATAGCATATTGAACAGTTTATAGACCGTAGACTGACTCTTCAAGAGAACTAGATTTTGTTACGCATGAAAATATTTATCAAGTAGACTTCCATAAAACAGAAGAGTTTAAGCAAAATATTATTTTGAATTATCTAACATATAGTTATAACTAGAAGAAGTAATTTAAAATAATAATGGAATTAATTAGTCAGTAACCCATCAGTACGGAAATGTGTGTCGCTTAGAAATTAGATCTCGTAAAAAATCCAACCACACCCATAACTATTTAATATTTTTTGAACTGAAATTGAGTTTGATTAATTTATTATATTTAAATGAAAAATGTGATTCGGGGTTATGATTTATATTGTTGTTTTCAACGACTGGTCTGTAGTAGTAGTCTAGAAATATATTAAGGGCGAATATAATAAATTGTTCAATTCTACATAATTTGTAGAGCAAAGGAATTTTGTTACCACAAATAATACGTGATTACCGAGTTTTCATTAACAAGTTTTTCCTTGCGTTCGTTTTTTAATCTCATTTGTCAAACTATAAACTGATATGACTTTGAGGATAGTGTTCAAAGGACTTTAGTTCTATCTTAGAATTTTAAAAAGTGGTTTAGGTGTAAATTATTTTACACGTTTATTTTCAAATTCTCATACATATATTGTTTACATTTTAGTCTTTCATATGAATTACAATCAAGATAGTATGTATATTGTTATTTTTAAATAGTATTTATTGCTTTATTTGTAAATGGTGTGAAATTATATGTTTTGTAATAATTGATATGATAAGTCCTTCATATAAAAAAGTAATAATTTATTTATTATTTTGAAGTCGAAATTACATTATTAGTCACTGACTAGTTATATATGAGTTTAAACAAACTCTAAGTTTCTTTTTATTTGTCTCTAGTTATAGCTTCCGATGGTTATGAAAATACTTTATAGATTCATGAAGATTGTTTTATTGACAACAATGGACAAAGGTGACCAATCTGAGAGATATACCAATAAGGTGGGTTCATGTTCATTTTAAGATGCAATCCAAGCAGACAAACAGAAAAAGGAGTTGATGAAAACTTAATAGACATTTAAATATATCCTATGAGTTGAGAAAATTTCGAAGACAGATTTGTGCAATATTGTGTTATTCTGCAGATACTTATTTTCCATCTGAGAGTGAATTCAAATTTTTAAAAGTTTTTAGTACTGACAGAATTCTATTTATTTAGGGCATAAGCAGGGTTGATATGTTTTGGTGACAGTAAAGGGTTAAATTGTTAAATTGCAATGAGTAGAAAACAAGGTCTGCTAGGGTGACTGCATCAGAGGCTTGAATGGTTGAGGTAGGTGATTTGAATGTTAGCTGTTTGCTTTCGTGGAAGTGAACTATTGACATGGGGGAGGTGCAGATGGCTCAGAGGGGTGGGTCTAACTGCAAGTGTCAACACCAGGCCGTCCAGTCCTGAGCGGTAACTGGATAGACAATCATTAGCATCCTTCCAGCAGACCTCCACCCACATGTCGCTAGTCTCTACTTATCCTCTGACAAATTTCAATCAACCCTCTCATAGAGGTGTTTTCACCCGACAACACAAAATGAAAAATCTTAAAACAAGATTAAAGTACCATCTTCTTTAAATAAGGGTAAAATGTAATTGATCAAAAAAAGTAGTATATACTGGACAGGATATATAATTATTCTTCATTATATATTCATTGTAATGAATATATATGTTCATATTACAGAAATATAATCATTATTCCACATAATGATGCAATATAATGTAGTACATTTCATTATATTAAAAAGATTGATGAGTTCCAATCACTGAGTTCCAATTGTAGAATATGAAGAAAATATGTAAAATAATTTCTCTACAGAAATTTTTTTCGTAGTAAAAAAAAACTTTTAATTCACATACTCAAACTCTATTTACTTTTTGTTTTTGCTGCTGTAAGTTTTGTCGACTATCTTAAAACAAAAAAAAAGTAAGTACGAAAAAACTAATTACGAGAAATTGCTAGCACAAACTTATTGATTTCAAAATAGTTATCATTTAAAATAATTAAACCAGATGAATTTTGTAATTTTGTTCATTGAATTGAACAAAACATTGATTAATTCAATTGAAGTATGAATGTAAATCATAATTTATTTAATGATGGAATGAATAAACTGAAACTCTTTATGAGAGTAATAGTTCTTATTACATTTGATATTAACAAAATGAAAATTTCCTTGAATTAATCTATTTTGTTTAAAAAAAAAAAATCTGGTTTTTAATTTATGGAAATACTTCACAACAACATAGACCAGAAAGAAGGAGTAAAAATGACGAATTTTTACAAATAATAGCCTTTTCTCTTAAATTTTATAATTTTCTCAATTTGGCCATGAAAACAGATAATTAGATGACATTATCGTGTTGTTGAAAGTTGTATATGCATGGAAATTTTATCATAACTGGTGTTTATTGAAAAAATGAGATTTATTTTTTTATTAATATTCTAATATTGTAAAGATTTATCTTCTTGAAACTTACTCCATCAATTAGTCTATTTAAATTCAGCAGAATTTCTTTAATACCAGTAAGTTTGTTGTACTCGTATTAAACCCATAAAAGGCTTGAAAATTCATTGAAAAAGAAAAAAAAACACGAATGAATCATGAAACGATTTCCTTCACCAACTGATAAAGGAGGAGTACGTTGTTTATCTACTGATGTAGGGGAATGAAAATCATTAACATAAAGCTTATGTGAAATGAATTAAAACTGGAAAAGAGCATCAGAAGTGGTACTATATCAACCACCTATATTGTCTTGTAGATAACTTCATCACCTGTGGTGTCCCTGCGGAATCCACACGATGAACATAAGGTTTGCTTTCACAGTATCAACTTTACTGAACTGCTAGGAGCCTGTGAGAAGGAGAAATATCATGAGTCGTAATTGGGTGAAATAAAAAAAAAAATTTAATTTTCAAAATTGTAATTTTTCTGCATTTTTTCTGCTTTACATTTTTAAAAGAAATTTCATAGCATCAAAATGCAGTTGCATTATTTCACTAAAGGAGGCTAGGTTAGCCCAGTAGCAACGCGCTCGCCACTGGAATAGTAGGTCCGGGGTTCAATACCCACTCTGACCCTCGATTCGGGTCAGTCGGTCCCCAGCCTGTACGATGTCAGTTACTCGATAAAGGTCCACATTCTAAATACACTTGAATTATCCAAAATTTAGAACTCCTAATGTAGAATCAATCTTCATTGTTTGGTATCACTGACGGCCAATGTTTGGCCTATGTGTGTTCTCTTGTGGGACTGTCACTACAACACAACCTAGCCTACTTCATAAAATGTTAATGTTGTAGAATCAATAACTTGTAATTTCATAGTTGATTTCAAATATCAAATCCCTGATACAATGAAATTATTCTACTTAAGTGGTGTGCAGAAGATATCTAAACTAAATCAGTCAAAAAAAGTTTTTTAATTAGTGAAGGTAATTTTTGTTTGTTTTAGAAGCTCACCACACTCTTCTTGGTAAAACGCGGAGGCCTCGAACGGCATTCACCAGTCAGCAGCTTCTTGAACTTGAGAAGCAGTTCAGGCAAAACAAGTACCTTTCACGCCCTAAAAGGTTCGAGGTAGCCACGTCGCTTATGCTCACAGAAACCCAGGTAAATTCTCAGTTTACACAACTAATAATTGTGTTATTAAATAATAATTGTTTATAAACATAGATAAACTACAATTAAGTCAGGCAGACTACATAGTTATCCCTAAAACGTAATAAAAATCAAGTTTTTATTACTAGTTATCCTAGATATATAGCGCCAGGACGAAATTTATTTGCATTCTCATTTCTATATACCTTTACGGCTAGCTTTCAAATTCTAATTTACAATATTATCTGATATAGGAAAAATTAATGTGTATATGGTTGTTAAACTGGTATGCTTGTACTTTGACACGACCTAGACACCTGTAAATTTATAATACCCAGTTTAGTTAAAAAGGTGTATAGTAATAATTGAAATA
Source organism: Hermatobates lingyangjiaoensis (assembly GCA_026182355.1). Lineage (NCBI taxonomy): Eukaryota > Metazoa > Arthropoda > Insecta > Hemiptera > Hermatobatidae > Hermatobates > Hermatobates lingyangjiaoensis. The sequence goes on from JAPFBL010001618.1 coordinate 1,187,380, forward strand.
TATGTATTGTTTGAGTGACAATGACAGTCTTTTATCTTAAATTCTATTACTTCATCCATAACAATATTATATGTTTAAAACTTTTAAGTAATTCTATCAGGAAACACAAATCTGATCATTGGAAGTTATTGAAATTTGGCAAGAAATAAAGTTCTCATTTTAACAATCAACCTAGCGTCTGAGCCCCACTGTTCTAGATCAGGGGTGTCAAAGTCAAAATGGACGGAGGGCAACATAAAAAATTTAGCAACAAGCCGGGGGCCGGACTGATCAAATGTTTATTGATTTTTTTTACAAAATAACCTCATATAGTGTAGTGAACCAAATTGAAGTGAAAACCTGACAAATATATTACAATATGTTAGGATAAATAAAGCAATATTTTCTTATGGCTTTGTCAGTGATTTTTAATTTTCAACAGCACAAAAGATAAATTTCCTTTTTATATAAATCCCTATAACATGACAATTCAATGACTGAAGAGGTATTATTCATGGCAGCATCAGTATATTTTCTGATTTAGACACACAGGTTTTCCAACTAGCTCCGTGAACATGTACCCCGACTCCCACCTTGTTTGAAACCACCGGTTCTCAGTGCTCGCCTTCCGTTTTGCCATTTTTGAAGGGTATCTGAAAGTCAACTTTTCCTATTATGCTAATGACTGCTGATAAATAATGAAATGAAGTTACGCTCGCTGCGTCGCCTTTGCATTGTAGGAAATGTAGTATTGGTGCTTGTAAAACTTCTGCAGCCTACGGGTCGGTTTTAATAATAAACTAATATCATCCTGCGGGCCATAGAAAACCCTCTCGCGGGCCTTGACTCTGACATATGGGTTCTAGATGAACACGTTCAGACATGCATACATTTTTTGTAGCATATATATAAGAAAATTGAAATAATTGCTATAATTGATCGGTATACATATTGTTTTTACGCTAACAGAATACAATTTATAGGATTATAAAAATATTTCATTTTATTTTAAGACACTGAAATATTTTCAGTCTGTCTAAATATCATCAATGAAAGAGTGTAGATTCTTGTCCTCTTTGCATTTGATAAATTATTCCTTTGAAGATAACATTCCAAAATTAGTGCTTCAGTAATAAAATTATTGTACTTATTAATACCATTAGTCCAACAACTGCTGCAAACAATAGTAATAATGTATAATTAAACAATTAAAATCTGTTCAACAAAACAGAATTTGTTGTAGGTGAAAATTTGGTTTCAAAACAGACGGATGAAGTGGAAACGAAGTAAGAAGGCACAACAGGACGCGAAGGCGGGGAAGGAAGAAGGAGAGAAGAGAAGTGGATCAGGCCCTGGACTCAAGAAAACGGAACCGTCCAGGGAAGAGAACCTTTACCGTCCTTACGTCACCTAGAGTCAGGCCTCTCGACCACTACAGCAAAACCCTCTCAACGTACTATCCTAGTCATTAACTGTAGAGTTCCTTCTGAATCCCTCTTACTTTAACCACAACTTTCTCCATATTATTAAAAACGTTACCCGCAACAGCGATTTACTGTATTTTGCAAAAACCTTTACTTCTTATGTTTCCATGTTCATTTAGAAGTTCATAAACCTTGTATTAAAGAAATTAAGTCTGCATGTTAAATGTGATCACATAGTTACCCTTGATTCTAATTACACGTTATTATTTATGTTTCATAAACGAAAAACAAAATGTTTTCAACTCATATGATAACGAAGTTTGACCGGATAATAACCATTCCAAGTAATCATTGCCTCCTAATATCATTAAATAATCAGAAATTACGTACTACTTCAATACAAATTTTCATAGAAAAGTTTAAACTTAGTTCTTATCAGTGTGGAATTTGCATACTGCTTTATGTGATTCAAAGATCTGCAATGTTGATGTTTGCTGAAGTTGTAACTAATTCAAAAATTGTTCGTCTGGAATTATATATATTGTTGACCTGAGGAAGTCGTCAAACATTTTTCAGGAATCATATGCTTTACTTGTTATTCGTCAGCTAAAGCGCGTATGGCTGCCGACGTGATCTTATTGTATTTTGAGTAATAAAAAAAATTCTAAAAAAAGTAAAATTAAGACTTTAACTTTACATTAGTTACTTTTCCAACATGTTTTTATACAAAACCCTTAAAATTCCTCAAATGTTATAACACTCTCTTATCTCTCTATTAGTTTTGTACTAGTAATACTAAAATTCTAGAAATAATTTTCTTAAATGACGAATATAACCTGAAATCAAGTTCAAACTCCTTTGTAGTGAGAGTTAGGGTGATATTCATTGAAATATGAATAATGTCGTTAACTACATCTTATTGATTGATATAAAGACAGAACAGTTGACAGTCTTCATTTTGAGTGACAACTCTCTTTGTCTTCTTTTCTCTCTATGCACCTATATCTCTAGCACGATCTTCAACTTAACTGATGATAAATTTGCCCTATATATTCATGAAGATATATTTTTCTGTTGAAGCTTTAGTGATCAACTTGTGTTAAGAAATTTGTAAAAGAAACAACTTCTTTTATGTTTCTTTAGTGTATTGTTCTAACCCAATTGTTTTTTATGTATTGATTCGTGATTAGAATTGTCAAGTATGAGAAAATTAACAGTGAATGTAGTGGGAATGACTGAACGTACGAACTCATTGCAGTGGCCGTTTCTACAAAGTAAAGTAGGAAACATATTGTAATGAGTTAACAGTAATGTAAAAATCAAATTATTTTCAAAAATTCTTTGATTAATACTAATTGATATTAATTCAATGTATTTTGACTCTGTTGAGTACACGATTGCAACAACCCTTACTTCCTGCTCACTACAACTTTAAAAAGTTTTATGCCCTTACTTTCTCTCTCTTCTTCTTTTCATTCATTCACAGCGTTCTGATGATTCATTAAAGCCACCCAAATGAGTCACATATATTTACAATAATTTTAATTATTAGAGAAATTAACTTGTGTCATCACGCTAACACTTTTTATTGAATTTATAATAAATTTACAAGGTTTTAAAGCTAAACCACTCACCTTTGCTATAGATTTACATTTCCAATCTCCGTAACAATGGTTTGGTGTTCAGCTTTTGCCAAAGATCCTCATTCTAATGCTTTGCTGATTTTAGTTTACATGGCAATATATTGGAAATTACAATAATTTTCAAATTTCATTTTGTACTTAAATTTCAAAAAAAAAATTATAACATCAAATTATAAACAGAGAAATAAGGAATAAAATAAACTCATTAGAATATTCAGTTATTTATAATTTAAAATGGATGTGGTGACTCCCATAAATCAAAATTTAAATTCACTCATGATATGACTTCCAGCACGCAATTACATATAGATGTGAAATAACATACTAACTTACCTATAAATGTATTAAATTTTTAATTTTTGTTGTTGTAATCTTTTGACGTTAAATTAATTACGTGGTTAACTAAAGTATTCAAAAAATCTCATTTAGGATTGACATAAAGCATGTAACCTCTATTAATATCTAAGTAATAAACACATGTATATGCAATATTCATGCACTTTTCTTTTCTATATGATACAGAAAAATCGTATCTTCGGAGATATGATCTGGTAATTTTTTGTTAAAATTTCAAACCTTGGGTTAAATAGTTGTAAATAACGCGTTATGTGTAAATGTTTTTTATATTTCTAAGAAAGAGTAATGAGTTGATAATAAGAAAATCTATGATATTCATATAAATAATTTCAATTGTTTTTTTAAAATCATATGTATAACAGTGAATCATTGAATGTAGATAAACCATTCTTTAAGGAAAACTTTAATTATTGAATGAAGATTGTTCCATCAAAGGGTTTAGGTTTTTTTTTCGTAATCATTCATGTTACTTTCTGTCTTCGAGTTTTTTAAAGGTAAGAAGTAATGGCCCTGAAGCTAAATGTGTTTTTAAATGTGAAACTGAAGCTAATATGTTCAACTTTTCTTTTGTAGATCTCATGTTTGTTCCACTATTTTTGAAATGGGTGGATTTTGTTTTTTGTATTTCCGCTTATTTTCATCTACATTAACATATTTATGTGTGTGATAAGTAGCTATTTGACTTAAATACACAATGTACTCTTGGAAATGTGTTTAAAGTAATTAATAATGCAAATTGTATTCATTTTAAGAATATATTTTGAATATTCATTAAATAAAATTAAAAGAACCATTATATTTCTATCATAAAAAAAAACCATATTCATCAATAACTTCAAATGGTTTACCAAAATATGTGTCAATGTATAAAAGAACTTTAACTAGCTATATTAGTTTCACCATTTTGTTTTTAGTTAGAAATTTACACTTCAAATATGGAGAAAGTTTGTGGCATCTGTGAAAAATATTGAATAGTTATATAACAGACTATGAAATAATACCCTGCTTTCCCTGTATGTCCAAATGATCTCAAATATACTTCCAAAAGTTAATACCGTGCAGATGACTCATCATAATATTGTGATCGTTCTGAGGAAACTACTAAAGAACTTAGAATGGTTCTACTTCCTGGGTTGAATATTTGTAAATAAAGTGTTGTGTATAATTTTAGTTCTATATCCTAAGCTAGAGTAATTTTGGTAAAATTGTAATACGAAAACACTACATTATCTATACCATTGTTTACATTACTTTTTTTAATACGTGTACAGTACTGATTGTATGGAGGTCAAGAACAATCGTTCCTCTTTTGACGAGTATTTTTTTTTTTATTTAGAGTGTCATTTCTAGTCAAGTATTTTGCAGATTCAATTCAGTTGACAATGTTATATAATTAGGGAAATGTAAAATAAATCGTTGGCGGATTATATATAGTAATTTTACTATATCCATGTTGCAAAGCTTCTTATATAATAAATTATGTATTTTTAATCGTTTCTTTTTAACCCATTCTTACCAACACTTTTTTCTATTATATCCATTGAGTGCTTTGTTTTAATAGTGCTTTTAAGGTGGTAGATTCAATATATATCTGAGGAAACTGTGTATCTATATAAATAAAAGAAAGGTTTTGTCTGTACTTTGCTTAGAAATGACTCATTTCAAACATTAGAAAAACCGAATCCACCTTTAGAAAAATGTCTGCCTGTTGGTTTGTCCGCAAAATTTTGTCACAAGTAGATTCAACCACCATAAGACACAGTGAGCTGAAACTTTGACAGTAAATTTGTGTATGTCTAACTTAAAATCTAATAATAGGAAGGAGCTCTCAGAGTTCCTCATTGTCATTTCATTGACATAGTGGCGCTTAATGAAACTCACTTAGTACCACAAAATAAGCTCAGCCTGCCTGATTACAATCAGTAGATCTTATGGAAAGTAATATCCTCTAACAGCAGAGAAAAATCATAGAGGAACTCTAATTACTGCTGTGATAGTAATGGATCCATATGCATCGGTTGTATTGTATGCAAAAACAAGCTTGTTTAGGGATGACTGGAGTAATAACTGTCTTACCTTCAGGATGGAAAAACTAAAACATAGAAAATTTAGATATTTTGTACAATGATTAATTTGGGGTCTATTGAGATTGGTACGAAGTGAAAAAATCTCTAAGGGAAATAAAATGGTCAACAATTTAATAGAACTGAACATTAATAGTTTGACCTATTCGTTGCCCGCTGCAATGCCACTCAGACTTTTTTTTACAAGACACATAGAAGTGATGATAAACGACCTGTTTTTGATTTATTCATGTTCCTTGGCCTTTCAGCCACACCATGATAAAGCAGAATAGGTTGATGTTTTTTAACGTGGAGCCCTTTCGCCACGTCACGAGAACCAACCGTCCGCTCACTAGTGATACACGACGAAACGGTCCTCGTGAAGTGCCCAGGTGGACCTCGCGGAGGTGGGCTTCCACGACCTACATCAACGATAGCTTTTAAGCTTATGCCAGTTATTCTCTAAAAAGGACTGAGGGTTACTTGATGAAAGGGTTCATCAAGGATTACAGGGAAAAATTAAATTGGAAAAATACAAGGGTAACAGTTAATAGCGAGTTGAGAGATAGTAAAGAAGGTAAGTTAGGGAAAGAGTCAGAGGTAGCAAAAAAAGATGCAGAGAGAAAGTAGGAGAAGCATCCAGACGGTGGCCCGCCGCAATATGACGGGCAGACCCTTGTCCGCCACAAACAAGCCACAACTAGCCACGTCCGAATAAAACATGTGCCCGTTAATCTCTAGAGAGACTGTTGGTTACTTGATGAAAGGGATCATCAAAGATTACAGGGGAAAGATTAAATTGGAAAATACAAGGGTAACAGTTAATAGCGAGTTGAAAGATAGCAAAGATTAGGTAACTTAGGGAAAGAGTCAGATGTAGCAAGAAAAGATGCAGGGAGAAAATAGGAGAAACATCCAGACGGTAACGCGCCGCAACTGGTTAGGCCGGCCCATGCCCACCACAAACCAGCCACAAGAGTTCCGCCCGAATGCATATGACCAATAGTCTCTAAGAGACTGATAGTTTCGCCGGGGCAGAAGAAAGTCTTAAAAAAGACAAGCACAAAGCCAGAAGAAGAAAAGATCACTCGGAACCCAGCCCCGAGACTAGCACGTAACTGAATGGGCGAACGCAGCCACCAGCGAACGCAGCCCAAACAAGCACCGAGGTAGCAGCTAAAGCCACTGTTGTGCCCACAGCGAATGTTACCTTTTACCTACAAGGGCGGACGGCCCCCTGACCAGCGCGCAGACAGGCAAGCTTGCTACCCCGGACGCCGGAGCAGGCAAGCACACCGCCCAGGTTGTGCCTTTCTTAGTTCAAGCCATTATTTAGGCATGTTAAGCCCCTCCACCACGACAAGGTGAAGGCACGTCGGGGGGGATGATAAACGACCACATGGATTAAAAGTTTTATGTTTTTAAGAAAGTGAATCCTGTCTGATATACTGACAGGTCAAAAAAAAAAAACGAAAGCAGTGCAAATTAGTTTACCATTATGTGGGCATCTAGAAACAAGGGAAATGAAGAAGCGGGCTGCTTGGAAAAAGTTGGAGCTAACCAAACATTCTGCAGTCTCAAAATCTTTACTCTACACTCCCTGGCTTTCAAAAAGGTAAAATTGATAAATTGGTGAAGAAAAAAGCAGATAAATGTAGCTAAACAACCGGGTCCAGTTTAGCTTAGAAAGCTTATTTCAACTGAACTTTTATTTGTAAGAAATTACAATATCTTTAAATGAAGGATTTAAAAATATATGTAGAATACCTATCTGTAATTTGTCTTATTAAATATTACTTATGCAAAACAATCATAAAAAGAATGCAGACTCCCTGTCTAGAAGAGACTTCTAGTAAGTTTTGATTGCATTCTATCTGAATGCGGAGAAATCATCTTGAAAGGATAGTAATTTTTGGTAAATCACACCTAAAATCAATAAAAGTAAGGGACACTTCTCTGGGGGCAATTATGGAGTTCATTAGAGAAATTAAGATACGAAGTTGAATTTAGAAACAACAATGAGAATGAACAATACGACAGACATAGTTGAAAAGCTCATTGGAGTCAAATAAGATTTTTTTTTTTTTTCGTCGTAGGATGTGGAAAAATCTGTTCATCAGATCCCTTAGCAAGACGTCTTGCTTAGGGTATGTGGGGTTGGGGGTCCCGACCCACTAAAAAACCACATCCTATTTCCTGGCAATACCCGACACGGAAACCGTTTGCACATTACTTCGTGCCGGTGCCTCAGTCCTCCTGAATAGGATTCACCTTCTTGTCCCCATTCATTCAATCATTGCCCTTGCCTCACACCACTTGCGTTCTTCTTATGATGGAGAACCGCCTCTACAAAGTTTGCAGCTTTTGACCAATTGTTTTCGTTTAGGAGCATCTTTTGAACTATGGTCTCTGGAGTGACCTCACCCAGTGATGCTATTAATTCCTGGCGCAGCACTCCCCATTTAGCACAGAAGAAGAAGGTATGTTCTGCATCGTCGTTTTCCCCCGAGCTACAGTGCTTACATTGAGAGCTATCAACTTTACCCATCCTGTGTAGATATTTCTCGAAATTCCCATGGCCAGTCAGCATCTGAGTTAAGTAGAATCCAATCTCCCCATGCTTCCGGCCTAACCATTTGGGGAGGTCCTGGATGAGCCTTGCAGTCCACCTGCCCCTTAACTCTTGCTCCCATCTCTCATTCCATTTCCTCAGGGTTATTGTTCTGGCTTGTCGTTTTGCCGCTTTTCGGTCTTCTACCGATTTTTCACCTAGACTCTGTCTCTCTTGGGCCAGCAAGTCGATGGGAATAATTCCCGAAATGACCAATATTGCTGGCTCGGAAACAGTGCGGTAGGCACATGCTACTCGTAAGGCGCCAATCCTTTGTACTGAAGCCAATTTCCTTCTAAATTTCTCGTGTCTGTGACAGTCAGCCCAGACCTCAGCGCCATACAGCATTATGGACTGTGTCACCGACATCAGTAATCTGCGCCTTAACTGCCTTGGCCCTCCAGTATTAGCCATTAGCCTACATAGCTTGGCTGTGGCAACAGCAGCTTTGTTTGTAGCTCTACATATGTGCGCCCAGAACGACATTTTCCTGTCAATGGTGATCCCGAGATATTTGACAGATACTCTCACGGGCACCTCTACACCACTGATAATCATATCTGTGCAAACTGGGGTTCTCTTTCTCGTAATTACCATTATTTCTGTTTTATTGGTGGCTAAAGTCAGACCATGGTCCACCTGTCTGTCCAAACCTGTCCAAACCATCGACCCGTCTCATGGCCTGGTTTAATTTTAGCTGAGCCAGGGACTCATTCCTTGCTATGATGACCAATATAATGTCATCAGCGTAGCCCACTATATGAATATCATCAGGCATTTGTATCCTTAGCACACCATCATAAAAGATGTTCCAGAGAACTGGTCCCAGAATAGAGCCCTGTGCAGCTCCAGCACTGAGAGCCTGCTTCATTTTCCCTCTGGTGGTGTTATATATAAGTACTCGGTCTTCTAAATAACTACAGATTATCCGGTACAGGTAATTGGGCACCCTGAATTTTCCTCTCAAAGCATGTAATAGAAGATCCCATCGCATGGAGTTAAAGGCATTTTTAACGTCCAGGGTTACCACGACACATACTGGCCTAGAGAAATGATTCCCGTCGACAGTAACACTGGCGTATTTCATTACTAGCTTCACGGCATCCAGAGTACTCCTTCGCGGGAGAAAGCCAAATTGCCTCTCAGACAGTCCACCCACGTCTCTTAATGCTGCCTGCAACCGCTTGTGTATTAGCTTCTCAAAAAACTTCCCTGCCGTATCCAGCATGCACAGGGGTCGGTAGGCCGACGGACTATCTTCTTCGCCCTTGCCTTTACTAATCAGCACGAGGTTTGCTCTTTTCCAATCAGTGTGGAAGTAACCCGTCGTCATGCATGCGTTATACATGTTTAGAAGCATGCGAGGTGCAAACTTGGCCACCTGCGCATAAACCTCTGCAGGAATGCCTTCTGGCCCGGGGCATTTTCACTTTTCCAGGCAGGCCACTGCTTCCTCCAAGTCTTCTACTGTAAAAGGTGTGTGCTCTTCTTGGGAGCGATTTTCCTGGTCATCTTCCATTTTTTCCATTTCGACCTGTCTATGTGTGGGAAATAACGTTCTTACGATATGTTTCATTGCAGCTGGGTCGAAGATCGCGTTAGGTTTATGCTTTTTAAGCCGCTCTGTAACAATTCTATATCCTAACCCCCAGGTGTCGTTGTCTACAGAACTGCAGAGATCGTTCCAACATTTTAGAGTCAAATGAGATTTAGGCCCTCAATTTAACAATAATAATAATATGTCAGATGGATCCATGCCTTGAAAGTTTTTATAAATGATAAAAAGATATTTGCTCATTTAAACAAATGATAATATTATTATCACCTATTTGTTAGATATTACATCTATGACAGATAAATTAAAATAAAAAATCAATTGGTTATCAACGAGTTTGACATTATGCTTCCTGGTAGCTAAGTTGAATGCAGGCTACTCCAGATATTTAGATTAGTTCTAATACAGTCGCATATTATTAAATTTGTGTTCTTAAAAAAAAGAAAAAGAAGTTGTCTCACCATGTATTAACAATCCCTGCACAGGAATCAAACAAAGAGGGCTCGTGAACAAATTTAATTTCATTTGTAAAATAAACTTAATTATTCATTTAAAATTAAATATACACGGGAAGAAATGTAGACTGTATAAATATTATATATGAAAATACATTTTCCATATCCTAAACGTTAACACAACAAAAATAAACGATTAAATTTAAATATAAATCTCTATCATATCGACACCTTATCAATGCAAATGCCATATTTATTTACAGTGGCGATATTAGAATAAGTTTTACAGTAAATTAAATTAACACTCATCAAAATTTTAGAAATTAGCAACATTGATGATACAATCAATTGATGGATTGGAAACAAGCCAGAAATAACTTTAATTTTCTATCATTTTGCTAGTCCTTTATTTATATAAAAGTGATTGCATATCATACCAGATTTACTAATGAAATAAAATAAAATAAACCTCAAATCTATGTAAACGAGAAATAATAGCTCCATCTGACTTAATTCTCTACTACCTGAAGGTAAAAGAGAAAATTTATGACATTATACCATACCATCTCAATGTTGTGGGATTATTAGAAACGAACTTGCATTCATTTACAAACCTAAATGGCAAAGAGTAGTTTTACTTTTGACGTTTAGTAGTAGTATCTTTTAATAATTTGATATTGCCTAAATAAATAAACATACACACATACTCTGCCTGTCTCTCTTCGCACTATCACTATCTGTCTCTCTAATGCACACTCCCAGGACATAATAAGTAAAATAACAGGAACTTAGTAAAATATTTAAAGGTATCAACATAAAAATTGCTTAGAAAGTAACTTTCTTAGTAGCTTTCTTAGTAACTAAGAAATATGGTTGTAGTTTCCTGGTTCTTTTTTGATACAGTTTTAATGAGTTTTTTTAGGGTAGTTTTGAGTTATCAAGGCTGATATAGAAGGTTCAAAAACCGGTCACTAGGGCAGCACACTAGCTGATTTGAACACAAACCGTTATGTAGTTGCTTTCTTACAATAGAAAAATACCAAGGTAATTATGTATATTAATTAAAAAATGTAATATAATTACTTTTCATGATATTGTAATTAAATTCTGTATTGATGTAGCCCTGAAGATGTCTACAAATATAGACGAATCGTCGGCCCTAAGGTGTTGTATTTTTGAAGCCAGACCAAACCTCGATAAAAAGAAAAATTGTGTTAAATATATGTTGTCGAGATAAAGAAAACATTCAAATATATATATATATATATATATCATACTAGTAAAATGTTTTACCTCATATATATCATCTGAGGTAAATACCATTTCATATGAATTGCATTCATATGAATATATATATTTAAAATAATAATACGTGTAAAAAAAAATCGAATATTTATTTAAACGTAAATAATATTTTTGCAATATTCCTTGAGCTCCTCCTTTCGAATCTATGCATTCTAAAACAAATATTTTAATTTAAGTACTGAATATACAAGGCACATGTTACAATATTATTATATAATAATGTTAATTTAATTGAAGCTACAAAATTATTAAAACTATTTAATTTAACTCATTTATTTAAAATAACTCATTTAGCACAATAATTAGTTACGATGCAGGAATTGATATGACTAACAAAAGATAAAAAAAGATTCCAATAAATTAATGAATGTATTTTATCATTTATTATTAACTGAAATTAATGTCTGTACATGCCAAAAAATAAATAAAAAGTGATTTCATTATTCATAACTTGTACATTACAAAAATATAATGGGATTTTAATAATGTGATACAAAGGTCCTATAAATAAAATGTAGAATGACCATATGTACTTTATATAGACAATTCTACATACACTATGCATCCTGTTTCTATTTCTTTCCTTAACAATCATTGTCAGCTTATTCTTTACATGCCATTGGGACTTTATTATTTCAGTATGGGTTATCCAATACCCATTACAGGTATTGTAATGGTATTTCAATGCTAGCTAGGTGATTAGTGGCTCTAAGGCCTGCGACACCGTCGGGTCCTACCTCAGCTCGCTTCTTTATCAATAATTGCATTTATCCTGGCAAGTTTGACGATAACCGCTGAGTTGTGCCAATAGTATTAAATAATTTAAATATATTTTCCGTAACTAACTATATTAATTAGAGTAAAGGTAATAGACCAGGAGGCGATAAGGCAACAATTATTATTAAATTATCATCTGAATTCCATTAAATATCAACTAATTAATTAATTAGTATATAATTTATACTAATCTAATACAATAACACATACATAATGTCACTTTAAGTTCTATGCTTAAGTCGTCAAGATCTATTTCAATGACAATTTCTCTCATTAAAATTATTAATAAATACTAATCAATAAAAATCTTTAATTAGCATGTATTTAGTTTAAAATAATACAAACTATATCAGTGAATGATCACAAAGCACACTGCAACTGACAACTAGATGGGAACTAAACTAACTGCTTATGAACTAAGCCTTCGTGAACGACACCGCGTCATGCAGCCACCTAGTAGCCCAACTGACGACATGCACATGCTCTGTTCTCGAAATGACCCGTATTCACTACTTATGATTATTCATAAGATTCTAATTTAACTAAAATCAGATAAAGAATTATCAAATTAAACTGACCATTTATTGATACTCTTATATGGTTCATGCACCAAGGACGAAAAAATTATGCTTACCTCGGACGAAGTAGTTTTCATTTCCATCGGGAACGGCCATGGCCCCGAGGTGCTTTGGCACTGAAAATGAATGCACATTTGAACATCTAACATCTGACAAGGAATGCACATTCAGAAAAATGAATGCAATGTATCGTCATTTCTAAAACAGTTAAAAGTCGTACATGCATTAAATGTAATTCATTCTAGGGAAAATGACCGCTACATTTTGTAACCTACAGATGAATAATCACCTCTAGTGTTTTGGGCAGCACAGTAACTTGACTGATGCCATTCATCTCCCTCATATGGTCTAACTTCTAATGGCAGCTCTAAGGATCAAATTTTGCCTTTAAGTGATGATACGCATATAACTGAAAGGGCTTCTGCGCAAGTGTTTATTTGATTGATGGATGCCAGATAATAATAATAATTAATATTATTATTATTTATTGCGATTTCTAACTGAAATTTATTATTTTTTTCATTTGATTATTTAATCATTATTATTTTGTTATAAGTAACTAGCAAACGTCCATCATTGACGAGTACTTTTTCGATAATTTGGATATGATACATGGTATTCCAAAATATCATAAGAACTTATAGAATAGTAGAAAATGTCATTATTAATACAGTGTTAAGCAAATACCTCTGTATATACCACATTAGCTGTCTGTTCTTCAGGATCATGGAAGGACAAAGAGTTGGAACCTCTGACTCTTGGGCAAGCAAACTACAGTTGACCATTGTGAGAAAAGCTTTGCCTCACTCACTTCAATTCCTACGGTAGATAGCTTTTCCCTGTGACTTAGTTACCGTCATTGCGGAAGATACCTGACAGGACATTGCAATTGTTTGAATGGAAACGGATAGTGACTTGGAATCAATGGTATGCGTGGTATACATACAGACTCCCCAGTACCAACATCCAGTCATGATGTCCGCCTCTGAGGCATATCTGTGCAGAGCAGAACTCAGAGTCGTATCCGTTCCACATTTCTGGGCACTCAAGTTTCGTAACATGAAATTTATTATTGCTACTAAATCGCAGCATGATTGGTGCTCCTACTTTAAGTTTTTACTCATGAGCAGACAGTCTAGGAGCACAGTCACGGACTCAAGAAATTCAGTGAATGTGATCAAATGAAATGCTTCCTCATCACTAATCAGTCTGTTTACGGACTTGTAAGTTCTTTTTTCGGCTTGATATAGCGTAAGAACTTGTTTGTTCATTTTTCCTGCCTGTTCATTAGTAAGGGTTGAGAATTGCTCATTCACAAAGCTGTTTATTCTGAATAGATAGTAGATCTTCAACTCTGGGAAACACCTTTTCAATGATCTCAGATATACAATATATTCATACAAGGAAATGAAATTAAAATCAACTAACAATACCTACTTGCTATACCTGTATATTTTCAAAATAAACATGTCTGTGAAGTTAGCTAAAGCAGGCTTAAAAGTCCTATAACTTTGCTTCTACATTGAATTTCAAGTCTATTTAGAGGTTAGATTTTAAGTTAGACATACAAAAATCTACTGAAAAAGTTTCAGCTTGCTATGTATTGTGTTAGCTGAGTTTACTTATGATAAAAGTTTGCAGACAAACCGATAGACATTTTTCTAAGGTTGGATTCGGTTTCCCTAATGTATGAAACGTAAAAAAACTTAAAATGAGTCAGTTCTAAGCAATGTATAGACAAAACCCTTCTTTTATTTATATAGATATTTTCAATTTCTCCTTATTCTAACTAGTTATTTTAATCTGGAAAGATACTCCTTAATGCTGGTTTGTTGGAAGAATTTTAACATTTTACTATTATTTTCTAATTGAATATCTGTTTGCAGTTTAATGATTCTTAATCTAATCTGATTAGATCCTTTTTTGTGTTTTTTTACGTGTACATGAATTATTTGAGTTATTTTATGTTATGTATTTGATACATATTTTATAGAGGCTTCAGCTATAAACTGAAGTACTGGTCATGTAGATAGAGAAGTTCTTGGTTATTCCTTAATGTATGAGTGTGAGTGGGTTGTACAGATTTTATGGTTACTTATGGAAAAGATTATTTTCTTTTAATATAGAGCCATTAGATATTGTTATTAGTTTTAACAAACACGTTAAAAACAGATGAGCATTTATAGTTTGTCATAAAAGTTAACTTCTCATTTTTTTTATTATACGTTGATCTTGTTCAATTTTCTTTCATTAATCTTGCAGTGCTAAAACTAAAAGTACCTGGAGGAATAAATGGCAGTCGGCCATGACCACGACCACAAGGCTGTAATCCTTGTGCTGGAACGCACTGTTGTTTAATATAATAGGCCAACTCCTACCCTCCCAACGAGGCTAATTGTCTTCTGATGAGTCGTGAATTTCAGGATTCATTGAAGAATTCTATAAAACAACTTTCCGGGTCAACAACTTAGAGGAGCCTTGGTAGGCAAATTATCTGAAAAGAATATACATATATATATATTGATTGTAATATAATTAAGTTATGTATCACAATCAAAAATGCAAACACTTTCATAGTAAATCAGCAGGTTTTGGTATCATCCACCGTCTCACTCTGTATATTTGTGAGTGAGTTCTCCCCAATATTAATACCCATCGAGCTAATTAAGCATTGAAATGTGAAAGAAGATAGTTCAATATTTATTCATTTGATTAAATTAATAACAAAATTACAGATTTAAGGTAACTAGTCAGAAGTGAATATCGCTAATTCTAGTTTTTCGAATAGACAAATAAATACATTGTTAGAATGGCTAGTCTAAGAACTAGTCAGCTGCTGCTTGCTACATCTTTAAAAACAGATGATGTAATGTGGAAAGGAGATTCGGTATGAATGCTTAGTTTTAGCATAGTTTTAGCTAGGTAACTGCCTCAGTGTTCTATTGCTATGCCTTTATAACTTTTTCTTTTTAAATTGATACTTTTAAGCCCTGTAAGACTTCACCTACCAGTTCTTCAGACTTTTATTCTAAATCGGTCTTATTCCAAGCTAGATCTACGTTATTTAGTTCACTGGTGGCTATAATATTTAATAAACAATAAGCTATCTGTTTATATAATGTAATGTTACATTTTAGTTATTCGTACTTTGAAATTAAAAGTTTGTTCAAAGATGGAAAAATTAATGCACAAAATATAACATATGATGCAACTGCTATTGGTCCTGGTATCAGACTCTAAATATAGAAGAAAAATTTTCTTAAAGTAGGGAAATTGCGGAGTTTAGATAGTATGGAAGAAATAAGTTCAACTGCAAATGGTAAAGATCTACATTTATAGTAAAGAAGGAAATACAGTTCTAACTAACAGAACTTCTGAATCCTATTACGCTACAGTTGTCATGTTATGCACTACTATTTCTAATAATCAATATTCTTCATTACCTCAACAAAAGGGCTCAGGTTAGCTCAGTGGTCAACGTAATCACCTCTGAACTGATAGGACAGGGGTTCGATCCCCACCTGACCCCCGATGAATTCATGCGAGAGGTTAATAAATCTGAGCACGTCGTCTCTCGGAGAAGGACGTTAAACCGTCGGTCCCGATCCTGTACAAAGTCATGTACTCGTTAAAGATCCCTAATCTAAATACACTTGAGTTAGGCAAAATTTAGGACTCCCACTGTAGTTTCTTTTGCTCATTAGAATGTTAACATTCTATGAGAGTTAAAAGTAAACAGCCCAGAAAGAAGTAGCAGGGAAGTGTATTATTCAATGCTAAAAATCCATCCCGTTCATTTTATAATTTTAAGTAACCGTCATACATAATTAGCAGATATTTCATAACATTGGAGATTTTGTTACCATCAAAAACAAACATTCATATAATTGTAAATTAATAATTGCAATGATTCTATTTAAATATATGAGAATAATTTGTTTGAAAACGTATCTGAGGTGTAAAATTCTCTGGAAGTATCCTCGCAGAGTTTTTTGCAGTATTACTTATCTGTTTAAAATTTTTTTTAGCCACAATAATTAATAAAAGTAATTATGTTTAATGAACAGATTGTTGTATTGAAAAACAATAACACTATCTATCCTTGGTGTACTTTTACTTTATTTGTTGTGTTTTTTTGTTTTCTGTGGATGTATTTGTTTCAGTACTTAAGTTTTCAATAAACTGTTTTATCCTTGAAAATGCCGAACAATTTTTGGTGAAACATCAGTTTATAATGAGGAGTAGTAAATTCTTTGGACCAAATCCTCAACTGACCAATTTTGAATTTTAAGAATCAGTGTTCGAGAAGCTATATCAATATCAATAATAATTTGTTTGGTTTCCAGGGTTTATAAAAGCTGTTCATGATTAGATTCGTTTGAGTATCAGATATTTGACATTATCTGAGTTTTCCTTTTTTTTTTATCGGCTTGGCTCAAATATCTTTACCAATTACGTTGATCCAGAGTCACCCTTGTTTCATTTTCCTTTTCTTTGTTCAAGTCAAACAGCTCCCAAATGCAGTAATGGCTCCAACAATATAGAAATGACATTTCAAAACGAAATAGAGTAATATGTTCAATAAAACTGCAGATTATGGAACCTTGAATCTTGTATATCCGTCAAAATCTCTAAATGGAAGTTTTTAATAATTTACTACACTTTAATTATGAACAACAAGGTAGGAGAAGTGTGTTTGAAAGGAAGATAAGTTGAAAAGACTCTTATAAATTAAAAACGTAAACCATATTTTAGCAAAGATATAAGGACTTTTGGAATTCATGAAATGATTTAACTTTCAAGGCATAAGAAAGGAGATTGAGAACAACCTTAAGATACAAGTTTAAATAATCTCGCAAGATATTAATAAACTAAATCTTAAGATTTCTTGAAAATAATACACTTCATTTACGTTAAAAGAGACACCTTTTTTAAATACATGTTACTTTTCTTTTTTTAAATTAACCATTAAGTTTTATACTGTACCAAAACATTTTTTGAGTAAGGAGTCTGCTTCTCCCTCACATGTCTTCCTGGATCGGTAAAGTTATTACAGTAGTGTTTGTTCAACCTATTTCCTGTTGTCTCCAATCTTAAGGGTTGAAATAATATATAACGGTATAGTAAAGATGGCTATCAAACAGATAAACAAATATTTATTTTGAGGTTTTTTATAAAATGAATTCTGTTATAAACAGGAACTACTAATGCGTTCCGAAGACTACCAATAGCATTACAAGTAAATTTTTTTCTAGTTCTTTTTGATTATTATATAAATAAAGAATAAATACCAAACCAAACTCAGTTAAAAAAAATTGAAATATGAGAATTAAACATTATTTTGTCATTCTCAAGAAATAAGAAGTTAAGGTTGTTAGCTTGGAGTGATTTCATAGTTCTCTTGATTTTCCTTGATCGCCACAGGGATAAGCAAGTTAATGTAATCCCAATTTATTTTTGATAAAATTGAGTTAATTGAATAATCATTGTTTTTTATATTTAATTGATCTGACTTATTTTTATAATATATTTCATTATATTGTTTGAACATTAATATTAAATAGATATATTAAAATTAATTAAAATTCATAAGTAGTACACAAGTTGAACATATTGTAATTTACAGTGGCCGTGAAGTCATTTTTTAACGCTACTTTACCAATTTCACCTGTTCGAAATTATTATTGTGCAAGTTGTTGACAGGAGAGTAATTTAAATTATCAGCAAGTGTTGGATATTGTTCTCTACTGATCAAAACCGACAATAATTTGCCTGTAAGTGATAATAATTTTCTCTAATTAAGTTCATTATAGCAGAGTAATTTATCTGCGATCCTGAACGTTTTATTCGTTTGTATCTCCACCATTCTTTGAATCATTTTTGATCTCATGCAAGTTACTCATCGTAAGATATTTTATATTATTCTGTTATAATCCATTGTCCCATAGGGATTATTAAGTACTTCTTTTTAAATTATAATAAGATGCTTTGTATAAATACCTTTGGCATCCTCATCACTTTTTAGAATTCTTTGAGCCATCACTATTTAATTCGATTAATTCTGGTGTTGTCTAATGTTGGTTCTTTATGCAATAGATTTCAATTAAAATTTGATTATAATTTGTAACTTTTATCGCAAAGTGCTTGTTTTTCTTTGCAACATCCCTTTCTTTGTCTCGTTTCTCTTGGTCAATGCTGTCTGTCAATGAGCGGACAAAATTCGACCGATAGAGATACAGGGATTTTCCCCTGTATGATACTAAGGAGAAGGAAGTCCGGAGGCCATCCTACGGAAGCTCAGAGGGTCCAAAAGCGCTAACTAGTGGGAGCAAACTTCCCATAAGTGCACCTAAGGACCTGAAGAAGGAGAAACGCAGTTACTTTCTCCTGAAACGTAGGGAACCTGAATGGACATTATCAATGATGGTTTATGCAGATTCTGCAAAGACGAGGAAGAAATACCGTTGCACCTGTTGACTGACTGTAAGGCCACTTTGCTGCACAGAGGTAGTTGCTTCGGGACACTCAACAAAAGCACAGCAAAACTTTTACCGCTGGAACCAACAAAAGTGCTGAACTTCTTGGAGGGTTGAAGCTAACTGCTGGGGTACTTTAGTACAGAAGAGGGGAAGTACAATATTTTTTTTTTAAGACTCAGTGCTATAGTACCCTCAAATAATAATAACAATTATCATTAAAAATGATATAACAGAGATGAATACATAATTAGTGGAGGACTTTGTTGAAATTGTGTTATCTTAGTATACCGTTAAACTGTATCTTTACTCTACAGTTTAACGTGGGCGCAAAATCAACCTTTCAATTGGACAATTTTTCTCTTATAATTTTTCAAATTATCATGACTTCATAAACAAAAACTAATAAAAGCTTTGAAATTACAACAAAATATGTAAGAAAAATGTATGGTTATCATTACATTGAAATTATTGTGAACCAAACATTTTGTGTCTAGTCACATATAACTATAACCCAAGCAGGATACGATTATTACTATTTCGTTAAATCCCTGTGTTAATTAATTAACAATTACAGCTAAGAAAAATATTTTTAGGTTCAACTACTTAAAAGTCCGTTGATATGGAAATATATTATGGGAAATCGAAAGTCATTGGCCCACTTATCGACTAGTCGATACCGAACAATAAGACTTATAGTGAATTCAAAATATTTTCCTGGAAGGTCAAATCGTGGAAAGAAAGATGAGAAACCTGCTAATGATTCTATGGTAACGAATAATGAGCCTTCTACGTCTCGGGATACACCTACTGGTAGAGTCCCTGTTGATGGCTCAAGAGAGCACGAAAAGGAAGTTCAAAAAGGTAATAATTCGAAGTAACTAATTCAACTCTAATA